>CM072527.1:12563577-12808577 GCA_036898135.1 Oncomelania hupensis
TCACTCCCAATTTCACTTTTTCTTGTTCAAAACACACGTTTTGCTTTATCTCAAGAACAATAATAATAATAATAATAATAATAATAATAATAATAATAATAATAATAATAATAATAATAATAATAATAATAATAATAATAATAATAATATTAATAATAATAATAATAATAATAATAATAATAATAATAATAATAATAATAATAATAATAATGAATAACATTTATATAGCGCAAAACTCACAGAGACTCATTGCGCACATCTGAACCGAAATTCATCCTTCTTTCCTTGCAGTACGTTTACTACTACTAAGCGTGTTAGATCAATGGTATTTGTGCAATCTCTAAGGTCAAGGTCTTTGCGCATGCGCACCACCATTTTCTAAACACGTTTTGGCTTGTATCTAAATCTTGGGGAGGGGAGGGGGTAGGGAGGAGGCTTGTCTATAGTTCAGTTGGTGGCCCATTATTCCACGTATTCCTGTTTCGTAAGGATAAAACACAGTCACAACAATGCCCACAAAATCAACACTTTGAAAAATTGTTGTTTTTCAGCTCTATCTGTGTGTGAATATGTGGAAATACATTTGAAGGGCTTGCCATCTTGTTCTCTGTACTTATAGTCTGCGGGATATTTTCAAACGACCTTCCAAAAATAAAATCCGGGTAAAATCTAAAAGGAGGTAATCAACGGATTTTTTGTGGTTTTTTTTTATTGCATTAGGGCTTTCAATCTTGAAACCTTTGATTAAATTTAACATTACAATAGTAACTATAGTAATTGGTATTGTGCTTATTATACGTTGCAGGAATTTCTACAGCAAGGCCTTGAAATTAAAATTTTTGTGTGGATGAAGACGAAAGAAAGATTATCACCGGATTTATTTTTTGAATGTTCAGTGGCAATTTCGGCTGCCAGGCTTCAAACTTTTTATTAAATTTAAAGCTTGTGATTTTAAATGTGCTCTTATTAATTTTGGCAGGAATTTCCAAATGGTCTCCAAAATAAGCCGTTTCCGGATGAAGACCTGAGAGAGGTCATCACCGGATTTCCGGCTTTTGAGTGGAATATGGTCTTCCAGTCTTACTCCGCATCCGGCTACATGACATTTTCCGGGGATCTCACCCACCTCGATGACGTCATTATGGATAAGTAAGAGCACTAAATGGAGTGCGCGCAAGCGTGTGTGTGTGTCTGTACGCGCGCGTGTGTGTGAGTGCGTCTTTTTGTCTGTCTGTCTTTCTGTCGAGAGTGACTGGATATTTCTAAAATCTGAAGTTAAAGTGGAGTCTTCTTTCTGATCACAGTTAGTCGATGTGGAATTTGTGATGATGAAGATGACGATAACGACGACGATTTGTGTGTGAATGAGTGTGGGTGTGTGTGTGTGTGTGTGTGAGTGTGTGTGTTGGAGTGTGTGTGTGTTTGTGCGTTGTGTGTGTATGCGTATTGTGTATGTGTGTGTAAACCCCCTCCCCAAACTGTATGGGCCAGAGGCCTAATAAAAACTGTCAAACGTCAAAGTCTCTCCTATTGTACACCTTTATTTTAAGTTAGTTATTTCGTTTGTTCTGAATTGTTTAGTAAGGATTAGCTGGGAGGCAGGTCCATAGGCCCTAACGCTTTATCCTTTTATTAAAGGTTTCGACTTCGACTATGACTTTGATTTCTCTATCCCCGTCCATGCCCCCCCCCCCCTTCCCTCTCTCCCTAACTCCCCCCACCCCTCTCTCTCTCTCTCTCTCTCTCGCTCTCTCTCACTCTCTCTCCCTCTCTCTCTCTCGCTCTCTCTCTCGCTCGCTCTCTCTCTCGCTCTCTCTCTCTCGCTCGCTCGCTCTCTCTCTCGCTCTCGCTCGCTCTCTCTCTCTCTCTCTCTCTCTCTCTCTCTCTCTCTGGGGAGATGTGGCGAGATTTCAAGCTGACAAGACGTGTTCACTGAGCGCTCTCGAATTTCGACTATACTGCCGATGTTTTGCCTTGTTAGTGTTTAGTGACAGTGTCTGTTTTGTGTGCTGTGTACTGTTGGGTGTTTTTGTGTAACGATGCCATCCTCTTCGTTGGATTTTCGGCCTGTTTGTGGCTGCTTTATGTGGACGTTTTTGCGGTTCATGCAGAAGAGAGAAATGTGCGTAAGAAAGATGGCGGCTCGTGTGGTGACAGTGAAGTGTTCACTCGACGCGGTGCTCTTTGGATTTTTGTTGTCCTACCTGTTTTGGGGCAGTCAGCTTTTATTGAGAAGCGGAGATGTGGAGATGAATCCTGGCCCTGTGGAGAACAAAAATGTCCATGCTGGTGGTAAGGCGCAGACCAGGCTCAGTACGAGCAAAGAGAAGGGAGTTGGTGTTGGTGGTGCCGCTGGAGGAGATGGTGCGGGTGTTACTGACCTCAACATGCTGTTGGCGGAGATGACGGCCCGCTTCAACGAAGGAAATGCCAGACTGGACAACAGGATGGAGAACCTGACCACAGAACTAAGGGAGGTGAAGACAGAGATGCAGTTCGTCAGCGAGGGTATGTCGTTGGTGCAGAGAGAGGTGAGTGATTTGCGAGAGAAGGTGGGGGTGCTAGAAACGGAGAATCAGGAACTGAAACAGCAGAATGAAGATTTGATTGACCGGGTGAACAAACTGGAGAAACAGACGGACGATATCGAAAATAGATCAAGGAGGAACAATGTACTTTTCTATGGCTTAAATAAAGAGAAAACTGAGACCAGTGCCACTTGTGAAAGAAGAATACGGGACTTGATTATTGATAAATTGGATATTGTAGATGACATTGTATTTGAAAGAGTGCACCGTGTTGGAAGCAAGGATGATTCTCCTATCATAGCCAAGTGTTTATCGTTCAAAGACAAAGTTTCAATTTTGAAAGCGAAGCAAAAGTTGAAGGGTACTAACATTTTTGTTGGCGAAGATTTTTCTCTTGCTGTCAGAGAAGTTAGAAAGAAGTTGAATGTGTTTTTGAAAGAAAAGAGAAAGGCAGGTCAGAACGTGTCAATGGTGTACGATCATTTGATCGCTGACGGCAGACGATTTTTTCTGTCAGCCGATGGGAACAGGTTGGTAGAGAGGGGCGTGGTCCAAAGGGGTGGGGATGAAGGGCCGGAATAATGGTACGGCAGCCCCAGTGCTATGAAAAATGTTTGTGAACATGGTAAAACTGTTGACAGTTGTTGTAATATTCGTGCTGAACCTATTTTTTTGTCTGATTGGTCGTCTTTTAATGTTTGCCCTACATGTATAAATAGGCCTAATGTGTGTAACTGCCTCAGTAGTAGTAACGTTTGTGAAATTGAAACACTGTCTCACACCACTGTTATGCCACGCAATGAGTTTTCCGACATACACGAGCTGCTTGCAACCAATTGTAAAGCAGGTTCAAACGTTTGTGACGAGAATGCTATTTTTAGACTTGAGGGTATGAATGAAAATGTCAATGAGAGGCTAAACACTTTGTTTACTACAAGTTCATGTCTTGAAGATGTTTGTAGGCCTATTGAGGTGTATAATGAATCGGTGTTTGGGGGGTGGTCAGATGATAGTGACAAAGAAAGTTTGGTAAATAAAAATTCTTTCACTTTTTTACTGTGGAACATAAATGGCTTGTCGTCAAAGATGCAAAATCCAAACTTTATTCATTTTATTTCTTCTTACGACTTTGTCTGTTTGGTAGAAACTTTTGTTGACTCAGTGAATGCTAGTTGTTTTCCTGGCTATACAGTGTTTTGTAGACCTGCTGTGAAATTGACTGACGCTGGAAGGCCTTCGGGTGGGGTGGTGGTGTTTGTAAAAAATGAGTATGCGCCTTTGGTCAAAGAAGTCAAGGGTCAAATTGGCTTCTTTCTTGTTTTTATAATTGATAAAAGTGTGTTTGGCTTAGAAAAAGATGTTTTGTATGTGTGTGCGTATACACCACCTGAAGGTTCGCGTTTTTATAATGTTGTTGAGTGTGACGGTGATGGCATCGGATTGTTGGAAAACTGCATGTTAGATGCTGCTCTTTTAGATAATGATTATTTTGTTCTGTTATCTGGCGACTTAAACGCCCGTACTTCAAATGTTGCGCAGAGAGTAACGACTCATGCTAACGTTTTTGAAACCGCGGATAATGATGATGATGTGTTAATTAGAAATTCTCAGGACTCTGTGTTGAACAGTTTTGGTAAATCACTTATAAGTATGTGCACTGCCTTGGATTTGTGTATTTTGAACGGAATGTGTTCTGGCGACCTTGATGGACGCTTCACGTACATTTGTGAGACTGGCAGCAGTGTCATTGATTATTTTTTAATGTCCTCGGAACTATTTGCTACCGTGTCTGATAACTGTGTTCTTACTGTTTGTGACAGAACTGAATCTGCTCATATGCCTGTTGTTTTGTCAGTCGAATTCCCTAATAAAAGTGTAACTGATTTAAATGCAAATAAGAACTTAGTGTTTGTTGATAAATATATATGGAACTCAAATAAAAAAGTGTTGTTTCAAAATATGTTTGTTACACCGGCGATTGCTGTTAAACTGGATGATGCTGTTTGTGCCATTGATACTGATATTAATGCTGCACTGTTTATGCTTAATGAATGTTTAAAAGAAGCTGCCGAGTGCATGAAAACACGAGTATGTGTGAATGGGAGAAGAAAGTTAGGGGAGTGGTTTGATGATGAATGTAAATCACACAGACGACTTGTGCGTAGTTCATTGAAGAAATTCCGTCGCACTTTGCGAGATGAAGATCGTGTGTTGTTTTGTAAAAATAGAAGGGAATATAAGAACTTGCTTTTTTGTAAAAGGAAAATGTATAATCAGAAAATGATCGAAACTTTAATTGCTTCTGTTAACAACCAAAGAAATTTTTGGGATACTGTTCATAAAATTATTCCCAAACGTAATTTTGTTAGGAATAAGATTTCTGTTGACGACTGGTATAAGCATTTTAAAAATCTGCTTGAGAAAGAAGATGTATTGGGTGATGATGTTCTAAATGATGATGAAGACAATGACTTGTATAATGATTTATTCTTTAATCGTCCAATTAGTGCAGAAGAAATTTTACTAGCATTGCGTAAACTAAAATTAAATAAAGCAAGTGGCCCTGATGGTATTGGTGGTGAATTTTTTAAATTTTCGGCCGAATATATTATGCCTTTTCTTGTAAAATTTTTGAACGCTCTTTTTGACAAGGGGTTGTATCCTGACAGTTGGTCCGAATCAATTATTTTGCCACTGTACAAAAAGGGTGATGTAGATAATCCTAACAATTATAGAGGTATCAGTCTCTGTAATGTTAGTAGCAAAGTATATGGGTTTATCATTAATAGACGGATACAAACATGGGCCGAAGATAATAATTTAACTGGTGAATGTCAGGCTGGTTTTAAGCGCGGCTATTCAACTACTGATCATTTATTTACACTGTTGTCCTGTGTCCAGAAACAATTTCTTAAGAATCGCAAGTTATACGTTGCTTTTATCGATTTTGAAAAATGTTTTGATTCGATTAATCGCAATCTATTGTGGCCCATATTGCTTAAGAACGGTGTGAAAGGTAAACTGTTTTCTTGTTTGAGAAGTATGTATGTGAGTGTAAAAGCGCGTGTACGATGTGGTGCAGAATTGACTCACTCCGTTGTTTGTTCACAGGGAGTGAAACAAGGGGATATATGCAGCCCTATTTTATGTTCCTTATTTATCAATGAAATTGCTGTAGAAGTTATTAGAAAGGGGCGTCATGGTGTAACCTTTACTATCGATGCTTTTGAACTTTTTGTACTTCTCCTGGCAGATGATGTTGTTCTGTTTTCAGAAACTGTAATAGGCCTCCAAAATCAGTTAAGAAATTTACAAGATACAGCCCACGCATTGCGTTTAAAGGTAAATTTGGAAAAAAGCAATGTTATTGTGTTTAGAAAAGGGGGATATTTGGCTGCTAGAGAAATCTGGTATTTTGATGGAGCTATTATACCTGTTGTAAATGCTTATAAGTACTTGGGTATTTATTTTTCAACAAAACTTAGTTTTTCTGCTGCATGTACAGATTTGTCAGCTAAAGGTAAAAAAGCATTATTGTGCATTATCCAAAAGCTGCGTTTTCTCAATAACCATTCTTTAGATGTATTTATAAAACTGTTCGACTGTCAGGTGCAACCGATTTTGCAATATGGTTCTGAAGTTTGGGGTTTTGAAAAGGCTGCAAATCTTTGTGAGAAAGTTCATTTGTTTGGCTTAAAGAAATTCTTAAATGTAAATTTACGTACTCCAAACGATTTTGTTTATAAAGAATTGAACAGGTATCCAATAGTTATTAACTCTGTTGTTAATTGTCTTCGATACTGGATAAAATTGCTGCAAATGTCTGTTGACAGAATCCCAAAGAAGGCTTACCTAATGCTAAAAGATCTTGACTCTCGAGGAAAGAAAACTTGGGTTTCTAATGTAAGAACTTGTTTATATGAAAATGGTTTTGGTTTTGTATGGCAAGAACAAGGTGTTGGTTGTGATAAAGCTTTTTTACGTCTGTTCAAACAGCGTTTAGTTGATTGTAGATGGCAACACGTAACCGCTCATCTGAATGAAAGTGAACGGTTCTCTACTTATAGATCCTTTTGTTGTCCACCAAATCAAATTCCTACGTATCTGTTTTGTGATATTAATCGCCATTTAAAATATATTATGAGCAAGTTTCGCTTCGGCGTTTCCGATCTTAGAGTCCATTATTATAGATATAGATATAATCGCCTGCAGGATTTGATTTGTCCATTATGTAATGTTGGAACTGAAGACGAAATACATATCCTTTTTTGTTGTCCTTTCTATGAATGTTTAAGGATGGAATTGATTCCTAGAAAGTATTATAGAAGGCCCAGTGCATTTCATATGCATCTACTTTTGTCTTCAACAAACATGAATATCATTAAAAATGTCTGTATTTATTTGTATAAAGCTTTCAAGGCAAGGGAAATAGCGCTTTCTTGATTATTATGATATTGTGACCATTTATTTGTACAATTTTTTATTTTGTTTGTTATAAATTATGATGTACATTTTGTTTGTTTCACACATCCCTTCCTGATGGGGTGTGCCCTATGGGAATAAATCACGTATCACGTATCACGTATCTCTCTCTCTCTCTCTCTCTCTCTCTCTCTCTCTCTCTCTCTCTCTCTCTCTCTCTCTCTCTCTCTCTCTCTCTCTCTCTCTCTCTCTCTCTCTCTGACCTCCTTTTCTGACCATCTCTACACAACTCCTTCCTTTTTCTGACACAGATGGGATCCGCTGAACGGCCACGCTCCACCCAGCGGATCAGGGGCATCAACCCCTCTCTGCCTTTTCAACACGAGCAGCAACGACGCCGTGATTATCGCCCCTCTCACTAACGTGATGCACGTGTCGTCATGGCACCGAAAATGGGCGATGCACAACCCCGTTTTTCCGGTCACCGAAGGTCAGAGCTATTGGGGCGTCGACCGTGACCTTTTGTCCTTGCCCTCTGGTTTCAAGGTCGAGACCATCATGGTGTATTCCCCTGACGGCATAGGGAAGGTTCGTTTGATAGTGTTTTGTTCTTTGGGTTAGAAAACTCTTCCGGGACAAAACTCCTCATTTGTGTGTGTGGGGTCTGTTGGATCAGCTTGGGAATATTAGACGCTTTTTGCCAAATGGTCACTGCGCTTCCTATGATGTTATTTGGCAATGTAGGCATTTAATATGTGTGTGTTTTGTTGATATTTTATAATGATGTTTGTATTCTATTTTGTTTTTGTAAACGGGGGTTCCATAAATTAGTGTCAAGCCCCAGTGTCCCCTCCGTGGGATGTCTTTATTGTAAAGTGACCGGCTTGTGGATTGCCTTCAGTGTTACCACTAGGGTTGTTTCGGCAGATCTTTAATGCGGATTAGGGATGAGTCCTCTTTCAGCGAAGATGTGGTCTTGATTTTGTGGTCCTGATTCGGCTCTTTGCAGTCCGCTGGACCTTGTAAGCAATGAATAACTAACTTCTTCTTCTTCTTGCTGTGACGTCTTATCACTGCGCAGTGTTCTCTGCTTGTGGGTTTGCAGGCTTTTGAGCGATGGGGAGCGATGCATCGATTGTACAACCAATTGTCAACATCAACGACGACAGCGAAGACAGATTTGTATTTGTCACCGACTCAGGCTCTTAGTACTCTCGGTTATTGGTCCGGTCAGGGTAGGTTTTATGTTTACATCTACGATGACGACGACGACGATGAGAGGTGGAGGAGGATGTTGTTTGATGATGATGATGACGATGATGATGATGATGATGATGATGATGATGATGATGATGATGATGATGATGATGATGATGATGATGATGATGATGATGATGATGATGATGATGGAGGTAAAACACATTGCTGCGATCGGTACAAAGTATCGCCAAAACTCCCCCTAGCAGCAGGTGAAAGTATTCCCTCCATCCCTTCAAAGTATACTTTGGGCTCGCTGCTAGCCGCGGATACGAACCGCAGTACTGTTTAAAGGTGACGGAAAGAGCGGAATATTGCTACAAGGGTTCGAGTAATGGTTAGTTGTAGATCTATCCCTAGCCCTTGCCCTAACCCTTTTGTCTACAAAAATGCTCTTTTTCCGTCCCAAAACCCATTTGCCTTCTTGGATTCTTAAATTGTATGAAACCAAGTGAGAACACTATCCGGCGTCAATAAACGGTTCGAAAAGATTCTGAAACGGTTCGTAAAGGACAGTTGACCTACAAACAAATACAGCGTGACCTACTTCGTCGCCTAGAGGAGACGAAACTTTTCCGTTTATAGTCTTTCACCGACACTGTAACTGAGCACGCTGCTAACCTCTATCGCTTCAAAGTATACTTTGGGCTTTTAAAAGTGACGGAAAGAGCGGAATATTGCTACTAGGGTTCGGGTAAGGGTTAGTTGTAGATCTATCCCTAACCCTTGCCCTAACCATTTTCTGTACAAAAATGTAACTGAGCGGGCTGCTAACCTCGCCAAAGTATCCCTTCAATGGACAAGGGACATACTTTGGTCTGCTACGCAGCGTGTGCCTGGAGTATACTTTCTTTCGACCGTAGCTATGTGCAATGGTTGGATGATGATGATATGATGATGATGACGATGATGATGATGATGATGATGATGATGATGATGATGATGATGATGATGTGATGATGATGATGATGATGATGATCCACCCATTGCACATAGCTGCGATCGAAAGAAAGTATACTCCAGGCACACGCTGCGCAGCAGGCCAAAGTATGTCCCTTGTCCCTGGAAGGGAGGTAAGCGAGGTTAGCAGCCTGCTCAGTTACAGTGTCGGTGAAAGACTACAAACGGAAAAGTAAGTTTCGTCTCCTCTAGGCGACGAATTAGGTCACGCTGTATTTGTTTCTAGGTCAACTGTCTTTTACGAACCGTCTGAGAATTTTTTCGAACCGTTTATTGAGGCAGGGTAGACTCTATGTGTCCTCACTTGGTTTCGTACAATTTATGAATCCAAGAAGGCAAATGGGTTTTTGGGACGGAAAAAGAGCATTTTTGTAGAGAAAAGGGTTAGGGCAAGGGCTAGGGATAGATCTACAACTAACCCTTACCCGAACCCTTGTAGCAATATTCGGCTCTTTCCGTCACTTTTAAACAGTACTGCGGTTCGCATCCGCGGCTAGCAGCGAGTCCAAAGTATACTTTGAAGGGATGGAGGGAATACTTTCACCTGCTGCTAGCGGGAGTTTTGGCGATACTTTGTACCGATCGCAGCAATGTGTATTACCTCGATGATGATGATGATGATGATGATGATGATGATGATGATGATGATGATGATGATGATGATGATGATGATGATGTTGATGATGATGATGATGATGATGATGATGATGATGATGATGATGATGATGATGATGATGATGATGATGATGATGACTATCCTGTTTCAGGGTCATACTACCACGGCAACACCACAGCTAACACGACCTTTGAAAACATTCTTCTCGATGTCAAGCAAGCATCCGTAAACAACAGTGTCCCCCTGGGGTAACGTGCTTTCGCAAAGCCTATTTTTGTTCTATGTTAACACGTTGTAGGTCCATTTTTAAATGGATCTTCTCTTCATCGTGGATAGTTCTCCCTCAACGCACTCCTTGCCCTCCCCTGCCCTCCCCCATCATCACCCTCCGGCCTCCCCTTCTTGGAGTATGTTCTCCAAACCTCTCATTTTGAAATGCGAACGTCGCATTTTCATATTATTATTCAGTATTTCTGTCAACGATTATCAGCAGGGGGAAAAAGGGTTGGGGGAACGGGGGAGGCAGAAGAGGACTTCGGGAAAAATGTGGCTCTGCAGTGAGAAATGCCGGCTCCCACGCATACCCTACCCCATCATTGTTTCATGAACTGACTTAATACCGGAAATTTATTATTGGAAATTTAATATTAAATATATTTTGTACTTTGAGTGCATTTGTTCTATTTTGCGTCTATTTATATAATATCATGATCGTAGACATTCAAAAACTTTGTACTAAAACTAAGAACTTTGAGTAGATATTATAGAATAAAATCAACCCTAAGTTGAATGAGCAATACATACATACAGTAAGTGTAATGGAATCAAATGTTGCAGGTAGATATGAAAGAGAAACGGGCTTTTCTGAAATGTGTTAAAGAGGTCTCAATTCGAAGGGCTTTGTTAACCTTTGGCGAACACGGGTTTGCCCAAAAATTCACATTGTTATTAGAACTACATTATACACAATGATAAAGAGGTCTTTTGTTGCACAAACCAACCAATGAAGTTTGCAGTTTTGATTTCGGTTCTGACAGGGAGTGATTTACGTTGGTTTAATTGAACATCTGAACCATAGCAATGTGACCTTTGACCCTAGTTCTGAGAGAAGCAAGCGGTTAGAACGCGTCTTTGCTATCTGGAGTATTGCAGAGTCTACTTATCAACCTACAAACGAAACACTTTACGAGCAACTTTTTTTTTTTTACGGGTTCTGTCTTTTTCCAGATGATGTAGATGCTATTTTTAGCTGCAGATTGTTGGCTGGTCGCTGTTTTTAATAGGCACAAAATCTACAGAATTAATTCATTTTAAAAAACAACAATTATACTTTCAAAAGAGGTTGTTTTTTTTTTCTCGTCAGCTTATTTTTTCAGTGGTGCAACACTGACTGTGAATGTTAAAAGGGGCGTGGTTACAGTGGGTCCTTTCAATCAAATCAAACGTGGCAGATAACAAGTGAAACTGAAGCCGGATGTTTTTACGTGCAGGTTCGTTGAACTGGACAAGTGGTGGTACTATTCAGCCAATGACGCGCAAGAATCGGTGGTCACGTGGGAAGCCAACAACCAATCACTGCCAAGCGGGCTAAGGTAGGCTATTGAAGCTATTTTCATCTTCATTTGGGAACACTCAGTTATCGTCGGGGTGTCGGATAGCGCAGTGGTTGGAGCACTCGCTACTGTGTCGCTGGTTAAGCACCGTCCAGTGCGGTTAGCACTTGGATGGGTGACCGCAAAACGTGAAGCGACAAATAACAACGCCCCCAGTTGACTCAACTGTGACTGAGTACCTACTCTCTTAAGGGTGGGGAAGGTAAAGCAGCGAGGGAGAGAGATGGGCATCACCCTCATTACGCTGGCCCAAGATAAGTGTGATCTCCAACATCACGCTCCCCTACGGCCACAAGGCTATGGGACTACCTGTACCTTTACCTTTACCCCCCAGTTATCGTTCTTTTTTATTTATTTTTTCTTAACACAGGTTATTTCCAGTCAATATTATTTTAATTTTTATCCACATCTCTGTGAATAGGTCTAAAAAAATGTTGCTTGATACTGTGATAATGAACTGATTAAACGTAAATAACCTTTCCTCAATATGTTGTGATTAGACTTCGTTTCAATTTAGAAATACAGCTAGAGGGCGAAAGGTCGGGTTTTTTTTCATAGTCCATCTTAGCAGTATGATGGCTCTGGTGCTTCAGTGTTAATTTAGATCCATGCCCCCCTCTTACCTGGAATGCTTTATCCCCGTCTGTCGTTTGGCCAGCGGTGGGTGTAGGCGTTACGCTTCCACGTTCATTCATTATCTATTGTTGATCTCTTCATGCAGGGGCTTCGGAGAAAAAATGGGTCTGCCTCTTGTTGCTGTTCTGGGTAGCTGGTGAGTTTTATGATTACAGCCCTATATGGGCTCTGTCTCTGTTTGTCTGTCTGTCTGTCTGTCTGTCTCTGTCTCTGTCTCTGTCTCTGTCTCTCTCTCTCTCTCTCTCCCTCTCTCTCTCTCTCTGTTTGTTCTTTGAACGGATGGAGGGTGGAAACGTGCATTAGTAAAATAGTTTTTTTTGTTTTGTTTTAATGTTGTGTGAGTATACTAATACCATGGCAAGCTTCGGGCATGTCAAATGTAATGCATGTTAACGACCCGCTGAACTTTGCTTGCAAGCTTGTCTGTATAAGAGGTGGGAGGACAACATTCGAGAATGGACTGGTTTGACACTGAACGAAGCCATGAGCGTTGCTGAGAACAGAGAAAGATGGAGTACGCTGGTTAAACGATCATCTTTGGTGCCCCAACAACCTTTGAGTTGCGGGATAGGATAGCACAGGATAGGGTTGGATTGTCTGTATATGGTTAAGAAAATAATGCTGTCAGTATAGATGATAGTTGATAAGCCTATGCAGACACTGAAAATTAATTTGCAGATTGATGTGATTAGCAGCATCGACGATGATGATGAAGAAGACGACGGCGGCGACGATGATGATGATGGTGTCGACGATGATGATGGTGAAGACGATGGCGACGATGATGATGATGATGACGACGACGACGACAATGATGATGATGATGATGATGATGATGATGATGATGATGATGATGATGATGATGATGATGATGATGATGATGATGATGACGACGATGACGATGATGATGATAATTCCGTGGCTTACTCGGCTCGTGAATTGCTGGAATGGCTTCAACCCAAAGTAAGGTGTAATGACAATTTGTTGTAATGGTGCAGGTCATCCAATACAACATACGCCAAGCAGAACAACGGTTCATATTATTTTCTCATCGAAGGGGATTATGCCTTACCTCTAGAATACGTAAGACGTTTTAACACAAATTATTTTATTAATCCATAATGCACATGCTAATTATTGAATATTATTATTTAATTTCCGCGTATAATTATAATATAATTATGGAATATACCAATAAATGTGAATTTGTTTTTTCTTTTTATTAATGTTTTTAGATGACGACGACGACTACTTCTACTACTACTACTATTACTATCACTGCTCCTACTACTACTACTACTACTACTACTACTACTACTACTACTACTACTACTACTACTACTACTACTACAACTACTACTCCTATTTTTGTATGCTTTATTGTCCCTGTTGCATAATTGTACTTTTGCTGTTGCTACTGTTACTACTACTACTACTGCTACTACTACTACCTTTACTACTACTACTACTACTACTACTACTACTACTACTACTACTACTACTACTAATAATAATAATAATATTATTATTATTATTATTATTATTATTATTATTATTATTATTATTATTATTATTATTATTATTATTATTATTATTATTATTAATGTATTATTATAACGAGTAAGTCTCTCGAATGTTACAGTAGTTCAAGTATACTTTTTTCCGTCTTGATTTTGGAACATTATTTTTCTTTTTAATTCTGCTTTCTGCTCCGATGCCGGTTTTATATTAATTAATTTTTTATTTATTTATTTTTTTAAAATATTTTATTGTGTTTTTTTTTTACATTATTTTTTGTGGTGGGGGTGGGTGGGTGTATTGCATGTATTCGGAGACGCTTGTATTTTTTTGGGGTGGGGAGGGGGAGAGAGTGGGTGGATGGGGGAGAAAGGGTGCGGGTGACGTCCTCCTGTTCTTGACCATGTGTGTTTTCCTCTAGGTTAGGCAATTATTATTAATGTGTGTCGTTTTAGTTATTGCCTTTGATTGTGCTTTGTAGGCATTCTGGTTGGATCTGTTCAAGAATGCCAGCAGCAACAACATCGTTCACGTCATCCTGGTAAGTCATCTTTAATTATACCGCCGTAAACGCAGGTTTTCGTGGGGAAGGAGGAGAAATGGGGAGTGCGGGCCTAAGGGTGGGTGGGGGGGGAGGGAGAGAATATATTGCAACTGTAAGGTCTGTACTTTCTGTGTATGTCCGTTCGCGCATTTTCTCAGAGTCGGGTGGACGGAATTTGTTTATTTGTTTTGGTGTACAGTACGCCTGCTTCATGCCATGATCTCGCCACCCTTGTTATTAGTATTTTAAGCTTTTGTTGTTTCCTAGGTTAATGGCAATATCTGTGTGTCAACCTGATTGATGTTTGGTGGGTTGATTGATTGATTCAGTATTTTTTCTTTGCTGATGAATTGGTTGGATTAATGAATTGATGGACAGAGAGGTGAAGTTTGGGATGGTTATGAATAGATCAATTTATAGATTAACTCATTACATTACATTACATGATTATTGCTTTAGGTCCAGCGGAGATTAACTCATTCGTTCATTGACTGATTGTTTGGTGGGTGGATGTGGATGGATGGATTCACTGATTGTTTGATGGGTGAGAGGTTGGATTCATTGCTTCCTTAATTACGTCATTCAATCATTCATTCATTCGTTTAATACATCATTATTATTTCATTACTTCTGGCAGGACGACATGGCGAAACAGTACAAGGCTCTTACCTCCCTTAAAACACAGTCAGGTCTCGCCAGCGATTGGCTGAAAAATGTATCCTTCGCCGCCTACGCCGCCAACCTGACCTTGACCTTTAGCCAGGCCACTCCTAGAATGCTGCTGGAAGCTTCTAAGTACCCGGCTGTGGTGCAGGTAAGCTAACTATTCTGATAGATGGGCTAGACTAATTATGAACAGTCTTTGTGGCTCGTAGTGATATCACTGACTGATTTTAGGTGAATAAAACTGCTTTGGTGGTTCCGGTGTTTAACGAGTGCGTGATTGCGTGTATTTAGGTATCTTGGCAGCATTATGACGAAGGACGGTGGATCATTCACAGAGGGCAAGACCAGATTGGCAATGGCCATGTCAACTATAGCAGGCCTGACCAAGATCTGGATGAGTAAAGATATTCATTTGTGCACCAAGGTGAAACTCTTCGGGTCTTTGGTCCTG
This sequence comes from Oncomelania hupensis, assembly GCA_036898135.1. Classification (NCBI taxonomy): domain Eukaryota; kingdom Metazoa; phylum Mollusca; class Gastropoda; order Littorinimorpha; family Pomatiopsidae; genus Oncomelania; species Oncomelania hupensis. The sequence continues at coordinate 12,578,789 of CM072527.1, forward strand.
GTCGTTCAGCTTCCAAAGCTGGACATTGACAGCAGAATCGGATAAACGCATCCAGGCATTTGAAATGAAAAGCTACAGCAAATTGCTGAACATCGCCTGGCGTGAATGTTAGGCGAACCACCTCGCCAAAACCCTGGTCACGTCACTTGCAGGCCCTCAAGAACCACTCCTTAAAAAAATTGTGAAGAGGAAGCTAGCATGGTTTGGGCATGTCACGCGGCACGATACATTTGCAAAAACTATCTTGCAAGGAACCGTAAAAGGTTGCTGGTGCAGAGGACGACAACGAAAGAGCTGGACAGAGGATGTCATCACATGGACGGCGGTGGACATGCCATTGCCTCCTGATAACAGCTGCAGACAGACCGAAGTGGCGAAAACTCTTTCCGTCAGCGTCCCATATGTCTTCCCAACAACCCGACTGGCTGTGGGATTGATGATGATGATGATGATGATGATGATGATGATGATGATGATGATGATGATGATGATGATGATGATGATGATGATGATGATGATGATCATGATCATGATCATCATGATGATCATGATGATAAAACTGTTGGTTTTTTTGTAGGAAAAGCGCCACATAAATATCAATTTTATTTGTAGTAGTAGTAGTAGTAGTAGCAGTAGTGGGGTGTCGGATAGCGCAGTGGTTGGAGCACTCGCTACTGTGTCGCAAGTTAAGCACCGTCCAGTGCGGTTAGCACTTGGATGGGTGACCGCAAAACTTGAAGCGACAAATAACAACGCCCGCAGTTGATTCAACTGTGACTGAGTACCTACTCTCTTAAGGGTGGGGAAGGTAAAGCAGCGAGGGAGAGAGATGGGCATCACCCTCATTACGCTGGCCCAAAATAAGTGTGATCTCCTTCGGATGAGAGTATAAACCGAGGTCTAGTCTGTGTCGCATACATTCCATCATAACGGACTTTAAAGATCCTAACGCTCATGTCCTAGACGGGTGAGTGCCGGTGACAAGAACACACCCAGCATGCACCTAGGTCCTTCTCCCCCATCCCTGGCTGCCCAGGATTGTGCTCAGTTGTCCGGGCGTCAGACCATGCGCCCAAAGGCTGCGGGTGGGCGTCTCGGGCGGCTTGAGTTAGATCCTGTATCGGCCAGCGCCTTGAGCAGCTCTTGAGCTGGAAAAGCGCTATATAAGAACGATTAAATAAATCTCCAACATCACGCTCCCCTACTGCCACAAGGCTATGGGACTACCTTTACCTTTTACCTAGTAGCAGTAGTAGTAATAAAATAAAAAATTTAAAAAAAATAAATTAATAATAATAATAATAATAATAATAATAATAATAATAATATTATTATTATTATTATTATTATTATTATTATTATTATTATTATTATTATTATTATTATTATTATTATTATTATTGTTATTATTATTATTATTATTATTATTATTATTATTATTGTTATTATTATTATTATTATTATTATTATTATTGCAGTCCCGTGTGAGCGCGCCCTACTTGGGGCAAGTCAACAACACGCAGTGGATGATTGGCGTGACGTCCATACTTGCCAAGTCTCTGGGACTGGCGCCTTTCAAGGACGTGTTCTGGTCCCACAGCGTGGAAGATGGCAATCCATATGGCAAAGGTGAGGACTGCAGAAACGGAACTAGTAGCTCGGCGCTCACAATGGCAATTTACTGTTAAAGTTGATGGTACCACACTGCTTTATCCGATCCTATCCTATCCTATCCTATCCTATCCTACCCTACCCTATCTTTTCCCGTAACTCGAAGGCATTGGGGCACCACAGATGTTCGTTTATCCAGCGAACTCCATCTTTCTCTGTATTGATGTTGTTGTTGTTGTTGTTGTTGTTGTTGTTGTTGTTGTTGTTGTTGTTGTTGTTGTTGTTGTTGTATCAATTTGTATTTATCAGATTAACATTTCTCTGTCTTCAGCAATCCTCATGGGTTCGCTCAGTGTCAAGCCAGTCCATTCTCGAATGTTGTCTTCCCACCTCTTTTTCTGTCTCCCTCTTCTTCTGCCTCCTTGCACTGCGCCTTGCAGGATGTTCTTTGCAAGACCTGATGCTCTGGTGACGTGAACATATCATCGGTGTTACCGTTTCTTCACCACTGTAAGCATGTCATCGTGTTGTCCAATGGCTTGTGTGATGGTCGGTCGGACTTCGTCGTTGGTAATATACTGGGTATAGGAAATGCCCAGAAGTTTTCTGTAGCATCTCATCTCCATGCATTGTATACTTCGTTGTAGGTCTGCTGTGAGAGTCTATGTTTCGCAAGCGTACAGGAAAATGAAGATGAAAAGGGAGCGCAGCATCCTTACCTTGGAATGTAGAATGATGTCTTTCCAAATGAGTTTCAACCTTGGCAGGGCAGCAGTTGTTTGTGCGATCCTGGAGAGAACTTCCTGTCGGAACCCAGTGTCTAACAAAATGGCTCATAAATATTTGAAGCTATGCACTGTGTTGAGGGATTAACCTTCGACTTTGATCTGTGTTGTTGGTTGGAGATTGCTCTACTCCCTATGCTGACTGTGCCTTCGTGATCTGCAAGGGCATCTGACATGATGCGCTCCAGGAAGATGTTGAAGAGTGTTGGAGAGAGTATGCATCCTTGATGCACGCCGGATGTTGCTCTGAGCCAATTCCCGATGGCGCTGTTGTGGAGGACTGCACTGGTAGCCTTGTCATACAAGTTTTTGATGACTTCAGTAATTTTAGGGCTGATGTTGTACAATCTCATGGTTGCCCACAGAGCTGCATGCCAGACTCGATCAGAAAATTTGGAGGATTTCTTCATCTTCACTGCTCTGGGGAAATGCTAGAACTGATGGGTCTCCGTTTGGTGTGTGATTGTTAATGTCAGAGCAATACTCTGTCTGTCTATACAAGACTTCTTGTTCTTCTGTAAGGCATATGCCAGACTTGCTTTGGATCGTGGAGACCTTGGGCTGTTTAACACTTGTCAGCCGCTTCACATTCTGGTAGGCCTTCTTGCTGTTATTCTTGTTCATACTGTTCTCTATTTCCTGGCATTCATCTTCTATCCAGTTCTCATTTGCTGTGCACATGCCTTTTCGGATGTCATTGTTGATTTTCCGGTAGGCATCAGCTCCCTGTAAGGTTTTTTTTTTTTTACTTTTTCATCTCTCTTCTTTTGTTACACATGTCGAAATTTTAGGTGTGATCCACGGTTTCTTCTTTGGGCGGAGCTTGCCAAGGATTTCAGTGGCGGCATCTGTCACAGCTGAGCTCAAGGTGGTGGTCATGGTGTTGACATCTACTTCACCAGCTCCCAAAATGTGCAGTATTGCAAATTTCCCTCCAATTGTGACATGGAATATTTCTGCCATCTCCGGGTCTTGCAGTTTGTTCAGGTCGAACTTTAGTCCGGTGCACTTTGATGTGTTTGTGGACCAAGAATCCAACGCCGTATTCGTGCCTGTCATCCTTCCCGCTGAAGCAAAGCTTGTGACCTTTGTCGGTCGTTGTGTCACCTAGGCCTTTCCAGCGCAGTTCGCTGATACCTAAAGTGTTCCATCGATAGTGGGCCAGTTTTTCTAATTTTCCCTCCACAGTTAAGGTCTTGGCATTCCAGGTACTTATGACGATGTTGTCTCTCGTGCGGATTTTGCCAAGTTGTCCATCATTAACACACTTATCACCTCCGTTTTGGTGGCCAACGGAAGGCGCGGTCCTTGGTGACTCGGGCGACGACCGATCCGGAATGGAGTGAGTGGTTCTTTTCATCACAAGGGTGTGTTTTGGGCAAGAAAGACCTGGCGGGGCCCAATCTTTTCCAGGATGTAGACCACAGCCGAAATCCACGAGTACAGTGTGGTTCGCCTTGACCCCGGACACGTAGTCGTCGAACCGATAGAAACGTGAGGTTCCTCCGTCCTGGCCGGTGGCTTCTGTGTAGAAGACTTTCGCCCAGCTATGCCGTGCTGACATCACCTCTGTTAGTCGCCTCTTGCGACACGCCGGGAAGCGTTGGGTCTGTTGCCCGAACCCACAGTGCTGACAATATCGCAATGCTTTATACTTTCATTTAAACAGAATTGTATCATCAAGTACAAATATTAATCTTAAAAATAAAATTTTAAAAGTTAGACTTGGCGCCTTTCAAAGATGCTTTCTGGGTAAGCCTTTTGGTTGAATGCGATGATGATGATGATGATGATGATGATGATGATGATGATGATGATGATGATGATGATGATGATGATGATGATGATGATGATGATGATGATGATGATGATGATGAAGACGACGACAGCGACGGCGATTACCATAACGATGGTGATGTCTGACAGTGGGCGAGGAAGCAAACCCCACTTTGCAGGCACTGGTGGCGACTCTCAGCAGAGGATTTGTAGTGCTAGGAGACCAGGCCCGCCTTCTAGCTTCCCCTGATGCCATAAGGTATGAACCAGCATGTCAAAGTACCCGGTCATTTCCTGTAATTGTATGAAAATAAGTCTTGTCCACCCAGCTGTGAATGGTTACCTGGATCTGTTTAGAGCTAGGGAACGCAAAGCAGCAAGGGAGAGGATGTAGGCACCGCCCTCGTTAATATTCCTTACGTTATTCTGTGTTATGTTTGGTTATCTGATGGTATGTTATCCTATGTTATGTTACGTTATCCTATCGTACGTTATCCTAGGTTATGTTTTCCTATGCTATGTTGTGTTATGTTATGTTACGCTATCCTGTGTTGTGTAATCTTGTTAATGTTGTCCTATGGTATGTTATCGCATGCTATGGTATTCTGCATTGTATTGTGTTATCCCATGTTATCCTACGTTATGTTATCCTAATTTATTCTATGTTATCCTATGTTACGTTGTCCTATGTTATTTCATGTTATCCATGCTATCCTTTGTTATGTTATTTTATCCTGTGTTACATTATCCTATGTCATGTAATGTTATTACATTTTGTGATTTTCTATATTGTGTTATCCTATGTTATCTTATGCTATTATATTCTATGTTACGTTTTTTAATGTTATCCTATGCTATTCTATGTTATGGTATGCTATGTTATGTTATGTTATGCTATGCTTTTTAATGTTATCCTATGCTATGCTATTCTATGTTATGCTATGTTATGCTATGTTTTTTAATGTTATTCTATGCTATGCTGTTATGCTATGTTATGCTATGTTTTTTAATGTTATACTATGCTATTCTATGTTCTGTTATGCTATGTTATGTTATGTTTTAATGTTATCCTATGCTATGTTATGTTATACTATGTTATGATGTGTTTTAATGTTATCCTATGTTATGCTATTCTATGTGATGTTATGGTATGCTATGTTATGCTACGTTGTGTTATACTATATTATGTTATGTTATGCTATTGTAGCCGACTGCTGTTCGCTACTGGTGCGGTATTTCTATCCCTAAACCTTACTAGTCATGTAGTATGCTATCTTGACCGTTTTCGTGTAACGTGTTTAGCCGACGCGTCGTCTGCTACACGCACAGCCTTTGTTTAAACTTACTGCCAAATGCGACACCTTGTCAGAGCCGTACACTAGCCCCCTTTTATTTCTGTCCATCAAATAATTATTATGTAGCTAGCCTTAGATATTATTCTTATGGAATGTTGTATGAATTTAGTTTATATTAGAGTAGTTAAGGCCGAGATCGCTAGTCCCAGTGGTGTAACCTGCGATAACACTGTGTTTGTAGCTTGTGTTAGTGTGTACATAGAGATTCATGATTTGTAAGAGTTACAGATAAGTCATGCATTTTATTTGTATATAGTTAGCCAGATTGGACATTAAGCTTTTAGAGCATGTAATACGTATGGGTTTTTGGTATGTCTTAAATGTATCATTTGTATCTTTTTGTGAACTTGTGTGCTTAAGGTCGTACTTTGAGTCGCGTATTTTCGAAGTTTATTATTTATCTGTACCTTGTATGAATAATTCATGTACATATTTGGGAAGCTTGTTTTATGCCCTTTCTGGTGATGTGTATTATGTTATGTTTTGATTTGTATTAGGCCAAAGGCGAGCGGGATTTGTAAATTGAAAATAACACAAACTTGGCCCACAGGCACTTACTTAAGGCTCCGCGAGTGGCTCGCGCATGTGCGTCTCCGCTAAGGCTGGCGCTGTATGATAAAAACCGACTGACCCCCCAGTTGGAGGGGCAGTGAGACGGCAGACACGGGCCGACACAGAATGTACATACTACTGTAAATGACTGTCTGTTCCGTGGCTCAAAATTATTCACTCAGAATAAATGCTGGAAATAGAACCACATCTTCGATTGGTGTGCGAGTGTGAAAGAAAAGGAAAAGAGAGTCTTCTTCTTCTGTACTCCTACTACCAGCCTCCTCTAGAGCGCGCCGCTCTTCTTCCTACTTCTACCACCTACCCTCCACTCCGCTACATCGATCTGGCGCTGCGAGCAGGATGTCAGCTAACACGGAGCAGCAGTCATTGAAAGACCAAGACCAAGACTAACAACGGCGACCTCAAGAATTTTAACCAGAAGCCAAACAAGGATGGCGGAGCAGGACAGCAGTGTGCAACTCCCAGCTAGCACTGGACCGTCGGTTGCTGTGGCCACAGCTAACAACAGTCAACCTCCCTCCCAGGTGGACGGCAGCGGACCATCGAGTGACAGAGTGAGCGGCGTCCAAGACGTCAACGGCCCACCAGCCCTCACGCCACGCCTCTACGTGATGCCGCCTCCCAAGCTACCTTCTTTTTCGGGTGAGGACGGGCAGGACTTCGAAGATTTTCAAATGGAGGCCACCCGAATCCTGAAGAACTGTCACCTAGACACTGGCGCGGCGGTGGAGTGGCTGCTGCAAGCACTGACGGGGTGTGCCCGACAGGAAGTTCTGCGGAGAGCAGACACCGCTGTTACGGCAGACGGCATCATGGAAGTCCTGACTGGGGCGTTTAGCGACCAACGGGGCACGTCAACCCTCCTGACTTCCTTCCACAACAGGCGGCAAGGACCAACTGAAAGCATACTCGAGTATGCCCAACATCTTCAGTTGCTGACGCAAAGGATCAACGGGAAAAAGGCAGGCAGCATCGACGACGACACCCTTCGAGACAAATTTGTCGAGGGGCTGTATTCCCCCTCCCTACGACGCGACCTCAGACGTTACCTCCGGGGGCATGATAGCACCAGCTTCCTGATGGCAAGGGCAGAGGCTCAACGGTGGATGCGAGAAGATCACTGCGTCTAGCACAGAAAACAGTCTCCGATACCTAGCCTCTGGTATGTACATAATGACACTGTAAAGTAGTATGGGAATGCTCTCAGATACGGACTTTTATTTTAATGAGACAACTAAACAATTCTGTGTAGATATGATTTTTTTTTTAATTGTCTGTGTAAATACTGTTTTTTTTTGTGCTATTTTAATAATGTATCATGCGTTAGTTATGTCCATCGATTTTGAGCATTGTTGCTAAACATATGCAGTTTTGTAGAAATTAACATGCGTACGGTGTACGTGTAGAATAGAATAGATATTAGGGAAATAGTACTGTTTAGAGCTTTGATGTTTACGGCAGGATGTTTTGTAAAGGCAGGTAAACTGTACATGATTCGCATTTTGTTATGATGTTAAATATGGACCTTTTTGAGATACTGGACTCCCTGTCAAATACATAGTCAGTCATCCCATTAGGCGATGCCAAGTTCATATTTTAACGTTTTCTGGTTAGGTCAGATTCGTGTCGTAAAGGACGAGTCATAGGGATTGTTGTTGTTATCCTGACTTAAGATGTCGGATGGTTTCCACGGGCAAGTTAATGCCTTGGCCCAGTGATGCTATTCAAGTAGCAGCACATCTGCTCTTGAGTACAGTTTCTCAGCGCGGACGCTGAGTGGTTAAAAAGCCGGTGCGAATGTAGCCGACTGCTGTTCGCTACTGGTGCGGTATTTCTATCCCTAAACCTTACTAGTCATGTAGTATGCTATCTTGACCGTTTTCGTGTAACGTGTTTAGCCGACGCGTCGTCTGCTACACGCACAGCCTTTGTTTAAACTTACTGCCAAATGCGACACCTTGTCAGAGCCGTACACTAGCCCCCTTTTATTTCTGTCCATCAAATAATTATTATGTAGCTAGCCTTAGATATTATTCTTATGGAATGTTGTATGAATTGAGTTTATATTAGAGTAGTTAAGGCCGAGATCGCTAGTCCCAGTGGTGTAACCTGCGATAACACTGTGTTTGTAGCTTGTGTTAGTGTGTACATAGAGATTCATGATTTGTAAGAGTTACAGATAAGTCATGCATTTTATTTGTATATAGTTAGCCAGATTGGACATTAAGCTTTTAGAGCATGTAATACGTATGGGTTTTTGGTATGTCTTAAATGTATCATTTGTATCTTTTTGTGAACTTGTGTGCTTAAGGTCGTACTTTGAGTCGCGTATTTTCGAAGTTTATTATTTATCTGTACCTTGTATGAATAATTCATGTACATATTTGGGAAGCTTGTTTTATGCCCTTTCTGGTGATGTGTATTATGTTATGTTTTGATTTGTATTAGGCCAAAGGCGAGCGGGATTTGTAAATTGAAAATAACACAAACTTGGCCCACAGGCACTTACTTAAGGCTCCGCGAGTGGCTCGCGCATGTGCGTCTCCGCTAAGGCTGGCGCTGTATGATAAAAACCGACTGACCCCCCAGTTGGAGGGGCAGTGAGACGGCAGACACGGGCCGACACAGAATGTACATACTACTGTAAATGACTGTCTGTTCCGTGGCTCAAAATTATTCACTCAGAATAAATGCTGGAAATAGAACCACATCTTCGATTGGTGTGCGAGTGTGAAAGAAAAGGAAAAGAGAGTCTTCTTCTTCTGTACTCCTACTACCAGCCTCCTCTAGAGCGCGCCGCTCTTCTTCCTACTTCTACCACCTACCCTCCACTCCGCTACACTATGTTATGTTATCCTATGCTTTGTTATCTTATCATATGCTATCATATCCTATGTTATGTGTTTTTTTTATGTTATCCTATGCTGTGCTATTCTATGTTATGTTATTTTATCCTTTGCTATGTAATCCAATGTTGTGTTATCCTATGTTATGTTATATTATATTATCCTATGTTGTATTATGTATCCTTTGTTGTGGTATTCTATATTATGATATCCTATGGTATGTTATCCTATGATACATTATTTTATGTTATCTTATGTTGTGTGCACGCATGCACGCACGCATTCCATCGCACGGACATTAAAGATACTGACGCCCATGTCCTAGACGGATGAATGCCGGCCACACAAATACCCCAAGCAAGCGCTGAGCCTCTTCTCCACCATACCAGGTCGCTCAGGATTGTGGTCAGTGGTCAAACGGGCATCGGACAACCATGCGCCCAAAGGTTGCAGCAAGTGTATCGTCCAGCGCCTTGAGCAGCTCTTGAGCTGGAAAAGCGCTATATGTATAAGAACAATTAGAAATAGAAGTATACATGTATGCTCGTGTTATGTTATGCTGTGTTATGCTATTCAGTGCTATGCAATGCAATGCAATGCTATGCTATGCTATGCTATGCTATGCTATCCTATCTGGCTTTCTCTGACAATGTATGTTGTCGTTTTTCTGCCTGTTTGACCATGTGTGTCTTACTGTCTGTTCGTGTGTTGATGCAGATGTTGCCGAGCTGACGGAGTTGTTCTGAAACCAGCCACCACGGCCACCGCCATCGACAGTCAGATCATTGGCACTGCCAACCTTAACGGTTCCTGGGCTCAGCTGGGCCAAACCTGGTCCGCTGTGACGTCATTCAGCGTCATGCAGAATGGCACCGTGACATCATCGTATACTCAAGGCATCGCCATGACGGCAGATTCCAGGACGCCATTCAAAGTCACCCCTTCTGCTTATTTTCCTCAAGTTTATGGGGTGAGTAATGTTGTTGTTGTTGGTGGTGGTGGTGGTGATGATGATGATGACGATGACGCCCTTGATGACGACGACGATGTTAACGATGACAGCTATGATAACTATGACGATGATGACGTTGATAATGATTATGACTCCCATCATGATGGCTGCGACGAAGTCCATGATGATCATGAATGTGACGCTAACAACGATTATTCTAATGAAGACGACGATCCCGACGACTATGACGGCTACGACTCTAATGATGACGACGATGATGACGATAATGTTGATATAAGTTTGATGAAATTTACGCTTTTTTCTGTATCTTTTATCACAGGAATCGGACGACCTGAGAGTATTTAGCTGGGTGAGAGGGGAGCTGAAGTTCTGGGCTCCCCTCTCGGATGCGAACCCGAAGACTGCAACAAAATGTGCCATCGCCAACGACCCGGCCTCTCCTTGTGTGTTCTACGTCTCTCCAGCTATCAGTCTTATGGAAGGGTAAGAAGAAAGAAGAGGAGGAGGAGGAAGAGGAGGAAAAAAAAGAAGAAGGGATGCAGGAGGAGGAGGAGGAGAAAAAGGAGAAGAAGAAGAAGCAAGAAGAGGAGGAGGAGAAGAAGAAGAAGAAGAAAAGAGGAAGAAGAAGAAGCAAGAAGAGGAGAAGAAGAAGAAGACGAAAAAGAAGAAGAAGATGCAAGATGGAGAAGAAGAAGAAGCAAGAAGAAAAAGAAGAAGGAGAAGAAGAAGAAGAAGATGATGATGATGATGATGATGATGATGATGATGATGATGATGATGATGATGATGATGATGATGATGATGATGATGATGATGATGATGATAAAAAGTTATTGAGGCACTGTTACGTTTGCGACGCGCACGATAGTACATGTGAGACGCGCACGATAGATCCGATCGTTTTGTTTTGCAAAGCATTCAATAACAGAGTGTATTTACCTTTGATTTGATTTTGCGTTGTAGTTAGCAGACGCTTTGTATAATGTTAATAATTTTCGTTGGTCGATATTATTGGAGAATTTTCTAGAGTTGCTTGTTTATTATAGATCGCAGCGTGTGGATAGATCTGGTGGTGCCTGCGAGATGATTCTGCCCTAGGCGAGGTTATATGACGTAAGATACCTCCTGATGACGAATCTTATTGTGATTGGCTGTAATTGCGTCACGCTGGAATGTTCGAACGTTCTTTGGAGTATAGAGAGACTATATCAGTACCGCACTATTTCAGATTTGGGAAGTTGAAAAGAATTAGTTGTGAAAGTGGAAAAAGCGATTGTATTGAGCGATTGAGTTGGTAAAACTTCATACGACGACTCCTGCCTTGTTGCTGAGTGAACAGGTTGCGTGGATAAACGAATCTGCGTTACACTTATCAGGATTCAAGCATCGGGGCTGAATCAACTACTGATATAAAAAAAAAAAAAACAATAAAAAAAAAACAACGGTGTAACAGGCACCAAGAACAATGAGTTAAATGATAAACAATAATATGTGGGAAAGAAGAAGAGGAATCGATCAAATAGAAAGAATATACTGCACCTAAAAACGTGATTGTCTCATAAGAAGAAAATTCATTACGATGAGGATGATGAGGATGGTGATTGTGGTGATGATGATGATGATGATGATGATGATGATGATGATGATGATGATGATGATGATGATGATGATGATGATGATGATGATGATGATGTGGCCTTGTATAGCGCTGCCTTCACCTCCGTAGACATGCTCAATGTGTATGCAGGGTGGGAGAGGGAAAGGGGGTAGGGGAGGAATTATCCAAAACTTTGGTGCCGCCATCAGATTTCTTTATTTCTTTCTTTTTTTCTTTCTTTCTTTTTTTAAAATGTACATGGCCTATTTTACAGTTCTGGAGTAAACTGAGTCAGAAAATGCATTGTTAAAAAGATTATGTTATGGTGCCCGACACATTAATTTGCAAGACGATGTTGCAGTAATTTGTTGGTGTAGTTGTGGCTGTTGTTGTGTTTCCAGGGAAGTGAAAGTGCACCTGGCAGGAGAAGACAAGTTCGTCCCTCTCTCTCCGCAGCGCGTCCACGCCATCTCCACCGATAACCAGCGTCTGTCTCTCGCGCTTACCCTCACTGGGCAACCTGAAGAAAACGTCACCATGTTTTATTACGTCAACGACGAGCAGCGCCGTTTTGACGTCACTATCGACGTCAGCGGTACGGCTCACGTCAGCCTGAATCTTACGGCACCGCAGACCACTACTCCACCTGTAATGACGACGATGATGACGACGATGATGACGACGACGACGACAGCTGGAAGTGCGGACACCTTCAAGACAGCGTCACTGATGAAGATGGTAGTGGTGGTGGTTGCGAGTACCTGGGTAGTTTGAAAACTCGTTTGACGAAGTTGCGGAGTTTTAGAGTTTATGTATCAATTTCCACACGTGTCTTTTATTTTCAATGGCCAAGTAGAGTGTGACGAAACCTAATATCGCATTGCAATGGACCAATCACAGAAGACGATGTTTCTAGAAAGCTGTGAAATATGTAAGTCGTAAGAATACAGGATCTACTCATTTACGAATCCTGTCTCCTTTTCTTTTTCTGCAAATGACTGAAAACCCAAACGGTGGCCTTCGTTTATTTTCTAAGACGCGCTAAAAGGGCAAGGTTTTTGTTTCCAAACCGTCACTAATTCACAAATGCTACAGCAATAATTATCTCAAGGAAAGAATGAGTCAAAAGAATTAACGGATCAGCAAATGAAACTGGCATTGGTTTTTATTGGATGCATAAGCTACAGTTGACATTTTGAACGAAGCGGAGACCAATCAATGGATGAAGCTGGCATTGTTTTTCATTGGTGCAGTGTGGTTGAAGACACCTGTCATGTGTCATGTTCGGGTGTTCGTTTTTCTTTTCTTTGTTTATGTGTGTGAGTGGGTGGGCGGGTGCTTAAATGGGTGGGAGTGCGCGCGTGCGTTTATGTTTGTGTGCGTGCTGAATAAATGTGAAGGAAAGCTTCCGAGTTTTGGACTATTTTTGGTGGCGCAGTTGGATGACATTATGACAAGAGTCCAAATTATGGTTTTAATACAATGTTAGAAGTGTACCACAGTTGTTGGAATTAATGTAACGTTTTAACAAATTTTAGAAGCGTATTACAGTTGCTAGAAATGCTTACCTCTGATCTAAAGAAGTCTGTGTTAGTGTTGATAATAAGAGGTTATACAAACGAAAACGTCATTAGCGCCGAATTATCCAAACTTTAAGGAAGCGGAAGATAAATGAATTGTTGAGATAGAGCATTAAAAGGGGTAGTGAAAATGTCAGAAATTGTTTTGGGTTTTGTGAAATTAAAACAAGAAACAGGAAATAAGAAGTAAAACAAGAAATATGTTTGTTGATTATGGGAGTGGGTTATAAAGGAGATTTGTGAAGCATGAATATAAATAAAGACATTGATAGGTTTGGTTATTCAGCAATATAGAGTTATTGTATAATACATTTGTAAATATTAAGAGGTGTGGAGGTGATTACAAGTATAGATGCACTATTAGTAATTTAGAAATAATGGTTTAGAGGTAAGGTGAATGTTTATAAGTGATAAGGTAGGTAGTGAGGAGATGTCTCGGTGTGGGAAAGTAAATTTTAATCAAAGTTAGAGGAAAGACGTGGAGTGTGGTTAATGTAGTTTTGTTTCACCTTTAACATTGCGTAGCCGGTTAGGTGGCGAGTGAAACTCCACAGAATGGTGTAAGGATGATAAGAGATATTGAGACGGTTTGGGAAAGTGGAAATTAATATTAATAAGAGAAAGAACGCATGTCCATATAGGTGTTGTTATAAATATTCATAATTGCACAGTTGACCAATCGTTATTAAGTTGGGAGGCGAAATGTTGAGGCTGGATACCCATTTTATATATATAAGATGATGCACGAGAGAAGGGAGCTAGCCACCGCTCTCTGTCTCAGCTCTCAGTTTCTTTGTTCTCTGCCTCCACATTAAGTGATGGAATTATACTAGAAAGGTAGGATGAAGATTTTGTATTTTGATGTTTGATGTGTGTTGTGCAATAAATAAATAGTTAGAAAAACAAAATGAAAGAGTTGTGGTTTAGCAAATTAAATCTCTCGAAAAACTGTCTCTCAAGTTGTCTGTGTAAAACATTGTCTCCATAGAATGCTATAGTTGATCCCCGGACGTGAAGGCGATGAGCTGACGGCGTCATAACATTATTGCAAAGCAACGTGTAAAGCGGTCGTGCACATACATTTTTCTCTTCTAGTTTAATGTCGATTCTTTTTATTTTTTTTCCAATTGAAGAAATCGATACATAAATTGTTATTCTATTCGCATCTTATACGTGGAATATGAAAAATTGTCACATCTCGATCTGGCAATATCACCAAGCGCGCTCTTGAATATTGTCCTATCTCGATGTGACCATTTTCAATATTCCACCCCGAGGTGCGAATGTCGTATAATATTTTGGAATTAAAATAAAAAAATATGTTGATTTGCTTTTCTTCTTCTTCTTCTTCTTCTTCTTCTTCTTCTTCTTCTTCTTCTTCTTCTACTTCTTCTTCTCCTTCTTCTTCTCCTTCTTCTCCTTCTTCTTCTCCTTCTCCTTCTTCTTCTTCTTCTTCTTCTTCTTCTTCTTCTTCTTCTTCTTCTTTGTTTATGTTTCTTCTCTCTTCGTCTTCCTTCCATCTCTCATTCTTTTTTGTATTCCTTTTTTGGATTTCCAAATACTTTGAAAATGATGGGGAGAAATGTCGGTCTGTCGTTCCGTTTAAAGCCATATCTCACTAACGACTAATCGGATTTTGACCAAACTTCATAGAAATATTGCTTAGGTCAGTGGCCTGCCTCCCGTCCCATCGTATTTGCTCTACCGCAAAGGTCAAGGTCGCCAAGGAACCTTTTTTTTTGGCTAAACTCGTTTTGCTTAATATTTCAAGAGTGTCTAGACCGATTTTGATAATATTTGGTTCACGGGTACTTCAAATCGTGGGCCACCCTACAGCATCAGTCCGGTTGTCGGTCAATCTGCCAGTCGGTCGGTCCGTCGATCAGAATGTAACTTTTGTTTTTAATATTTAGAGCACTTTTTGCATTATATCTCAAGAATAATTGAACCGAAGTTCATCATTTTTACTATACAGATATTTTACCTGCTGCTAAGCATGATAATCATTCGTATTTGTGTATTCGAGACCGAAAAACAGGTGGGAGGACAACATTCGACAATGGACTGGTTTGACACTGAGCGAAGCCATCAGGGTTGCAGAGGACAGAGAAAGATGGAGTACGCTGGTTAAACGATGATCTGTGGTGCCCCTACGACCTCCGAGTTACGGGATAGGATAGGGTTTGGGCGCGCCACTGGCTGCGATTACGCCTTCCCCGGGGGAGGCGGCCCAGAGTTTCCCGATAGAAAGGGATAATAAACTGCAGCAAAAAAAAAAAAAAAAAAAAGGATAGGATGAAATAGGAATAGGATTTGTGTATTTGTACTTTCTCGAATGTCAAGTTCAATTGTGCTTCGCCATTTTTTGTCAACACGTTTTGCTGTGTTTAAAAATTTGCTTATCGGAATTTGATAATTATTGCTTTGCAGAGACTTCAGATCGTGGCCAAATAATGCCACGTGTTCCTTTTTCTTCGTTAGGATAAAGCATAGTCACAGCACAGCCAACTAAATCAACACTTTGGAAAATTCATATTTTTCGGCCGGGTGTGAGTGTCTGGAAATATATTTGAAAGGCTTGCCATCCTGTTTATTCTTCTTCCTCTTTCTCCCTCTCTCTTCTCACTTCCCTCCCTTTCTCCATCCCCCAATCCCTCCCTCCCCCACCCCCCTCTCTCTCTCATTTTATTTTTGTTGTTGTTGTTATTGTTGTTGTTGTTCTTCTTCTTCTTCTCCCCCCTCTCTCCCTCTCATTTTATTTTCGTTGTTGTTTTGTTGTTGTTGTTGTTGTTGTTCTTCTTCTTCTTCTTCTTCTTCTTCTGTTGTTGTTGTTGTTGTTGTTGTTGTTCTTCTTCTTCTTCTTCTTCTTCTTCTTCTTCTTCTTCTTCTCCCCCCTTTTTCTCTCTCTCATTTTATTTTCGTTGTTGTTGTTATTGTTGTTGTTGTTGTTGTTGTTGTTGTTGTTGTTGTTGTTGTTGTTGTTGTTGTTGTTGTTCTTCTTCTTCTTCTTCTTCTTCTTCTTCTTCTTCTTCTTCTTCTTCTTCTTCTTCTCTCTCTCTCTCTCTCTCTCTCATTTTATTTTCGTTGTTGCTGTTGTTGTTGTTGTTTCTCTTCTTCTTCTTCTTCTTCTTCTTCTTCTTCTTCTTCTTCTTCTTCTTCTTCTTCTTCTTCTTCTTCTTCTTCTTCTTCTTCTTTTTCTCCTTGCAAAAACAAGAAGATGACAGAAAGGACGAGGTTGACTGAATTTAGATTAGAGTAAAAAGCAACCATCACATTATAATTATTTTTCGACATTCATGTATTGGAATCCGCAACCATTGATTGAGAGCCCCATCATTGTTATAGAAAATAGGTCTTTCCTCATTTAAAACTCTGCTCTCAGTCGGCTTTACATTAGAGTTCTAAAGATCAGAAAACGTTAATTATTAGGTCAGATGGTTGAATGATTAGTTGATTTGATTTGATTTGTTGAGTGACTCATTGTTTAGTTTACTGGCAAATGTACTGTTACCATAATTTCATGTAGGTCTATTGGATTGGATAGGACCGGATTCAAAATTCAACTGGATTAACAATCAAAACCATCATCATCATCATCAACTGTCCACATGGAAGTTGCTCAGTTGTCAGGGTACAGCAGGGCCCCAGAGAAGTAACTGTGGTGCAGTCCCCACACCTCGAAATTCTTCTCAGTGCCGTAGCCGTTCTGCACCGTGACGCGGTCACCCGGTCGAAGTTTGACCACCATTGACGTCACGTCGCTCTGCTCGGCGCTGCCGGAAGTGGTGTCGAAAGCGGCACGTGACAGGACCGTGGTCCCGTTCAACCTCAGATCAAACATCGGCCTTTCGCGTATTTCGGTAAACAGCTGTCACAAGAGAAAAAACAAAACGTGTGTGATTTTTAAAAGACCCCAATTCAAAGGCTTGGTTTACGTTTGGCGAAAACTGGTTTACCCTACAATTGGCATTGATATTAGGCCTATATTACACAATGATACAGTGGGCTTTGTTATTAGGCCTACATTACACAATGATACAGTGGGCTTTGTTATTAGGCCTACATTAAACAATGATACAGTGGGCTTTGTTAATAGGCCTACATTAAACAATGATACAGTGGGCTTTGTTATTAGGCCTACATTACACAATGATACAGTGGACCTTGTTATTAGGCCTACATTACACAATGATACAGTGGGCTTTGTTATTAGGCCTACATTAAACAATGATACAGTGGGCTTCCGTTGCTCCAACCAACTGCTAAAGATTGAATTTTCCATTTGGGTTCTGACAGCGAGTGGTTTCCCCTGATTTCACGGTATATCGATACTATAGCCGTGTAACATTTGACCCTATCTCTTGTTGCAGGATACAAGTCAAATGTCTACCCCCACAGGCACGGGCCGAACACGCACAGACACCCACACACACGCACGCACGCACGAAAGCACTCACGCACTGGATAGCCAACTGAATTACTACAAATGACTGAAGGACTGACTTATTTTTGTAATCTCTCTCTCTCTCTCTCTCTCTCTCTCTCTCTCTCTCTCTCTCTCTCTCTCTCTCTCTCTCTCTCTCTCTCTCTCTCTCTCTCTCTCTCTCTGCCTCTCTCTCTCTATTTCTCTCTCTCTCTGCCTCTCTCTCACTATTTCTTTCTCTCTCTGCCTCTCTCTCTATTTCTCTCTCTCTGCCTCTCTCTCTCTCTATTTCTCTCTCTCTGCCTCTCTCTCTATTTTTTTTCTCTACCTCTGCCTCTCTCTATTTCTCTTTCTATATATATTTTTTTTTCTCTATCTCTCTCTCTATTTGTCTCTCTCTCTCTCTCTCTATCTCTCTCTCTCTCAACTTTTTGCAAGGCAAGGGGTTACGATACAACAGAGCCAAATCGCAACATCTCAAAAACTGCACTTTAAAAGAGAAAAAAATCTGCCCTTACAAAGCTGGACCTGAAAAAAGCGGACATCTTTAGCGCGCCTCTCTTCCCAAAGACCGGAAGGTTACACATGGACAGTTTCCATTTACTAGACCACAGTCACGTTAAACCATTTAAGGTCACGTCTAATAAATTATAGCCTTTGGCACCCGGGTTTTCTTCTTGCATATTGCTTTCGACGATACCTATTGCGTATCTTGCGAGTTTAGCGGTCTAGACCGCGCCTTTGATACGACTCACCTGTACGGTAAAAAGGTAGGCACCGGCGGTCGGTGCGGTGAAGACACCGGTGGAGCCGTCGTAAGCGTGACCATCGTTGTGTTGCACCATGTCGAACCTGGCAATATTGAAAGGGTTCGAGTTATGTCCTCTTGTAACTGTTGAACAATGCAATGTTCGTAATAGTAAATATTCCATCAGCCTATATTCATGTGTGGTCTACACTTGTTCATGGTCTCCCTTGTTCACATCGCCAACAGTCACTTTCTGAACAAAACCTTTTTATTTCAAAACTACTACGACCGAAACCCTAGAGGTCTTATAAGTATTTTAGGCAATGAATCCTCTTTCAAAAAGGTTACGTGCCTTTCCATTTCCGTTTTGTGGATTTTTTGTTTTGAAGATTTTTTTTTTTTTGAGGACTTCATTCATGCGTCTACTTTATGCTTCGGAAAGTCAGTCACTTAATTTACATTAATCCTAGCTGATACACTAGAGGCCTGAGAGCACAATGCATTGACCATCTATATCTTTGTCCCAAATCCACAAATGCAGGTAAGGAGGGGAGATTCAATTTGCCTATCGTTCTGTCATTGTCATTGGAGGACAACATTTAAGATTATGTCCACGATGGTATTCACACTTTTCTGCTATCCTATGCACCAACGGGAATCCCCTCATTGAAACATACTTCCGGTTTCTTTCTCCGCGTGTTTTAGTGAGTTATTTCCAAATATTCAAGAATAATAACATGTGTCACTGGCCACCAGTATCGTACCCTCACTTTTTTTTTTTTGCTGCAGTTTCCTATCCTATCCTATCCTGTCCCATAACCCGAAGGTCGTAGGGGCACCACAGATGATCGCTTAACCAGCATACTCCATCTTTCTCTGTCCTCAGCAGCCCTCATGGCTTCGCTCAGTGTCAAACCAGTCCATTCTCGAATGTTGTCCTCCCACCTCTTTTTCGGTCTCCCCCTTCTTCTACCTCCTTGCACTGTGCCTTGCAGAATGGTCTTTGCAAGGCCTGATGATCTGGTGATGTGGCCATACCATCGGAGTTTCCGTTTCTTCACCACTGTGAGCAGGTCATCGTGTTGTCCAATGGCTTGTGTGATGGTCTGTCGGACTTCAACGTTGGTGATGTGTTGGGTATAGGAAATGCACAGAAGTCTTCTGTAGCACCTCATCTCCATGCTTTGTATTCTTCGTTGGAGATCTGCTGTGAGGGTCCATGCTTCGCAAGCATATAGGAAGATGGAGATGACCAGAGAGCGCAGCAGTCTTACTTTGGAATGTAGACTGATGGTTCTGTCTTTCCAAATGGGCTTCAACCTTGTCAGGGCAGCAGTTGTTTGTGCGATCCTGGAGAGGACTTCCTGTCGAGACCCATTGTCTGACACAATGGCTCCTAAATATTTGAAGCTGTGCACTGTGTTGAGGGATTGGCCTTGTACTTTGATGTCCGTGTTGATGCCATTGGTGTTGTTGGTCATCATTTTGGTCTTCTCTGCACTTATTTCCATTCCATAAGCTCTGGAGGTGGTGTCAAGCCTCTGTACAAGCTGTTCAAGTTCTTGTTCCTCTCCAGCCAATCCATCAATATCATCCGCAAAACGAAGATTGGAAATTGCTCTGCCCCCTATGCTGACTGTGCCTTCGTGATCTGCAAGAGCATCTGACATGATGCGCTCTAGGAAGATGTTGAAGAGTGTTGGAGAGAGTAGGCATCCTTGACGCACACCGATTGTTGTTCTGAACCAGTTCCCGATGACGCTGTTATGGAGGACTGCACTGGTAGCCTTGTCATACAGGCTTTTGATGACTTCTATAATTTTAGGGCTGATGTTGTACACTTTCATGGTTGCCCATAGAGCTGCATGCCAGACTCGGTCAAATGCCTTCTTGAAGTCTATGAACACATGATATAGATGTTGTTGGTGCTGTAGGTATTTCTCACAGATTATTCTAAGGTTGAAAATCTGTTCAGTGGTACTTCGCCCTGCCATGAATCCTGCTTGTTCTTCAGCTATGATTTGTTCAGCTTGTGGTTTCAACCTGTTGAGTATTATTTTCAGGAGGACCTTGCTGGGATGGCTGATGAGGCTGATGGTGCGGTAATTTTCACACTCCTGAAGGTTACCTTTTTTGGGAAGAGTGATGACAAGCGACTGGGTCCATGGTGTAGGCCATTCCCCACTCTGCCAGATCTTGTTACAGATAATGGTGAGAGCATCAGTCATCGCTTCTCCTCCTGCTTGTAGCAGTTCCGCTGGTATGTTGTCCAATCCCGCTGACTTCCCTTTCTTCAGCGATTGCACTGCTGCCTCAACTTCTTCCCGGAGAATTGGGAGGATTTCTTCTTCTTCTCTGCTCTCGGGACATGCTAGAACTGATGGGTCTCCATTTGGTGTATGGTTGTAAAGGTCAGAGCAGTACTCTGTCCATCTGTCCAAGACTTCTTGTTCTTCTGTAAGGCAAATGCCAGACTTGCTTTGGATAGTGGAGACTTTGGGCTGTTTAACACTTGTCAGCCGCTTCACAGTCTGGTAGGCCTTCTTGCTGTTGTTCTTGTTCAGATTGTTCTCTATTTCCTGGCATTGATCTTCTATCCAGTTCTCCTTTGCTGTGCGCATGCCTTTTCGGATGTCATTGTTGATTTTTCGGTAGACATCAGCTCCCTGTGAGGTGTTCTTTTTCTTTTTTAACTCTCTTCGTTTATCACACAGATCCAAAAGTTCAGGTGTGATCCACGGCTTCTTCTTTGGTCGGTGCTTGCCAAGGATCTCAGTGGCGGCATCTGTTACAGCTGAGTTGAAGGTATTGGTCATGGTGTTGACATCTACTTCGCCTGCCCCCAAAATAAGCAGTGGTGCAAATTTCCCTCCAATTGTGGCCTGAAATATTTTTGCCACCTCCGGGTCTTGCAGTTTGTCCAGGTCGAACTTCAGCCTAGTGCACTTTGCTGTATTTACTCTCTTCAAATGGAGCCGGAAAGACATCATCACGAGATCGTGGTCACTTCCAATGTCTGCTCCTGGAAAAGTGCGTGTCCTGCCAATGTTGATGCTTGATCTGAAGCGTTTCTTGACCATGATGTAGTCGATCTGGTTGTGATGTTCCCCGCCGGGACTGTGCCATGTCCATCGTCTGGATTTTTTGTGGAGACCAAGCGTGTTTGCCAGTACCAGATTGTTGTATCTGGCAAACTCCAATAGCCTCAGACCCCTGTCATTTGTCTCGTTGTTGCAGTGGGGTCCGCATGTGTCTCCCCAGTTGTGGTGCGCATCTTGGCCAACCTTGGCATTCCAGTCGCCTTGCACTATGACTATGTCCTTCTTCGGCACTTGGTCAAGGACCGCCTGTATATTTTCATAAAAATCCTCCACTTCGCTGTCTTCATAGTCTGATGTTGGGGCATAGGCCTGGATGATGGTAATGTTGAAAGGGGTTGCTCTCAGACGGATGGTAATGAGTCTACTGGAGACTGGGCGGCAACCCATGACAGTGGCTAGAATGTTCTTGTGGACCAAGAATCCAACGCCGTGTTCGTGCCTGTCATCTCTACCGCTGAAATAGAGCTTGTGGCCTTTGTCAGTCGTTGTTTCACCTAGGCCTTTCCAGCGCAGTTCGCTGATACCTAGAACGTTCCATCGATAGTGGTCCAGCTCGTGGGCCAGTTCTTCTAATTTTCCTTCCGCAGTTAGGGTCCTGACATTCCAGGTTCCTATGACGATGTTGTTTCTCGTGCGGATCTTGCTAATTTGTCCATCAGTAGCATACTTTTCACCTCCGTCCTGGTGGCCAACGGAAGGCGCGGTCCTTGTTCCGGGCGACGACCGATCCGGCATGGAATTAGTGGATAGCCTCATCATGTGTTGTGTCTTGGGCAAAAAAAAGACCTGGCAGGGCCCAATCCTCTCCAGGCTGTTGGCCACAGCCGAAATCCACGAATACAGTGTGGCTCGCCTTGGCCCTGAGCACGTGGTCGTTGAACCTGTAGTAACGTGAGGTTCCTCCGCCCTGGCCGGTGACTTCTGTGTAGAAGACTTTCGCCCAGTGATGCCGTGCTAACATCACCCCTGTTAGTCGCCTCTTACGACACGCCGGGAAACGTTGGGTCTATTCTATTTGCCCGAACCCACAGAGCAGTTTATTATCCCTTTCCCCTGCAGTTTATTATCCCTTTCTATCGCCAGTGGCGCGCCTAAACCCTACCTACCTAACATTATTTGTGAATTTTTGAAAAATATTCGGAAAAACATGACGCCCAGATGCTGGCTCGAACCCACACCTGTCAGGCGCCATTGGTTTCTGGCTTGTGGACAAGGCAAGTTAGTCCCGCCTTAGCCCACTTGGCCACAACGCTCGCCTAACATAGTCAACTACTTCGTGTTTTGTGAAGGTTGCGACGGCGAAGCTATGGAAAACTACTAGAGTCTTCAGGTCCTGTTTCACTTTCTGTCGATGATCGACGCACCTCCGAAGTCGCCACAAATACAGGCCTCTACGATTGTTTTTTTGCATCCTTTCACTGAGCATGTACTTCCTCCACCGTTTTTATACTTATCCCACTCGTTTTCTGGCTCTAACAATCGTCGTTTTCGGCAATTTGCCATATTTAAAAGTCACGCATCAAGCTTTGATAAAAGCAAAACAAGCCAGACCGGAACTTGGTTTCATTCTAACCTCGTTTTAATTTATAATGGCGATACCCACGAGTTTTTATGAGAGGTGCCGGAAAGTTGTGTATACATGAACTACACTTCCCATCTCTTTCGAAGAGACGCTTGTATTGTTCGTGTTGTGCTATAGGTTTTATTCCATTTAACGTGCAGGAGGCTAGCGCCTATTTACACTAAACGCTAAAAGCAGGCTATGACAACATAATTATCACTATAAAATAACAATACAAGCACAATAATATATGCACATACAACTGCATTCAACTCATCTTTCACGCCATGTACACAGCTATAATCGTTTTGTCTTCCTATAATCATTAGCTTACTAGAGGACGAGATAAACGAAGAAACTAATAGATAACACGACAGCAGACTATATAAAACACTCAATACCAGTGTTTCTTTTTAAATGCTTGTTCTGTAGTTAAAAAATCAACTCAAGCTACCCATAATATATTTTTATTTTTATTTTTGTATAGCGTTGTTCTACTTTGAGAACTGCTCGAGGTGCTGGCCGATACAGGATCTAATTCAAGCCGCCTAAGGCGCCCATTGCAGCCTTTGGGCGCAGAGTCTGACGCCAGACGACTGAGCACAATCCTTGGCAACCGGAGATGGAAAGAAGGGACCTAGTGCATGCTGGGTGTGTTTGTGTAGCCAGCGCTCCCCCGTCTAGGACATGAGCGTCAGGATCTTTAAAGTCCGAAGGGTGGAAAGCGTGCGTGCACAGATTTGACCTCGGTTTATACTCTCACCCCTAGAAGTAGGGACGCAGTGTCGCAGGGTCATTTTTATTTTACATATTTTTTAATTGTATTTTCCCTCCATCTATAACCATCAACGAATCACTCAGCCAAACGTAACAAATTAAATCAATCAGTCATTTAACGAACCAGTTCTTGAATTAATGTAGCAGTATAAAAGGATTACGTTTCAGAACACCGGTGATCATGTAGAAAAGACAAAAAAAAAAAAGAATTAAAATAACTTCAGTGCTCCCAAACAACATTTCCCCTCCAATCTAACAATACAATCTTCTTTTTTTTAATAGTGCAAAAAATCAATCAGTCGATCAACCCTCAATCCCTCAAATTAACCAATTAATATATATTCACCAGCCGTACCTGAACGGAATATCGTAGATGGGTAGTGACAGCGAAGACTGGGAAAACTTGGCCAAGAAGGAAATGTGACTGTTGGTGAGGGCATCTGTGACAGACGTCATCATCATCGTCATCATCATCATCATCATCATCATCGTCATCATCATCATCATCATCGTCGTCGTCGTCGTCGTCGTCTGTATTATTATTACCATCTTCATTTTCTTGTCTTTTTTTATTCTTTTTCTCTTTCTTTCTTTCTTTTATTCTTTCTTTTTTTCTTTATCTCTTTCGTTCTTCCTTTCTTTTAACATCTTTATTAAAATCGTCGTCATCATTGCCGGCATCATCATCATCATCATCATCATCACCGTCGTCATCATAGGCCTCGTTATCATCATCATCATCATCATCATCATCATCATCATCATAGGCCTCGTCATCATCATCATCATCATCATCATCATCGTCATCATTTTTTCATTATAATCATCGTCGTCATCATCGTCGTCGTCGTCATCATCATCATCATCGACAGAGAGAGAGACAGAGAGAGAGAGAGAGAGAGAGAGAGAGAGAGAGAGACAGAGCGACAGATAGAGACCGAGACGAACTGAAAGAGACAGACAGACAACAAGGGGATAAGAAGGGAACTTGGCCATGGACAATGATAGACAAATAAGAAGAGCAGGAAAATTAATAGAGCCACAAGAAAAAAGATAACGACGAGATAAAGAACACAAATAAAAATGAATGAACCCCACCCTCCACTCACCCACCCACCCCCACCAAAAAAAGGGTTCAGGAACCTAGGTTCGGGATCTGAGAACCTTGAGAAAAAGGTTCGTGAATCTCTACGAACCTTCCATTTAAGACAGGCCGTAACTCTTCCTTTCTAAAACTTCCTCATCGTGCTTCGCATTCTCGGATTGGGATTTTCGGAGATTTGAAAAAATACGGCAAGAAGGGAGATCACCACGTTAACGGGAGGGTCAATGAGACAAGACAAGACCTTGTATTTAATATTGAATTTGGCCTAATTGTAAGTCCTTACGAAGCGTTGTGGTGAAATACAATACAACACAAGACAAGACAATACGAGACAAGATAATACATCTTTGTTACCTCAAACAAGGAATTTACACAAGTGTAGATCATCATAATATCAATCAAAGAGCACAATAAGACGTATGTGTTAAATGAGCAAAAAATACACTTTATGCAATCAACCCTTACACAAGTATATCAACTAACAAGTTAGTATCTCGTATTGCCCCCAGTCGACGTGCGGTGGTCCCGTTGCCCTTGGTTTTATCCACAAGCTATCCCAAACCTAAAAATAGAATAGAGAATTCTGGGAAATCTGTTCAAGGGAAGTAACTGATAACTAGCTACGGTTGAAGTAATGGTCGCCATTTTTCGCGAAGATGTGCTGGCTGAAATTAAACGAAAGTTGGGAGAGGAACTGCATAGTTTTGGTAGTGAACAAAGGCTTTGCTCAATTATCGAAGGAGAACACGATGGATTTATAGAAACATGCACACATATATGTGAGCTCAGTGCAGGCGATCGTGAGTCGCTTCGATGTGATGGTTCATTTATCGCTTGCATCACACTCTATAATGCACATGCAAGTTCTGTCAAAGATATGATGATTTGAGCATATGCTCGATTCCGTACCGATTGGAAGGTGGGGTGGAAAAATTCAATCATGGTGATGATCAATCCTATTTTGCAATGGTGGTTAGGCCTACTTTATTGACTGTATGGTCACGGGTACTTACCTCTTGTATTTTGTGTGCTTTTTGTTCTGTCGGCCTTGAGTGTTTGCGTCGCCTTGGCTCGTTGTACTTTGTTGTGGTCTCGCTCTCTTTTGATTTGTGAAAGCAAATTCAAATTACATTGTTTTTTAGCAGCATGCGAGGTCAAATTAGACGAATTCAGATCTAACCAATCTTCTTGTGACGCCATTTTGCGTGTGTCTCGTATGCCATGCACTAATCGCGAAGAGTCCTGCCGACGTCATTTCAGAAAATGATTTCCCTACCCATAACTCCCCTGGGTTTTGAAGTTTCTAAAAAAATTATTTTAGGCCGACGACGCTATGGAGCGCAAAGCATGTAAAGGGAAGCAACCGGTTGTACGCGCACGTCGACAGAGACATAGAAGGGAGATGCTAACTTGTTAGTTGATATACTTGTGACCCTTAGTAATCTAAAATCATAAAAGATATTATTATTATTATTATTATTATTATTATTATTATTATTATTATTATTATTATTATTATTATTATTATTTATGCGCCTAATCTAGACTTAGCTCTGGGCACTTACATGAGTACACAATAACTTTAACTATAAAACAAAATTAGCCCAATTTTATTGTCCTTAACGCTCATGCAATAGGACGTTAAGCATCGTTTTTTCGTTCGTTCAAAATGAGGAAAACTCATTAACTATTAACAATAACCTTATCTATAAAAACTAATGACTCTAAACACACACACACACACACACACCCACACACCCACACACAACCACACGCATACACACCCAAACGCATGTACATATACATATAGAGAGAATCTTTTCATCTGCTGTGTTATATTTCTTGCAACAGTTGTACTTGGCTTCTTAATAAGCAACAAATAAAACCAAATCACTTGCCATGTAAATGTGTCGGTATGCCCCCTCTCCCTCACCCCCCCCTCCCACCCTCCACACACACAAACATGTTTTGGACTCAAAAGATACGAACTGTGCGGAAAAGACCCTCTTTGCCTCTGACCTGTGGCTCCAGGTCTAGGGCCACACAGGTGCACGATGATGAAGATGATGATGAAGATGATGATGATGATGATGATGATGATGATGATGATGATGATGATGATGATGATGATGATGATGATGATGATGATGATGATGATGATGATGATGATGATGATGATGATGATGATGATGATGATGATGATGATGATGATGATGATGATGATGATGATGATGATGATGATGATGATGATGATGATGATGATGATGATGATGATGATGATGATGATGATGATGATGATGATGATGATGATGATGATGATGATGATGATGATGATGATGATGATGATGATGATGATGATGATGATGATGATGATGATGATGATGATGATGATGATGATGATGATGATGATGATGATGATGATGATGATGATGATGATGATGATGATGATGATGATGATGATGATGATGATGATGATGATGATGATGATGATGATGATGATGATGATGATGATGATGATGATGATGATGATGATGATGATGATGATGATGATGATGATGATGATGATGATGATGATGATGATGATGATGATGATGATGATGATGATGATGATGATGATGATGATGATGATGATGATGATGATGATGATGATGATGATGATGATGATGATGATGATGATGATGATGATGATGATGATGATGATGATGATGATGATGATGATGATGATGATGATGATGATGATGATGATGATGATGATGATGATGATGATGATGATGATGATGATGATGATGATGATGATGATGATGATGATGATGGTGGTGGTGGTGGTGGTGGTGATGGTGGTGGTGATGATGATGATTAGCGTAGCAGTAGATGCCAAACAGCCGTTGTACTATTTGTAATACGATGCTGTGTGTGTTATTTAACAGCAATACTATCAAGGATCCACCCACCGTGTGATTACCATACCCCTGTGCACAAAAACATATACACAATAATTCAGAAATACAGTTTTGGGGAACTATCTCTGTAAAGACCAACAAAACAAAATAAAACTCTCTCTATATATATAATATTATATACTCACTTAGACGTGCCTGCATCTGTGTCATCTGAGTGGTCAGCTGCTGGACAACTACCTCTAGGTCCGTGTTCGCCACTAGTAACCTCTTGACCTCTCCTCCGTCAGGCTGTCCAACACTTGCAACGAAGCCAACCCAGAGAACGAGAGAACATAGAAAAATAATGACGGATTTTCTCTCCATGATGTTAATAAGTAGGATTTGTATGTTAGGTAAATATATAATTATAGAGAGAGAGATTTATATTGATGCTAGCTAAGCTGATGGAGTTTTCAGATTTAACAAATC
The DNA here is from genome assembly GCA_036898135.1 of Oncomelania hupensis. Lineage (NCBI taxonomy): Eukaryota > Metazoa > Mollusca > Gastropoda > Littorinimorpha > Pomatiopsidae > Oncomelania > Oncomelania hupensis. Next base: position 12,606,968 of record CM072527.1, read on the forward strand.
AACAACAATAACAGTCGTTGGATAGTGGCCGATTTTACGAAAACTCCAAAATGTAAGCCTGCATGTACAACAAGAGTTCGACTATAGATATAATTTCGTACTGAGATTGTGCAAAACACAGTCCTAATGCTTTGATTATGTCTTCCTACTACGTGACTATATAGTGCTTGTTTGTCCACTGTAGGTTTTATCTGTAATGCATTTTTAAAAAAAATATATATATATATATAATATGAGGACACAGTCTTCAAAATATAACATTAGGCCTAGTCGGATGATCAACGTTCTAGTTTATGATTGCTATAGAGTAGGCTACAAAAGGGGATGTGCGTGTGTGTGTGTGTGTGTGTTTGTTTGTGTGTGCGTGTGTATGTTTGTGTGTTTGTTTGTGTGTTTGTTTGTGTGTGTTGTGTGTGTTTGTGTATTTGTGTGTGTTGGGTGTGTGCGTGTGTATGTTTGTGTGTGTTTTGTATATATGAGTGTGTGGGTTTGTGTGTGTTTGTATGCGTTTGTGGGTGAGGTGAGGGGTGGGGTGATAAAACAGCACTAACACACACATAAAACACCAAGATAAGCATTTTGCTGAAAATGGCATACATGATATAATGGACACATGTCATGTACAAATTATAAGGGTCAGATAAAACACTACAGCCAGGTCATCAGTTTTGACATATTTAATTCTTGAGATCTTTTCTTTTCTGACTTTTCTGAAAATTATATTTTTAAGTTATTTACTTATTTATCTATTTCTCTAGTCTTTCTTTCTCACCCTACCCAACTTTACATTACATTACATAATTGTTGCTTTAGGTCCAGCGGACTCCTCCGAGCCAAATCAGGACCGGACAACCCCCAATCCGCATAAAAGATCTGCTGAAACAACCCTAGTGGGAAAACTGAATGCCCTCCACCAGCCAGTCACTTTACAATAAAGACATCCCACGCAGGGGACGGCTGAGGCTGCACTCTAATTTATCGAACCCCCGTTTACAAAAACAAAATAGAATACAAACATCATTATAAATTATCAACAAAACATATACATATAAAATGCCTACGTTGCTAAATAATAACATCATATGAAGCCCTAGCGACCACCTGGCAGAAAGCGTCCAATATTCCCAAGCTGATCCAACAGACCTCATACACAAACAAGGAGTCTTGTCCCGGAAGAGTTTTCAAGAAAAAAAGGTAGGTGACTGGTCTAGCGAAGAAGAAGATAGTATAGCAGATTGATAGAACAGAGCAGGACTGAGAAAGAGCAAATGAGAAAGACGGCGACAGTGGGAATTTAAAGCACTAAATTTCCAGAAAGTGGGGATACTATTTATACTGAAACCCCCGGCACCCCAACGGGGGTCCCTACCCAACTTAACTCATCACATTCAGATTCACACTATGACGATGATTGAAACAGTAAAGCTCTAATGGTACTAGAAACAATGGGAACGGATTTTTACAATGCTGAAGGGCAAAAAGATCTCTAATGTCTACACTAAAAATCTGACATCTTTAAATGTGAAGTTCTAAGATACCAAAATCATTAAAAATTAAAGCAAACTCTGGTTCGATCCATTTGCAGATTTAACATGTTGTGTTGTCGCTAACTTTAGCCAGTTTCAGCTCATTCATGTTCCGGTTTTACAAGGGTCTGCATTGGTGTAAAGGTCTGTATCAAATTGACGCATGTTTTGCATATAATTATTTCTAAAAGGACGCTGTATGTGCCATTGAAGCCTGCCCACAAGACCAGTTGCGTTTTCTCCCTTTTGTTGGAAGAATAATTCAAGAGACCCTGCGGAAAATGACAACAATCAATTATACACGATTAGTTGTGTAGGACAGACGATAAAATCATAAATGCTTCATGCCTTCATGCTCAGTTGATTTGAAGTTTTCCAGAACTTGTCTCCCACACGTAATTCAATTGATGAATTATGTACAGCTTTAGAACCTGATTGAGGTAAAATGGAAGTGCTCATTCTAAAAGAAGGAATTGACGGAATGTTAAAAGAGTCCTTTTGAAAATGAAAGTGGAAATTCTCCTGTAACTTGTAAGGGTTCAATTGCAGTCATTATTAAACTGTTTTAGTGTTTACCTTGACTGAAATTGTGTATAATGTGCATAAGAACACAAATCACTCAGTTCAAAACAATATATTAATATATATGTATATTCAAAACTATTCTATTAATTGATGTCCACTTCAGTTACAAAAAACACTTTATTGAATATTGGATACACGCGCATTACAAATGAATATCATCACTTGAATTAAATTATCATCTAAAGTATCTAGCTACAGATTTGATGTTTTACTTTTACTTTTTACTGAACTTAATTGTTCCAAATGACTGTTACAGAAGACACGAAAAAAAAGAGATAAAACATAAGTAGATTAAGAAAATGTTGTCTACACAATCATGTATTTCACTAAAATATTTGTCAGGAGTTAAAACCCCAACTGCTGTAGCAGGTCTGCAATGGACAAACAACGAGATTCAACGGACGATGACGAACTGAGCGTACCCCGAGCAGCCCTCAACAAGATGATCAAAGAGCTGATCCCCAAGATACGTGTGGCCAACGAGGCACGGGAGCTGATCTTAAACTGCTGCACAGAGTTCATTCATCTGGTGGCCTCTGAAGCCAACGAGGTGTGTGTCAAGCAGCAGAAGAAGACCATTTCCCCTGACCATGTTTTGGAAGGTAGGGTACCTTTGATGATGATGATGATATTGGAGTCTTGTATAGCGAGATCCTTTACTTTGGTGGACATGCTCATTGGGGAGGATGGAGCGGAAATTCAAAAACAAAGTGGACATTTTTTAGAGGGGGGATGAAGAATTGAGGAGCATATTTGAAGTAATAACTCTTTTGCTGCTAATGGGGCTGTTACTAAGCTTATTAACTGGTTGCTGGCGTTCCGCAGCCTAAGCAGTGAATATCTGGACGTTTCGCTGTGAAGCTCCTCGGCTTGAGCTACTGAGTACATTTATTTTTGTACCGAGACAGATTGTACAGCAATGCAAGGGAGAGCAATCTTCACCTAAACTTTTACCATTTTCCAACGCACGTTCCTCCCCTTAGACGGTGTATTGCTGTTTATGGTTTTTGTTTGCAGTGAACAGAAGTGTGTTAGTTTGTTTTTTCTTCGCGATAAATTTACATGATGATTGCTTTTGGACAAACTGAAGTGTGGATGGTCAAATGAAGTGGTATGGCCACATCACCAGATCATCAGGCCTTGCAAAGACCATCCTGCAAGGCACGGAGCAAGGAGGTAGAAGAAGAGGGAGACAGAAAAAGGAATGGGAGGACAACATTCGAGAATGGACTGGCTTGATGCTGAGTGAAGCCATGAGGGTTGTTGATGACAGAGAAAGATGGAGTACGCTGGTTAAACGATCATCTGTGGTGCCCCAACGACCTTCGAGTTACACTGTCACCCATTCATTTCTTGTTGTCATCTTCACCCATCTCTTCCTGCTTACTGATAATGTGTATAGTGAAAACTAGTTTCTATGCAATGGTCCCTACGCTGTGCCTGTGGTATATTATTTGGCGGCACAAAACAGTGTAACGTTTATAGTGCATGACGGTAAGCAGAAACCAGGCTGACTGGTGCTTAATATGGGCTTTCAAACTTGCAGAGAAAAAGCAACATTGCGCAACAGTTGCCCCACTCTACCTAAACTGAAGAATGACGGGTTCCTGTTGCTCTTTTAGAAGAAAGGAAGGTTCTTGAGTTATCAAGAGGAGATGAAACCTACCCTCACAAGACTGCTTTGAGAGAAGGCATTTTATTGTACTGTTTGTATAACCTACCCTCACAAACTGCATTGAGTAAAGCAGCTTCTTTTACCACCACCACCCCCCCCCCCCCCCAAAAAACAAAAGTTTGTTTATGGTATCCCGGTGGACCTTCTTTTTTTTTTTACCCGATTCTAAACATTTTTTGTGATCATCTGGAATAAAAAGGGTTAGGGTTAGAAAAGGTTAAAAAAAGCCCAAATAATTGCACCCAAGATGGAAAAGGAATTTTTTTTTTTACAGCCTACAGACCCTTTTTTTTTCCTATGTTGCTGTAAACAGCCATATTATTTTTGGGAGGCCTAATGTTTGTATAATCTACCATCACAAACTGCTTTGAGTAAAGCAGCTTTGAGTTTAGCGACCTTGTAGTTAAGACGTTTTATAGTAATAAGACATTTTATAGTAATCAGACGTTTTATAGTAATAAGACGTTTTATAGTAATGTTTGCTTCGAACCCCACCCCCACCAAATAACTTTGAGAAAAAAGAAAGAAGTTTATAGTAATGTTTATGTAGACCAACCCTCACAAAACAGCTTTGAGAGAAGCAGCTTTTGGATAAAGACGTTCCATAATAATGTTAGCGTTGTCTCCTTTTGTTCAGCGCTAGGTACGCTGGGCTTCGGGGACTACAAGGAGGAAGCCAAGGCAGTGTTGCAAGAAGCCAAGGCGGTGGCCGCCAAGAAGAGGCGAGGCAGCACCCGACTGGAAAACCTGGGCATCCCTGAAGAGGAGCTGTTGCGGCAGCAACAAGAACTGTTTGAACAGGTGATCAGTACTGGACCTGGACCTTTTTTTTCTTTCCGTGAGACTGCGGCTTTCAGCATCCTGAAGATTGTGCAGCCCCTGCATTTATCTCTTTAGTTAACACCCTGGAATCCATAGATTATGCCCAGTTTTGTTTTAGTTTATCGTGTTATTTTTTTTAAATGCTTTATATATTAGTGCTTTTCCGGCTCAGTTCAGGGCGCTGGTCGATACAGGATATAACTCACGCCCACTTCCTTAGGCGCACCAGACAACTGAGCATGATCCTATGAGACCAGGGAAAGGGAGGAGAGGGGGGAGGGTTGAGTGTTGGGAGGAAGGGTCTTTGCGCTTGTTGGCTGGAGTGATGTTGTTGGCACTGATCCCGTGAACTTTAGTTTGATTTTGCACACTTTATTGTCCCTTTTATCGGGAAATTCTGGGTCGCCTCCCCTGGGGAAGGCGTAGTCGCAGCCTGTAGCATGCCCAAACCCAACCTAATACCGGTTGTGTTTTGGGGAATTTTTTTTTATGGGGGGAGCAAACCGGAGTACCCGGAGAAAACCCCCGAGACGTTGCCCGAGTCGAAAGTAAATAATATTTGGAGAAACGTAACGCCCAGATGCTGGATTGATCCCACACCTGTCAGGCGCCATTGGTTTCTGGCCTGTGGACAAGGCAAGTTAGTCCCGCCTTAGACCTTGCAGCCACAAGGATCATCAGCATCTTTAAAGTCTGTGCGATGGAGTTGCGTGCTTACACGGACTAGACCTCTGTTTGTACTCTCATCTAAAGGAGCTGGGAGCACTAGGGTTGTGTTTTTTAGGTAGGGAGGGTGAGAGGGGGCAGGGAGAGAAGTATGCATTCCAGGCTGTCGTCAACCGGCATCAAACCGCTGCCTCCAATGCCATGGTTTTGCATCCGGTACTTCAGTGGTTTTGCCGTCGCTTTCATCAACTAGCCAACTGTGCCCCTGAGAGTTTGTAGAGGGTGTGTGCGTGTACCAGATAAAAGGGGATGCAGCCATGCTATAGCTTTTCAAGTTTCAGGAATACTTTATTATCTCCCACAAAAGAAACAGTTATGCTACAAAATGCTGATGGCATGACCGGTAGCAGTTTAAATAAAGCCATGTGCCCTCATGCATACATATGCAAGTTGTATAAATTATTATGAAATGCCCTCTGTTGGGTATGTGAACTGATTTTGCTTGGTTTTGTATTAATTATTGGAGAAAAAAAAAAGTGTTATTTAAAAGAAACAGCTAAAGGGAGAAAACTAAACTATGTCCTGTTCAGTTTACCAAATTTTTCAAATGAAGAGTTCTTTCCCTTTACTCATGACTCCTATACTTAATTTTTTTTTTTTAGTCCGAAAACATTCTTCCCACTTTCAACTTGTAGAAGAAATAAATACCAAGTTTCTTGAAAACATCTTGGTTTTGTAGGGATTTTTTTAAACTCGTGGGCTACACTTTATTTTTTTGCGTTCTTAACAGTTGTTTTTTTCACATGTTCATTGTCCAGACGAGGAAAATGCATGGATTTTTTTTTTTAAATCTATTTACATAATAGTAATAATAATTATTATTATAATAATAATACATTGATTTATAATAATGATAATAATAATAATATATTGATTTATAACTCACACATCTCTTTCCGTTACAGTGCACTGTGAAGACTGGCTCATTTTAAATCTGCCTATATTGAAGTACTACTTAGTTGCATTGTGCCTTTGTTGAGAACTGTGGATCGAGTTTAAAGATCAGATATATATTGAAGCCGGCCCTATAGTACAGGTAGATTCCAGGCTGCTTTCCTATAGTACAGGTAGGTCCCAGGCTGCTTCAGTTTAGCACATTGATTGACTCGGTGGAGGTGTAACCGATGCGTTACGTTTGAGAAGCGCACGATAGATCCAATCATTTTGTTTTGCAAAGCATGTAGTGAATAGTGTGTATGTACCTTTGATTGATTTTGCGCTGTTACTAGAAGAAGCTTTGTGTAATATTGATAATTTTCGTCGGTCGATATTGTTGAGAATTTTCTGGAATAATTTTTTATTATCGATCGAAGCTTCCGGATCTTACGGGTAACAGCTGGTGGAATCATGTAGATTCGTAAACATTATGTGACGAAAGACAGTGCATAATTCCAGTGAAAAGTTTTACTTTGATTGGGTGTTATTGCCTCATGCTGGAATGTTCTAATTTGTTCTGGATTGCAGAGGTTATATAAGTAATGCATTGTCTGCTTGTAGGGATGATCTTTGTAGTGATTTTCTGAAAGCGATCTTGTATGCAGTTGTTGATGTTTGCTGAAAAAAAGTTGGAAAACTTTATACAACGGCTCCTTCCTTGTTGCTGAGTGAACAGGCTGCGTGGATAAACGAATTCGAGTTACACATATCAAGATTCAAGCATCAGGGTTGAATCCGCTATTGATAATGCCATGTAACATGACGGCAAAACACTTGAAGCTTTGAATGTTTAGCGGGCAGAAGTTCAAAAAAGCTGGGTGGCAACCTGGGCGGCCGAAATCGTAACTTGGCCTACGTGCAACAGACACGGCTTCCAGAGGTGCCAACCTCCTCTGTGGTTTTTCAGTAGTAATTACAAAAATGTTCAGTAGTTTTCCAAATGTTTCAGTAGTATACATCGCTTAAGGTACACAGCGAGAAACCGATGGAATTTAATACTCATGTTATACAAAAAATTTCAAGAAGAATTCATATAACCAAATAAAAAATTTTAAAATTTCACGGTCTCTTTTGGCAGAAATGTTGATTAATGATTTCAACACAAACACACACTTGACACTGTCTTGCTTCCCGTTATACTGCTTGTTCATGCAGTGTAACAGCTTCAAAACATGTTGATACACACAGAGCAAATTATTTACAGCAATGTGGCCCTCTAGAAATTATTCTTTGGTTAACTGTTGAGATGTTGCCGAAGGCTTAATGCAGGGAAATTCATTGGTATAGGTCGATTTAAAACGCTGACAACTTGACTTGGCCCCAGGTGCAGATGCTGATGGATCACTACTGCTTGGCCATTTTCTTGGCCGTCTGCACCCCTAGCACTCATGATTCTTGTAAAGAAAGTAAAATACAGTAGCAGAGAAATCCCACACACCGTAAACTTTCATCAGACTTTATTTAAGCAGCGGAAGTGAACAATATAAATGTTATGATTGGCTGATTAACTTAAGTCATGTGACATGGCTTGTGCATCCGCGATCGGTTCCGCACTGTCAGTGCCTCGACCGTTGCACATTGCGCTAGGTGTGAAATATAAATATTTAAAAAAATTCAACTGCCCAATTCTTTTTCCATAATTATTTTGGCAAATCCGTAATTCCGTAGTTTTTTATTTTTTCTGTAAATTACTACGGAAAATCCGTAGGGGTTGGCATCTGTGGGCTTCCCCTACTCCAGTATAAACTGAGGTCTAGTCTGTGCAAGCATGCCTTCCATCGCACAGACTTTAAAGATCCTGACACTCATGTCCTAGACGGGTCAGTGCCAGCTACATAAATACACCCAGCATGCACTAGGTCCCTTCTCCCCTATCTCTGGTCGTCCAAGATTGTGCTCAGTTGCCTGACAGTGCACCTACAAGCAGCAGGTGGATGCCTCGGACAGCTTGAGCTAGATCGGCCAGTGTCTTGAGCAACTCTTGAGCTGGAAAGGCGCAACATAAAAACGATTAAATTAATTTTTTTATGAATCTTTCCTTTGTTTTTATTTTGGTAGTGTACAGAGTATCTTCATGTAAGTGTGTCAGACTCAAAGCGTTAGATGTGTTTATTTAGCAAAACCTTTTTTTTTTGTTGTTCTAAGCTGTAATGTTGAGGCTGTTGTCACTGAAACTGCTGTCATCTGTCCACAGGCCAGGCAGAACTTGGCCCAGGAAGAGCAGCAGCGCTGGATCCAGATGCAGCAGATGCTGATGCAGCAGCAGCAGCTCCTTCAGATGCAGCAGATGCAGCAAGCCCCGGCGGCAGCGGCATGCAGCGGGGACAGCGCAGCGGCTGTCGCTGGCACCAGCTTTACCGGGGAGAACGGGAAGGCGGAAGGCATCGGCGGCGGCCTCTCAGCGGATAACCCCACCACCTCCGTCTCCACCCCTAACTCCATCACCCTCCCCACTGTGGGGAGCATCTCCATACCGCCGTTTGCCAAACCCGCCGTGGAAGAGGACGATGACTATTCTTAATTACAGATGGTGTCCGTAGTTTTGTCTGCACTCAAAGCAGCAGTGTGTAGCGGTACTGTTGAGATACCCTGCGTTAGGCCACGTCAGGTCTTCAACTCTTCCGGGACAAAACTCCTCATTTGTGTGTGAGGTCTGTTGGATCAGCTTGGGAATATTGGACGCTTTCTGCCAAATGGTCACTGGGGCTTTTTATGATATTATTATTTGGCAATGTAGGCAAGTTATGGTATTTTATTATGATGTTTGTATTCTATTTTGTTTTGTTAACGGGGGTTCCATAAATTAGAGAATAGCCTCAGCATCATCCCCTGCGTGGGATGCCTTTATTGTAAAAAGAAAGAAAAAAATAGATTTCTCTTATATAGCGCACTTACAAGCTCAGAGAGCTTCTCAAGGCACTGGCCCGTAATATCCAGCAATCACACAATAGTTTGCTGAAGTCAGGATTCGAACCCACGTCGCCCAAGACGCACTTACACAAGTCGTGCGCTCTGACCACTGAGCTAACCCTGCCGCCATTGTACAGTGACCGGCGGGTGGAGTGCCTTCAGTGTTACCATAGGGTCATTTCGGCAGATTTTTCATGCGGGGGGTGGGAGATGGAGACAGGGGGGAGGGGGGGGGGCATAATAATGATGATGATCATAGTGAGGATGGTGATGATGATGGTCATGATCATGATGATGAGAAAACAAGCCAAAGCATGACTTTTTCCGATGAAGGCAGATCTAGATTGTAATGAAGGTATATTTCACTTTTACTGCCAACATATGTTCAAACATGTTAGTTTTATTGTCCTTATTTCCTGTTTTGTTATCTTGAAAATCTATACTTAGCATATGTTTAACCACTGCTATTGCTGCTACTGCAATGTTTTGGTGCATTTTTTCAGGAGAAGCGTTCGAAAATGGGATGGAAATTAGGAGGTTGATGCAACCAAGATTTCTTTTTTTGAATATGCAGATTTGTGGACTTTGTTCTTGAATATTAAAATATATATATATTATAGTTTTGTATTTTTTTGTTTGTTTTTTTGGAAGGAGAAGGTGAAAAAAGAGTGGGGGAGAGGAGGGGGGGTGGGAGGGGGACAAGCACATTTGAAGCAGTTTTTAATAATTTGTAATTTGAAAACAGTATTCATATTTTTGTTCATGATTTAACACACACACACACGCAAATTATTTTTTAAAATTTTTCTGGACAAGAACACTCTAAACAGTTTTTGTAATCTGGAAAACTGAGCATTTGTGCGGATTAAAATTACTCTGATCAGTCACTTCTTTTTTTCTGTTCTTTTTTCAAATTTATGGAAGAAACTGGTCAACTGGAGAAGCAAGGAATGTTCCATTGTTTACTAATAATATTAATAAGAATAATAATTATTATTTATTTTATTAAGAGAGAAATGGAACTGACAGTTTGCTCTAAGCATTTTGTTATGTCCATTTTTATCTTCTCTCGGTTTGTTATTTCTTTGAATATTTTGTTACACGTTATTTATTATTATTATGTTTTTGTATACATTTGTTAATTAACCAGGGTATTGTAATTGGAAAGAAGGTCTGATATTGTTGATGAAACGAAACTGTTGAAATGTGGACTGGACTTTGGTGAAGATGACACTAACAAATATTTTTCAAATGTCTGCTCAGTTGAATTTGTGACTGTTGCCATAGTTGCTGCCCACTGTTGCCTCATCTGGCTCACGAGAACAGTGAGTGACAATGCGGAAAATAGAAATAAAAAGAGTGAACGATGGAGAATAATAGCAGAGAAGAAAGAAGAAAAAAAGACAGAGAGGGTGGCGGTGCGAAAGAGAGAAGTACATGAGAATGAGAAGAGATAGGAATGCAAGTAAAGGAGAGAGAGGAAGAGAGAGAGAGAGAGTGTGTGTGTGTGGTAATGCTGATTGTAAAGAGTGAGAGTGTGCGTGCATGCACACTAATTTATGAAGTGGAAAGAGGGAGTGTGTGTGCGTTTGTGGGTGTGTACGATAATGTTAAACATCAAGAGGAAAGAAAGTGTCTGTAGTGGGTATGTGTGAATCCCAATGCTGAAGGTGAGTTGTTGGGGTTTTTTGTGGATTATTTTGACAAGAAATGTTGTGTAGCCCATATCAGGATGGTGAATTTTATTTTGAGAAAGGGGATTTGCTGTTGTCATTGTTATGGCATGAAAGTAACGTTCGTTGATTGATGTGATGTTTAAATGCCGATAAAACAGTTGATGTTGACATTTTGTTTGGATTTTATAAAGTGTATTTGACAAGCCACATGCACTCCCCTACAAAGTGAAAAACAGCGTATTTGATGATTTCTCATGATGACGATGTTGGTGATGAAGACGATGGCCATGATGATGACAATAATGTGGACGTTGATGATGATTATTGTGAGATGCTTCTACTTCTCCTTCTGGTTTTTCTTCTCCTTTTTCTTCTTCTTCTTCTACTTCTTCTTCTTCTTCTTCTTCATCTGTGCTGTAGCTAGCCAGTTTCCACAGACGGAAGATTACACTGCACTTGTGGGGTTTCCGCTAATAGTGAATGTGGGGTGGTTGGTTGTGGTGTCAGGGCTTGTAATTTTCCGCGGCTTACCAACATTCTGCTTTTTACAAAATATTTCCGCAGACAACCCTATGGTTTTCTGCGGAACAAAAAAGTTTGACCACAATTTTCCTCCAATAAAAAAGTGTTTTGTGCGTGTCCTCAAGTCAGACATAAACACGGGACTGTGCATGCGCATGTCTGAATCGTAGCGGGTAAAATGGATGCAAGATACATTGTTCAGCGTAGCGACGCAGTTGAAGATAAAGGCATACAAAAACGCATGGAGTGTGCAAGCACCCAGCATTCAGTCAGTGTTAATAAAGCACCTCAAAAACCTGTTCAAACAAACAGAGGCTTCACACAAACCAATCTCTCCAGATTCTTCAAACATACCAACTAAGCCATTGCCAGTAAAAACTTTGTTTCAAGATTTGTTTTGTGCATCACAATGTATGAAGATTTTTAAAAACTAAGTTTGGACTTTATTAGTGAAGAGTGGCTGTCAGCTGAGCATCACACACATTTAGATTTGTAGTTGGACTTTGTTGGCGATTAATTACTGAATTTACTGTAAACTGTGCATCGATAAAGACAAAGCTACTTCAAGAGTTCAGCTGTGTTTAAGCAAGCTAGTCTTTCCTTCACTATGTTATGTTTTTGGTTCATCCCTGGACCCAACTCTTCCAGTGGGGGTGCCGGGGGTTTCTTTATAAATAGTAGTCCCACTTTCGGAAATTTAGTGCTTTAAATTCCCACTGTCGCTGTCTTTTTCCTTTGTTCTTTCTCTTTCCTACTCTGTTCTATCAATCCACTGTTCTTCTTCACTAGACCAGTCACCTACCTCTTTTCTTGAAAGCTCTTCTGGGACAAAACTCCTCATTTGTGTGTGAGGTCTGTTGTATCGGCTTGGGAATATTGGACGCTTTCTGCCAAGTGGCCATTAGGGCTTCCTATGATATTATTTAGCAATGTAGACATTTTATATGTATGTGTTTTATTGATATTTTATAATGATGTTTGTATTTTATTTGTTTTTATGAGCGGGGGTTCGATAAATTAGAGTACAGCCTCAGCGTCCCCTGTGTGGGATGCCTTTATTGTACAGTGACCGGCTGGTGGAGTGCCTTCAGTGTTACCACTGGCGTTGTTTCAGCAGATCTTTTATGCGGATCAGGGGCGAGTCCTCTTTCAGCGAAGGTGTGATCTTGAATTTGTGGTCCTGATTCGGCTCTTTGCAGTCCGCTGGACCCTGTAAGCAGTGAATAACTAACTAACTGGACCCAGCCAATGTCCTCTTTTTTTTAAACCCCGACCATTACAAGCTCTGTGTTATACAGAGAAGGGGAGGGGTGAGGGGAGGCGAGAGAGAGAGAGAAGAGACTTCCGAGCCTGTGGCTACACATTAGCTTGGGGTCCTAATGGTAGAGACAGGTAGGATGTACAATACCATGCATGGGGGCGCAATTATTACAAAGCGCTGCTTCTGGCTGGCTGAGGTTTCGTGATCCAGCCTTGCCATTGATTAGAGTACGCCCATACGACGTAGCTGAGACTGGCCGTGTGAATCTCATTATGGCGAGGTTGAATGTCAACCTCGGTCAGTCTCAGTTAAGCAGTGTGACTGGGAAGGCAAAAATGGCGTATCCGTTCGGCCTAATTAATTATACCCCGTTTGCGGGCGCTGGGCCCAAGAATGGAGCTGGGGTCACTGCAGGGGTCAAGGGTGGTGTTAGGTCCTATAGTCAAACAATGTTCAGTTAACATGATGAAACTAAACTTTCGTTGTTATAGTTCACACTCAATATTTAGGATTACAAGACAAACACGAACTCTGCACAACCCCTCCTCTGTGCAAACGTATATATATATATGATATATATGTCTCTCTCGATTCATACATACATATTTACATAGATGGACAGATAGATAGATAATACTGGATGGTATTAAAAACGCGCTTTTCCCCAAATCACCAATCATACAGGCTCAAAGCGCGGCGATCTGTACCGACATACACGTTCACATGTTTCACCCACTCACACTTCTATCAAGCATGTTACTTAAGACTCACACTCAAACATGTGGTGTAAAGGCAGGGAGTTCGCTATTAGAAGAAAAGGAAATCGCTTTTTTTTTTAAATTTTATACAGATAGAAGAATAAGAGATGACTGTTATATAGCGCACTTACAAGCTCATAGAGCTTCTCAAAGTGCTGGCCACTACTATCCAGCAATCACAAAATAGAAGTCGGGATTCGAACCACGTCTCCCGAGACGCACCTACACAAGTCGTGCGCTGAGATAGATAGATGGATAGATAGATAGATGGATAGATAGATAGATAGATAGATAGATAGATAGATAGATAGATAGATAGATAGATAGATAGATAGATAGATAGATAGATAGATAGATAGATAGATAGATAGATAGATAGATAGAGTTGTGTAAACATGTAGAATTATTAGCGTGATTGTGAGAGTGAATGGCATAAGAACAGATAGAAAGATTAGGCTTATAGTCTTAAAATTCCCACCCTTGTAAATTAAATCTCAATCTCTCTCTCTCTCTCTCTCTCTCTCTCTCTCTCTCTCTCTCTCTCTCTCTCTCTCTCTCTCTCTCTCTCTCTCTCAGGCCTACTTACATGTGTACTCACATGCTCCACCACAATTAAATGCTGAATTGCACAATCAATATCAGCAGATCTATAACGTAAAGTCTTGCTGTTGGCAAACGCTTGGCCCGCAATCTAATGCGTCAGCATTGAAAATCTGAACACCGTGTGGATTTATGGCCCAGGGGACTGACGTCAGCCAGTGCTAGGGTATTCTGGTACAACGGTTATTAATTTAGGAGCGTGTGTGTGCATTGGTGTGTGTGTATGTTCGTGCGTGTGATGGGGGTTGATGAGAGAGAGAGACAGACCAAGAGAGAGAGAGAGAGAAAATATTCAGATTTCAGAAATACGCTCTTTTCACTTTGCTTTTTTTCTATTGCACAAGTTTCTCCGTTATTAAAGAGGTCGACTGTGTAGAAATACCCCCTTTCCTTCTCCTGCCCTACACACACACACACACGCGCGCGCGCGCGCACGCACACCTTGCCTCTCTCAACACCAAAAGACAAATTGTATTGTTAATCTTGAGAACGGTTCTAAATCTCCAATTGAAGGACCGCATTTGACTTGCTTGACGGTAAATTGCATGAATAGGGAACAGGGTTTTGAAGTGCTACGTCATGCGATTATTGTTTGTTACTGTGCTTTTGTATTGCATGCTAAGACACATAGTGTCCGTTGTAGCTCAGCCGGTTATCACTTTAATGTATATATTGTCGAAAGACAGATATTAGAGATAGAGTCACTCAAAACACAGCCCGTGTGTTGTGCTCCATTATTGGAAAACTGTTTTTTATTTCTATTATCTGTAGAGTATTGCGTCAATGATCTTACGTCATAGACATGTATACGTACTTCCGGTATTACAATTGTATTTTCACTTTCGTTCTGGACATTACATTCCTCCCCAAGTTATTAGAAAAAAAAAACAATATTGAAGAAACTGCAATCAAAACCATTTCAAAATTTCAAAGAGCTGTAGAATTATTTTGTAAATGAGTTAAAGCATAGTGTAACTACATATTTTCAATGTTATTCAAATTTGCTTATCTGTATTCTTGTCTGTCATAATTCACTCTTGTCTTCATGGAATTATCAGACTAGTGAAGTGTATAGCTATCAATATCATTTAAGTTTTATAGTCTTTTAAATATGCTGGTGGACGGCGCTCTCGGGTGGGTTTCGCTGATCGGGAGTCATCTGCTCTGCTTGCTGCATTTCTCAGTGTAGGCTGTACTTGATGTCGTGTCTCTGCAGTAGTCTCAACAGATTTCAGCGGGGTGTTGGATTGAAATGGTGAAGTATGGGTCTCAGTGTTTTCTTCCTTTTCTGAATCTTCTTCTTCTTCCTCTTCTTCTTCGTCATTAGCCACGATTGGTTTGAAATGGGAGGAATTTCTTACAATGAGTTTTTTTCCTCTTCTCGCAGTGATCATGCTGCCTTTGGTTTCAGTGACGATGTATGGGTGTGGCGAGAATGGTGTGGAAGTTTTGTTCAATTTCTTCTCCTTTACCAATACATGTTCGCCTGGTTGTATGGTGCATGGTTTGGTGTGCCGTTTTGTGTCAGCGTATTCTGCCATCTTCTGTTTGCTCAGGGCATCATTGTAGAAGATGCGTGATTTCACAGTTGTAGGGTTTGGGGTTTGGGGAAAAGGGGGGTTGGGCAGGCCGATATGCATTTTTCTGCCTGTCAGAGCTTCGTATGGAGATATGCCAGTGGAACTGTGGGGTGTTCCTCGATAGTGTCTCAGGAATGTGGGGAGTTGTATTTTCCAGTTCAGATTGGCGGCACATGACGCTCTGACGTGTTTGTTTAGGGTGGACATGAAGCGTTCAGCCTCGCCGTTGGCTTCAGGCCACAGCGGAGTCACTTTCCGATGTTTGATGTTGTGTTCTGCCGCAAACTGTCGAAATTCATCTCCACTGAAAGGTGGACCATTGTCCGTCTTGATGATTTCGGGAAGGCCATGTCGGGCAAAGATTGAGTCTAGATGTGGTATTACGACTCTCGCAGATGTGCTGGAGATGACTTCCACTTCCGGAAATCGAGAGTGTTCATCGATGACAACCATAACATAGTCTCCACTTGGAAACGGTCCAGCAAAATCAATGGCAAGTGCCTTCCATGGTTGGGATGGGAGAGGAGTAGTGATGATCGGTTCTCGTGTCTTGGGTCCAGGGTATGACGCTTGACACGGGATGCAGGACTTGACGGTGTCTTCGACCAGCTTGTCAATGCCAGGGAACCACACTTTTTCTCTTATGCATTGTTTTGTCTTGACAATTCCTTGGTGTGACTGATGCGCAATATCAACAATCTTCTTCTGTAATGCTGTGGGGATTATCAATCGGTTTCCTCGTAGAATGAGGCCATCAAACACGGATAGTTCTTCTTTGAACTTCTCAAATTTTGATGCATCATTCCATTGACCGGTTTGGATCGCCGTCATCACCTTTTGTAGAGTTGTGTCTTTTTGAGTGGCTGACTTCACTTCTTCTGCTGACAACGATTTTGGAATGTTGTTGTAGCTGATGTATCTCACATACTCTTCAGCTTTGTTGTCTTTCCTTGGTTTGTTTTGTGGGTGTCGGCTGAGAAAATCAGCCGGATTGAGATCGTCTTTTCCTGGTTGGTAGACCAGCTTCATCTCGTATGGCATTATCCGCAGGCGCCATCGCTCGATTCTGGCTGTTGTAGGTTTCTGACTGGTCATGATGCCAAGTAGTGGTTTGTGGTCTGTGACCAAGGTGAATGGTGCACCGAATATGTAGAGATGGAAGTGCTCGACTCCAAAAACTACCGCAAGCATTTCCCGGTCTGTCTGGCTGTATCTTGATTCCACCTCGGTGAGGGCTCTGCTCGCATAGATGACTGGTTTATCATCTTGTGTCAAGATTGCTCCAAGTCCGACCGGACTGGCGTCAACTAAGATTTTAGTTTCCTTGGCCGGGTCAAAGTATGTCATGACATGTGTGCTTGTCAGTGTTTTCTTCAGTTTGTTGAAAGCTTCTTCTTCTTCTTGTTTCCATTTCCATGGTTGGTCATTTCTCGTCAGCTTTCTCAGGGGTTCCGTCAGTGTTGCATAGCCAGGGATGAAACGGGACATGTACTGAGTAAGTCCGAGGAAAGAACGAACTTCACTGACGTTTTTGGGAGCTTCGGCGTTGATGATCGACTTGATCTTTTCCGGATCAGCTGTGAGACCGTTTTTTCCGAAAATGTGTCCAAAGAAAATAAGCTGATCTCTGTTAAAGAGACACTTCTCTTTGTTGAGCTTTGCTCCATGGTCTTGAAGTCGTTGAAGTGTTGCTTTCAGTGCTATGTCATGCTCTTTTTGGCTTTTTCCATGCACGATGATGTCATCGGACAAATTGCGGGCTCCAGAAATGTCACTCAACAGCTCAGATATTGTGTTTTGGAAAATTTCAGATGCTGCATTGACACCAAATAGGAGTCGCTTGTATCGTCGCAGGCCTATGTGTGTTGTGAACGTGGTGATGAAACGACTAGATTCTTCAAGTTCAAGCTGATGATATGCATTTGTCATGTCTAATTTGCTGAAGACAGTGGAGCCATTTAGATCAGAAATCAGGTCATCCAACGTGGGCATCGGATGTTTTTCTCGTCTGATGGCTTTGTTTGGCTCACGCATATCAACACAAACACGTACTCCTCCCGTTTTCTTTGGGACAACCACGATGGGGCTGACCCATGGGGTTGGGCCGTCAATCTTCTCGATGATATCAAGCTTTTCTAGACGCTCAAGCTCATTCTCTACATCTTTGCGGATATGGAAAGGAATCCGTCGGTGTTTCTGCGTAACCGAGGGAGTAGTGTCGTCAATGTGTAGTTTGATCTGAACATCTTTTATGTGTCCCATGGCTCCATCAAATAAGCTAGGGAATTCATCCGGGATGTTATAGTGGGTTGAAACCGCAGAAAAGGCAAACTGAATCAATCCAATTGATTGTGCTGTTTGTGCGCTCAGTAGATTGCTTGTTGTGTGTTTGTTGTTCTCAACAACGTAGAATGTGGCTTGAACATGAGTGTCCTTGAAGACAAGGTCGGTGGAGAAATGACCTTTCACTGGGAGTGGTTGTTTGGAGCCATATGCATAAATTAAAGGAGAAGGACCACGCAACCTCACCTTGGGACACACCTGTGTGAAAGTGTCACTGCTCAAAACGTTGACCGTTGCACCTGTGTCTACAAGAAATTTCACTGGAGTGTTGAATATAGGGATTTCGACGATTGGAGTTTTCTTAAATCCGAGTCCAGGTTTTGATGAAACAGTGAAAATGCTTTCATCACTAGATGCAGAAAGGTATTCTTCCTCTCGAGGGTGAAATGTAGTTTGGTTTTCATTGTTATAAGAGATTTGCCTGACTTTGTTTGAAGATCGGCAAACTCTCGCAAAATGCCCTATCTTGTGACAAGCTTTGCATTCTTTTCCTCGTGCAGGACAGCCTTGTGACACAGTTGCCGCATTCATGCTGTGTTGAACGATGTGTAGTAAATCCATGGCCTCGTGAATCACCTCTACCACTACGACCAAAACTCTTACCTTGATTGCTACTGGAACTGTCACTGCCTTGCGTATGATTGCCTCTGTTATGACTGAAACCTCTGCCACCTGTCAGAGAGTTGTTGTGTCGTTGAAAACCACCACCTCTTTGACCGCCTCGTCCTTTTACAGCATTAACGGATGTACCCCCGTTGTTGCCTGTATTTTCGATCTCTGCTGCTCGAATGTCTGACAGTTCGAGAGCACAAGCATCGTCCAAGATCTGTTTGAGAGTCATATTGTCTTTGAGAGCCTTGCGTCTGATGCGTGTTGAGCTACATCCTTGAATAATTTGAGACAGAAGTTCTTTCTCCACGTCTGCAAAATCACAATTTGCTGCCAGCCGCCTGAGACGTGTGCAATATGTGCCAATGTTTTCTCCTTCCAACTGTTTCGCCTGCCTGAATTTGAATGTTTCAAACGATGTATTTTGTTTTGGGGTGAAATAATCCGTCAAAGATTTCTTGAGGGTGTTATACTCATTGGAACGCACGTCTGGCGCAGTACCCGTTGTCACTCCATTTCCTTTTTGTGCGTCTGTGAAGGAGTCGTAGATTTCATACACCTCGTCACCGGCGTAGTGTAAGAGTAATGCTTTTTTTCGAAGGTCATTGTTGATGTCCATGGCCAAGAGAAAATTTTCGAATTTCTCGATCCACTTTTTCCAGCGATTTCCTACTGTGTGCGAGTCAGAATGAACGTCAAAACGTTCATATGAGGGTAGAGTCGTCATCCTGAAACTTCTTTTCTTTGATCCTCGTCGCCAATTTAATGTATATATTGTCGAAAGACAGATATTAGAGATAGAGTCACTCAAAACACAGCCCGTGTGTTGTGCTCCATATTGGAAAACTGTTTTTTATTTCTGTTATCTGTAGAGTATTGCGTCAATGATCTTACGTCATAGACATGTATACGTACTTCCGGTATTACAATTGTATTTTCACTTTCGTTCTGGACATTACAATCACGAGTGTGTGTTTTTTTTTTTTCAGCTCAAAATTGCTACGTATTAAATCAATTCGGTAAATAGACTTTTGTGTGTGTTTTTTTTTTTTAAATTTAAAAAAATGTGTAAAGGTTTATGGATTTTTTTTAAAACATGAAATAAATAAGCTTTTTTGTACTTAGACCTACTTGTCTTTACCACACATCCTTAAAGATTTTTTTAATTTCATGTACAATGAATGGAAAATGCATTAGAATGTATTCCTCTTGTAAGCTGCTTAGACCGACCCCAAGTTTTCTCATTCAGCAGTTTGCTTGCACAAGATCTCAAATCAATTCGGCCACACACAGTCTTTCACGTTCTTAGCCTTGCTTGGCATTATTCCACCCAGCCGATTTTTTAATATACATATAGACATTGCAGATTACATAGTTAAGTAGTCTACGCAATCAATATCAGTAAGGGTTTATTATGTTGTGCAGAATCCATGTAGGGAGCCGATTCAGCGGAAACGGCAAAGTTCACCAAATGCGCGGAATCAGCAATGGTCGAGCTGCCGATTTTACTAATTAGACAGTAGTTTGCCGATTTTGTGTACAATAATTTCATTTCCTAGGCCTTAAAATAATATTTAACACTTGTAACTGACAGTTGTAACTTACAATGAGTGATTCCGTTCAATAGAAAAAACAACAACTGATGGTTCTGCCGAAGCAGGTGATATATATTATATTGTTTAGGTAAATAATAAGTTATTTTCCGGAGAAAATATATTATTTAGAGAAAACTTACATTGTAAACAATTGATTATTTATAAAATATGCTTCTAAATAAAGATTGTTTAGCTGAAAGTGATGAAAATTAATATTTTTCAAAGAGAATTCCATACATCTCCGTGCACAACAAAGTTTGTCCGTGGTAGTAAAAATCCATGGTATGTCACAGAAGACTGCCATCCCCCCCCCCCCCCCCCCCCCGCCTCCCCTACCTCCCTCCTCTCTACGCCGCCCTTCTCTCTCTCTTTCTCTCTCTCTCTCTCTTAGTCTCTTACCTCCCTTGCCAGTGTACTTTATCCACTGAGCTCTTACACTGAGGTGACTTCCGCTACATGCAGTGACGTCACGTCAATGCAGCCCCCAAAACTGTCAACAGTAATAACAGCTGAGCTAAAACGAGGTCAAGGCATATTTCCAAGTTCACCGCCGTGTCACAAAAGCCATTCGCTGTGTTGTGGTCAAGTGATTCAGACACCCACTGTTGTTATAAAGGAGATGAACGATTCTTTGATGTTTCTTTTTTTTCTTTTTCTTTTTTTTCTTTTTCTTTTTTTTTCTTTTTTTTTTTTTGTCCCCTTTACGCAATGTGTCCGGGGACGTTAATCTATTCACCTAACCTAACCTTGATGATTTTACCCCTATACGCACTGTGTCCGGGGACGTTACTTTACGAATTGTATTGTATTGATGATTTCACTAGCAAGAGGTCGATCCTCTGCTGCATTCCCCCCCCCCATCCCTGCCCCCCCCCCCCCCCCCCAAAAAAAAAAAAAAAAAAATATAAATAAAACTAAATTAAAAAAACACGTGCTGTCTTTTGGTGTTACTTGACGCATAATGAAAATCCAATATTTCACGAGGTCTGTTTTGGCTGATTCCAATCATACTTTTTTTTTTTTTTATCGTTCTTATATTGCGCTTTTCCAGCTCAATAGCTGCTCAAGGCGCTGGCCGATACAGGATCTAACTCAAGCCGCCCAAGACGCCCACCCGCAGCCTTTGGGCGCTTGGTCTGACGCCCGGACAACTGAGCACAATCCTGTGCAGCCAGGGATGGGGGAGAAGGACCTAGGTGCATGCTGGGTGTTTTCTTGTCACCGGCACTCACCCGTCTAGGACATGAGCGTCAGGATCTTTAAAGTCCGTTATGATGGAATGTATGCGACACAGACTAGACCTCGGTTTATACTCTCATCCGAAGGAGTAGGAAAACAGGAGTAAAGTGTCTTTCCCATGGACACAACACAATGACCCGGCCAGGGCTCGAACCCGAGACCTTCCGATCCGCAAGCCGAAGCACTACCATTAGACCACAGTGCCTCCTTAAAGGCCTCCTTTAATACTAACCCCATTAATTTTCTGAATCGTTATTAGAAGCCAATTTTTGGCAAAACCTGTATGCAAAGCTTATCAAAGTTTCCATTTGAAACTGCACATTTAGCCAAATTTGACATTGTACTGGAAGCAGGGATGCTATTTCTGGGAGCTGAAATAAATCAGAGACTATAATTGAAAGGATATGATAGGGTATTTGTAATAAGAGGAGCCGGAGTAAAACAAAATACACAATGCATGTTTGTGTGACATTGTTCTGCGCATTACCCCGCAAAAACAGCTCCTTTTTTTTCCAATTTGATATTTGAAAAAGTCGCTAAACAAAATAATCCTTCATCAATTCATATCTCCGAAACTAACAGTCACTCAGACACAATATTGGCATTTTTATGTTCAGTATTTAAAGTTGTAAAACGTGACTACTAATTCTTCTTTCGATGTTTCATGTCAAAATTCAATTTGGAATATCTACTATCAGTTGCACGTAAAATATAATAATTAAAGGAAAACGTCTTAATGTATCGAGCGCTGACTTTACCCCCAAACCCCCTGTTTTACGAGTTTTTCAAGGAAAATATATTTACCATTTCACTATTTTTACTTTTAGGTGGTGACACCAGAAGCCAAGACTAATGGGTTGACATTTTGAAATAGTGACAGGGTCATAATCCTGTTGAGTCGCACATTGCCGTCTGAAAGATAAGAGCATATAATATTATACATGAACTAGAAATAGATTTACCCTAGTGATTAACATATTGTCTTCCAGGAGAGACCAACAATGCGCCTCATAAAGTTACGTTATCTTCAGCCCCTCTCTTTCCTCCCCCCCCCCCCCCCCCGACCCACGACGTGGCCTTCGCCCCTGGACACCACCGGAGTCTGGACCTTGGCCACAAATTGGACCCCACACTCCCCTTCTCTTATCTCCTTCCCTCACACACTTACCCCTTGATCCACCCTTTGGGTTGAATGACGGGTGTACTGCTGTACACTACAGTTGATCTGTACACTACAGTTGCTCTGTACACTACAGTTGATCTGTACACTACAGTTTCTCTGTACACTACAGTTGCTCTGTCCTAAACCTTGTTGAAGGTTGGGTCTATCGGCTGACATTTAGACACCACTTGTTTTCCTTTCACACTTTATTTTAAAATACTTTCATAGGTTCTGATACGATGATGATGATGATGATTGTGATGATGATAATGATGATGATGATGATAATAGTAGTAGTAGCAGCAGCAGCATTAGTAGTAGTAGTAGTAGTAGTAGTAGTAGTAGTAGTAGTAGTAGTAGTAGTAGTAGTTGTTGTTGTTGTTGTTGTTGTTGTTGTTGTTGTAGATGGTATTGGATGCAGGCTGTCTACCATGTCAAATTTAAAATTCGGTTTCCTTTCGTCTCGTAAAAGCGACTTGCCATTACACCACGTGTTTGAGTGAGGAATGTGTGTGATGCGTTTGTGTGCGTGTGTGTGTGGGTGTGTGTGTGCGTGTGGGTGTGTGTGTGTGGGCATGTGTGTGCGTGTGTGTGCGTGCGTCTATAACAAATAGCGTGTATGTTGGTTACAGATCGCCGCTCTTTGAGTGGGATTTATGAATAAGGCGCCAATAGCATCCAGTAGGAGGAGAGTGGCCTGGTAGCACAGTGGGTAGAGAGCTGCTTTCCGAGGCCGAAGGTCGCGGGTTCCAACCCCGCATGGAACCAACTTACGTCACTTATAGGTACCAAACTTTTCAGGACACCCAGGGTTTTTCTCAGGGTACTCCGGTTTCCTCCCCCTTCAATAATGGTATGGGATGCAAGCAGTATAAGATTTTTTAAAATATAAAAAATGATTTCTCTTCTGCTTTTTGTAATAGCGATCTTTTCAGATCACCGCGCTTTGAGTTCGATAAAGCGCGTGAGAGCATCCTGTAGTAGTATTGGTTGTAGTAGTAGACAACCAATGAAGATCATGTCATTTCAAATCCGTTTATCTTGAAACATCGGTTATTTTCAATCTTACACAGCGTAGCTGAGGATCTCTCGCTAGTGAGAAGGGGCATGTCGTAAACCTGGGCGCGGCTAGTCTAGTCTAGCTAACAAGTATGTTTCCGTCCGTACCTAGCTTGGTCCCGAGCCTTTCAGTAGGAACCCGTGGCTTGCATCGCGGACACGAAGACCACAGACATCGATTGGACAAACACCTCAAAGTTCTCAGTTCTAAGCAGATGCCGGAGTGATCCCCGCTGGCAGGGCAGCTATTAGTGATCGCCGATTGGGCACGCATCCCCGTACCCTGACACATTCCCATTGTAGGCCTACATGTACACACGTGGGTGGAAGAGTCGAGAACGTAATTAAGATGGTTTGATCACAATGCGAATTTATTTGAGAATGTCTCATTCAGGCCGGTTGTGATGAGGACGGGGTGGGGGTCGGGAGTGGATGCAGGGTGTAATGATCTATCGTATAGGGACTGCTTCTATCTACATAATCCCTCAACCTGTCAGGTCGTTGGAGGGATGCTATCACGGCGAGGTTTCGCCACGTCAGTATAGGGACTGAAGTCTGTTTAATTGTTGGAGAGAATCTCACAAACATGACCACGTCTGAATCGTTTGTTCAAACTTTTAATGAGGACGCTGGAAGAGTGATGGATAAAGAGGGTGGAGGGGGGGGGGACAACGAGGATTGAAAACAAGAAAAGAAGCAGAGAAGAACTTGGTAGACAGGAAGCAGAGAAGAACTTGGTAGAAAGGATGCAGAGAAGAACTTAGTAGACAGGAAGCAGAGAAGAACTTAGTAGACAGGAAGCAGAGAAGAACTTAGTAGACAGGAAGCAGAGAAGAACTTAGTAGACAGGAAGCAGAGAAGAACTTAGTAGACAGGAAGCAGAGAAGAACTTAGTAGACAGGAAGCAGAGAAGAACTTGGTAGACAGGAAGCAGAGAAGAACTTAGTAGACAGGAAGCAGAGAAGAACTTGGTAGACAGGAAGCAGAGAAGAACTTAGTAGACAGGAAGCAGAGAAGAACTTAGTAGACAGGAAGCAGAGAAGAACTTAGTAGACAGGAAGCAGAGAAGAACTTGGTAGACAGGAAGCAGAGAAGAACTTAGTAGACAGGAAGCAGAGAAGAACTTAGTAGACAGGAAGCAGAGAAGAACTTGGTAGGAAGAATGCAGAGAAGAACTTAGTAGACAGGAAGCAGAGAAGAACTTGGTAGGAAGAATGCAGAGAAGAACTTAGTAGACAGGAAGCAGAGAAGAACTTGGTAGGAAGAATGCAGAGAAGAATTTGGTAAAAATAAGCAGAGAAGAACAGGACACCCAGATTTACTTGCAACGGAAGTCAGTAACACGGACGCATGCATGCACACACACACACACACATTCACGCACGCAATGACACACGCACGCACACACAACAGGAGACAACTCCCCAAAATAGCACCGCACATACTGACACACGCGCACTGAGAAAGAGTGGAGCCGACGCCCACACACTGTGGTCCATCTCCTCCTTCATCCATCCAACCCCACCCTCTCCCTCTGCCCTTCTTCTGCCAGGAGAGTTTGTACCAAGGCATCCTCCCTCACCCTTCCCCACTCATTAACCTCCAGCCATTACCCCCACCCACACACCTCAGAGCCTAGATGCAGAGGATTCAAGCTGTTCTTACCTCCATATCACCCCCTTCGCTTTCCTGTCTCTAAGTTCCCCCCCCTAATCCCTCCCTCCCCCCACAAACTTACCCACCCCAAGAGAGACATAAAGAGGTTTTCTCAGTAGGAAGAGATGTACTGTATGTCAGGAGAAATATGGCGTGGATGGTGGAGGTCGGTGCGGTTCATCAAAACAGGATAGTATTTTCCTCTCTCTCTCTCTCTCTCTCTCTCTCTCTCTCTCTCTCTCTCTCTCTCTCTCTCTCTCTCTCTCTCTCTCTCTCTCTCTCTCTCATCCTCCTCCACCTTCAACACAGTATTTTTCTTCTACCAACCCACCGACCCGACCCCTACAGAGACCGGTTTGTAGCAGTTTTATGGGTATATTAGGGTTTGGGCGCCTTTGCCGAGTCGCACGTGCCGATGTTCAGCTGCGAGAATTCGATTCTTGGCTAAAGCTGTGACCTACTACCCTACGCCCCAAATAACCCATCTACATTCATCCACCCTCGAGCACCTTAACCCTCGCTTCCCCCTCTTTCTCTCTCTCTCTCTCTCTCTCTCTCTCTTTCTCTCTCTCTCTCTCTCTCTGTCCCAAGACACATTTGGAGGTTTTATTCTCTGACAAGATGCTTACAAGCATGAACATATGCACACAGACAGTGAACATCAATGGTAAAAATGCAAGCATCGTCCTATCCTATCCTATCCTATCCTATCCCGTAACTCGAAAGTCGTTGGGGCAGCACAGATGATCGTTTGACCAGCGTACTCCATCTTTCTCTGTCCTCAGTAAACCTCATGGCTTCCCTCAGAGTCAAGCCAGTCCATTCTCGAATGTTGTCTTCCCACCTCTTTTTCTGTCTCCATCTTCTTCTGCCTCCTTGCATCGTGCCTTGCAGAAGGGTCTTTGCAAGGCTTGTTGCACATTTATGTGGCCATACCAACGGAGTTTCCGTTTCATCATCACTTGAGCAAGTCATCGTGTTGTCCAATGGCTTGTGCGATGGTCTGTCGGACTTCGTCGTTGGTCTTCTGTAGCACCTCATCTCCAGTTTTGGAATTCTTTGTTGTAGGTCTGCTGTGAGGGTCCATGTTTCGCAAGAGTTTACTCCTTCGGATGAGAGTATAAACCGAGGTCTAGTCTGTGTCGCATGCATTCCACCATAACGGACTTTAAAGATCCTGACGCTCATGTCCTAGACGGGTGAGTGCCGGTAACAAGAACACACCCAGCATGCACTTGGTCCTTCTCCTCCATCCCTGGCTGCCCATGATTGTGCTCAGTTGTCCGGGCGTCAGACCATGCGCCCAAAGGTTGCGGGTGGGCGTCTCGGGCGGTTTGAGTTAGATCCTGTATCGGCCAGCGCCTTGATCCTTAGGCTAAGGTGCCTTACAAATGACGAACATTATTATTATTATTATAAGAGTATAGGAAGATGGAGATGACAAAGGAGTGCAGCAACCATACCTTGGAGTGTAGACTGATGGTCCTGTCCTTGCAAATGGGCTTCAACCTTCAGGACCTCAGTTGTTTGTGCGATCCTGGAAAGGACTTCCTGTCGAAGCCCATTGTCTCATGCAATGACTCCGCTGGACCTAAAGCAACAATCAATCAATCAATCATGCAATGACTCCTAAATATTTGAAGCTATGCACTGTGTTGATGGATTGGCCTTGTACTTTGATGTCCGTGTTGATGCCATTGGTATTGTTGGTCATCATTTTGGTCTTCTCTGCACTTATTTCCATTCCATAAGCTCTGGAGGTGGTGTCAAGCCTCCATGATGGATTGGCCTTGGACTTTGATGTCCGTGTTGATGTCATTGGTGTTGTTGGTCATCATTTTGGTCTTCTCTGCACTTATTTCCATTCCATAAGCTCTGGAGGTGGTGTCAAGCCTCCATGATGGATTGGCCTTGGACTTTGATGTCCGTGTTGATGTCATTGGTGTTGTTGGTCATCATTTTGGTCTTCTCTGCACTTATTTCCATTCCATAAGCTCTGGAGGTGGTGTCAAGCCTCCATGATGGATTGGCCTTGGACTTTGATGTCCGTGTTGATGTCATTGGTGTTGTTGGTCATCATTTTGGTCTTCTCTGCACTTATTTCCATTCCATAAGCTCTGGAGGTGGTGTCAAGCCTCCATGATGGATTGGCCTTGGACTTTGATGTCCGTGTTGATATCATTGGTGTTGTTGGTCATCATTTTGGTCTTCTCTGCACTTATTTCCATTCCATAAGCTCTGGAGGTGGTGTCAAGCCTCCATGATGGATTGGCCTTGGACTTTGATGTCCGTGTTGATGTCATTGGTGTTGTTGGTCATCATTTTGGTCTTCTCTGCACTTATTTCCATTCCATAAGCTCTGGAGGTGGTGTCAAGCCTCCATGATGGATTGGCCTTGGACTTTGATGTCCGTGTTGATGTCATTGGTGGTGTTGGTCATCATTTTGGTCTTCTCTGCACTTATTTCCATTCCATAAGCTCTGGAGGTGGTGTCAAGCCTCCATGATGGATTGGCCTTGGACTTTGATGTCCGTGTTGATGTCATTGGTGGTGTTGGTCATCATTTTGGTCTTCTCTGCACTTATTTCCATTCCATAAGCTCTGGAGGTGGTGTCAAGCCTCCATGATGGATTGGCCTTGGACTTTGATGTCCGTGTTGATGTCATTGGTGGTGTTGGTCATCATTTTGGTCTTCTCTGCACTTATTTCCATTCCATAAGCTCTGGAGGTGGTGTCAAGCCTCCATGATGGATTGGCCTTGGACTTTGATGTCCGTGTTGATGTCATTGGTGGTGTTGGTCATCATTTTGGTCTTCTCTGCACTTATTTCCATTCCATAAGCTCTGGAGGTGGTGTCAAGCCTCCATGATGGATTGGCCTTGGACTTTGATGTCCGTGTTGATGTCATTGGTGGTGTTGGTCATCATTTTGGTCTTCTCTGCACTTATTTCCATTCCATAAGCTCTGGAGGTGGTGTCAAGCCTCCATGATGGATTGGCCTTGGACTTTGATGTCCGTGTTGATGTCATTGGTGGTGTTGGTCATCATTTTGGTCTTCTCTGCACTTATTCCATGGGCTCTGGAGGTGTTCAAGCCGCTGTACCAGCTGTTCAATTAAGTTCTTGTTCCTCTCCAGCCAATCCATCAATGTCATCCGCAAAACGAAGGTTGGAGATTGCTCTTCCGCCTATGCTGACTGTATCTTTATGATCTGCAAGGGCACCGACATGATGCGCTGCCGAAAGATTGTTGGAGAGAGTATGCATCCTTAACGCACACCGATTGTTGATCTGAACCAGTTTCCAATGGCACTGTTTGGGAGGACTGCACTTGTAGCCTTGTCATAGAGGCTTTTGATAACTTCAATGATGTTGGGGCTGATGTTGTACACTCTCATGGTTGCCAGAGCTGAATGCCAGACTCGGTCAAACGCTTTCTTGAAGTCTACAAACACATGATATAGATGTTGGTGTTGCAGGTATTTCTCCCATATTATTCTGAGGTTAAAAATCTGCTCAGTAGTACTTCGCCTTGCACTGAATCATGCTTGCTCTTCAACTACGATTTGTTCAGCTTGGGGTTTCAACCTGGGGATCTATGCATGAAAAAGGACTAAACGCTTAGTTCCGTACTATAGCCTAGTTCGGTTCTATTCACAACTTTCCGGCACCTCTCATAAAAACTCGTGGGTATCGCCATTATAAATTAAAACGAGGTTAGCATGAAACCAAGTTCCGGTCTAGCTTGTTTTGCTTTTATCAAAGCTTGATGCGTGACTTTTATATATGGCAAATTGCCGAAAACGACGATTGTTAGAGCCAGAAAACGAGTGGGATAAGTATAAAAACGGTGGAGGAAGTACATGCTCAGTGAAAAGATGCAAAAAACAATCGTAGAGGCCTGTATTTGTGGCGACTTCGGAGGTGCGTCGATCATCGACAGAAAGTGAAACAGGACCTGAAGACTCTTGTAGTTTTCCATAGCTTCGCCGTCGCAACCTTCACAAAACACGAAGTAACTGACTATGTTAGGCGAGCGTTGTGGCCAAGTGGGCTAAGGCGGGACTAACTTGCCTTGTCCACAAGCCAGAAACCAATGGCGCCTGACAGGTGTGGGTTCGAGCCAGCATCTGGGCGTTATGTTTTTCCGAATATTTTTCAAAAATTCACAAATAATGTTAGGTAGGTAGGGTTTAGGCGCGCCACTGGCGATAGAAAGGGATAATAAACTGCAGCAAAAAAAAAAATATGTGAGGGTACGATACAGGTGGCCAGTGACACATGTTATTATTCTTGAATATTTGGAAATAACTCACTAAAATAAGCGGAGAAAAAAAATCCGGAAGTATGTTTCATTGAGGGGATTCCCGTTGGTGCATAGGATAGCAGAAAAGTGTGAATTGGCCGTAGTAAGGTTGCTTGAAAGCGGTCTAGTTCAGTTCAGTTCAGTTATGTAGATTGCCGTCTCCGGACACAGTAGCGTATAGGGGACTGTAGCGGCCTAATTCAGTTCAGTTCATATAGATTAACGTCCCCGGACACAGTAGCGTATAGGGGACTTTGCGGCCTACGAAAAGTTACGTCCTCAAGTACTGATTAAACAGCCCCTAATTTAGACCTCCTTCGATCGGGACTTCCGGCCTGAGTTGCGGATTAAAGCCGAAAACAATAATATGGCTGCCGACGTAGGCCTACTGTTGTTCAATTAATACAGATGTGCACTGTGTCCAAATCGCGTTTTTCGCGACAGAACAGCATCCACGGGAAACATTTAATGATGACCAAGTTATGAGAAGCCATTGTCTGCCGCCACGACGCACCATGTTTGAAATGGCAGAGGAACCCTAGCATTCCCCACACTACGTAGCAGAGACTGCTGAAGCTTACGGCACATCTCAACCATGGCGAAGTAAGCCTCGGTCATCTCTGTTACGCAGGGTGACCCCGTGCAAGACAGAATCAACACAAAAACATAAAATGCATACAAACACGCATATAAAAATGCATATAAACATGCACATACATCACACATACACACACACCCACACACACATGCATTCACACACATAATAAACACTCACACGCACGCATATACACATGCAACGTCTCGGGGATTTTCTCCGGGTACTCCGGTTTGCTCCCCCAGCAAAATTTAAAAAAAAAAAACACACGACTAATATTAGGTAGGTTGGGTTTGGGCGTGCCACAGGCTGCGACTACTCCTTCACCAGGGGAGGCACCACAGAATTCCCCGATAAAAAGGGACAATAAAGTGTTAAAACAATACACATTCATACATACACACAACACATATACATTGTGACACACACACTGATACGCACAAACACTCACACACACAGGCACACACGCACGCGCGAGCGCGCACATACACACACATACCTCTGTTCTGCAGACACCCACGCCAGAAAAAAAAAAGTGGCCGTCCTCATCCCTGCCTATTACAAAACATAAGCAGTTGACCCGTGCCTGCTTACCGCATTCCACTCTGGTCTCTTAAACGTAAACAGATCTAGCATCGAAGCGTATAAGGTCAGGGGATGCAGGAACCTATGCGCGCTCCTTTCCACCTCCACTCTCCCCCCCCCTACAATCCCTCACACCCACCCTTACAAACCCTCACACCCACCCTTACAAACCCTCACACCCACCCCTACAAACCCTCACACCCACCCTTACAAACCCTCACATCCACCCTTACAAACCCTCACATCCACCCTTACAAACCCTCACACCCACCCTTACAAATCCTCACACCCACCCTTACAAACCCTCACACCCACCCATACAAACCCTCACACCCACCCTTTCAAACCCTCACACCTACCCCTACGAACCCTCACACCCAGCCTTACAAACCCTCACACCCACCCTTACAAACCCTCACACCCACCCACATACACCCCGTTATCTTCTCACCACACCAAACGCACACCACCTTTTCGCGCCGAGACATAGACCAAAGGCACATTAGCAAGCAGATGATGATGACCTATGTCTGTTTATCGCATTCACTTTCGTTTCTCATCCACAGACCTAGCATAATAAACACCACATTCTAACATCGCAGCTGGACTCAGCAAATATTTATATGTCCCTTGAACGTTCCCCATAGAGAACGAATCAAGGTAGTAAAATCTCTCAGCTTTTTGAAAAGACTGATCATCGAGGTTCCTCGCAGCTCCGCGCTTTCAAGGGGCGACCGTTGAATTACGTGCAGGTCAGCCCTTTATGACTGAAGCCTCTACTAAGCATTAACGTTTATACTCCGTCAATGAACATTAGGGTTTAACGTCTATACTCACCATTGGCGATATGGCAGGGGTAAGGGACCCAAAGCAACACTGAACCATCAGAGCAATCATACTGCTAAAATTGACCGTAAAAAATGGCCACTTTTTATTTCGCCTACCACGGGATTCGAACCTGGGTCATCGGTGTGCCAGGCGAACGCTCTACCAGGTACCACTTGAATAACGGCAATGGGACGAGATACTCTGAACTGTTGGCTGGCACAGGTGGAACAAATCGCAGGTGTGAGATGGCAAACACCTGTAGAACCACTGATGATCCGCCACACTCTTCCCCTTGACCCCTCCCCCCCCTACCCGAGCCTCGTCTCCCCCTCCCACCCCTCCATTCCGCTCACCACCACTTCCCTTTCCCACCATCTTGCACCGCCAGAAGCTTGTTCAGTGTAGTTGAGATTTGTTATTATCGAGTAATACACTCTACTTCGTCAATATAACAGCGTCTGTCTCAGCCGGCTCAGACCCTCAGTGTCAGAAGCTCACACAGAGTATTTTGGACTGCTGTGAGACGCGCTGTAATAATAATAATAATAATAATAATAATAATAATAATAATAATAATAATAATAATAATAATAATAATAATGGATGCTATGCGCGCTTTATTTCTAAATCAGACCCCAAACGCGGCGATCTGTAACCATGTTGCAGACACTCGTAGATATTTTGGACAACAAATACACAACCATCACCCAAACATAATTATGGTGTAAAAGCTAGTCGCTATTAGAAAACGGAAAGAAAATCGATGCAAATTTTTTTTTAAAAATAGCAGAATGCTCGTCGCTTATATATGTAGATGTGAAGCTAATCACTGAGGGCTATTACGACCTTCAGTGAGACGCTCTGCACACACCTATTATTCAGGGTTGTGCAGAATTTCGTCTCATATGTTACAGACGATCAGGCGTTCTGTAGTGCGCCCAACACAGCATCAGACGAAACCACGTTGACGCATAAGTTGGCTGCCGAGGTATCCCCAGCATTGCGCGAGGAAAGCCCATCAGTCTAACCACAGGGAAGAAACAAGAAGAAGACAACACAGTTGTCAGGAAACAGACCACAGCACAGCACGTTGGACTCTAAGTTAAGTCAATAGCAGTGTGTGCACAAAAACAGAGCAACAGGACCATAGTAGTCCACTTCTCATGAACTTTAGCATCCAGTGCCCGAGGATGACATATTAGCTGTATAGACTATCAGCGATCGAATCATTCGTATTGACAGATGACTTTTTAAGGTAGTTTAGTACATCGAAGATCTTGTATAGAGTAGAAGAAATAAATGTGTGATGTTTATTGTTATCAAGTGGCTGGACTACATATGATTCATAGCCGTGTGAAAGCTAGTGTGACAGTAATCTTTTACCATTTTTTCTATCTATCTCTGTACCTCAGCCTTAACACAGACCGAGCTAAATAAATAAATGTATTAAAGTAATTCACAGGGTGACTCACTAGCGGTTCCCATCGAATAAAGCGTGAGGGTTACAGCATTCCATTGTGCAGAGCCCAGCAACCATTAAACCCCACGTGACACTCTCATCCGAAGGAGTAGGAAACATAAGCGCCAGCAAGCCACATACCCCTTTATATAAACCAGAGGACGCTGAATTAAAATGAATGAATGAATAAATGAATGAATGAATGAACATTGAGGTGTAACGTCTACACCCACCATTGGCGATATGGCAGACGGGGATAACCATCCCAGGGAAAGAGGGGTGTAGGAACCTGAATCAACACTGAACCACCAAAGCAATCATACTGCTAAAATGGACAGTGAAAATGGCCACATTTAATATCGCCCACCACGGGATTCGAACCTGGGTCATCGGTAGAGGACGCTCAACACGACAGTCCCTTATATATGCGTCAGACTGAATGAAATCAACACGGCATCAAAGACCACAAAGACCTACCTCCCTGTCCTAGGTGACCTGTAGATCACCAGCATAACGAGGGCTAAAGGTGAGCCAGCGCACGGCCTTCTATAACATTGTTATAGAAGGCCGTGGCCAGCGCCAGACTAGACGCTGTACTGTTGTCACGTGGGGTTTATGGGCTCTGCACAATGGAATTATGGACCCTCACGTTTATTCGGTGGGAACTGCTAGTAAGTCACCCTATGAATTACTTTAATAAATTTATTTGTTCAGCTCGTTCTGTGTTAAGGTTGGGGTACAGAAATAGATAGAAAAATGGTAAAAGAATACTGTCACACTAGCTTTCACACGGCTATGAATCATATGTAGTCCAGTCACTTGATAACAGTTAAAATCACACATTTATTTCTTCTACTCTATACAAGATTCTCTAAGTACTAATCTAACTTAAAAAGTCTCAGTCACTGCTAATAGTTCGATCGCTGATAGTCTAGGCAGCTGTTTTTTCTTCCTCGGGCACTTTGCTATAATATTTCATGTAGATTTGGACTACTGTGGTCCGTTTTACAGTTTCTGAAGAGTTGGACTACTGTGGTCCTGTTATGATCAGTTTAAGTGCACCTTGGCGTGTTCACTTAACTGCTAGATGGAGCGTGCGAAGTCCTTCTGTGAGGTAGCTTCTGGTCCACCTGGGTAGTTGTGTAGTTGGGTTCCCTTGCCACGCTGTGGGGTCTTGTAGGGGGTTTTGCAAGGTAGCTCTTTCCGGCTTGTGCGGCAGAGTCTCCTCAACCAACTAGTCGTTTCTGTGGAGTGGGGTGCACAGGATAGCTCGGGATAGCTCGGGATAGCTCGGGATAGCTCGCCTGCTCGTCTGTAATATAAGAGACGAAATTCTGCACAACCCTGAATAATCGGTTTGTGCAGAGCGTCTCACTGAAAGCCAAGTAGCCCTCAGTGATAGCTCCACATCTCTATACATAAGCGACGAACATTCTGCTACTTCCGGGTTCCACTGGAATCTCAACTCTAAATTCCTATACATACATAAATATAAATCGTGTCTAACTATACACATACAGAATTAATAATAATATAAACATTCAGTGGTACAGCCACTGGTCTGCAAACATACATATAAGTTAAACAACAGTGGTTCCGTACGGGATACAACATGGCGGCGCAACCGGTCGTGTTTCGCCTCGTGGTCGGCTCTTTCACGTGGTACGGCAAATTCGGATTAACAATTCACATTTATGCATAGCAAATTCCACAAACATAATTTCAACAATAATATAAATATATCACGATGAAACAGAAGGGTGTTCATTTACCTGTTTGACAAGTTCAGGCCCGTGATGACTTGAGAGAATTCTAAGATTCCTAAGTCCTGCTTCCTGGTCTATGAGTGAAGATAGTTCTCTAGCTGTGGAGATGTTGACTCTACCTCGTCTCACACACGACTGATTCAAACTGTGTTAGGCTCTGACACAGTCAATACTGCTCTACCCACTGAGCCTGCTCTGATTGGTTAAAACGGTCCGATTCAAAGCTCAAGTGCTGACTCACTGCTATGTGGGTGGCTCGCTCGCTGTGTACTATACTAACTCTCTACTGTTACAAATACTACACATGGCTAAATAGTCCATGGGCAGAGTTAAACTAGCCAATTCATGACAACTGTACTGTTGGGATAACATGTACGTGAAAACAGCACTAAGGAGAAACATATGTTATAGTGTTGGGAATACACCCCCTCCCAACCCTCCAAGCCCCAAACTTACTCCATTCCACCCACCTACTCCCCCTCCCCTCCCTCATTTCTTCTTACAAGTTGGTCATAACCACCGGTGCATTTGCGTTTCGAGAAAATGCGACGCAAAATAATATAATAATAACCCACAGTTTTTAAATTGCTTTTTAATGTAACCATTTGGTAATCAGCTATCTGATTCCTACAACGTAGCTGGGACTTGTCGAGTAGACTTACTGTCACATTGTCAAAGTTCCGGGTTTCCCTACTTTTTCCGGGCGCCTTTGCGCATGCGCCAGGTCATGTCTGGCCGGCTTGTTCACGATGTTCTTAGGCGTCGTAACCTTAAACCGGAGGCACGGTGGTCTAATGGTAGTGCTTCGGCTTGCGGATCTGAAGGTCCCGGGTTCGAGCCCTGGCCGGGCCATGGTGTTGTGTCCCTGGGAAAGACACTTTACTCCCGTTTCCTACTCCTTCGGATGAGAGTATAAACCGAGGTCTAGTCTGTGTGTCACATACATTCCATCATAACGGACTTTAAAGATCCTGACGAATTCCTAGACGGGTGACTGCCGGTAACAAGAACACACCCAGCATGCACTTGGTCCTTCTCCCCCATCCGTGGCTGCCCAGGATTGTGCTCAGTTGTACGGGCGTCAGACCATGCGCCCAAAGGCTGCGGGTGGGCGTCTCGGGCGGTTTGAGTTAGATCCTGTATCGGCCAGCGCTTTGAGCATGAGTTGGTAAAGCGCTATATTAAAAAAAATGATTAAATTAAACCTAACCCTAACCCTAAACCCTAACCCTAACTCTAACCCTAATCTTTACTAAGACTACGATAGCACTGTGCGCATGCGTCGAATTTTGTAACGCGTCGACCAATCAGAATGCTCCCAGTCGCTCCCAGCCCAGCTAAGATACTAGGAACTGTGACGATGTCACATTGTCACATCATCAAAGTTCCGGGTACCTACTTTATTTGGGCTCCTTTGCGCATGCGCCAGGTCATGTCGAGCCGGCTTTTTCACGATGTTCTTAGGCGTCGTAACCTTAAACCGGAGGCACGGTTCTGGGAGTGCGATGGCGATGCGATGAGGTAATATAATAACCAGAAAACTTGCAATCTTTTCGTGGCCAGCCGCAGAGATTAGTGGAGAGGCGAACGGTAGCCTCGGCAAGTCTCAGTTACGCAGAATGCATTGGATTGAGAGAAGAAGAAGAAGAAGAAGAAGAAGAAGAAGAAGAAGAAGAAGAAGAAGAAGAAGAAGAAGAAGAAGAAGAAGAAGAAGAAGAAGAAGAAGAAGAAAGAAAGAAAGAAAGAAAGAAAGAAAGAAAGAAAGAAAGAAAGAAAGAAAGAAAGAAAGAAAGAAAGAAAGAAAGAAAGAAAGAAAGAAAGAAAAGGAAGAAACACAAAGAAAGAAGAAGAACAACGAATTAGTAGAAGAGGAGGAGTAAAGAAGAAGAAGAAGAAGAAGAAGAAGAAGAAGAAGAAGAAGAAGAAGAAGAAGAAGAAGAATTAAGGGTTGCAGAGTAAACAGCACCTAGTGCTCAGGTTGCAGTGTTTATAGTCTACACCCAAGCCCAAAACGTTTAAAGCCAACATCCCCTAAACGGTTTAGCTCAGTAAATATAGGGATAACACTAAGCTTACCGCCACTGACGTAACCTCTATCCGCTCGCAGTAAACACCGCCTCAGATCACGCCACTCCCTTTATCGACAGTACTGTGACGCTGGCCAAGAATGTATTCATTCCATATTATAGTATTTTCCAAACCAGCCATCCTATTTCAGATTCTATAATCCACTGGCTCAGTGGCAGAGAATTTATTCATTCCATAATAGGTCAACGTCATGTCCATACCACTAATCACATTCCAAATCATTGTTTGAGCGTGTTTTAGCCTCACTGGTCCTCATCATGATTTTTTGGATGCTGTCCAAAGATTTGATTTTAATCATGATCAATATTCAATATCCCATCCGCTGAATTAAGGTTCGACCTACTAGCAGATCCCAGCTGCGCTAAAAGGACGTTTGCAAGAGAGTTCTTAAGGCTTTTTCGAGGTCGACCTCAACCCCTGGAAAGATGTGGCTTCACACAGATGGGTCTGGACACAGGTAGTATAATAAAGGCCTTTCTCACTTCCAAGAAGCACTCGATCGCTCAGCAGTCGGGAGGCGAAGAAGCTACAGAGAAAGACCTCAATGTCACGTAGCCAGACCACCCTTCATCTGCAGGCAGACTGGGAGGGACAGTCCCTCCGGAATCGGCCTGTCCAGCCATGCTCGGCGCTGTGATAGGACCAATACCTAGATACGCAAATCCATGGTCTTTCCAGACCGACAGAGGCCTACGGTGAAATAATATGATGGAATGACCGGAAAGATAATCTGCGAGAGGTGACCCGGAGGACGACTGTATGCTCAAAATGAATAGACTCATGAAAATGCTTCAGGGCCGGACCTAAGTTTTTCAGGGGTAGGGGCCCAAATTTATTTTAGGGTAGTACTAGTAGTGAAGGCGCGAAGCGCCGAGCCGACGGCGCGAAGCGCCTAGTTTGCTAGGGGGGGTCCGGGGGCATGCTCTCACGGAAAATTTTTTGAAAAGGGAGAAAAAATGGTGCAATCTGGTGCAATCTGAGCATGTAAATTGCAAAATTTGGGTGCTACTGCTATAGTCAAAAAAGGGTAGGGGCCCGGGCCCCTCGGGCCTCTAGGGCAGGTCCGGCCCTGTGCTTGCAGTTATAATGATTCTGACAGAGAACACAAATTTTTTTTTTCTCAGTTCAGTGCAGTATGCGTAGGTAAGATAACTACGCTAATGGCATTCTAGCCTTTTCCTGTTAATTTCCCCCTCCGCTTCCCTTGCCCTCTCCCCTTCCCCCTCTCTCCTCCCCCCCCCCTCCCCCCGATGTTTCTATTGGCTGTTGGAGTCAAATGCGCAGCAGAAAAATGACGAAATAATACTAAAAGCACGTGCGTACCCTTGGCATTACCTCTGACAGATTTGTACTGACATGCGGGCTATTCTTCTTGAGAAAAGCATTCGGACCTTGAATATTAACCAAAACAAGTTTACAAAACTTTGCAAAATCTCAAAACCATATGTATATGAAAGTAAATAAATAAAAATACATTAATTTAATTTAAGAAAAGAAAAGAATAAATAAATAAATAAATAAATAAATAAATAAATAAATAAATAAATAAATCTTCTTTGTCAATCCTAACACATCTTCTGTTAACTCAAACACACCAATGTTATGCACTCAGAATGTTTGGAACACGCACACACACCTATCCACACACACACAACCCCCCTACACACAAACATACACATACACGCATATACCACCCCAATGTCAACGATTCACGCAAACCTCAGTATGGATTTTTTTCCTTCAAAATAAATGGTTTTGAACATTCAGCCAGTCTAAGTTGAGCTCATACTGCGTAGTTGAAACTGGATAAGGTTCACCTCGCTTGTCAGAGGTACTCGGCGAATCTCAACTACGCTGCGTGGATTGAGCGTTAGGCTCAGCCAGCAGAATGGGGCTCGAGAGTTTGGAAGGATTCTCACGGTGAAAACTTACTACTCTCTCCTGCACTCACCCGTACTAGGCCTCCTCCTATCTTCCCCCCCCCCCCCCTCCATCCCTCTCTTTTCTCGTTCTCTCTCACACGGCTCCCTCGATCTCCCCTTTCCCACAACAAACATTATAGTTTCATCCACACCTGAAACCTATCCAGGCCCTATTTCATCATCTCCAAGCACCTATCTTACCCTACATTAAAACGTCATTGCGATAAAAGACCCTACATCTACGTACATCTGTCAGGCCTATTTTCTTCGCCTTCATAAATCGCGTTCAGTAAATCGTGGGCATCAAAATTAGAAGTGTTCGACAGTTTGATCCCAGATGAAATACATGTAGGATTGTTCTTGTCATAAACATCCGATTCGAAAAAACAGGCTGCTACCGATATATTGTCCCATGATCAAAGACCGATTGCTCTCCCATCTTCTAGAAGGAAGCCCACAGCCCTCAGCGACCTCTACCTTGACCCGGCATAATTATAATGCGGCTGCGCTATAAATAGCGATGAGCTGAGAGGGGTGGTGATGTGGTTTCAACCCTATTTGTCTGCTTTGCGGGACGGCCCCAAGTTGCCTAAGTAGAGCGCTACGTAACGCTACGCAGATGGTCTATGCGCTACGTAACTGTTTTGGCGGAAAGTCTGCGCAACCCTATGCCCGTGGAGAGCGCTCTGTAGAGGTCTCAAAAGGTTGTTTGCGAAGAGAAAAAGATGGCTGCCGGAGTGGTGGGCTTTCGATTTGCGAATGACGATGTGTTCAATGGTGAAATAGCAAGAGAGGACTTTTTGTCCTTTACAGTCTGATAAGATCTGTGTACTTGTTATTTGACAGAATAATGATGTTTATGTGCAATCGATATGAATTGACTGACTGTATGTTGTGCAGACAACGTGTGCTGCGCCATTTTAAAAGCGCTCGCTTATGGCAAAAGGTTGCCCAGAAGCAAAAGTAGTTCGTGGCGAGCAATCGAAACGTGTTGTGGCGCTTTTTTTCTATACAACTCGAGGCAGGTGTCTGCTGATACTCTTTTCGTTAAAACCATTTCCATTTAGTAAAGAGTTTACTGGTATGCTGCTTCTTGTGACTTTGTTATTATACAGGACCCCAATAATTATGGATTATACTATTGATATGAAATGAAATACATATTATATTACTTTCAGGGCCGGACCTGGGAAAAGTCGAAGGGGGGGGGGGGGGGGGGGGGTTACAGATTCAGCGAAGGCGCGAAGCGCCGAGCCTACTAGGAGGGTCCGGGGGCATGCCCCCCGGGAAATGTTTTTTTTTCAAGGATGCAAAATGGTGCAATCTGAACCTTGAAAAAGCCATTTGTGATGGTCTGGGACTTTGAGCTTTTTTAACAATTGAACTGACAAATTCTAGGGTACAAAAATAATCCTCTGCCCCTCCCTTCAAAAAACAACAACAACACACACAAACATTTATGTATCAGCAGAGATGTTTTGTATACTATTATTATTCAATACTTTTTGTCGATCGGTAACGGTATAAAGCTTTACCATGTAGTTTATGAACATCACAGCCCTGCTTTCATTTTCAGTCTTGCTGCACTAGGTTCCTCGGCAGTAGTACCATTTGTGAATTGTATCTTCCTGCAAAACAGTTCACTGCCTCTTTGAAGTCAATATCAACATCCCTGTGCACTTTCAGTAAAGCAAGTCCATTGAGCCTCTGTTGCCCCATTGTGGAGCGCAGGTAGTTTTTCAGGTTGCGCAACTGACTGTTTGAACGCTCACACTCGGCAGTAGTGACAGGCAGGGTGCAAAGGTACTTTAGCATGATGAACAGGTTGGGATAAAAATCCCTGTCACGTAATTACTGCATCAAGGGTTGCGGTTTTCCTGGTAGGCAGACTCCCACAACATTGCCATTGTCTTCACCCCTTCTGGAACCTGCATGAAACCATC
The DNA here is from genome assembly GCA_036898135.1 of Oncomelania hupensis. Classification (NCBI taxonomy): domain Eukaryota; kingdom Metazoa; phylum Mollusca; class Gastropoda; order Littorinimorpha; family Pomatiopsidae; genus Oncomelania; species Oncomelania hupensis. The sequence goes on from CM072527.1 coordinate 12,647,699, forward strand.
CTGGTTGTCTATTAAAGTGCTTGGCACCAGACAGAGACCAGAGGGGCCGGGTAGCTCAGTTGGTAAGAGCGTCTTGCTAGTAACCGAAAGGTCGCTGGTTCGAATCCCGGATTGGTCAACGCGTTATCATATTATTTTCGCCTTTACCAACAACTGGCCCGCTGGTGTCAGTATAAATCGGTCCAGTAGTCACCTATATGCGAAAGTGTCGTGTGACTATAATCTACAAACAACAACAACAACAGAGACCATCAACTGCTAGGTCAGCATTTTTTAACCTCGAGTCCAATTCGGTTGACAGGTGTTCCAAGAAAGGAATGGCAATGCTAATCTTGAAATATTCTTCTGGAGTGGCCGCAGGTTGGTTGTCACGGAGAGTCTGTCGGGATGCTTGACGAGGAACAATAACATCAGTTGTCAAAGCATTTGCCATTTTGCTAACTTCACCAAACCAGGCAACGAACGCTGTGTTCATAATTATCAACTTAGCATCTTAATTAAATATCTAAAAAGTCGTTTTGGGGGGATTAGGGCAGTATCAAGGTGAAGGTGCTGGAAGAGGCTTGCGGCCAGAACAGAAAAATATGGCTGCATTTACTAATTTAGGCTTAGGGGTTGGGTTATTTGGTCGTTTCAACGGGAAAACGCTTTGGACGTTTCAACGGATCCCTTGAAATGTATTTCCGTTGAATTGTCTATAAATAACTCTTTTGTACCTTGGACCAAAAGTGACTAAAAACTGCAATGTTTTTAAAACATTTTTTTAAAATTAAAACTCTTTGCATTAAATAAAATCTTTTTTTTTTACTTTGGAGGGGGGGATCCGGAACCCAGGTAACCCCCCTCCTTCCCCCCCCTCCTTCCCCCCCCCCCCACCCACTGGATCCGGCCCTGACTTTCATGGTCCATGTAGGCTACAGATGTTGTCACAACCGTTTTAGAAACATTTAATTTATCTTCTGCGGCGTTTACCGACAGGGCATCGTATCTCCGAAATCTGCACGGAGATCATATAGCGCATTTTTCTAGTTTGAAGAACTGCTCAAGGCATCACTACATTGATCAGCCTCACCGGCACTCTTTGAACAGTTTGCCTGTCAACTTCGAACTTATATATTATATATGATTTAGACTCTATACCACTCAGTTGCAATGGCCTATGGCGACCCCGTGCAGATTTCGGAGTACCGCCAATTGTGAGTAAAAGGCAGACGAACACAGTGCTTCTATCACAAACGTTAAAAAGGACCTGTCATGGTATCTCATCTGCACAGAGACCATAAACTTCACTTTGCGTACCACTAAACCACACGACCGGCCAGTGTCTGCAGCTAGACTTTTCCGCTGGATCGAGAATGAGCCAAGGGGTGGGGGTGGTGGGATAGGGGAGGAGGGCGGGGAGGGTGGGAGGGGGGAAATCGATGAACTAAGATACACGTCAGCGTTGTTCGCAAGTTGACGACGCAGCGACTACACCATGTCCTAGTATGGCTTTCATTAAGCGCGTCATTCACAAAAACGGAGAGTTATACATTTTAACCGTAATTAATTAATTAATTAATTATTAATTAATTAAGAAAAAGAGGGTCAGTCGAGCTTTGTCATACTATGTGCTTTGAGCTTAAACATGGAAGAAAACCCCCCAGAACTTTCAGAAACCTATGTTCGGGATATGAGAACCTCGAAAAAAAGATTCGTGGAGCTCTACGAACCTTCCAAAAGACAGGACTTAACAGACTACATCGGTATACATGTTCCCATAGTTTAAAAAGAATAAAATAAAAGCTTAAAATAAACCTATAAATTCAGTCTCAAATCTAACAACACAATTGGTCACAAAACCCGCGTGCGCGCGCGTTCGCATACATGCACCGCTGGACACCTAGCTTGCACGGACGACAACGACCACACGCAGACAAGTAAATGGACACACTGACACACACATAGACACACACACAGAAAAATATTCGCAAAGAAATAACCTCACATACCCACGTCCAACCTTCTTTCAAGCTCACACATACACACATATACACGAATATGCTGACTCACCCTCACAACTCCCCTGCCTCACATACATACTGCTGGTTCAGTTGATCAGTCTACATGTGCATTCATCATCATCATCATCATCATCATCATCATCATCATCATCATCATCATCATTGTGACAGTGGGTCTATTGTTGCTGGGCTCTGCACAATGGAATGCTATTACCCACTCGTCTTTCGTCTGCGGGGATCGGCTAGTTTAATCACCCTATGACTAATCTTAATACATTTATATGTTTGGCCCGATCTGTGGTAGGATAAGGTTATAGAGATAGGGAAAAACATATAAAAGATTCACTGACACACTAGCTCTCGCACGGCTATGCAACATAGGTACCCCCGTTGGGGTGCCGGGGGTTTCAGTATAAATAGTATCCCCACTTTCTGGAAATTTAGTGATTTAAATTCCCACTGTCGCTGTCTTTCTTATTTGCTCTTTCTCATTCCTGCTCTGTTCTATCAATCTGCTATACTATCTTCTTCTTCGCTAGACCAGTCATCTACCTTTTTTCTTGAAAACTCTTCCAGGACAAGACTCCTTATTTGTGTATGAGGTCTGTTGGATCAGCTTGGGAATATTGGACGCTTTCTGCCAGATGGTCACTAGGGCTTCCTATGATGTTATTATTTAGCAATGTAGGCATTTTATATGTATGTGTTTTGTTGATAATTTATAATGATGTTTGTATTCTATTTTGTTTTTGTAAACGGGGGTTCGATAAATTAGAGTACAACCTCAGCGTCCCCTGCGTGGGATGTCTTTATTGTAAAGTGACTGGCTGGTGGAGAGCTTTAAGTTTTACCACTAGGGTTGTTTCAGCAGATCTTTTATGCGGATCAGGGGTTGTCTGGTCCTGATTTGGCTCGGAAGAGTCCGCTGGACCTAAAGCAATAATCATGTAATGTAATGTTATGCAACATAGATAGTCCAGCCACTTGTTAACAGTAGATATCACACATTTATTTCCTCTACTCTATACATAATTCTCTAAACACTATACTAACTTAAATGTCCAAAACGTAATATAACTATGATTAAGCTAACAGTCCAAATTCACTTCGAGTCGTTCGCTCCTTGAAGGGTCTATGCTGCTACTGTTCTCGATATTGCTACTGTCTCATCATTGGACTATTTGTTCTGGTTGGCCTAATGTTCGTTTTCAGGAGAGTTGACTACCGCACAGTCCTTCTATGATCAGTGTTAGTGCATGTTTTCTTGAGCACTTATCGTTGAGGTGTGGTGATGGTGTCTCCTCTTTGGTTGTTGGCTATTTGGCTATCGGAGCTCAGTGCTCGATGCTCCACTGCAGGCCGAATGTCAGGGTTGACTCTCAGTGGTCTATCTCCTGCTTTGGACCAAGCCTGCTCGTCTGCAAAACATAAGACGAGTTTCTGCAATGCCTTGTTTACAAAGAGTGTGCAGACCGTCTCACTGTTGGCAGAAACAGCTCTCAGTGATCGCGTCCATTTATACAGACAAGAAACGAACAATCTTCTACGTCCCTGGTCAACTGGAATCTCCAACATAATTCCTATACATATACATATCATGGCTAAACTAAACACCGGGAGAAGTAATTAATACTATACACATTCTCCGGTACAGCCACTGGTCTGCAATAATACACATAGGAGAAACAACAGTTGGACAGTAGTGGCTACCTCGTGGTTTCAAAACCGGTCGCGGATCAGCCACGTGGTCAAGCAAAGTTTTACCAACATTCACAGTCATAAAACATGACAAGACTTCACAAGCATAATCCAACAATAATATCAATAAATCGCGGTGAAACAAAAGATTGATAATTTACCTTTTTGACAATGTAAGGCTCTGGCTATATACTGCGATGAATTGAATTTCATCCGTCACCTGCATAGTCTTCTTGAGAGAGCGATTTCAGCGTGTCCTTCCTTCTCGGGTGAGAGTTGGACAAAGAATGCTCTACCTAGCCCTGTGGCCAGCTTAAGCCCGCGAAATCTCGTGATACCTTTAGCTCCATCTTGCGGGAATGGCGGATATTGGTCAGCTGAATGAGGTCACTGCCTACCTTAGCGAGAATCTAGCCTACCCATGCGTAGCCCAAACCTTTAACTTCTGTCGTCTGTGTTACACTGGTTGTTGTTTCTTTATCAGTAGTTGATTCAGCCCCGATGCTTGAATCCTGATAAGTGTAACTCGGATTCGTTTATCCACGCAATCTGTTCACTCAGCAACAAGGCAGGAGTCGTCGTATGAAGTTTTCCAACTTTATTCAGTGTACATCAACAACTGCATACAATCGCTCAATCGCTTTTCACTTTCACTTATTTTTCAGACACAGTGCATCAATTATATAGTTTTTCTATACTTTAGATAACTTTGGAACATTCCAGCGTGACGCAGTTATAACCAATCACAATGAAATTCGTCATCACTGTTTTACGTCATATAACTTATATAGCCATCACTAGATTTATCCACACGCTTCGATCGATGGTAAACAAGTAACCCTAGAAAATTCTCCAATAATATCGACCCACGAAAATTATCAACATTATACAAAGTTTCTTTTAACTACAACGCAAAATCAAATCAAAGGTAAATACACTCTGTTATTGAATGCTTTGCAAAACAAAACGATCGGATCTATCATGTGCGTCTCACACGTACTATCGTGCGCGTCGCAAACGTAACAGTCTGCTAGACATCGACTTTAAGTTACAAAGGCTATAGCAGGATGAACTATTTGAGGCGTGAAGCCTTAGTGCTTGGCCCAAACTCGCCTCTCGTGACAATCATCATCATCATCATCATCATCATCATCATCATCATCATCATCATCATCATCATCATCATCACCGTCGTCGTTGTTATCGTTGCTCTCTCTCTCTCTCTCCCTCCCCCCTCTCTTTCTCTCTCACACACATCATCATCATCATCATCATCATCATCATCATCATCATCATCATCATCATCATCATCATCATCATCAAAGCAGCAGCATTCTTTCTCTGTCTCTCTCACTCTCTCATTCTCTCTCTCTCTCTCTCTCTCTCTCTCTCTCTCTCTCTCTCTCTCTCTCTCTCTCTCTCTCCTCCTTCCTCCTCCTCCTCCTTCTTCTTCTTCTTCTTCTTGTTCTTCTTCTTCTTGTTCTTCTTCTTCTTTCGTATATACGTCTGTACGTGTAACGTAGGGAAATCAATCCGAAGACATTTATACCTGTCGTTTGAAGAATTCAGTAGGAGCTTTTTAATTTGTCACTAATCATGTAGCTTCCATATAGTATCGTAATTATATACAGAACCGCAGTGAACTGGACACATCAGGAGCTGAACAGGTTGTTGTCGATAATGATAATCACATGCTGCATGCTCTCAGGTAATCAATCGTAATAACATCATCATATTATATTATAAGTCGTCTTCGGCGCCTGTGACGTACCCAATAAACCAACTGCAAGCGGCGGGAATCCAGTTCCAGGGATCCAGAAACATCTCCGTGAGTGCGGTTTGCGAACGATCGCTGGTGCGATCTGAACGTTCATACGCGATTTTGTTCGTTTGTTGAAATCAGTGCATAATGATATTAATATAATTGCCAATTTAATATAATACATGATTATGCCTATTTACAGTGAAATAATTATTATTTAATTATATAAATTAGTTTCGGATGAAATGGGCAGAACAATATATTGTGATTGACAAAATGATGATGATGATGACGACGACGACGATGATGATGATGATGATGATGATGATGATGATGATGATGATGATGATGATGATGATCGGTCGTCAGCGTCAGCGCATCGCCATCATCGCCTGTTTGGTCATTGCAGTCATTAGTGTTATTTCATCGCTATATGTTATTATTCAAAGTAGGCCTACTGATCGATCGTTATTCTTTCTGGTTGGCACGGCCCGAAATGATCTTTATATTAGAGTTTAGTTTAGTTTATGTAGAAATGAAGTAATAACTCAAGCGTACAAACATGAAGACTTCAAAGGACAACAAGCTGTTTGAGCGCAAAGTGCGTGACAGCTGTTTCCACCTTTATCCGCTTTCAAACAGTGGCCCTTCTATTTAAAGTGGAGGACAGCACCTCAGACAGATTGAGGGGCCGGGTAGCTCAGTTGGTAAGAGCGTCTTGCTAGTAACCGAAAGGTCGCTGGTTCGACTCCCGGATTGTGCAACGTGTGATCATATTATTTTCCCCTTTACCAACAACTGGCCCGCTGGTGTCAGTATAAATCGGTCCAGTAGTCACCTATATGCGAAAGTGTCGTGTGACTATAGTAGTAGTGGATGTAGGACAGGCATCGCTGCCTAAAGCCTCGCGGCTTATAAAGACGTCCCCTCATTGTTTATGGTATATATAGTTTACAATATATGATTTGCATGCAATAATTTGAAACAATCTTTTCTAGTCGTATTGATAAAATAAATTTTGAAATGTGGAATCAGTGTCTATGTGGTTTTTAAAACTATTTACAGTTGGTGCAAATTTAATATTTGTTGGTAAAGAATTCCAATAATTAGCTACTCTACGTGCAAATGAAAATTTTCGTTGGTTAGTTCTACAATATTTTATGAAAATTTTACCTTCACACTTCCTAGTTCTGTTAGATTGATCAAGTAAGAAAAAAGTATTAGTATTAACATCCTCTACATTATTAATTATTTTGAATGTCTGACTATAATCTACAAACAACACTCAGACTGTCACCTTACCTTCAACGTGTGGTACTGTCAGCTGTGACGGCGAATCGTCACTGGGAAGGCTGAGTTATGGTTCCTTTTCTACACCATCATGCAGTGTTCGGAAACTCTCTCTCTCTCTCTCTCTCTCTCTCTCTCTCTCTCTCTCTCTCTCTCTCTCTCTCTCTCTCTCTCTCTCTCTCTCTCTCTCTCTCTCTCTAGTTTTGTCTAATTTCGTGGATATAGAGGCTTCGGTTTTAGTCCTATTCATCACCGCTTCCTTAATATCTTTTTCCAGTAAGGGTGACGCTAGCGTAATGTAGATAAAACGACGTTTAACCGTCCTGCAGATTCTTTAACCGTCCTGCATATTCTTTAATCGTCCTGCATATTCTTTAAGCTTCACTTTACATTTTGAATTGCAGTACCGATCGGTTCTTAAATGAGTAAAAATTATTCTGCACAATCTTATATTGACTAGGAAGGTGTTGAAGATTTCCACTGCATAACAATATTTTGGGATACGTGTGCAAGTATATTTAATTGCTAACTTAAATTCTTCCCCTGCTGATTTCTAATTAGGTTATTTTAATTTTTTTTTAAAATCTCGAATGTAATGTAATCCTTTCGACGAATACAAATTCGTATGTCTTATGTCCTAATACTCCTGTTGCTTTCTCAGAGAAAGCGCGGCAGTCGCAGAGAAAGGCCACCCATGAATTTTTTTTAAAATTTGGGGTCTCATGCATACATACTGCTATATTGCTATTAGTATATAATTATGCTACTCGATGGTTGGTTTATTAATGTCTTGTTCACCAAAGATAATAAGACCAAAAAAAAAAAAAAAAAAAAAAAAGGGGGGGGGGGGGGGTAGACAGTTAAACAAATCTAGCTACTGGTGTATCAATTAAGATTTTTGCCACGACGGTACATAAATCTAAATCAAAGTCTGCTAGACTTGTTTTCCTGTCTAAGACTGGAATAAACAAGGGGGAAATAACATTGCAGTCAAAAAGAATAATATGCTACTCGAAAATTGTAGTTGGATAGCTGAAGTGTGGATGGAAGTGTAAACTTGCCGTTATAGTATTTTCTCATTAAATGTGCACCATGATGCGAATGTTCTCGTAAGAACACCTATCTTTTTCCTCCTTGTTGAGTAAATTAACGTCCCCGGACACATTAAGCGTATAGGGGACGGGTGAAACACCACTTAATTTTCATCCTTTCGAAATCAGTCGTTATTCTAGTAGTGCACATCATATCCCGACAGTGCTCGATTCCGTGTGTTAATTTTACTATTTATCCGGTTTACTAAGAGACAGGATCAAATGCACCACTGTATATCATCATCGCTAATATTTATATGTGTTTTTTTTTGGTTATAAAATCTGTGCCAATTTCTTTTTTGGGACATTGTGTGCACAACTTACCAGCAGAGTACAAAAAAATCAAATAATCTAAAGAAGGGCGGAGCTAAGCTAGCGTGCATGCGCCCGTCATTCACAAGCGCGTATCCCAGGCTACGCAGAATTTTGCAGACGTGAAACCCTTGCGTGTACGACTTGATTCACCATTATTATTCACTTTTGATGTTTTCTTCCTCCCAACCGAATCATTTTTCAAAAAATCTGGCTGATGAATTGGTGTATTGGCGTATTATACAGGTACGTAATAAACTATGCTTGCATCATTGTGATTTGATTTTTTGTTTTCTCGTTGTGAATCATGGCCGTTGTGGCCATCGCCATGTGATGTGTCGGCGAGTTTTGCCCATTTCTTTGTATTCAGAATCGTATAGGGCACAAAGGCAGACTGGTCAGTCATTACAGAAATTACCCCAGAAACTGGTTGGCACTAGATTCGGTCGGTGTCAGCACCATTGGTCCAAAAAGGGCCGCAAAAATTGAAATTGTGTGGTTCACTTCTCGCGATAGGTTGCAGTTACAGTTCCATCTCCACGTGTTTGTTGATCTAAGAAAAAGATTCTCACCAACTCATTTGTAAGTTCCTTCTCTAACATGATTACAAATTATACCTACGATTGCCTTGTGAAAACCTTTGTCAATTACTTTCAACGAAAACGAATGTCGTTGCGCATTTTTCGTGTGGCAATCTAAAATCCATTATTCCATCGAGACAGCGCGCCATTTTCAGCAAGCAGACGTAAGAAGCTTTCCGCTAGTCATGCTCGGATTGCAAACCTGATTTGATCTAGCTGTACTTGTACTGTTCAGCGAACTGTGAAATCTGAGCTAGGCTCTTTTTTTCCGCTTGGATTCTTGTTTCTTTTTCTCTATGTTAGTATCACTAGCAGGTTGGTATAAGCTCTCCGATCTTTGTCAGTTTTTGCTTTTCACTATCACTGTGTATATCTATATGGCTATATAATTATATGACTAGAGATCAAAAGGTGACAGTCACAGACCTCAAAAATAAAAATGATATTAAATGTGCAAGATGATCATTTTTATACTGGAAAAGCATTACAGTATACAGTGTGGTAAAGGACTTTGCGCTCGATTGCTTAGTTCTTGAGTAATTGAGTTTTGAATGAGACTGCTTGCAGAATGTCATTTGTGACATGTGACACCAAACTGTGTATAATTGTGATAATCCAGCTGGGACCAGACAGCATATGATAGTATGAACAAACTATGTTAGTGATTCTACTGACAGGGATGGAGAAAAAAATTACAATTTCCAACTAGTTTAATAAGAAAAATGGTTTTGTTTGTCGTCACAGTCACAAATGACATTCACTATGTAGGAGACAATTCCATTCCGACAAAACAAGACACGCATTTGAAGTGATACTATTATTTATTCATAACTTATAAAAAGTTAGTTTGACAACATATGTGAAGAAAACCAGCACAATGATACTGAAGCCAGAAATGGTAGTTCTACTGTCATTTGTGACAACTGTGGGAGTGACGCGACAGATTTTGCAGTCACACGTCACAAATAACATAAGAAATACCTTATTGTATGAAAATATACCACAAGCACTCCTTGTGAAATTCGATAAACAAATCCTTAAAATCAAACATATTAAAACACCAGCAAACTTGTTAATAAAAATATTAACGGTGTCATTTGCGACATATGCCAAAGTAAGATGCCGTCACACGTCACAAATGACTAATCATGAAAATGCATCAGTTTAAAAATGTCATGCAATTCAAAAATAAAAATGGAAACGTGAATCCATAGTGGGATCAAGGAAAACAAGTTCATCTACTTTTATTTTTATTTATTTTTTTCTTTTTTCCTTGTATTTATATCAATGTGTTGTTGTTTCCTGTTGTCCGCCAGTGATATTTTTGATAAATTATTTATTATTTGGGTAGCACTCATTTAAGCCTTGTGCTTTTGTGCACCATAGTTGGTTTAACCTTTTATTATCTGGTTTGTTGATACATTTATGTTTAAACCATCTATCCCCACACCATGGTCAAGGTAATCTTTTTCGAGAAAAGTGAAATATTGTCCCCATGACCGGAGAAACTTCAGTGGCCAGTCTTGTTGTCTGATCAAAAGCAATGACCTGCAACAGTCCCATACAGCACATTTTAACATTATGTAATCAAGACTAAAATACTTCGAGTAGTAAGTTGGGATCCGATTGTTACAATTTCCTATAAAAAAAATTCTGGAAAGAAAACTGTGGAAAGAGTAATTTTATGGATGTAATTTAAGTATTTTCGTAACAAAAATATTAAAAGTACAGAATCAGATATTAAACTATTTTCCAAATGCAGTAAAAACGAATTATGTAAATATATCCCCATACTTGGCCATAATAAAATTTCTGGCCTTTCTTTCTCTTATAAGTTATACTGTTTTTGTACCGAACTGCCATATGGTATCCTGAAACAAAGGCAAAGTGTAATGTTCCTGGCCAGTTGGTTTGTATCCATACATACTTTAAAGTTGTTTTTTTTTTAAAGTGCCATTTCACAAGGTACATTAATGTAAAAGAAAACTAACTCTGGAAGGAAGTAATGATAATCTAACAGAATACTATATTTTACCTGGGTTTGGGAGACCCTGCTAAAGGCACAGACTACTCCAAGCAATGAGTTACAGGTGCTGGTTCATTATCAATCATGTCTGCTGAGACTTCCTTGTTCATAGAACATTGTAACAGTGGCCATGTGGTCAATTCTTTATTCAGATGCCTACTGATCATCTGCGGCTGACTGTAAGAGGTAGCCTTTTGTAGCTCTTCCAGTGCTTTCTTGAAAAAAGCCTTACAACATTCTTGTGGTAGATATTTTTGGTTTTGCGGGTTGACCCATTCTGTGTCTTTTGCTCGGATCGATTGCAATACCATCATTTAAACACTCCTTTCTGTTTCTCCTAAAAGGCCTCCCATCTGTCAGGATCAACTTTGAGTCGCTCTTGATTTTTATAAACACCTCAGATTATTTGTGTTTGGGAGAGGTATTTGCAAAGCTGGCCACAGAGGCCTAAGACCTAAAAAAGAAAAAAAAATTAAACAAAAAGAAAAATGGAAAATGTTATTTCAATGGTAAGAATACAATTTGTCGTCACATGTATTTCTGTAACATATGACACACACCACTAAGTACTTAGAATGAAAAAAGTTATTCAATGCAAATGTTTTAACTTAAAACTATGTTGCAATAAAATTCATGAAACTGAGCAAGCATATTAATAATCTGGACAGCATAACTTGTACAAACTAAAACATTTTGTGTCATTTGTGATATGTTACACGAAACAAAATTGTGTCACAAAATAGCAGTACATCAGAAATATTCCTAGGCTGCTAATGTAGCTTCCTGTTGAGGCATGCTTGTTGTGTCTACACTCAAACACCCTAAAATCTAACTTATTTCACATAATCTGTGATTTATTTATAATAATGCATATTTTATAATGTCATTTGTGACGTCAGTGTTTCATTTGTGACTAAAATATAAGTGTGACACCACAAAAAAGACTTACCTTCTCTCCTTCCTGCCATTGAACCAAAGGAAATGGGCTGTTTGACCACGTGCAATTCAACTTTCAGTTACTAGAAATTCAGGATTTAAAAATAAACTGCCTTTTATTATTATAATAACAATACATATGTCATTTGTGACAAATGTGACACCGAAGCTAAAAAGTACTGTATTTTATAGTGTACTTATGCCTACAAACAGCTTTTTTGTTTAGAATAGTATTCTATGCCAAACAAAATGAAAACATTGATTTCTGTTTGATCCGACTTGTATTTAAACCCTTTTTTGATTACTTCAAGTATGAAAGACTGTGTGACACGAAAGTGTCACAAATAACACGACTTTTTAAAGGGTAGTTTCTGAATTTGTATATTTAAAAAATCCTATTTAAAGCAAATATCCTGTTAAAATGATCCCTTTACTATCCAAACAAACAGAAGTAAACAAATGGATAGCCCCTGTTTTAAGACAGAAGCGATCATTATGAACCATGTTGTCTCTCCATCGTTTTGCACATGCTCAGTAAAGCTCTGACTGGATTAAAATCCCAAATCTTCAACTTGGATGTTGCTTTTACCAAATCCAACACTGTATTATCTGCTAAAGCTATGTTTCTTATGTCTATTCAAGCAAATTCCTTCACATAATATTTTAAAATAAAATAGTTGGAAGTGTTTGAAGATGTGAGCATGTGATTATGCACCTTTTGACTTCCAGTCATATATGAGTAACAGTCGAACCATTCTGTTCCAGAAAATGATTGATTTTGGGACTAACGTCTTAGTAGTAGTAGTACTAATAGTAGTAGGGACAGATGTAGGCCGTGGAGCCTTGTTGTTTGTAGATTATAGTCACACGACACTTTCGCATATAGGTGACTACTGGACCGATTTATACTGACACCAGCGGGCCAGTTGTTGGTAAAGGGGAAAATAATATGATCACACGTTGACCAATCCGGGATTCGAACCAGCGACCTTTCGGTTACTAGCAAGACGCTCTTACCAACTGAGCTACCCGGCCCCTCTCGTGGAGCCTTTCTAAACGTCCCATCTTTTATATTTATTTACAATGGTCTGCCTTGCATGCAATTTGCCTACATATTAGTAATAGCTGTAAAATAAGTCTATACATTTTGGAATTGCATCCAACTGGTTTTTGAACTGATTAGTAGTTTTAGCACTCTTTAAAGACATTGGAAGGTCGTTCCAATGTCTTACAGTTCTATATGAAAAAGAGAATTTCCTAATATTAGTGTTACAGTGTCTAACAAAGATTTTGCCTTCAGATGAGCGTGTCGTAGTATGAGGATTAGCAAAAAAGTCATTCCATTCTAAGTCATCAATGTTATTATAAATTTTGAATACTTGTATTAGGTCACCTCGTAATCTCCTACCAGACAGTGAATGTAAACCAAGGAAAAAAAAGTCGCTCTTTATAGGACATTTTTCTACATTCTATAAGTAACTTTGTTGCCCTTCTTTGAACTTTCTCTATAAGCAATAGACTGCCGTTTAAGTTTAGGATACCATACAGAATTTGCATATTCCAGATGGGGCCTCACCAAAGCCTTATACAACATACAAAATGATTCTTTATTGATAAATTTGAAAGTTCTTTTAATTAGTCCAATCATTTTATTTGCTTTGTTTATGCTGTTCTGAATATGAGTGTCAAAATTATTTTAAGGACATATTAAAAGTTACTCCAAGGTCTTTTTCTTCTTCACATGATTGTAACAGTTTGTCTAAACCGCTAACACCCATCTTATACTCATGCCCAGGATTTCTTCGACCTACATGCAATACATTTTTCAACATTAAAAAATAAATTTCACATCTCAGTCCATTTTTGTAGTTTATCTAGATCCTGTTGTAAAAGTTTAGAATTATTCACTGTATTGTATATCTTTGTATCATCAGCAAATAATTTACAAGGGCTAGCAATACCATCTGGTAGGTCATTAATAAAAATAGTGAATAAAACGGGTCTAAGAACACTGCCCTGAGGAATTCCGCTAACAACCTCCAATTTATCAGACAGTGCATCTCCCACTTTAACAGTTTGAATTCTATCTGAAAGAAATTCCCTAATCCAAGACACAACATATCCATTAATACCATAAGCTTCTAATTTTCTTAAAAGGCGTTCATGGGGTACAGTATCGAATGCTTTACGGAAGTCTAAATAAATAATGTCCACAGGGTTCCTGCTGTCCATGTATGATATAATATCCTCCATAACTTCTTAGGAAGTAAAAAGCGTACCCATTACCTATAATCAAATACAACAAACTGCACGTTTTCGTTGTAAATATAATTCTTCTAATCCGATTAAACCCCATGATCAGGTCACTCTGCTATACTATCTTCTTCTTCGCTAGATCAATGACCTACCTTTTTTCTTGAAAACTCTTCCTGGACAAGACTCCTTGTTTGTGTATGAGGTCTGTTGGATCAGCTTGGGAGTGTTGGACGCTTTCTGCCGAGTGGTCACTAGGGCTTCCTATGATGTTATTATTTAGCAATATAGGCATTTTATATACATGTTTTGTTGATAATTTATAATGATGTTTGTATTCTATTTTGTTTTTGTAACCGGGGGTTCGAGTAGTTGGGGTAAAGCCTCAGCCGTCCCCTGCGTGGGATGTCTTTATTGTAAAGTGGCTGGCCGGTGGAGGGCATTCAATTTTCCCACTAGGGTTGTTTCAGCAGATCTTTTATGTGGATCGGTGGTTGTCCGGTCCTGATTTGGCTCGGAAGAGTCCGCTGGACCTAAAGCAATAATCAATCAATCAAACAATCAATCAAAAAAAACCTTTTGTGCGGATCGGGGGCAGGTCCTCTTTCAGCAGAGTTGTGGTCTTGATTTTGTGGTCCTGATTTGGCTATACAGTCCTGATTTGGCTCGAAAGAGTCTGCTGGACCTAAAGCAAAAATCATGTAATGTAGTACTAGTAGTATAATCTTGTACTCTTTGGAAGGTAGTCCAATCCAATGTACAAATCCTTGTTGCAGCACACTTGATTGAGTCCTTTCATGTTTTCTAAAGTACAAAGTTCCATGTCATTGCACTTAAACAAAAAAGTAATTAATGCACAGTAATTTACTTAATAAAAAACAACCCGTTTTTATGCTAATTGTTTCCAGCAGTTAATTGAATTTCAAAATGTGTTATTATAATGTTTTGTATTGTATTTGTGGTGTATTGAATTCTATTGATTTGTGCTGCACCACTGTACTTTACTGTTGCATTGAAACCATAAATTCTGTCCGCAACGGCCATCACTCGTAGTGATACTGTATATCATATCATTTTTTAAATTTTGTCTTTAATTTTTTAAATTTTGTCTTTAAAAAAATTTTATTTTATTAGCACATTAGTCAATAAGGGAAATTTGTTCCAATTACTATTCAGATAACAGCTGTGGGCGAATTACCTGTATCATAATAATAAATTTGGCTCAATGTTTGAGAAAATCATAAAATCAGTATTTATAAATTTCTGTTTGTATTTGCAGTAAAAACTGCTGATGAATACATTGATTATGATTTATCATTATATCTACTAATAATATTCTGAACACGTAATCTAGTTAAAGGCCCATAACTGTAAGTTTACACTAACCCATCATAGAACAGCTGGGTGTATAGGTCTGTATGTCACATGATTTTCTGCAACCATCATGCTTGCACTTAAATAGGATAGTGCATTCGCACTTGCGTAATCGACCATATTTATATAATTGTGTACTTTTAGTGACAAGTTCAGCTTCTAACAGAAATTAGAATTTACTGTTGTTTAATAAACACATCCTTCAAGGATAGAGCCGCGCATGAAATGAAATTATATATATATGAAACGTTAAACAACAGGGTTGAAACCGTGACAATCAATGACGTTTTTACTGACCTCAGGCCTTGTTGACTGAGGCTAACAAGCCAACAAGAGCCAAACAAGCATATTATGACATAATTTATAAACTTATTTTCCAATGCTTGTTTTGTATTATGGCAAATATCATGAAATCAATTGCTCTGGTCACTTATTGCACAATGTGCCTTTGCATTCTTATTCAGTTCAGTTCTTTTAAAGTCTGTTTAATTTTAGTGTTAGACCTGCATCTTGTTTAATTTTAGGTACCAATTTTTTTGTTTAACATTTATGATTTATTGCAAGTTTTGGTGCATTTCTAGGGTGAGGATACAGTGTCTTGCAATCATCATTCAATTTAAAGGATGCAATTTTCTATAAATAATTGTATACACTTGCACTGTGTACATAGACACTAATTCAAAGGTTTTAACTATTATATTATTTTTTTTAGAAAGGCATAAAAATTTTTTTTAACTTTTAACGTGTACTGCTGAGCTTTGTTAAATATCAAATAGAGAAAATAGAAATTTGTGTGGCAAAAATTCTGTTACATTTTAATGTCTGAAGCCTATTTGAGAACTAAATGTAACCCATTCTGTTAAAATATTTTTTGCTGTAATCGAGCAAATTTTAACAACTTGCCTACCCACATCGGAGGTGGAGGGGGAGTAGTTTAACTGATGTCACAAATTTGTTTTTAAGTGAGGCCCCTGTTACTGATTTTTTTCTGTTTTACTTCTGTTTTTATCAATCGGCAAACTAATCACTAACAAACAAAAAATCCTACTATGAGTTTTCATTTCCAATCCAAATGAAAAGCCTATATTCCCACTTATTGCTGGCCTTTTATTATTGTTACAGTCTAACGAATTGTGCATGTGTGACTGTTTGTGAATCCAATCCTGTACGCTCTAATTAACGCTCGGAAGCTGTGTGAAAGTTTTGTTTTTCCAGTGGTGCTCCTTTGAATACGAAATTCTGTCTAATCCCCGCCTGTCTCTTTGGGGAGGCATGAAATGCTATCAATCCATGCCTTTAAAGTGAACTTTAACTTTTTAACGATGCTACTCTTCTTTGTTATCTTTTGGATGATGCAGTTAAAATTCTGATTTATTACTGAGTGGGTCTGTTTTACTTTTAGCACTAGCAACCTTTCTGCACTTTGTAAAGATTATAATTTATACCAGCATATAGTCAGTACTAATACAAACTCGGCACATGCTTTATCTTAGACTTTCGAGATCAAAAGTACAGGTTTTACCCCCAAGTGCATAATCAGCGTGTAATTTGTTGTGCGAGACTTGTATATTAGATTGTAGAAAATGACCTAATACTAGAACCATTCCCAATATGGTTTCCCGTTTAAAGTTTGTACGGCTTTTAAATTGTCGGTTCTCTTTCTGCGTGTAAAGAGGCTGAAGTCTAACCACACAACTTGCACTTAACTGCAACAAGCAACTTGGACAGTGATGATTAGAACCACAGAGAAGAGTGAGAGACGTTATCGCAGACGCTCGCGTGTCCCAGAAACGAACGATTCCATCCTAACACAACAAGCAGCAATAAAACGATAGTGTATGACGTTTATTATTATTATTATTATTATTATTATTATTATTATTATTATTATTATTATTATTATTATTTTATTTTTTTAATAGCTTTTTTAAATTTATTTATTTTTTTTATTTTATTTTAAAGTAGCCAGCGCTTTGAGTAGCTCTTTGAGGTTGAAATTGTGCTCTCTATAGATTTGCGTTTTAGGCAGCGTTGGTGGTGAAGGTATAACACTTTAAAAAAAAGAAAAAAAAGATCATTCATGTCAGTATAACCCTGACCTTTGATTACGTAAGGACGTAGCAATTGTCAGCGTTTATTATTTATGTATGGTTAAAGATATATACTTTGTGGGCAACAGCTAGCGTTGTGTACAGTGGTTTTTCTACACTACTTCCCTTGAGGTCTTGGCGTGGCAGATCGCTTCATTGATTTGGTGGCTCTGAATGCTGGGGAGCTTTTCTAGCAGTCAGGGAGAGGTGTCCTTATACTTATAGTTGTGATACAGGCTTACCGTCATTGTGCGCCTGTGACCTGCTAGAGGGAGGGGATGAAGGAGGTTTGTGGATCATGTTATTTCTAAGTGACGGCCAAGAGACTACGCCTTTGCATGTGTTCTAGCCCCACTCCTCCTTTTGGTGCTTTTGAGGTTAAAAACTGCTGCTGTCATAAATTTGCTGGATCATAATTGGCGAGAACATTTAAAAGAAAGAATATTGATTGATGAGAACGTCCGAGGCCTACACAGGTATAAAGTAGTCACACACACATTAAAAACAAACAAACAAAATTTCAAGTTTTTAAAACGTTATTAATATTGAACTTAAGATTCTTTAATGCATGATATATATCAATGAGACACACATACTTTGCAAATTTGGTCAACCGCACTCAAAGGTCAAGGTCACTGGAGTTGCCCAAAGTTGAGATATAAAGTCCAAACTTGTATTCAGAATGATAATTTTATCTTTTTTTTTTTGGTTTTTGCGTTGAACAAGGTCATTTAGGCCTTGCAAAAACATACAAAAAATTGTTCATCGTAAATTGGAATGGCTGTTTGTGTAACCCATGTATGCAACAACATTTTATTATCACGCATGCAAATCACGTGAGGGCCATCCAGGTCAAGGTCATGAAGGTCCAGTCATCCAAGTATCGGGTTTTTGCATAAATACATCTTCTGCTGATCTTTATTTGATATATCATGAGTGTATTTGAACCGAATTCAATCATTTCAAGGTCAAGACATAGAAAGATGAAAGTCGATATTACTTTGCATTTTAATGCCACCATTTCATTATTTGGGTCACTAATTTATGTTAAATATGCGAGTTCCATCAGTGAGTCATATGGACTTTGCCCTTCTAGTTATATTGTATGGTGCAGTTTTGTTGTTGATTTCAGGCTTAAAAATGGAAGTCGTAGTGGTGTTTGTGTCAGTGTGTGATTGAAAATCGCCTTTCCCCATCCCCCTTTCCATATTCTAAAATTGCTATGAGCTTGTTTCATGCTTGGAATTATATGTGGTTTTGCTAATAAAAACAAATCCAAAGTTTCCAAAGTTCCTTGGGTTGTGGAACTATTTTGTGTACGAAGAAGAGGAGCAGTCTACAAAGAGCGCCTTCCATTATCAGTATTGATCTTTTAATTGACGCCTCACATCTGTCGTTTAAGACAAATGTGAAGTTACATAGTATCAGTTTGGACAGAAGCCAACACTAAGTCTTGTTTCATCAAAGCACATAAGCTCCTGTCGATGAGCTTTGTATTGTGTCAACGCTACAAGGAAGTGTACCACTACGATATTGTTTGAAATTTGTGACAGGTATAGTTCGAAAGTGGTTCGTTAGTTCGCGTTCCCTGCTGTCTCAGTCATCCTATCCCGTAACTCGAAGGTCGTTGGGCATCACAGATGATCGATTAATCTGCAGTATTCGACTCCACTTTCTCTGTCATCAGCAACCCTCATGGTTCGCTCAGTGTCAACAGTACATTCCGAATGTTTTCCTCCAGTTTTTTTTCTGTCTCCCTTTCTTCTGCCACCTTGCACCGTGCCTTGCAATTGTGCAACCTGATACTCTTGTAACGTGGCATACTAAGATTCCGTTTCTCACCACTGAAGGTCATCGTGTTGTCCAATGTGTGTGATGGTCTGTCGGATTTCGTTGTTGGTTGATAGAATGCCCAGAAGTCTGACACCTCCTCTCATGCTTTAGTATTTAGATTTCGTACATGTTTATTTTGCAAAGTTGATTTCTGTATGGTATCTGGATCGTTTTGAACCATTTGACTCGCATGCATAGCAATGTATCTATTCGCCCCATGGCCCCCACGGGCTCGGCTCCGCGCGCCGGGGGTGGACCCCATGCCTCTCTCTGGCTGGGTGACCAAGTTGCCTACTCCTTTTTCTTCTCTTTTGTCTTGTTTCTGTCTTATTGGTCCTTTCACCTATATTCTCTTCACCCTTAAATTCTCCCAATATACTATGCAGTTTTGACTCCCTTTCTTCTGCCTTACCGGACTTTCCCTGTCTTCTTTTTCCCCATCACTCCTTCTTTTTCTACTCTTCGTTTTCTCTGTGGCCTTCTCTTGGCCCCCTGCGTTTGCCGTGCAGGGCAACCCGTGTCGGGGGAGAATGGGATCCTGGAGGTTGAGGTCACTGAGGGACTGCGGTCCCTCACACTAACACACCTCTTTGGCCCGGACTTCTCCTAGACGGGAGGCTGGCGTGGCCCGCGTCAGTCAAGCGGCTGGTCGTGTATTGCCCTAGCTCTGCTAGAAGGCTGCGGCTCATGGGTCAAACTTGAACAAAACCGTAGTGGCAGTGCGGGATTGTCTGGGTGTATATCCCCCCTGTAGCCCTGGTGCGCTCCCTTGCTGGATTTTCCGCTTGGACGCATCCCCTTGTTGGACTCCGTGGTGGGGGGAGCAGGGGGGATGAATTCATAAATTAATAACATGGCTTCCACAAATAAACGACGACTGCGTGATGACGGACCGGACTCGGACACGGACAGTGACATGGACACGAGACAGAAAGCTTGTGCATCGGGGGTAGAAGGGGCCTGGCCTCGTTTTTTGGTTGTAGAGGGGGCGGATCCGGCTATGCCACTAGGCAAGCTGTCTCCGTTCGCAATACAGAAGGGTTTTCAATCCGTTTGCACAATCGGGTTCAAAGATGTGAAAAAACTGAGATCTGGGGCCTACCTGGTGGAGTGCGCAACCAAAAGGGCATCGGATAGTCTTCTAAAGAGGGATTCGACTGTCTTCGTTGATAGACAAATCAAAGTTTCTGTGCATGGACGGTTGAATTCCTCCAAGGGAGTCATCCGATGTCAGGATTTGATCGACATGTCAGAATTGGAAATCCGTGGTGAGCTCTCCAGCCAGGGGGTCACAGCAGTCCAGCGGGTCTTCGTCACCAAGGGATCCCAACGTATCCCCACCAACACACTTTTTGTGACCTTCGCTATGGCCAAATTGCCGGAGTCACTCAAGGTGGGGTACCTTAGGGTGAAGGTGACGCCGTTTGTACCATCACCGTTGCGATGCTACCGGTGCCAAAGATTTGGTCACGGTAGCAAGAACTGTAAAAGCAAGGAAATATGTCGTGATTGTGGTAAAGAGAAACACGAAAACGAATGCAAAAATCCGATTTGCTGTGTGAATTGCGCCGGGAATCATTCGTCCAGCTCCAAAGACTGTCCTCAGTGGCAGTTGGAGCTGGAAATCCAAAAGGTGCGGGCCACTGAGAGTTGCTCCTTTGGCGACGCCAGGAAAAAAGTTCTTGCAAGTAGGCCGGTGCTTAAAGAGAGGTCCTTTGCGGCTGTGGCGGGTTCCACATCTCATGTGGAACCTAGCGCACACCCGACAATGGACACTGCCATGAGTAAAATAACACAGATTTTGGAAACGTTGTGCAAAGGATGGATACTCTCGAAAAGATGCTTGCTTTGTTTGCCCAGAAGGGGGTTTCTCCAGCCCCACCGAATCCACTGGAGAACGTGCCGACGGGCACGTCAAAAACCGTCACTCCAAGCGCGCAGACGGCCGCGCCAAAAGCCGTCACTCCTGCCACGAAGGAGGCTAGGCCTCATGCCACCGCACCAGCAACGACCGGTTTCAGCGACCGGGTAGTTGCTGGGGCGACTAAAATCCTAGTTACCCAGCAGAAGAGTGTCAGAGGAGGAGACGGAAAGATTGGCAGGGGTGAAGGGGAGAGGGAAGATATAAAATCTGGTGCTGGGGAGAGGGGGAGGAAGTCCGCTGGCAGCTCGGGTTCCGGGTCTTTGACAAAGAATCAAAGGCCCGGACCCCTTTCTTCCAAGCCCCAGCAGCCTCTCGAAACGGAGAACCGTTTCGGGGGGTTGATGGAACATGAAGAGATGGACGAGGGTCCAAAAGATACAGAGACATAATTGTGCTCTCGGAGATGAAACTTTTAGCATTCTTTTACTTAATTTTTATGTCCATTTTACAATGGAACATCCGAGGGATAAGGGCAAATTATGAGGAGCTATGCTGTCTGCTGACAGAGCATCGACCTGAAGTATTGGCCCTTCAGGAAACTCTCCTGTCAGAAAAACATCCTATAGATATTACTGGTTATTCCTCTCTAGATTGTTTATCTTCTAGAGGCGTTTCACTCTTTATCCATAGAAATGTCCCATTTAATCCAATTTTACTTAATACAAGTTTACCAGCAGTTGCAGCTAGAGTATCTCTTTTTAAATCCCTCACAGTTTGTTCTCTATATTTGACACCATCAATAAATGTAACTAAAAGTGAACTTGAGAATTTGGTCCAACAGTTACCTCCCCCTTTTTTGTTGTTGGGAGATTTTAATGGACGCTCTCCCCTGTGGGGTAGTGATCGTACCGATTCTCAGGGTAAAATAATTGAAGACATTTTAGACTCGTTAAACCTAGTAACTTTGAACGAGGGTGCTCCAACTTTTTCCTGTTCTAGAACTGCTTCTTTGTCCCACATTGATATATCGATCTGTGATCCCTCCTTACTTTTGGATATTAAATGGACAGTTTTAGAAGATCTCCATGGCAGCGACCATTTCCCGGTTTTATTAAAACATGATTCAGATAACCTTGAGCAAACTCATGGCAGGTGGAAACTGAAACAAGCTAACTGGAGTCTGTTTTCTAACCTGTCTGAGGCCCAGCTACGTGCTAAGAACCAGGAATTTTCAAATGCCTTAGATCCAATACAGCTTTATACTGACATAGTTATTAACAGTGCCAAGGAGTCCATTCCGCAAACTTCGTCAAACCCTCACACACTTAAAAAACCCTGGTTTGACGATGAATGTAGAAAACTTCAGCAAGCTCGTAAAAAAGCTTTAAGAACTATGTTTTTACACCCAAGCACTGAAAATAAACAAAACCACCAACGTTTGCGAGCGCAATGCCGAGACAGCTCTTCAAACGAAAGAGAAAGGAATCGTGGAGAGGTTTCTGCTCCACGCTTAATTCAAAAGCGAAACTGTCGAAGGTGTGGAAAGTAGTCCGCAAACTCAAAAATAGAAGTAACAAACAGGTGAGCCCATGCCTTACTGTGCAGGGTGACGTAATCGGAGATAAAAAATTAGTAGCTGATCTTTTGGCTTCTTCTTTTGCTGCAAATTCTTCCTCTGAAAATTATTCTGTCCCTTTTCAAACAGTTAAAACCCGTAAAGAAAAACAACAGTTACATTTTACCTCCGATAATTCTGAAGATGACAACATTCCGTTTTCATTAGTCGAACTTGATGATGCAATTAACAAAAGTGCAGATTCAGCAGTTGGACCGGATGATGTACATTATCAATTTCTCAGACATTTAACAAGGTACTCACGGTCTCAACTGCTGGACATCTTCAATCAGCTCTGGATCACTGGCACCTTTCCTCCCTCCTGGAGAAAGGCCATTATTGTACCCATCCCTAAACCTGGCAAAGACCATACTAACCCGACAAACTATAGACCAATAGCCTTAATGTCTTGCTTATGCAAGACACTGGAAAGAATGGTTTATTCTCGTTTACTGTGGTATCTCGAAACCAATAATATTTTATCCAACACTCAGTGTGGCTTTCGAAGTGGTCGAAGTACTGTTGACCACCTGGTGCGACTGGAAACTTTTATCCGTAACGCGTTCGTCCAGGGTGAACATGTCGTTGCCATCATGTTTGATTTGGAAAAAGCTTATGATACCACATGGAAATATGGTATTCTTTCAGATTTACAAGAAATGGGTTTGAAGGGACATTTACCTCTGTTTATATCCAATTTTCTAACAGACAGAATTTTTCAGGTTAGGGTTGGGGGATCTTTGTCAGATATGAGAGAACAGGAGATGGGAGTGCCTCAGGGTAGCATATTGTCTCCTTTGCTGTTTAATATTAAAATAAATAACATTGTTCGTTACGTTAAGGGGAATTGACAATTCTTTATTTGTCGACGATTTTGCATTGGTAGCCAAAGGTAAAACTTTGGCATCTGCAGAACGTCAGCTACAGTTATGTGTCAAGGCCGTTGAAGACTGGGTTTTACAAAATGGTTTTAAATTTTCTGAAGCAAAAACTGAATGTATTCACTTTTCCCAGCACCGGGGAATTATTCAAGACCCTACTATTCTCCTCAATAAAACTCCAATAAAGGCGGTCCAACAAGTCAAATTTTTGGGTGTTATTTTTGATCAAAAGCTATCTTTCATTCCTCATCTGAAAATTTTGAAAACTAAATGTCAACAGGCCTGCAATTTGCTCAAGGTTATCAGTGGTACAGACTGGGGTGCTGACAAGAAAACTTTATTGCTGTTATATCGTTCTTTAATTAGATCCAAGTTAGACTATGGTTGCATTGTCTATGGTTCTGCTAGAAAATCTTATCTTAAGATGCTAGATCCAGTTGCCCATCAGGCACTACGCATTGCTTTGGGTGCGTTTCGCACTTCCCCTTGTGAAAGCCTTTACGTGGAAGCTAACGAACCTCCGCTGGAGCTGAGACGTACAAAATTGTCAATGAATTACTATTTAAAATTAAAAACTGATCCTATGAACCCTGCTTATGACTGTGTTTTCAACCCAGATTTTGTTCAGAAATTTGAAGCCAAACCTAACACAATTCCTCCGTTTGGCATCAGAATGCAAGCTCATCTGGAAAAAGCAGGCATTGATGTTGCTTCCATCAACGACGATGAGCTTCGGACTGAAGCTCCCCCATGGAAATTATGTATCCCAAACATTAATTGGCAGTTGTCCGCTTTCCTTAAAAACAATACATCCGAAACCGTATATAACCAACTTTATTTAGAACAGTGTGCTTTATACCCAGGATATGAACAACTTTTTACAGACGGGTCAAAGAAAGGAGATTCGGTTGCTGCTGCATCGGTCTCCGAGAGACACTTGGACCGGCCTTTGCAACAGCGTTTACCTGATTTTTGTTCTGTTTATACAGCTGAGCTCAAGGCAATTCATTTAGCTCTGAAACAAGTTTATCAATCCAAAAGAACCTCATTTTTAATCATGTCTGATTCCTTGTCAGCACTTCAGGCTCTTTCCACGAGAAAGATATCACACCCTTTTCTGGCAGAGATCCATGACCTCCATACACAACATATTTCTGAGGGTAAAAAGATAGTTTTTATGTGGGTCCCTGGTCACATGGGCATCCGCGGCAATATTGCAGTAGACAGGGCGGCTAAAGATGCTCTGCATCTTGATTTCCCTCCAGAGATATTTCAGTTTGTGCCCTACTCTGACCTACGTTGTATGACTGGTTCTTATTGTAAACGACTGTGGCAGACTGACTGGTCTAACCATGTCAACAACAAATTATTTCAAATTCTTCCCGATTTGTCCACTTCTTTGCCTAACTTTGCATCCACTCGCAAAGAAGAAACAGTGTTATCTCGCCTTCATATTGGGCATACTTATGTCACCCACAGTTTCCTTTTAAAAGGAGAAGAACCACCATGGTGCTTTGCATGTGATCAATCTTTTTCTGTTCGCCATTTTATGTCTGAATGTGCTGATTTGATTGAGGAAAGGGAAACATATTTTGGTTCCATACCTTTCAAAGAGATTTTTAAAGTATGTAATGGTCAACATCTGTTTCAATTCTTACATGATGTTGGTTTGTTCTATCGCATATAAATTGTATCGACATGTTTTGTTTAGTTTGGATTTTATTAGGACTAAATTTAGTGATTTGATTGAAGAAAGAGAATATATTTTTAATTCATCAGTTTTAAAGAAGTCTCTTAAAGAGGCGTCATGTGAAAGTTTGTGTATTTAAGAGTAACAGGCCCTTTTTTTTAAGACTTGAATCATTTTATAATATTTTCAGATAACGTCTCTCTGGTCCTGATTTGGCTCGGAAGAGTCCGCTGGACCTAAAGCAATAACCTTGTATTGTATTGTATTGTATTCGCCCCATGCATAGCAATATACTCGAGTCTATGTACTCGCCCACTCCGCACACTCTGACCCCCCCTCCCCCCCCCCAACCGGGAACCCCCACACTTCCACCTAAATAGAAAATGAGATGAGCGAAAATCGAGAAAAGCAAGATGAGTCCTAAATAGTCCAAAAAATGATATCGAAAAATATTTTCGTCCGTCCGTCTCTCCGTCCGCCGTCTGTCTGTGTAGAAAACTGTCAAGTGGGTCTGTGTGTGCAAAAAAAACTTTAAAGTGCGTGTGAGTCATATGGGCTTTGGCCTTCTAGTTTTAATAAAGATTGAAATTTGCTTTAGTTTTGAAACATTTTATTACTCCCTCTTCCACGCCTGACCCCCTCCCCTCCTCCTCCTCTCCCCATCCGCCAATAGACCATTACACAACATTTTAATGTCAAGGTTGCAATACACGATGAAGGGGCTAAATAAACATTGGCCATGGGCCAGGCCTGCTTTTTGTCAGCCGAAAGTCGCTTCCGTTAAAGCGTAATTGTATTATTCTAAGGGCGATCCACAAAAGCCAGACCAGAATCAGAATGCCAGAGTAGCAGACTGGCTCAAGGCTCCCATCACCACACACCTAGACCACCGTTTGTCCAGACAGCTACAACTCTGCATTTGGACCATTGAAATCCGTGCCTTATGCAATCGCCGAGTTTCTGTTTATTGAACGGCGCTGTACACCCCATATACGTGTTAGCTTTTTGTAGGGGATCCCTGATATCATAATAATGTTTGTATTTTTTGTGCTGTCTGTGGTTTCCCTGCTTCTCGGATGATTTTTGTTGTTGTGTTTCCGTGCCTGATGAAGTTATGTTCGGGCTGGCTGAGTTTTCTGGCAAGGCAAAAAATGGAATACAAACGTAGATCCAATTGGCCATATCCAGGGCGATTGATCAGAAGGGAGGGAGAAGAAAGGAGGGTGTTTGT
The DNA here is from genome assembly GCA_036898135.1 of Oncomelania hupensis. Lineage (NCBI taxonomy): Eukaryota > Metazoa > Mollusca > Gastropoda > Littorinimorpha > Pomatiopsidae > Oncomelania > Oncomelania hupensis. The sequence goes on from CM072527.1 coordinate 12,674,229, forward strand.
CAGCCGCCTTAACGGTTAACCAAACAGCGGTCATGCCAGTATCAGGAACAATGTGTTTTACCCCGGGAAGCTTGTGTGATGTCTTTTGATCTGCGACGTGGCTTTGGGCCAGAAGTTGATCCACCGAGACTTCTTTATAAGCTTGTTCTTGCCCTGATAGCACACAGACCAGCTTTGCGCAAAGAGCGGAGATTACTTTAATGATATGATAGAGCAAAACCCTAATAAACTTGTTAGCTTTGTTCTGTAGGTAGCTTTCTTATTTCTACTTCATTTCAGGGAAACTCCCGGCCCAAAGGTATTCTATAGCCTTGATAGCAAAATAAATATAAAACTTTGTTTGTGTGCGTGTCTGTTTTTAATTTAAAAAAAAAAGATCATGGTAATGTGCTTTTACACCAAATGCAAAACAAAGGGACGATTGTCAGCTTCTTACTGTTAATTGTTTCTTTGGGTCACTATGCCTTGCCCGCAGAAATAAATGACTTCTTGTCTTATTTTTTAGTGTGTGGTTTCATAACCTTGGGGGAAACATGATTGTGACGTGATGTGTCAGTCAATTCCTTCAATGGCCAGCTTGTGCTTGCGTTCTTAATATGCTGGTTATATATTGTAGCACTCTTGTGTAACTATACATCTCCATTTGGGAAAGTAGAAGTTTGTGTAAAACGCACTTTCATTTATTGTGGTACCAGAGGATACATTTTTATTTTAGTCAGTTGACCATCATCAGCATCCCAATAGTATCTGCGCGAACCATTCACTGCTATTAATTACCTTTGGAACATAGCAGTTTTGACTACACAGCATACTCCAGGGTTATCCGAGCAGACCACTTTTCAGGCGCGAAGTTTTTTCACCGGAGCATATCACTAAACCAAACCCTGCCATTATAAGGATGCCGGTGTCATGTCGTCAAAGTTCCGGGTGTCTTACTTTAGCCGGGCGCCTTTGCGCATGCGCCAGGTCAAGTCGGGCCGGCTTTTTCACGATGTTCTTCGGCGTCGTAACCTTAAGCCTAACCCCTAACCCTAACCCTAACTCTAACCCTAATCCTTACTAAGACTACGATATCACTGTGCGCATGCGTCGAATTTTGTAATGCGTCGACCAATCAGAATGCTCCCAGTCGCTCCCAGCCCAAAGAAGATACTAGGAACTTTGACGATGTCACACCGGTACAGAACCAGCTTCTCACGTGTACTATATAACCACGTGAGCATCCTACTTCCTTTCCTTATGTGGGGCCGGGTAGCTCAGTTGGTAAGAGCGTCTTGCTAGTAACCGAAAGGTCGCTGGTTCGAATCCCGGATTGGTCAACGTGTGATCATATTATTTTCCCCGTTACCAACAACTGGCCCGCTGGTGTCAGTATAAATCGGTCCAGTAGTCACCTATATGCGAAAGTGTCGTGTGACTATAATCTATATACAAACTTCCTTTCCACTGAAGTCCCCTATATGCTTATAGTGTCCGGGGACGGGGACATACCTACCTACCTACTTCCTTTCCCCATCCTATCCAGTCGCACGGAGAACCGCTTGCCCCCGTCCCGTCAAGACACTTTTCAATCCTGGGAGGCGACGTACGCCGGCGTTATCTGTCTGGCGCATCGCGTTTTGTTATGTCCTGAAAACGGTGCCACAGTGTAGATCTCCCAACAGTGTGTGGGGTGGGTGGAAAAACAGGATAGCTGAGCCTGACGAGGTATTTGCTCCACATAGTACCCTAGCGTACGGCGTGTGGGTCTCAGCAGGCTCCGCCAATGTGTGTGGAGGAAGAGGGAAGGGGTGGGAGGGAGGTAAAGAGGGGGAAGGGCGGCTGAGCAGTACTTATTTATGCCAAGACTGCACTAAGTCGCTGTGTCAGCATGGCAATTATTGGTACACTCCTTGAAGTCGGAAAGTACAGTCTGAAATACGCACTGTAAACTAAGTTACATGGTTAGAGGTAGATCGAGTGTAAGTACTTTATATGGCTTAATCGTCACGACCAATATTTCAGTATAAAACGGAGGAGTTGCAGCGCTTATTTAACTAACACCTGTGGAGCGCGGTAGGACATTTCCGCACCGTAGCTCCTAAAAATTAAAGCTTGGTTTATTTAAAACATTTAAGCGCCGAGGCAGACGTTATACATAAATATGGCGCATACATCTGGAGACGCGAGCTTTTAGCTGTGCGTTTTAGTGCCGAGTGCGAGTGATGCAACCTACCCTTTATTTTAATTAATGTTGTGTGTGTGTGTGTTTTTTTTTTTTGGGAGGGATGGGGTCGGAGTGGGGGAGGGAAGGGGTGGGGGAGGGACGCTGGATGTAAAAAATGTCGGTGCTATTCATCATAATTCCATTACGATGGCCTTTAACATAAAGCCCCAACTAAATATGAATACAGTACCGTGTTATCTTAGCTCAGACTTGTTCACTCAACAAGGAAGGTGTCATTTCTGATAAATTACGTGCACTCTTAAGCTTTTTTGTTTTTATTTTGGTGGCCTGTGGCCAGATTTCGACTTTTATGACCCCATTATTTGAGGAAACCAGAGTTTTCTTTCTTTTCCTTTCCTACCTGTGTCCCGTCTCCGCCCCCCCCCCCTTCCCCGACCCCACACACACCCTCCTCATTGTTCTGTCTATCTGTTTGTGGGTCTTCCCAACACTCTACTGGACAAACTTCAAAAAGCACAAAATAACGCAGCCCGCATCGTGCTCCAGAAGCGCAAATTCGACAGCGCAAAACTGCTCCTTCGGGAACTCCATTGGCTGCCAGTACGCGCGCGTGTCGAATAGAAAGTTGTGACGCTTTGTTACCGAAGTCTGATGGGGCCAGGTAGCTCAGTTGGTAGAGCAGCTTACTATTAACCGAAAGGTACCTCGTCCTGGTTCGAATCCCGGATTGGGCAACGTGTGACCATATTTTTTTCCCCTTACCATCAACTGGTTCGCTGGTGTCAGAATAATGTGACCAGTAGTCGCCTATACGCTTCGGTGTCGTGCGATTATAATCTACAGTTACCGAAATCTGCACCTTCTTATCTGTCTGAGCTCTTGACGCCATTTCGTCGATCCAGATCTCTCCGTTCCGCCGAAGCTGGTCACCTTTCTGTGCCACGCATCAAGCTGGAGACGTATGGTCGTCGCTCATACTCCTTTGCCGCTCCTATATTTTGGAATTCCTTGCCTCAGCCTCTCCGTGACACCCCTAATTTGCTTTCAAATCTAGACTGAAAACACATCTTTTCTTTGCGCACCTCTTGAAATAATTCTGCTTCCCTCCCTGTTAGTTTCTCCTCAACCTCTTTGCCGTACGCATTGTAACCTTCATCATCATCATCATCGTCGTCGTCATCATCGTCAGCGGAAGAATCATCATCATATCATCATCGTACTATCATCTTTGTCAACTTTATCGTTTTCATAATCATTGTCATCACCATCATTGTCGTCGTCGTCATGGTCATGGCAGTTTTATTCATCTTCGTCGTCGTGACAGTCGCCTTAAGTAATCGTCGTTCGTTGTCATCGTCATGGTCCTGGTGTGCTTGGCTGCCTGAGTGTCTGTGCAGGTATTGTGGTGGGGTGTCTTTAGTTGTGGTTGTAGCAGTTGCTCCAAGGCGTTTGAATGTAATTGCACGTTTCTGTTTCTGTGTGTAATGCACGTGTACTTACGGAGATTGATGATTTAACTGTGCTTTATGTTATTGTATTTTTTTAATATTGTTTTTGGCATTGTATTTTATGAAATGTGTATGCACGTGTCGTTTTAGTTATTATGATACCATTATGTGGTGTGTGTCTGTGCGCGTGCGTGCGCGCGCGCGCGTCTATGTATGAAAGTTTGACTGGGTTTTAATACTGTGGTGTATGCTTCTTTTATACATTTTGTTCTAAGAGTATGCTTTGTAACTGCGCTTTTAAATTCTCCATGAGGGAAAGGCATTGATTTGTTTTCAAATGAAATATATTATTATTTATATTATCTCTTCAGGTTACGCTCGATCCGATCCGTTCTATAGCCCCCATTCTTTTAACGATACAGCGAGAGGAAGTCGTAACTGTTTTTCTTCTTCTTTCTGTTCTATGGTCTTCTTTCCTTAAGACCTTTGTCTCCAATTTCCTCCCGTTTCTCCTTCATCTCGGTGGCCACATTCTTTTCACCGGTACGAAGAGGGGAAGTCGTAGTTTTTGTTGTTCTGTAATTTCTCTATTCTGTTCACATTCTCACCTTTAGCTTTGCGCTCATCAGCCAGGCATTGTTGGCATTTGTCTTGGTTGTGAGAGCAGGGGCCAGCGTATTGCTTATTTATTGTACCGTGATATATAGCCTGGAGTAAAGAAGCTGAAGGAGGTGTGACCCCTGACTTCCGGGCCAAGATTTCTCTGGCATTTTTGACTCTTTTTTTACAGGTAGCTCTGTAGACGTAGCCGGGGCGCCTGCGAGGCGGCGCAGCGGCAGGTAGTCTCACTTAGTATTTGAGATGAGGTGTTTTTTTATAGCCCTTGCTTTACCCCACACCCTTTCCATTCTAAACTCCGCCTTTTCCTCGAAATTGTTACGTTGGTATCGAATCTGAGACTGGCCCTCCCCTCACACCCCACTCCTCCCACCTCAGTTTTCTCCATCCCCGTACCCTAAGGTTTTCAATAGCTCCTCAGCTCCCTCCCTTCCCCCCATCTCTATCTCTCGGCTCCCCCCTACCCCCAACCCCTCATTCCCGTCACAGACTTATTTTTTGCTTGTTCAGTCTAGATACTTTAAGCGAGAAAGCTTTATTGGCTTCTCACGTTAATGCTCAAGACTTCCCTGGTTTGCCACCCCTGCTAAGGGGAATAGCTGGTACAACTGACAAAGCAACGGAAGTGAGGAGAATGTGATGACGTTGATGCGAGCTTTGAGAACTGGACGAGAAGATTTAGTTGGCATTTACCTACCGTTCATGGAAGCAAGCACGTGGGATTAAGAAAAAGAGAGGGGAGTGAAGGTATAGGGCTAAGGGTCGTGGATGTGATCGTGATGATGCGTGGATGAGGGGCCAGTAGTTTGTGAGGACTAGTTTTAGTGCTGTAGTATAGCACATACACTGATGTAGATCAGCATTTGATTGCGGTACTAATGTGGAGATTTCAGATGGATTAATAGATGGTTTAAAAACTTCGTTCACTTCGAATTCTATCACGATACAAGTATTCCTCGCAATTTCCCAGCTTGGCAGAATTTGCAAAAACTAAATAGCCTTTCTCTGACACCACCGGGAGTATTAAAGCCCAATTCATTGAGCCTTACAACCTTGAACATGAACCGTTCAGGCATGGATACTACATTACATGTAAATATAGGTCAGTGGTTCAGGTCTAGGTTTACATGGAGTTGGAACTGTCCACAATATTTCTACCAACTCCAGAAAGTAGACGTTTTCTACATCGTTTTGCATGTCACTGTGGGATAGTGATAGGCCCTAATTACTAGGTCAATCAGTCGTTCCTCCTTCTTGCAAACTTAGCCATTACAAAGCATAATTTATACGATATGTTGCGTGCTTGTTAAAAGTACAAAATGTCAGATTTTACACTCGGTAATGTTATTTATTTTTGCCGACTCACGATTACATATATTTTTCAATTGACGCATGCTTTTTGGAAGTGTATGTCATCATAAAAAATGAATATCGGTTCTCTCGCTCGTGCTATGGATCTAGTTCCAAGTCTTATCTCTTATAGTTTGCCCACTCACGATTAGGACGGCATGAAAACCATATCTTGCATCATTGTATTTATTCTTGCATTTGTACTTTATCATCCTCTTCTGTCTTACATGGTACATGGCGGTCAGGCCAAATAGCTGGGCGTCGACAAGATTTTTCAAGAATCTGGACCTTCCGCCACTTTTTAGTACAGCTGTTTATATTTCTATTATATTTATTTGTTGCATCTCGTAAAAAAACACAAAAAAAACAACAAAAAAACTGGCAGTATTCTTATCTTTTGGAGATTAGGTCTTAAATTTGTCCCAGCACATTTCATGCACAGGTCCCAGTGGCTATCAGTAACATTAAGTGGCCCCTCCCGTATATGTAAGGAACCGTGGTAAGTCAGAATTGACTAGTTTCGGTCAGACTCAGAGGTAGCAGCTTCAACCCTGGATGCCCAGAACTCATTGTGGCTGGTAAGGTGGACCATCTTATTCTTGACAGTTCCACTGTCTGTGGTGGTGGAATAGACTTGGAGTTGTAGAACCTGTTCATTGGCTAACGCACTAAATCATACCTCTGCAAGAGCATGCTTGATATAATCTGATGCTGACAATGTTGGTGTAGCTACAGTGTGTCTTCGTACTACGGATGGCTTCTATTGGGAGGCGCCGAACTGTCTGCCGTGCTTTGCCAGAGAAGTGACGACCGAATGTCCCTCACATGGGTGATAAACATGTTCACAGCCCCATTTCAGACTAAAAATCATGTGCGTCCTTGGCAAGAAACACCAGGAAACTGTCCGGTGTCAGTAGTCCATTTGTTACTTGATGATCAGACGGCAAGTAAAAGGGCGAACATTCCTGACAGTTCAAAGCTTTTAGCCATTACCATTACGCCTCACCGTTATTTACCATCTCCACATGAGGCCATATCTACGGCGTCTGGGAACTCTTAACGTTGTTCCCGACAATAGAAAGGTTTCGCTTTAGCCCGTACGAACGAGATAACGCACACACACATATCCACGCGAGATCCGGTTGTCGGTACTACACATTATTGGTACTGTTTAAGTGGTGTACTGCATAAAGTACATTGCACTCTTCAAATGGTCGGTGACCGTCGTCCCAGTCTTTGCCGTGCTCTTTTCAGTACTCGGCGAAACCTCAGCCTCCGATATTCATGTTATATTCGCAGAGAACCTAGCAGATCCTTGAGAACATTACAGATCCCTCGCTGAGAACAGCACATTCCGGAGAACTTTGTGCTAGACGCTTCATGTGATTATTGATTATTAGCTTTGGGGACTGCTTCGGCATCTTTACAACAAACGAATTGCTCTCGTGCTTTTTACACATGATGCAATATATCTGATTCTCCTTCAGCGCCTGGGAAGATTTTTTTGTCTGAAGATGTCATGCATCGCATTAACATTCAGCGATGCCTGCTGAGAATATGGCAGATCGTTGCAAACCATTGTGCACCCGAAACGAACAACGCCATCTTTTGTTCTCGTTCTGCGTTGGAAATGCGATTGTCTTGTCTGCCCTTTTGCTTAACAGGGACAGCAGGCAGTCGCTGCTTTGACATTAGGCCGCTAATAGCTTTCCACTGTGCAAGCAAGCAGTATTGTCTGTGGCTTGTGCTCTGGCAAATCTGCTGCACAACATTTGTCTGTTCTTCAAGCATGTAGTTGGCGTAGGAAAATAAACCCTCTTGCCAGAGATGTGTTTTTCTGCCTTAAAAAGCTCTCGGGGGACGCAAAACACCCCCCGAAGGAAGAAGAATCCTCGGGGCTTTCTGGCAGTACTTGACTAAGCTAAGGCGAAACATTACAGAATTTTCGATGTAAAGGCACTATTTGACTTCGGGCCAAATAAATCCAACTTGAAGGGGAATTTGCATTGTCTGGCCACAAAAATAACAACACTATTAATTTTTTTAACTTGTCAAAATTAAACCAGAAAGGAAGGAAAATTCTGTGACTAATGAAAGCTCTCTCCACCACTCTACTTGGAAACGGTCAACAACTTGAAGAAGAATTAGATGGCTAAAACACCGAGTGTCTTATCAATACCAAAATGAGGGATGAGGAGAAAAGAGAGAGGGAGAGAGAGAGAGAGAGGGAGGGAGGGAGGGCGAGAGAGAGAATTCAAGCACTCAATCTGCCTTTTGGCAAAAATACCCAAACGCCAAAAATGGAAAGAAATTGGGTGACTAAAACGCATTGTCTGGCTTGTTGGAAATGCTGGCCAGTTTGGTGGAATATAAACTAATGGTCTACGTAATGTTAATTTCTACACTACAGGGCAGACTCCATCCACGTTGCGCATGTTGCTATTCAGTTCAACGGAAAGCAAGCAGTTTTATTTGAATATCGATTTAGGATTAACTCGCACTCTCCTCCTTCTCGGTCTCGTTAATTTGTCTCTCCCACTCTGTGTGCGTGTGTGGATGACAGAGAAAGAGAGAGGGAGAGGGGGAGGGAGATGGAGGAGAGAGAGAGAGAGCGCACTGAATATCGGATCGGATAGGCCAGTCGTATGACGGCGCTTCGCTGCTCGGTGAAAACAACAGAAAGATCAATCACGCATGACGTAGTCGTATGGTTAACGGCTTTGACCCGAACGCTGAGGCATGCGTGTTGCGTAAAGAGAGGAGCTGGGATCGTAAAATGCAGCGATGGATATTGCGAAGTATCAAACGAACCGAGCGTCCAATAAATCAAAACCTCCACCAAAGAATGTCGTGCAATCGAAGCATTCCGTCATCTTTTTTGTGTGCGTTTTTTTTTTAAATTTTTAAATCTTCCCCACTTTCGGTTTCAAGCGCCGAGTCATATCTCATTCACGTTTGCTTTCCCTTTCCAAAAGGAACCAGCATGTCTGATGTTAAAGAAAAACTATAGCTATATAATGGATGACGCAATAAGTTTGGGTGCCTGTTTGGATGCGATAGCGTCTCTCTATAGAAGGCGTTGCGGTCTGTAGTTACTAGTTTTGTATAAGAGGGGCGTGCACACCAGGTCAGGGGGAGGGGGGGGGGGGCGCCTGTGGCTGAGCATGTCTCGAGTTAAGAAACCTGTTTTTGTCTCACAAAAGCTATTCGTTTTAATCGATATTGGATCTGGATACTGTTCGTGTCAGAGTTAAGTCATGCACTGTAGTGCTGTATCATGCTATCATAGGCTGTAGTGCTGGACATTTCTTCACTATCCTATCCCGAAACTCGAAGGTCATTGAGGCACCACAGATTATCGTTTAACCAGCGTTCTCCGTCTTTGTCTTTATTAGCTGCCAACAAACACAAATGCAATTTTGTCTTTCCATTCTGTGTTCCATTAGTCATTGTGTCATGACAACGCCAAAACATGGCAACCTTGATTATCGATTCAATTCAGATCAGTTCAAATCAATTCAATTCAGTATTTTAACGTCTTTTCTCAACAATGGGATTTGGTCCATTGGGGTTAAAGTGCTGGTACGGTCTCTGTAGGAATAATTCATAGAATCCAACAAGAGGCAAAGGTATGAAAAAAAACCAACCTATCATTATAATTAGGTTATTTTGTCAATGAATTGTACAGAAAATTGGTGCACTTTGTTATGTTGTCACCAACACATCAGATCTGCCAAACCCTTGACGTTGAAGTGCATATAGTGTAGGTCTTTCCATGAATCGTTCATGTATAAAAAAAACAACAACGCACGAGTGCTGCAACATAAAGAGTAATTAGCAGCGGCAGGGCATTAGGGCTTTAATCATTTCAGCAACTGCAGTTTGTGTGCAGAGGGAATTGTAAATGCATAGGAATAAGTTGTAAAGGTATTTGGAAGGATTGGTGTTATACACTGATGGTCAATGAAGTGCACGCTTCAATCTGTTATTAGTCCTAGTTGTAGTGGTACAAATGGATTCTATACACAGCGTAAGGTCTGGTTTGTGGACATGGTTTTTACAGCGTAATATTTGATTTTACATGTGTGTTTTTCTGGCTGTAGTCTAAATGAAATAATAATATTTTTGCTTTCCTGATAAGTTTCAGGCCTTGAATTGAGAGATCGTTTCATGGCCCACCTATTACAGGTCGACAAGCACTACTAATTAATGCACCTGCCAGCATTTCTGTATACAGCTAAGGGGCTCGCGGTACGTTAGGCACACATACAAACTGTTAGGTCACAGCTCTGTGCCTGACGGTACCGCAACATTTAACTACCAATGTGTGTGACTGATGGCAACACAACATTTAACATTCAATGTGTGACTGACGGCAACACATTTCACTATCAATGTGTGACTGACGGCAACACAACATTTAATTATGAATGTGTGACTGATGGCAACACAACATTTAACTATCAATGTGTGACATTGACCTATCAATGTGTGACTGACGCACAACTTTTACCTATCGATGTGTGACTGACGGCAACACATTTAACTCTCAATGTGTGAGTGACGGCAACACAACATTTAACTATCAATGTGTGCCTGACGATAACACAACATTTAACTCTCAATGTGTGACTGACGGCAACATAACATTTTAACTTTCAATGTGTGACTGGTGGTAACACATTTAACCATCAGTGTGCACCTTACGGTAACGCAACATTTAACTATTACTTTGTGACTGAGGGCAACACAACATTTAACTATCAATGTGTGCCTTACGGTAACGCAACACTGTGTGACTGACGGCAACACAACATTTAACTATCAATGTGTGACTGACTGCAAAACAACATTTAACAATCAATATGTGCCTTATTGGTGTGTGCCTTACACCGTTACGGTAACGCAACATTTAACTATCAGGTATGGAGTTTGGGGTAAGAGCAATGACGCTTTAGAATAGCGGCAACTCCGAAGCTCTTGACACGTAGGCTTGTACCTGTGGTTATTATTTATTTATATAATCGTTCTTATATAGCGCATTTTCAGCTCAAGGCGCTGGCCGATACACGATACACCAGCCGCCCTAGGCGCCCACTTGCAGCCTTTGGGGCGCAGTCCGACGCCCAGACGACTGAGCACAATCCTGGGTAGCCGGGATTGGGGGAGAAGGATCCTAGCGCTTGCTGGGTGTGCTTGTGTAACCGGCACTCACTAGGATATGAGCGTCATGATCTTTAAAAGTCCGTGCTCTGGAATTGGTGCGTCCACAGATGAGACTTGGGTTAATGCTCTCATCGGAAGGAGTACGAAAAAATGCACCCTGTGTGTGGCAGTGTTCCCTCCACACAAAAAAAATTAGAGTCCTTTGGACTCCCAGGTATAAAATTTTAAGAGTCCTTGTGCAAATTTTGAGAGTCCCCAAATCGGTGGATGAACGGGTTTTGGGCCCAGTCAACCAAGTCAGAAGTGACACGATCGTGTATGATAGAATCAAAGAATGGATTCACGAAGATTTCTTCTGTTCAGTGAATGTATTGCTTGGAGGAAGTTTACAATGCGCGCGCATGCGATTTTTAAGGACGACAACTCCCGACACAATCTTTAATCGTCTGCAATGGCAGTATCAGTAGGGTTCTGATTTTGATTATGCCGTGAATTAGTTCGCCACTCGTTGGTCGTATTTTTGACTTCAGCGATTCGAAAAAAATGTGTGCGTCAACAGGACGCACACATGCAAATTTTTCTGCGTCATATTTGATATTTTGTGCGTAATTGACGCACTACTGTGCGTAATCGGGAACACTGGTGTGGTGACTTGCATGTCATCCTGTTTACCTGTCAACTTCTTAACCCTACTACGGAGATGAAAGTGTGGCTTGTGAGACAGATTTTACCCATTCATTTCCTGCCTAAGCGCGGCGCAGCCCTGTTCATAAAGGCCTCTTTTATGTTGTGATTACAGCCTATTGAAAAGAGATTACCGCAAGAGTCTGCTTACGTCAGTGTGGTTTGGCCGGTTGCGTTCTCCTGAGGGTATCATACTGAGTATATCGGTGATCGTATCGGGCCTAGTGTTGTCCTACGATATTACTTCCTATCCTATCCTGTCCCGTAACCCGAAGGTCGTAGGGGCACCACAGATGATCGTTTAACCAGCATACTCCATCTTTCTCTGTCCTCAGCAGCCCTGATGGCTTCGCTCAGTGTCAAACCAGTCCATTCTCGAATGTTGTCCTCCCACCTCTTTTTCGGTCTCCCTCTTCTTCTACCTCCTTGCACTGTGCCTTGCAGAATAGTCTTTGCAAGGCCTGATGATCTGGTGACGTGGCCATACCACCGAAGTTTCCGTTTCTTCACCACTGTTAGCAGGTCATCGTGTTGTCCAATGGCTTGTGTGATGGTCTGTCGGACTTCGTCGTTGGTGATGTGTTGGGTATAGGAAATGCCCAGAAGTCTTCTGTAGCACCTCATCTCCATGCTTTGTATTCTTCGTTGGAGATCTGCTGTGAGGGTCCATGCTTCGCAAGCATATAGGAAGATGGAGATGACAAGGGAGCGCAGCAGTCTTACTTTGGAATGTAGACTGATGGTCCTGTCTTTCCAAATGGGCTTCAACCTTGTCAGGGCAGCAGTTGTTTGTGCGATCCTGGAGAGGACTTCCTGTCGGGACCCATTGTCTGATACAATGGCTCCTAAATATTTGAAGCTATGCACTGTGTCGAGGGATTGGCCTTGGACTTTGATGTCCGTATTGATGCCATTTTACTTCAGCAGTAAATAAAAATAATATTCAGCTTCAGCTTGTCCCGGATGCTCCATGTAATGGGCTCTGCTGTGTGGTTTTGCTGGTTGCGCTTTCCTGAGAATCTCATACCGAGTGTCAGAGAGCGTATCAAGCATAGTATTATCATACGATATTAATTCCACAGTATTCCTCATAAATATTAGTTCACGCGTACGCTAGTTTGGGATACTCCCATGTAAGGAGTCGGCTGACATTTGTGTAGATTTTGTAACTTTCTTTTTTTTTTCTGGCAAAAGTTTGCACATGGCTAGACTTGATTTTTGTTTCATTTTCGAGACACTGTGCTTGTAGCTGGTGTGGACGCTTTTAAATTTTATAATCAACGCCTGTGACACACAAATTTAAAAATAAAATTGAAAAAATTATTTGTATAATTTTTTTTTTAAAAGATATTAACCGTTGCTGGCTTTAGAGTGCGGTTTGAATTTTTGAGGTTTTATGCTCGCATTCGATAAGTTCATAATCTGAAGGTGAAATTTCCATTTTGGTGCACATAATCTAGTAGATCAACTGTTGTGAGATAATCTTTTTATGTACCGAGGAGGAGGAGGTTTGGAGAGAAGCTCTAGTAATTCAAACGGGCCACGTCACCAGATCATCAGGCCTTGCAAAGTCTATTCTGCAAGGCACAGTGCAAGGAGGTAGAAGAAGAGGGAGACCGAAAAAGAGGTGGGAGGACAACATTGGAGAATGGACTGGTTTGACACTGAGCGAAGCCATCAGGGCTGCTGAGGACAGAGAAAGATGGAGTATGCTGGTTAAACGATCATCTGTGGTGCCCCTACGACCTCCGGGTTACGGGACAGGATAGGATAGGGATAGTGCCGAGGAAGAACTCCGCTTGAACTTTTAGTCAGTTTTTGGCTAATTAAATATAAACTAAAACGTGTGATAAGGGTCTGCACAATTGTTTTATAATCCCAGACCAACTGGACACAACTTGGTATTGGGTTGGAGTATAGTGAGACCGGTCAACTGTTGTAACATTACTTTTATTTGTAGAGGAGCAAGAAGCCAGCACGAGCTAAAAAAAGAAAAGAAAGTCCACACCGACGGGTGATAAGGGGCACTAAACATAGCATCAATGTGTTTGAATGATGCTGAGTAATCAGTCCCACGTTGGGGCCTGATTGCCCGGAGATTAATGGCAGAGAAAAGGAGGTTAACGAGATCACGTAAGCCAAGACCGTGCAATCGGTGCCGTTTGATGAGTGTTCCTAGGCAAGGTCAGTACGAGGCGGCTCTCACAGTGCCTCAACATGCGGAGCCGCTACGAGCAGCTATTTTTGTATGATCAGCATCTCATTTTCATTAGTTCACGTGAGTTGTGGCGTTTATTAATTAATGTTGGTACCGATTGATGTGGATTTATTATCGTGCTGGGCGTGTTCATGATGACTGGCACATGATAGGCCACTTTTTCGGAGGGTGGTACCAAGTTCATGTGCTGTCTAATCATAAGTTGATCTAATGATGCCGGCATCTAATAATAGCAGGTCTCGGAAATAATCGGAGTGGTGGTTATGTAGGTGACGGAATGTTGGTAGTTACGCGGCAAAAATGAAAAAAATGAAGAAAAAAAAAGCAGTTTCCCCTCTTTCATTGACTAGTGTGACTTCAGCACTGAGGCTAGGCCTATGTGGAGCCATCATCACACAGTGTGTCCATGTAGTAAAGTCGTCTTTAACAACGAACAAGCTTTCTTGGGCGCAATAGTTGATGAAGTGTGGGAGTAACGCTTTGCAGTGTTTATTATAATATCAAAAACTTGAACCGCCGGTCCAGTTGTTGTGCATGACATATGTACTCAGTGTACGGACTTATACAGCATTCCAGTATTCGCTGGGACGTTGATATAAGCCGCTAGTGTTTAGCAATGTTTTTGGAAAACCTGAATACCTTGATGTATGGATGTTGAATAATTCAGATTCAGCTGTTACCTGACTAATTAGCGACACAGCTTTTGCCATGCACGCAAAAAAAAAAAAAAAAAAAATTGCGCACAACACACTGGCAGTATTGTTGTTGGCGGTATGGACCATAGCCACCTGTTTCCGTTTGAATTACTAGAGCTTCTCTCCAAACCTCCTCCTCCTCCTCCTTCTTCTTCTTCTTCTTCTTCTTCTTCTCCTTCTCCTTCTGCTCCTCCTCATCTTCTTCTTCCTCCTCTTCCTCCTTCTCTTCCTCCTCTCCTCCAATATTATAATCTTTCTACTTCCTCTCGGTGTGACTTGAATGCAAATTTATAATCAACTTCTTGGTATAACTTGAATAAATATTGATAATCAACCCCTTGTTGTTGTTGTTGTTGACGACAAGACACTTGGTTGACTTTGAAGGTAATGTGCGCCTTGCATTGTGTAGTACACGTATTAGGCGGACACACATCTTCACTCGAGGCCTGTAAAATGACACTTCTTTCTAGGCTTATGACACCCTTGGCACGTGGTTAGGCCACATCACGTTACTTACTGATCTAATGCAGCCGGTTGCAGCTAGTCTGATACCAGGGCAAAAAAACAGCATCACAAACCACCTTTCGAGATGGTTAAATAGCCTAGATAGATAGATCCTTGACTGTCACACTCTCGCATACAGTGTCAAGAACTTTGGGCCAAAACCGTTTAAGATTGTGGTAAAATGGATATGGTGAATGCCAACATAGATAGATAGATCCTTGACGCTGTCACACTCTCACATACAATGAAAAGAACTTTGGGCCAAAACCGTTTAAGATTGTGGTAAAAAGTGGATAGGGTGATGCCAACATAGTTAATTTATCTGACGAGTACAAGTTAGAGTTCACCGCTAAATGATACAACCTGGGGTGGTATTCATGACCGTTGGTTAAGGCTTAACCAATGTTGGTAAAATTAACGACGTTGGTTAAGCTGGAAATTTTAAATTCATGAGGCCTTAGCAGAGTTAACGACGGTTGCTAACCATGGTTATTTTAACGGAGGGGGCACCACCCGATAACCAATGGAACACTGGTTAAAAATGGCGGCCATCGTTTGGTGGCAACTTCGACAGAGACGAGCTCCGAGGAGAGAGAGAGTATTTCGCGACAGAAGTAATCCACTTGACAAATTTGATGATGTGGAACTGGTATCAAAATTTCGTTTTCGTCGGCATGATATCATCACGTTAATGAACGCGGTAGACAGACTGAAACTGTGTGATCGGCAAGGCGTTTTGTCACCACTTTTACATGTGTGTCTCACTCTTTGTTTTTATGCCTCTGGCACCTTTAATAATCTGTCATATTAATAAAACGGGTTAATATTATTATTATTAAAATATTGTTGTTGGATTTTGACTGGTGATGTGTAGGCTTATTGTGTATCTGTATAGTTTATACTCGTAGGGTAATGCAACCCTACGAAATAAAAACAACATTTCAAGTTCCAAACTACCCAGAAACGGCAGAAATTGACACTTCAGTCTAAAAACAAAATGTAGGCCTAACATTACAAACTACAAAGTGATCAAAAGTGATTTATCTCCTTTCACCCCAACAAAAAGCTCGCTCTCCTTGCTCACTATGATATCCAGCATGCTGTCGGTAGGCTTGCTAATCACGCCACCATTGCCAGACTTTAATCGTGCGGCTGCACGATTTCGATGGGTTATAGGCCTATTTTGTTGACGAAAGAAGGAAAACAGCTGCTTGAATTATGCCCCCTTACGGATATTCCCGCACAGCCCAAAAATAGCCTTGGTTAAGTAACAATGCGTGGACACTCGTTCATGAATAGCGATCTGCTAAACGATGGTTAACGATACCATTGTTGGTTACTAAACCAATGTTGGTAACGTTAACCATCGCCTATAATTTAACTGGCCATGAATTCCACCCCAGGTGGAGAGTTCACCGCTCTACAATAAAATCAAGTGAAGAGTTCACTGCTATCATGTACCTGTTGTTTCCGTCCCGCGGGCATCATGTAGACCATGGTAGCGCGGTTTTGATGAATGATATGAAGTTTGACATGCATTGGAGAATATTTCAACGATCACAGCTAAACTTGGTAAGATGGTGTATACCCATGAGACTTCAGAAATGATCAGTGAATGAATGACTTCACTTCAAGGTAAAGGTCACAGGGTCAACAAATGAAAGTTAAAAAAATGACATTTTTTCACAAAATTTAACTTTTTTGGGTAGGTTAATAATATTGAACTTGTGATTCTTTGATGCATGATAGATATTAATGAGACACACATTCTTGACAAATTTGGTCAACTTCACTCCAAGGTCAAGGTCACTGGAGCTGCCCAAAGTCGGTTAGTAGTGGTACTTCAAAGTAAAATTGACCCTAAACTATTAGAGATATAAAGTCCAAAAACGTGTTGTATTTAGAGGTGATAGATTGATCTTTCATATATGTTCCGTTTTTGCGCTGATCTTGAAGGTCAAGATCATTTTAGGCCTTGCTAAAACATTCAAACAATAGGTAATCGTACAGTGGCAAAAATAGGGCATCGTACAGTGAAATGGCCGTTTATTTACCCCACAGTATGCAACAACATTGGGTTAGTTGATCAGACATGTGCATGATACATCACGTGAGGGTTAAGGTCATCATAAGGTCAAGGTCACTGAAGTTAAGATCATCCTAAAGTCAAAGTTTTTATTTTTATTTTTATAATACAACTTTTGCTGAAGTTTATTTGATGCTACATGAGTGTATTTAATTCGAGAGGTCAAGGTCATCTCAAAGTCAAGAGCATAAAAAGATCAAAGTCGGTTTACCTTTGCACTTTAATGCAACTGTTTCGTTTTGGTTTTTCAGGACACCCATTTTCGTATTAAATATTGCTTGTTCCACAAGGAGCATGTGAGATGTATAGGCTTTGCCCTTTTAGTTTTAAAAAAAGGTATAGTGTCAACAAAATAGAGGGAGCCAGTGTGGAGCCAAGGAAGTCACTTGGTCCAGGGTTCATCAGGCCACGCACCAGGGTCTTCTGGTGAACGCATTCGTGTGACTGCACCAGATGCATTTAGGCATTGTAGACCTAGATCTATAATGTATTTAATATTATAACTATTTATTTGTTTAACATCTTACATCTGTTTGCACAGAACTCGTAACACTTAGTATTGTGAAGGGTGAACAGAGTCGGCATGCTCAAAAACTCTCTTAGTAGATGGAGCTGGCCTTAGTATTGTGAAGGTTGAGCAGAGTCTTCTCTCTTAAAAGATGGAGGGGGGGCCTTAGTAGTGTGAAGGGTGAGCAGAGTCGGCAGGCTCAAAACCTCTCTCTTAGTAGATGGAGGTGGCCTGCTAGAATGGGGGCTCAGATCCCGCTTTTGAACGAACTTACCTGACTTAGATACGAGACCTTTCAGGGTTACTCCGGTTTCCTCTTTTTTTCAATAATAATATTGTATGCCGTCAACCTAAAATTGTCAAATATAAACATTGGTTTGTATTCCGACTCCTGTACTCGTGATTACTTCAGATTGCCGTGCTTTGAGTTTGAAGTAAAAATGCGTGATTGATAGCATCCTGTATTGTTGTTGTTATTATTAGATAAGAAGAGTAAAAGATGACAGCAGGATTTTAAAATAAAAGGACAAGTTAAACAGTTTAAAAGATAGAAAAAAAAAACACACACACACACACACACAAAACGTTCTCCCGAGTTTCAGCTATAAGCTTTCTTTAGGGAGTGAAGGGGAGATGGAAATTGTAAGGAGTTGAAATAATAAGGCAGCTCAGTAGAAATCAAGGTGGAAGAGAGAGAGGTGGGGGTGAGTGGATCCTCTGTATTAGTATTACTCCACAGTGGAGTAATACTGATTAATAGTACGAACAGTGTGTCAGCGGATTTGGCACATTGTAAGAACAATAGGCCAAACATTCACTGGTCGATGAGCCAATGTGGTTCAGACACGCTAGTACAAGCAAGATCATCTTCCCTTATTGACGTGTGAGAAACGTTATTCAATAAATAGCAGGAGATTTGGACGGAGAGGTGTTGGGTTGATTAGTTGGTGACAGTGTGTGTGTCGGATGAGGTGTGTGGGTGGCTTTTGTGGACTGAAAAAAGGAACGAGGGTTTGTGTATCGGTTGCCTCTAGTTGCTGAAGAGCATCAATTCCCTTGTTTGTCATCACTGCGCTTGTTTGTGCGGCCTTGCTGCATAACAAGTATCTAGGAGAGAATGTTCACTGGTTTCTGCTGCATTAATGGTGCTGCACTTTGCATAAGTCGGTGTTTGTGTGTGTGTGTATGTGTGTTGTTTTAAAATACAATCAGAGAAGGAAAAAAACACACACACCCACGAAAACGTTCTCCCACCGACAGACTCAGTCAGATTTGTAATTTATAATAACAGCTAATGGCTAAGCGGTGGACAGAGAGAAGGGGGGTTGGAAGTTTTTGGACTTCACCACAGTGGGTTTCAGTTAATAGTACGAACAAAGCGGAACTTGTACAATAGGCAAACAGTGCGTAGTGATTCAAGATCCTGACTCATATTAGTTACACACAACAGTATAAAAACCACTTTGTAGGGCAAACATGGTATGTGTGTCACTATTGTTACAGTCCAAAATTCACTGCATTTTTTGCAGCTTGTGCATTTTGAGATGTGAATAACAACGATAAATAATGTGTACACGGTTTATGAATGCAGGTGCATTGTTTGTGTTGGTGTTTTGTGAGCGCATAATAGTAAAAATGTATTGTATATCTATTATGGAATATCGTGTTATTATAAACACTAGTTGAGGTATGCAATTGTTATGTTTGCAATTCAAACTTATACCATTTGTATGACAGCTAAATGTATTTGAATAATAATGTGCGTGCACAACACCTTACACTGCGCGACAGTGCCTTTTGGTTAAGAAATATTATTTGTCACACATTAGAGCAAGTCTAATACACACACTTTTTTGTGCTTAAACACAAATTAAAATGCACTGTTGTTGCAGTTGGATTTGTTAGAGAGTGATATAGACTCTTACATAGAGGAAAGACTGGCGTGTGATTTTTATAAGCCAAAAGAAAATCATCTGGATGGCGCTAAATTTTATTCGGCGACACATAAGTAAAAAATCTAAACACAACAACACCGCGAGGTTGACTTGAGTGTGTTTTGTGTTTAAGATTGACCACTATGCGGTGTATGCAATTACGGATTGTTGGAAACAAGGGGCATTGCTAACAATAAGCTGAGGTGTATAAAAATAGTTACATAAATGTTTGGAGTTTAAAACACTTTAGAGAGGTTTAGACTTTAAGAAAACGTGAAGGATCATTTAAACATAGTGTCTGACCAGAATTCGGTGATAACAACATACATTACAAGTGGGAGGTATAGCTCTTTAAGAGTCCTGTCACAGTGTGACAAAAATTCTGAGCAAGACAAAGTGGGAAGGAGGATCTTTTTAGACACATGAGTGTGGTGTATTAAAATATGAAGTATTTTTGTTTATTTTAAATATAGATAGTGTTGTTGCAGGAGGGGCGTTTGGTGTTTTGTGATTGTTTGAGGAGGTGAAGGTAAATAGGGTGTTGGCACACTCAGTTTGTACTAAGATTTTTCAAAGGTCGCGTGTGGTAAAAATAAAGACCACACTCACTATCTTTAAACATTTGTGAAATGTTAGTTTAGATTTGATGGGAAATAGGGAATTGAAAAAAAATAAAGCTCTTAAAAATAGCTTTTTTTGTGAATTTTGTTTTTTAGAAAATTCCGTTTTTTTTTGTGCCTATTAATTGCCACATTTTGGAGAAAACATTATGAGCTTAAATTATAGAGTAGGAATAAAAAATGGTTTAAGATGTTTGTGTTTTGGGTAAAAAAGACTCTAGCCAGACTCCAAAGACACTCTGTAAAAAGCCGTGTGTTCATCATTGTTCAAGACGTAAAGTACAGTCTAAAAGTTAAGTGAAAAAAGTCAGTCACACCCTGTCAAAACAAAAATGGAAAATTCAAATTTGAGCGGTTGGTTTGAGAAACGAAATCCCATTTTATCAGTTTAATGTTTTAGCAATGCACATGTTTGGCACACCGATGCCCCAGGTTTGAATCTTGTGATGGGTCAGATAAAAGTGGCCATTTTTCACTAGTGTCCATTTTTGCTGTATGATTGCTCTGGTGGTTCAGTGTTGATTTATGTCCCTAACCCTTGTTTTCTGGGATGGTTATCCCCGTCTGCCCTATGGCCAATGGTGGGGGTAGATGTTAAGCTTCAGTGTTCATTCATGCGAATTTTAGGGTAGACCTGTTTTTGTCAAAAGGAAACGAAGCCTTCGAATTGGGTCCTTTTAACAAAGAACATTTTCTTGTTAGGATTTTTTTTAGAGAAATACGCACCTATTGCAGTTATGTATGTAACTATTTGTTAGTTGTGAGAAAGTATATGATGCGCCAACTATTTAATGATATGCATGTTGCAAATTATACTGAATGTCAAGAGTGACTTTTTTGTGAATGTTCATATGACAGTTACATGCAACTATTTTGTGGTAGGATGCAATACTGTGAATGGGGATGAGAGATGTTGGAATCGGTAGTGTGATGAAATTCATAGATTGTATTACTGTTGACAGTTTTAGGAATCCCTATGTTGTCCTTTGTGACCTTGTTTCCCATAACCCTTTGAGATATCATGGAAGTCTGTGTGGCTTACTGTCCAAATTATAGAGAGTCGCTTAGTTTTGATAGAGAGGGAGGGAGAGAGTTGGAATAATGTTTATGAAGCATGTGATGTTGATGAAAGCGAATTATTGCGTATTCTTCTTAGATTTACACATTTAAAATGTGTTTCTGCTTCTGCTGTAATTCCTTTTGAGGGTAATACAGATTTGTTGTATATACATGTAGTAGTAGCGGTTGGTAGTAATAGTATTAGTAGTAGTAGTTGGTAGTGGTAGTAGTAGTAGTAGTAGTTAATAGTGGTAAAAAAGAAAGAGATTACTCTTATATAGCGCACTTACAAGCTCAGAGAGGTTCTCAAAGCGCTGGCCACTACTATCCAGCAATCACAAAATAGTTTGCTGAAGTCAGGATTCGAACCCACGTCGCCCGAAACGCGCGTAAACAAGTCGAGCGCTGTGACGACTGAGCTATCCCTAGAAGTACTAGTACAAATAGAAAATGGGCCATGAAGTGTTGCGAGTGTCCTTTGATTGACCAGAGTAATTACTCCATGGGTCTGTTATGCATGCACATTTTCCTTCCTAACAAATCATTCACCATAGCTATTAAACGTATTATGGTATTGTATTGCGTCTGACGGTGTCCTACAGGTGCAGGTGCATCGCGCAGTGCTGGCGGCTTCCTCACCGTTTCTCTTTGAGCTGTTCCAGCGATCATCCAACACCCACCACAACGATTCGCCTCTCCATCCCACCGCGTCCATGTACAAGCTGCGAGACGTGCCGTTCAACGCCTTCGCCTACCTCCTGCAATACATGTACAGTGGAAGGTGTGTATTGTGATTTTCCTTTCCGAAGTTTTCATCCAGATTTTGAGCTCTCATTGTATAATCGATCGCACATTTCAAATGTGTGTAGAGAAGGATGTGTTTGTTTCATAGAGTTATTTGAATTTATCATGTATTTTATTTTATTTTTTTACTTTTTTTTTTGGTGTGTGGTTAGGGTGATTGAAAAATAAATAGTTATTTTCTTTTGGATATGTAGTTTTTTTTGTGTCTAAGAATTTTTTTGAAGGTTCGAGGTGAGTAATTTGATTTGTGTATTACACATTGCGTGTGTTTGGAGTGTGTGTGTGTGTGTGAGGGTAGGCATGTGCGTGCGTGCCTTGTGTGTGTGCATGAGTGATTGCGTATGTGTTGAGTGTGGAGTGGTGGGAGTGTGACTCGACAGTAAAAGCTGGTGCCACAATACAAAAGCAGGACGATGTTTTAGATATGATACATTTTGGAAATGTTGTGTGAGGAAGATATTTTTTCGCCATTTTTACATGTTGCTGTATTTGTGCGTGTTTGTGTGCCCAAACGATGCGTCCTTGTTTTCGTTGCGTTATGAAATTTGTGTGTGGTTTGGGGGGGTGGCGTTGAGGGTAAGGATGTGTGGGGAGGGGGAAAGGGAGGGGTTGGGGAGTGGGGGGTAGTATCAAGTTTCTTATAATTATTGTACATTTTTATTTGACTTTTGTACATGTAAATTGTTGTCGGGGAAGAATGTGTTACTGCTAGATGAAGAGGGCTGGTGTGTCACAGTTTGAGGGATGGGACGCTGGGTTTTGTTCAGTAACCAGTCTTTAGTGGTGCAAGTCTGTCAACGTCCTTTATTCATTATTTTTGCAGTACATTATAAATGAATCAGGCAAGAAGGGTTCATTTTGATGACAACAAAATAAGGAAGCCAACTTTACAGTTTATGTTCAATTACTTACGTTACTGTTGTAATTGTTTTTTGTTTTTGTTTTTAAAGCGGGAATTTGAGTTTTGTGTAGCGACTGAGCGACAGCTACTGATCGTAGCATTGTCACTGTGTGTTGTCGTTGTTAGGATGACATCTAGTGCATGCTTTATCATGGAGATTTTAACTTGTAACTTACATAAACTAAATGTTACGGTACAATTTCTAACTCATTTTCCAGGGATGATATTAGTTTTTAGGACTTTCCTTAATAGTTTATTTTTTGCTGTTATTCAATGGGGGAGGAAATATGTTTTTGTATCATCAATTTCTGGCTTGCTTATTCAGGGTAGTGGGGGTAAAGATTTTAAGTCATGTTATTTAGTTGAGCGGGATGATAAGATTGTTATCCAGTCTAGAGGGTGGAAATGATAAGATTGTTGTTATCCAGTCTACAGGGGTAGGGTAGCATAGAGGGGTATAGTAGTTTAGATGTCAGATTCCTTGTTGTGTGTTGGTGTGTTACACCTTGCCATTTTTGCGAGGGTTAGGCACAGCGATTACTGGCCTTGTTTCAGACTGAATGTTCCGGCTCAGGACGTGGGGGAGGTGTATAGATCGGCCAAACTGCTTCGCATGGAGCAGGCGGCTCGTGCCTGCGCCGCCTTTCTGGCAGACCGCCTTACTCCCTCCAACTGTTTAGGTATCTAGCGCGCTCTTCATGTGCCTAGGACACTTAACCTCTCCCAGCCTTTGCTCAGTACCATCGCCTCAGTTTGTAGTCTAACCCTACCAGCCCTCCACTCTATCACACAAGGAGCTGGTCCGTGTTAAGTCAAATTGGTTTTCTTGGGGGGCATTTTGGCAACCAATTTCAAATCGCCCGAAATGGGCTTTTTGACCATGTCTAACTGTTTCCCTTTCTTTGCAGTTTGAGGATTCGTTCTCCGGTGAGAGTGTTTACTTTTTGTATGAACTTTAAATGTTTCCAATGTGGACAGCAGGTTATGCCCTCGACACTTTTTCTTGCAGGTTTGATGGACATCCGCCAGATAGGTTATGGTACTCCAAATGTGGAAGGACAAAAAAAGGGAAAGACAAAAGGGATGAGAAATGAAGGGGTAGGAGTGGGTGCAGATGGGGGAGGATATGAAAGGGGGGAGGGAGGGGGTAGGAACTGTTTTTAAAAATATGGAAAAGAGAAGAAGAGGAAAGAAAACAAACAAAAATCTTCTCAAGACCGCTGAATGTAAACATTAACCTTTTTGAGAAGTTACGTTGCAGCAAAGTTTTTGTGTTGTCCTACTGGAAGAGTGGATTTTAACTTTAAAAAACAACCACCTCTTATTAGAGAGTTAGATTGCTAACATAATTTTTGATGAAACTTGTCCAAATTGAAATGTTTGTGTGAAAGTGGGCGGTCAACAAGTGCAATGTGGAAATGAGGAGAAAAATGTAAACAAACATTGTTTTTGAATAGACTTTGAGGCTTCAAATAATTTCTGAAAAACAAAAATAAAACAAAAAAGTCTCCATTTCCAAATGAAGCTTTTTGTGTTTTGTTACAAGGGGAACTGGCAATTCAAAAGGCTTTGTGCCGTGTTTTTGCGATAGTGGGAATAATGTGCAATTGTTGACCGAGATTTTCACCAGTAATTGGTTGCCAACACCTGACTATGCTACTTTTTAATAACCAGATCTACAGTTGACACTTAACACAGAAGATGAAGACGATTACACGCTTGATGCAACTCCCAATATCTATAAAATCAGATTGCTTCATTTAGCATCAGAGTAGCATCATCAACTGCAGTTTTCATCATATGATGACTAGACATGTTGTGACACACTCAAACAGTGATTTGGAATGTTTAGTTTAAGCCTTGCAAATTCAGAACAAGAGTTTTTCCTCAGGGAAAATGTAATGCTTGAATTTGACTGTGAAAAGTAGTGTTAAGAATTTCCACTAGTGCGACTCCTGGAAGCAAAAGTATTTACATGTATTACCAGTGTTGGTCTAGTTTTGAGGCTCCAGCCATGAGATCATCATTCGTTTGTGTGAAGCATCTCACTTGTACACATCTCCACATGAGATCCTGCCCCTTTCCCTCATTTCCATTACAGTCCCTGTCCAGTTTAAAATTCAGTATTTGGACATGTTGAATCAAATCTCCCAGAATTTTTTGTTTTGGATGCTAAAGGGGAAAGCTTTTTACAAACAAAATTTATTCCATTCAACCTCTTTGACCTCCCACCCCCTTCCCCTCTCATCTCTCCTCCCTCCTGCTGCCCCAATTTTGACTAGCATGCGTGTTTTATATTTTGTACTATTATATTTTGTACCCAAACTCTATTTCCGTTGCTTTATAAATGGCTCACTGGCTTTGAAAATGACCCAGTACATTTGAAGAATTCTGCCTGATGATGAATCCTTCAGGTGTGGCAAAATAATCTGAAAATGCTATCGGTGTATTGCATGTCCAAATACTGGTCCCCCCAAATTACTGTTGACTGGCTGACTTGACTTCTTCCAAGCTTGTTGCCTTATCATTGCCCTTCTTTTTTCCAGGCATCCGCAATTCCGCTGAGGACCCCAGGTTCCGAGCGCACATTGACGACTACATCCAGCAGCATGTGGACGATGTGTTCAGCAGCAAATGGTTCTACGGCCTGCCTGAACTGAAGGTGGAAATCATTGGTGAGGCCCCAGCTTTCTTTACTGCCCTTTGGCTCAGGGCAAATCACGTGGGACATATTATTGCCCAGTGTAGGCCATGGGAATCTGTACTAAGGTCGAATAGAAATTTCGTCCTGAGATCAGATGTACATTTCGTCTTAAGGTCGAAAAAGTGCTCGGTTGGTGAGTAAGAGTGGATGAATGTTTGTTGTCAGAGTACGAGATGGTGAATGTTTGTTGTCAGAGTACGAGATGGTGAATGTTTGTTGTCAGAACAAAATTGGGGGGGGGGGGAGGGAGGGGGGGGGCTTAACGATGGTTATTTGTTTCAGTCACTTGCCCCACTTTCCTCTTTCTCTCCCTCTCCCCCTTCTCTCTCTCTCTCTTCCTCTCTCTTCCAATCTCTCTTTCTCTCTCGCTCTCTTCGATCATAGAATGAAATGTATATTCGACCTTAAGATGAGCTGAGCTCTTTTGGCCTTAGGACGAAATATATATTTTAACTTTTTTTTGTGTGACTTTGGTCAGATCTGTGCATTATTCGAACTTAGGACAAAATATATATTCTACCTTTTTTCCTGTGACTGAAGTCCAGCAAGCTTTTCTCAGCTGAGCACTTGCCTTGGTGGCCTTGGTGGCTGGGCAGGTAGGGTAGGCCAGTTTCCACTAAACAGATGACCTTGACGCTAGCTGGGTGTCAGAGTATCAAGCAGATGATCTTGACACTAGCTGGGTGTCGGAGTATCAAGCAGATGATCTTGACACTAGCTGGGTGTCAGATGTATCAAGCAGTTGATCTTGACACTAGCTGGGTGTCAGATATATCAAGCAGATGATCTTGACACTAGCTGGGTGTCAGATGTATCAAGCAGATGATCTTGACACTAGCTGGGTGTCAGATATATCAAGCAGATGATCTTGACACTAGCTGGGTGTCAGATGTATCAAGCAGATGATCTTGACACTAGCTGGGTGTCAGATATATCAAGCAGATGATCTTGACACTAGCTGGGTGTCAGATGTATGGAGCAGATGATCTTGACACTAGCTGGGTGTCAGATATATCAAGCAGATGATCTTGACACTAGCTGGGTGTCGGATGTATCAAGCAAAGGTTGTATGTAGACTTATGCCCTCCACTGCCTCGGACACTCCGATGGGGGTCAGCGTCACTGTGGGTTCGGGCACTGAATAGAATAGGCCCAACGTTTCCTGGCATGTCGTAAGAGGCGACTAACAGGGGTGATGTCAGCACGGCGTCACTGGGTAAAAGTCTTCTACACAGAAGTCACCAGCCAGGACGGAGAAACCTCACATTACTACAGGTTCAATGACCACGTGTTCAGGGCCAAGGCAAGCCACACTGTACTCGTGGATTTCTGCTGTGGCCAACAACCTTGGAGAGGATTGGGCTCCTCCAGGTCTTTCTTGCCCAAGACACCGTAGGATGAAAAGAACTAATCACTCTATACGAATCAAGGACTGCGCCTACCGTTGGCCACCAGGACGGAGGTGATAAGTGTGTTGTTACTGATGCTCAACTTAGCAAGATCCGCATGAGAGACAACATTGTCATAGGAAACTGGAATGCCGGGACCTCATTGCAACAATGAGACAAATGACATAGGTCTGAGACTATTGGAGTTTGCCAGATACACCAATCTGATACTGGCAAACACGGTTGGTCCCCACAAAAAACTCCAGACGATGGATCTGGCACGGTCCAGCGGGGAGCATCACAACCAGATCGACTACATCATGGTCAAGAAACGCTTCAGATCAAACATTAACATTGGCAGGACACGCACTTTTCCAGGAGCAGACATCGGAAGTGACCACAATTTCATGATGATGTCTTTCTGGCTCCACTTGAAGAGAGCAGGCCTGGGAATGGTACGCTTTTCGGCGTAATTACGCCGAAGTCACATTGCATTTACGCTGAAAGTGACCTTCTTACGCCGAAACCGAACTCTGACTAGTTTTGCGCATGCAATACATTTTGTCCGTTTTCCGTTCATAGTGGACAGTGTTAAGATGCACTGCTTTCGGTTTTAGACATCCTTCGTTCGATACTTCCTCTCTACAAGAAACAAAATTTCCGAATGGCTGATGGTTATATCGATCAACCAATAGCAAAGCTAGAAAGAATATTACTTCTTGGCAGTAATGGCGTTGCGTAGAGACTTCGTTGAACGTGGCGGAATATTCGACGATTCAGAATGTCGATATAAGTGGTCATGGGAGTGGATGGATCGGGACTACAAAGTTCCGTTGGAATCCAGATCGAGCCAGTCCAGCAGCAAACCACGTACTTTGACGGGCCGTTACGCCGAATGGTAGCAGGTCGTTTCGGCGGTAATTTTTTCGGCGACACCGCCGAAACATAGGTCTACCGCCGAAAGGGCCAGCCGCCGAAACGCCCCAAAAAATCACTCACACAAACATATAAAATAAATAATAACTAACTATGCAATAAGCATTGACTTGTCAACGGTCACTCAACCCTAACCCCTCCTACCCACCGCCCCCCCCCCCCCTCTTCTAAAAAATCCCCCACATGTTCTGACTACTACCGCAAACAAGAAGTAGCAGTTTTTACGATGTTCCGCAGAGTCGTAGAGTCCGCAGATTCGTATCTAATCAAGAACTTAATCCCGAGTCAAGACCCAAAAACTTAAAAGTTCCAAAGCAGGTCTAGAACGAACTATCGCCCAATTGAACTGCCGCCGAAACGACCAACGCCGAAACGACCACACGCCGAAACGACCAACTGCATCGCCGAAACGGCTCGTCGCCGAAACGACCTGTATTCAATTTTTTTTTTAAAATTAACACTTTAAAGGCACTAGGAGAGGCCAGATTTGTGTTTCAGAATGCAGGAAATGTGTTTTAAAGGCACTAGGAGAGGCCAGATTTGTGTTTCAGAATGCAGGAAATGTGTTTTAAAGGCACTAGGAGAGGCCAGATTTGTGTTTCAGAATGCAGGAAATGTGTTGGCGGCCGGGGCTCCGCCCCGGACCCCGCTGGGGGAGCTTACGGCGCTCCCCCAGACCCCCTAGACCGCAAGGTGCTTCGGCCCTTCGGGCCTCGCCTCTGTAACTAACTATCTAGTGCCGCGCGTCCCGATATACGGTACGCCCAAACCACTTTTTCTCATTCCCAGGCCTGAGAGAGTAAACACAGCAAAGTGCAGAAGACTGAAGTTCGACCTGGACAAACTGCAAGACCGGGAGGTGGCTGAAATATTCAAAGCCACAATTGGAGCTGGTGAAGTAGATGTCAACACCATGACCACCACCTTGAACTCAGCTGTGACAGATGCCACCACCTACATCCTTGGCAAGCACCACCCAAAGAAGAAACCATGGATCACACCTGAACTTTTGGACCTGTGTGACAAACAAAGATAGATGAAAAGGAAACAAACACCTCACAGGGAGCTCATGCCTACCGACAAATCAACAGTGACATCTGAAAAGGCATGCACACAGCAAAGGAGAACTGTATATAAGATTAATGCCAGGAAATAGAGGAGAGTCTGAGCAAGAACAACAGCAAGAAGGCCTACCAGACTGTAAAGCGGTTGACAAATATTAAACAGCCCATGGTCTCCACGATCCAAAGCAAGTCTGGCATATGCTATTGGCAGTACTGGATCTTCCATCCATTATGGAATAGTACAATTTCAGCTGGGTTGAGGGAAAGTGAAGGCAATTTCAAGTCCTGACCATGAGCTTTGCATAGGAGGGGAGGTAATATCGCTTGATCAAGGCTAAGATTTCCAAAAAAAATTGTTGACCTAACTTTATGTTCATGAGCGGACAAGTCCTACAATATTGAAATGAAGAGGTAATTTTTTTTTTTAATAGATAGTATTAAAATAGTTGTTTTGAAGAGGGAATGGGTCCTATAATGACAAAATAAATGTGTGTGTTTTAGGAGTAAAAAAAGAGTCCTGTATAATACTGATATAAGTAAGTATTTTGTTTAAGAGAGGAACGGGTCATATAATATTGAAATATCTTGGTGTTTTCAGGAGCGGACGAAGCTTTGGAAAATGGAGGCAGCGAGTCTCAGTTGTTCAACACCATCCTGGATTGGGCCCGCAACAGCGTTGACCAGAACAAGCCCAAGGTTGAGGTGCTTACCGAAGAGGTGAGAATGGGCTGTGTAGTCAGTGCCTGAAAACTTCAAATTTGTTTGCTTTTTGTGGCATTATAACGGACTAAAATAAAGATGGGCATACTACAGCTTAAGCAAAGTTTTTTTTTTGTCTTATTTTGTTCTGGTATTACAAAATTATTAAAATGTTTAAACAAAAAAAAACAAACAAAAAAAAAAGCGTAATGATCCATTATGATGAATGACCCAGTCACTATAACTGCCCCAATGAATAACATTTGGGAGGGAGATGTTTGGACCCTCATGTAGCTGTCGGATGTTTAACAAAGGGATGAAGATACATTTGCAGTTAATTGAAGTTAACCAATATTAAGCAGCTTTTGAGCAGAAGGAGATTTGTGTCGAAAGTTTGACTATCATGTTTGTAACAAGCAGTGAAGCGACGACCGTTGTGGCCTGGGCTAAGGGAGACAATCGTGTGAAACCACCTCTGCGCAAGCCTACCAGGCCTTCTGGGGGCAACAGGGATGAAGATGGGAGCGTGGATAGGTGGAATGATGCCAGCTACACCCAAATACACCCAGCATGCACTAGGTCCCTTCTCCCCATTCCCATTCCAGCAGGATTGTGCTCAGTGGTCTGGGCGTCAGACTATGCACCCCAAAAGCTGTATGCGCCTTGGGCAGCTTGAGTTAGGTCCGGTATTGGCCAGCGCCTTGAGCAGCTCTTGATCTGGAAAAGCGCTATACAAAGTACACTTAAATAAATGAGACGGGAAGAGCAGGCCATCAAATAAATCAATAAATAACGTGTGTGTGTGTGTGTGTGGCAGCTGAACATTCTGTACCTCAACGCGGAAAACCACCTGAAGGATTGTAAAGACGTGGAGGATGTGCGAGTGTCTGATGATGACGTTGTGCTGGACTACAAGAAGCACTCCAGAAGACGGGTAGGTGTACTAGACCTCAAAACAGATAACCTGCTTTACTGTAACTGCTTTAAGCACTCCAGAAGACGGGTAGGTGTACTATACCTCAAAACATAACCTGCTTTACTGTAACTGCTTTAAGCACTCCAGAAGACGGGTAGGTGTACTAGACCTCAAAACAGATAACCTGCTTTACTGTCACTCCAGAAGACGGGTAGGTGTACTATACCTCAAAACAGATAACCTGCTTTACTGTAACTGCTTTAAGCACTCCAGAAGACGGGTAGGTGTACTATACCTCAAAACATAACCTGCTTTACTGTAACTGCTTTAAGCACTCCAGAAGACGGGTAGGTGTCCTATACCTCAAAACAGATAACCTGCTTTACTGTAACTGCTTTAAGCACTCCAGAAGACGGGTAGGTGTCCTATACCTCAAAACAGATAACCTGCTTTACTGTAACTGCTTTAAGCACTCCAGAAGACGGGTAGGTGTACTATACCTCAAAACAGATAACCTGCTTTACTGGAACTGCTTTGTAACCTTGGACAATGACGGGTAGGTGTCCTATACCTCAAAACAGATAACCTGCTTTACTGGAACTGCTTTAAGCACTCCAGAAGACGGGTAGGTGTCCTATACCTCAAAACACATAACCTGCTTTACTGTAAATGCTTTGCAACCCTTGACAATGTAGAGCGCCAGCTAGGGGATGATTTTTAATGTTGTGCTACAGTGGAAAACCTCAGATCGATCGCTAGAGGCTGGTCGAGCCTCCTACTCGCTGCTTAGGCTTGTTGCGTCGGTGTTATAAATAAAATTCTAGCCAGTCTGGAAGCCTCGTTTTCATTAGCTTTTGCCATTTCATGTGGTATCTAATGCCAGTAAATCCGTTCAGTGTGACAGGGCTACGATTTTTTAAAGTATGTGCAGTTAATTGACAATCATGCTCAAGACCTATTGCTGTGGCATCACACCTCACAAGAGGCCTCTCCTTTGTTTATTTCTGTATTAAATTGTTGCAGGGACATTTTGTGACGTTTGCTTTCATAAATATGTTTTATTTATATATTAAATTGCATCCGGGACATCTTGTGATGTTTGCTTGGGTAAATATTTCCATTGGAGCCAGCGACATTGGTGGGAAAGGGGTTACAGTTTAGGAAATTGTTGTCATCACAAAAATAAAGTGATTTTAGAGTTTGGATTTTTTGTTTGCCTTTATTACTTTATATACAACATAAATATGCGTAGGAAATAAAATATGTGTATGTTGGCAGTACTAACAAACATTAATCTGGTATCTGAAAAAAAAAGTGTTTGTATTTTAGTTTAATTTTTGCAGTTCCCAACCTAGTGACCGACGGAGTAACTTCCCCTAACCTGAGATTTCAGAGACCGTAAGCCTGTGATTGGGCTGGGGGTTAAGGGTTAATCTGGACCCCCTCCTCCGCCTTTCTACCACCCCACCCCACCCCCCCCCCCCAAAAAAAAAAATAATGTTATTATTATTATTATTATTATTATTATTATTATTATTATTCTCCCCTCTGGCCGCCGCTTTCGATCCTTCAGATCCCACACTTCCCGCTTTAAAGATTCCTTTTACCCTCAAACTGTAAGATCTCTAAACGCCGCATCCTCCTCCAACCGCTGATCCCCCTGCCGTGCGCACGCCCTGCTTCTCCCTACATGCTCGTACATCTATATCTATATACTACAGTGACTACTATAATTTAGAATGTTTTTGTGATCACTTTAGACTAGTCATTTGTGTTTTACTATATCTTTCTGTTTATCTGTTATTGTTGGGTATGCTGTGCGAGTGCGTGTGGTTGTGCATACATGTGTGTATTTGTGTATGTAGGTATGTGTGCGTGTGTGTAAGAGAGAGAGAGAAAGAGTAAGAGAGAGAAAGAGAGAGAGATGTAAATCTAAAACATTCTGCCATTGTCCAACACCAAATAATATTCCGATTGTTGTATCTATTACATGTCAATTGGCGAAATAAATTCCTGTTATCCTGTTATCCTGTTATTATTATAATTTTGCAGGGTACTCAACCCAACAAGCAAAACGGAAGTAACAATGGTTTGGAGCCCCAGGGTGCCTCCGCTAACTCTGGCCCTCTGCCTGTCCACATCTTCAACATCAACCCTGAGGGAGGACTGACGGAGAAAGAGTGGGCTGTCATCGCTACCAGAAAGGAAAAAGGTTTGGGTTGAATATGTTTTATTTTTCTTCTTGGGCATTTGCCGTTTTGGGAGAAAAGGAGTTTTAATTGCTCAAGATAAGCCCACGAAAATGAGCTGAGAATGGAACCCAAGCGGGAAAATGCAATTGCAGCATTGTTCTTCTCGTTGTTTTTGTTATTATATAGCACTTTATCAGCGCAGTATCAAGATTTATGCTTCAAATCCAGCTCAGATTTCTCTAGAAGTAAATTCTACTGGATGTGTCATGACAACGTAATGTTTTAACTTGGAAATTCTTTGTTGTTGTAACCAAACTGAACCATTGAAAATAAGCCAAATGGATGTTGATCCGAATCGGAGATTTGTTTGGGTGCCTGATATTCTAGACCGGTTGCCTGACAAAGCGATCAGTATTTAATGAACTCAACAACGAAGGGACCACATTTGAAACACGTGCTGGGCTGTGTTAACACGGTTTTGATATGCAGCATGCGTGTAAAGAAAGTTGACTGAAGATTCCATTGTATGTGTGTGTGAGCAGAACACTGGTTCATGGGCTTGGCTGTTCTGGCCGGCAAGATGATGGCTGTGTCGCTGCACCTTCGCAAGGTGACGCCCCTGAAGCCTGATGAAGTGGACGCCAGCCAGGGGGGACCGGTGAACCTGACTTCCAAGGATGTGGGTGAGCGCTGCCCCACCCTGCAGCCCCTTAACACCATGTGCACCTCGCGCTGCGCCTTCGGAGTCTGCATCTGGCAGGAGAGTCTTGTCGTCTGTGGTGAGTCCTGATCTTTACTCCAACATCACTGATTTCACCGTTTCCTTCATGTCAGGTTGTCAGTTTGCTTCCCCAAAATAATGCAGATTGATGTTGCCTCTCTGTCTCTCTCTCTGTCACTCTCTCTCTCTCTCTGTCTCTCTCTCTCTCTCTCTCTGTCTCTCTCTCTGTCTGTCTCTCTGTCTGTCTCTCTCTCTGTCTGTCTCTCTCTCTGTCTCTCTCTCTGTCTCTCTCTCTGTCTCTCTCTCTGTCTGTCTCTCTCTGTCTCTGTCTCTTCCCCTCCGTTTCCCTCCGTAACCTCCACAATCCCTTTCCTTCTCATAACCCCTATTATCACCATCATCAAAACTATTGTATTGAAAATAGCATTCAACATGGTGAGGTCTTGGCCAGCTAGCTCTTATTTATTTTTGGGTTTTCTATAAGTATTCTAGAACAGGGAATTTTCTCTAGACTGGAAAAGGGGAAATCAACTTTTTGTAGGTTTGTTATCCACATTATGTCAATGCTGTTAGAGTGTTCTTCAGCGAAGATGCCTAAAGAACAGGGTTGATGGGTCTTTTTGCTCTGTAAAGCAACATTTGGGGCTGCAGCAGACTTGCATTGCCACCCACCATCTGGTGCGACCAGTGAGGCAGGTCATGATGATTTGACTGTGCAGGGGGCTATGACAGAGGAGAATGCTTGGTGTCGGTGGAGGCCTACAACCCCAGCAACAGCTTATGGACCAAGCTACCCAACATGCTGTCGCCTCGCGCTCGCTTTGGAGCAGCGTCTCTGGGGGGCAAGATGTACACCATAGGAGGCTCTGATGGCTTGAGGGACCTGGACACGGTCCACCGCTTCGACTTTGAGACCCAGAAATGGTCGCACGTTGCCTCGCTCAATACGGCAAGATCTTCTGTCTGTAAGTTTGATTGGCTTTTTTTCTCGTCTTTTTTGGTGTGCGAAAAGTTTAGTGTCAACGAGGTTGATCTAACTAGTGTTGATAACCATCACCTTTTCTTCAAGGAAAAGGACTGGCAATGCTTTCTCATTTCCTACCGTAAAAGTATTATGTACTGCTGAAGATTGAGGACATCTACATTGTTGTGATGCTGATTGTTTTAAAGGTCAATTCAAAAGACATGATATGAAAAGGTCTTAGAAATATGTTTGGTGTGTGTGTGTGTGTTTTTTTTTTGTTTGTTTGTGTGTTGGTGTGTGTTTGTATGTGCGTGCATGTGTTTGGAGGGAGACACAAAGGCAGAGAGGGTGGGTAAGTTTTGACAGTGATTGTGGCTAGTGTTTGTCAACTTTGTGAAAAGTATTCTGTGAACATGTGGAAAACAGACATGAGATTTCTCCGGTTAAAACCTGAAATCCGGTTTTTAAAACATGCCAGGCATCATTTCTGAGATCAGTGTAATTCCGTTGAGAAATTATTTTGAGGGGTAGTGAGGTCTGAAATCGCCGCGAGCCAGCCATCACTCCTCAGCCGACATCGCAACACTGTTAATTCTCATTTTGTTCAATCTCCACTTTGTCTGTGTTGGAAGGCCTACGTATGGTCGCAATGAATAACCGGAAACCGGTCAGCTAAAGCTAACCTTATTTATATTACTCTTTCGTTCGGCCGTTTGTCTTCCGCATCTAACACATATTTTAACTTATGCAATCAAAACCATGTTTGTGCGGCTAGTTTTTATGTTACAAGTTAATGTGTCAAGCAGAAAGATGCAGTGACTTTAGCTTTTTAAGCAGAAAGATGTAGTGACTTTGAATTGAGATGATAAATAGTGTAATTTGTCAAGTAGCAAGATTTTGTGAATTTTAAGTGAGATGCTAGTCAAATAGCAAGATGAAGTGTGATTTGCTGTTTTTTTTTTATATGTAGCCTACACAGACCTGCCTACTGTTACGATTTTCCGTATTTTGTCCCGGAAATTAGAGGAAAATGTCAGTCGTTCCGGAAAATACGCAAAATGCGCAAGCGCTACGGAAAAATGGGTAAAGTAAAAAAATAAAATTAAAAGATTAATAAATACAGTCAGGCGCTTGTATGTAACTTCCCGTAGCATGCAATCCTTTGCAAAGCTCAAGCTGATTGGACAGAAATCGCCCATAGCTTGCAAAGCTAAAGCTGATTGGACAGAAATCACCGCGTATGCGCAATCGAACATTACTACTGTACTCATTCAGCCATTTTCTCTCCAATGGCGAAGCGGAAAGCGGACACAGTTGTGGCTGATGAAGAAGTAGACAGGGAAAAGACTCCACCAAAAAGCCGAATAAAGAAGCAGAAAAGACAGCAGTCATTTCGGGATGAATACAGCTGTAAGTTTCCAACGCTGAGAGCTGGGAAAAAACATACAAGTTCGTGCTTCTGCACTGTTTGTGATTGCACATGTGCTGCCAGAAGTATTTTCTGTTGTTGATGTTCAGCAGGAGTTTTTAGAGTATCAGAGCACTGATATCCGCCACTGTATCCAAGACAGAGTGGACAAAACATGGGGATCAATTTTGAAGATTGTAGCAGATGGGAAGAAATGCTTCAAAGTTCTACCAAAGATCATGGCAGCAATACTGACCATCCCACACAGCTCTGCAAATTGTGAGAGAGTTTTTTCTCAGGTGAGAAAAAATTCCACAGATTCTCGTGCAGGCATGGGACATGACACTCAGGAGGCCTTGATGGTCAACAAAGGAAGGCCTGGATGCGCCCTGAACAGAGGCTACAATGTACAGGACTTCATTGACTTTAAAAGTGCCTATTACAAATCACTGAAAGAGAAGGGTGGAAAACAGTAATGTTTGGCATTTGTAAAGAAAGAAAATGACTTGAAAGAACAATTGTGACTGCTGGTGAGATGACATTTATTAAAAGAAAACAACAGGGAAGTAAAAGAAAATATAAAGTACAGAAAGAAAATATGTGAAAATACACAAACACGTGGCTTTTATATCTTCTTTGGTAAATATTTCGGCTATCACGTTGCTCAGTACATGGAATAACGTTGACATTTGAACTGTGCTGCAGACGGAACCTACATCCTTTGACAATAGCACAGTAAGGAATACCGCTGGTATTGGTTACTGAAAATGTCTGCGTGTTACTGATTTTGGGGGTTGGTGTTACTGATTCTCACATCTGAGGGTAGGCAGGTCTGCCTACATCTGTATTAAGCAGAAAGATGAAGTGACTGAAGTGAGATGCTGGTTTTTTATGTACTTCTGTATCAAGCAGAAAGATATTGTGACTTTGAAGTGAGATGCTAGTTGTTTTTTGTATGCATAATGTATCAAACAGAAAGATGCAGTGACTTTTATTAGGGA
This sequence comes from Oncomelania hupensis, assembly GCA_036898135.1. NCBI lineage: Eukaryota > Metazoa > Mollusca > Gastropoda > Littorinimorpha > Pomatiopsidae > Oncomelania > Oncomelania hupensis. The sequence goes on from CM072527.1 coordinate 12,710,984, forward strand.
TATGCTATTTATATTAATGCATATAATTCTTCTACAGACAGTACAGTTGGTTTGTAATCTTACAGGTGAGAGCACCACAGTAATTCTTAACAGTTTTTTTCTTTCAAGAAATAACTATCACTTTAAATCCATTTTACCATGCATTGTGTACTGAGAATATTACTAAAAAAGAAGAAAATGTGGTTTTGTTTTTATATTCTTTTCTTTTTCTCACTTTCACTATTTTTTTTTTTTAACCCAAGATGCAAACACGTACACATGAATAACAAGCATTAAAACGCAGTTGTCTTAAAATGTTAAAAATATTGTTATTTTTGTTTTCCAAATCAGATTTTATTAAAAAGAAATAATTTACTAAAGTTGATGCCACCTTCCAGCAGAGGCCACCTAAATGGCTAAGAAATTGCAATTTTCTTCTTCGCCCCGGGGGGCTTCGCCCCCCTGAACCCCCTACCAGGGCGGTGCCCCTGGACCCCACTGGGGCCTCAGCGGCCCCTGGACCCCGGCCATTTTCAGTTTTTTTTCACTTCAGCCAATCTCATGTCTGGAAAACCACGGGTTGCATGTGCTATGAGAGACATTACTACTGTACAAGAAATCACATTTGCGTCCTTCCTTCCTGTTAACCGAGCACACGCCTTGCTTGCGTCGCAGGTGCAGCAGAATTGAACGGGTTCCTGTACTGCATTGGTGGCAGCGATGGACAGCTGGGTCTCAAGTCCTGCGAGGGATACGACCCTGCCACCAACAAATGGTTTTCCATCGCTCCCATGAACTTTGGTAAGTTTAACCTCTTGAACCCGAAAGACCGATATATCGGTCTAGCCCTTAAACAGCTGTGCCCCGAAAGACCGATAAATCGGTCTCGTAACCTTACCGTTAATCTTGCGGTCCGTACACAGCTTACTGTTCTTTCTAGTACTTGCTGTTTGGAATAGGGTTATTGAGGGTTATTGGGAATAAGGTAAAGCAAAATGTCAGCGCTCTAGTGCAGCACAGTGCGTGTTTTTGTGACGGTTTTTTCTCAATTTTGCGTCATGAAACGAAGGTCTACAAATCAAGGAAGCGTCGCTAAGCGACTGTACACAACTCAGGAAGTAATCGATCAATTGTGGGATGATAATGAAGATGAAGAGATGACATTTGAAGTACTTTGGGTTGTCTAACACTTTGGTTATGTTTCCGTTGTTTTACTAAAAGCATGCTAAAAATGCCATTTTTCTCCGGGGAGCCCAGGGGATGGGGCTCAGAATTGGTGGGGCATCCAGGGTTCAAAGGGTTAACGCTGCAATGATATCTGGCTACATTAGGAAACTTGTTGAAACGAGGATACATAATGTGTTTACACTAGATATGCGTGGGACTAGTTTTTCCAGGATTTTGGCAAATCTGTGCGAAATGAGAACTAAGTAGTCCAAAAATAAAAATTGAATAAAATGTCCCTCCATCCCTCCATCCGTCCGGCTGTGCAAAACCTTTGTGGCTAAGTACTTAGAGCCTATTTCAACTATCTCAAGCAAACTTGGTTAGATGGTGTAGACCCATGAGACATCGAAAATGATCAGTGATTGAATGGGTTTACTTCAAGGTCAAAGTCACAGAGTGATCAAATGTTAGCTAAAAAATTAAAAATTTTTCACAAAATTTTACTTTTTTCCCCTAGGTTATTACTACTGAACTTACGATTCTTTTATGCATGATAGATATCAATGAGACACACATACTATGCAAATTTGGTCAACCTCACTCCAAGTCAGTTTGTATAGGTACTTGAAAATGACCTTGACCCTAACCTGTGAGAGATATAAAGTCCAAACTTGAATTTAGACATGATTGATTGAATTCATATACGTTCTGTTTTTGCGTTGATCTTTGAAGGTCAAGGTCATTTTAGGCATTCCAAAAACATTTTTAAAAATAGGTAATCGTACAGTGGATTGGCTGTTTAACCCATTGTATGCAAACAACATTGGGTTATTTGATCAGATGTGCATGAGAGGTCACATGGGGGTCAAAGTACTCTCTAGGTTATTGAAGATCAAGGTCATTTGAGGGTAAACGTTTTTTTTGTCATAATACAACTTTTTAGAAACTGCATATGCAAAATTGTAAGATTTTCTTTTAAGCTTGTAGAGTACTACAGCCAATCTAAAATAACAAAAGTTACAATAAACCTTCATAAGACCTTTGCAGTTTGTAACTTGTGGGCAGTTTGTGGATGTATGTGTGATAACGTTACAGCTCGTAGCCAGGCATCTGTCAGTGCCTACAGGGGTACCCTGGTGGTGGTGGGTGGCACCGACTCCTGGAACTGCCTGAGCTCCGTGGAGATGTACAACCCTGTCGCCAACACCTGGACCTGCATCGCCAGCCTGGGCACCATCCGGCGCGGCGCTGGCATTGAGGTGATGGGAGGTGAGCAACGGCTGGCTACCACATAGTCTTTTCTACCTTTGTTTGGTTTGCTGGAGAAAGAAAGGTGAAGCAAGCAGGACTTGTTGTTGAATGGCCCGCTGTCCCAAGTGTTGGCTAATGACAGCTGGAGCAGGCTAATGACAGCTGCAGCTGCAGCAGTGCTGATAGCCTGATGCAGTGGTGGCTGATGAAGGCAGGAGCAATGTTGACAGCCTATGCTAGGTGGACCAAAACTGTTAAACAACAAAGAAAATTGTTTGAGGGGAAGGGGGGTGGTGGTATAAGTACAGATCTAAATGGAGCTTCGCTGATTGTGTCAGAGAATGCACATTTGTAGGAGAAAGCTTTGTTGCCCGACACTGGGTTATCAGGTACAAAAAAAACCTCTTAACTCACTGTCCCCCAACAAAGGCCAGTCTTTGAGTCCATGTTGAAGTATTTTGGTGCCACAGTGGCCCATGTTCAATAAGGCTGTCTAGCCATGTTTTGCACTGGCTAGCTTTAGGGTGCGTCCAGTGTTGTAACAAAGGGTGGTTTCATGTGAATGGTACGTTTAACGGACGCTAACGGGCGGTGTGGTTTGTTCCACATACAAAGTATGGGTCCAGTGTTGTAACAAAGGGTGGTTTCATGTGAATGGTACTTTTAACGGATGCTAACGGGCGGTGTGGTTTGTTCCACAGACAAGGTATGGGTGGTTGGAGGCAGCGATGGGGCCCGCTCCCTCAAATCGACGGAGACGTACGACTCGGAGACCAAGACCTGGATCCCGGGCCCCCCTCTCAACGTGCCCCGAGCCAATGTGTCCATCGTGGGGGTGGGCGGCAACCTGTACGCCATCGGGGGTTTCTCCGGCAAGAAGTTCCTGAACACCATGGAGGTGCTGGCCCCTGGCGCGGAGGAGTGGTGCTGCTACCAGCCCTCCACCCGACACAGGAAACACAGAATTGGCTCTGGCGACGGCTCAAGCTCAGGTCTGTGAGGGAGGGGGGGATTGGGAGGGTAGTTTCCATGTCTGAAGCTTTTACAGTGTTACTTTTGTTTTTGGGTCCATGTTTCTGTCATCACATTCTGCGCTTTGTTCATCTCCTATATATTATGCAGAAAAATTGTTTTTAACAACAAGGCCAGGTCTTACAATGCCGTTTGGCTGGTGTTGTATCCCTCACTGCAGTGCCGCAGATTGACAAACTGACTGATACATTTGTCACCTACATTTTGTTAGTCACTGCATAGTTGGAAAGTACATTTTCTAATGTTTTTTTGACACTAACATGTATTTTTGCCCTACATTATTATTCAGTTATTTTGTGAGATTGATAAAGGACTAAATTGAAAATTAAAGGTAATGATTGCTTACAGGGTTTGGAAAATGACTGCATATTCTTCTGGCTCAATATTTCTGTTCTTCTGACTCTCAGAAGTTGTTATTACTACTTTAAAAATAAATAAAAAATGTTGGTCATTTGCTTATTATCAGGCGATGAGCAGGTGACGGCCCCGACCTCAGACACGGCTGCCTCTACCTCACAGATAGACAGTGAACAGGAAGCGTCGGGCTCCGATCAAGAAGTCAACTCCGCTGACGAGGGCAAGCTGAGATAAAATATGACCTGCTGGGCGTGACGGACATTTGATGCAAAGAACGTGACAGGCATAGTGACAATGATGAGTGTAGAAAATGATTGTGAGTGATGAGGTTACGACATGGAAATAGATGCTGTGTTCATCAGAGTCATCTACAGTGTGGATGACCAGTCAACTGTGTTAGTATTATTGATGCCATTTTGTTTGTCAATATGAAAAAGCGTTGCAAGGAAGAGTTTTAATCTCGTTTAGTTTACTGTGTTTTAAAATCTTGTTTGGTGTGGCTGATTAAAATCTTGTTTGGTATGACTGAGGTTTGGTTTGGTTGGGAGGACTCTTGGTAGTGTTTGGTTCAAGGTGAATTTTAGCCTCAATTCGGGAAGGCCGGGTTTTGACCTTTATTTCAGTTTAGCCGATTTGAATTGTCAGTTTGCTTTGGTGTCTAAAATGCTGCTCGTATACGGCAGTATTTTGTATTCAACCGTAGGTGTAGGTTTATTCCTTGGTATTGTCAATGACGTGAATATCGGGCACTGTATATTGAAGTCTCTCTCAATACGGATTAATACTATGGCTGGCTGGAGAGGAGTTTTGGCCTAAGTGTCATTTGCATTTATACCATTTTGAATTCACGTTTTAATTAATTGTTTTATCTTTTTTATTACATTGGACTATCATAAAAACACCATTGCATGGGGTTGATGAAATATATATAATTAACAAACGATTGAATGAAATTAAATGGCAAAGGATCATTGCCCTCTAACCATTGTTATTCTTAATGGATACCAAGAAACCCCTGGAGGAAGGAATTAAACATGTGCACCAGCTTTATTTCCCAGAGTTTAGCTCTGTGTCCCCTTGTCTTGTGTCCTTTTGTCTATACAATATTGTGTCCTAGGACATGTCACATGATTTTATTACTACTTTTATATTTGGTATACAACTCCCATAAACAGTACCATCGTTTTTTATAAGAATTAAGTCCAGAGTTTTATAAGAATTAAGTCCAGAGTGAAAAGACACCCTTGTTCAGCAGCTCCAGAGCGTTCCATGGTTGCACTGATTGTGTGTTGTGGTGTGCCATCAATACTCGTTACTTCATCTAAATACTTGCATTATGTACATGAAATACCAATAATTAGACTGCACAGTCAAAATGGCGCCCATCCAGGCTTGTTATCTTAAGTTTCATCTAAAAAAGTGAGTGACGCAGACAGACCAAAAAGTTGTAAATTTGTTTGGCAAGTAAAAAGCCAACAAAACCCAACTTTGAACTAAAAACTCCAGTATCTTTTGCTCAAGCAAGACAACTTATTCCATTTGTGTTTGTACACTTTCTGGTTTTGACTCCCAAAGTTTCAGCTAAATTCTTTTGCTGATCCTAACCAGATCAAAACTTATCTAGTCAATCCGCCTATCGCTGAAGTATTTAGTTTGTAAATGCATCAACATAAATTTTGTCCATTTCACTTTCCAAGCCTGGAGTTGCCTAAAGTTGACTGTGCTACTACCACCGTTCAAAACTTGTTTTCCAAAACTATGCACATATCTGTGAAAATGGAAGAAGACTTGTAATTGCGAGAGTTTGCATGGGTGGAATGTGTAGTGTTTGTCAGGAGAATGCAAAGTTGTTTATATGTATTTGTTATCACAGTGAACTGTTTTATGAACCTCTGACTCTTGTGAAATTCTATATCTGTATTGCCTTGACAGTACATTTGCTAAAACGGACTGTTTGATGATCTTGATTGCCTGCACACCCACCCTTTCTTCCATGTGGTTGTGTGTTTTTGGAAATGCGTGCTAGAAAGAAAATTGACACAAAGATGTATTCTTGTGACCAGCCTATGTTCACAAGAACATTGGCCACAACTAAGTGTGTGGGTTTTACTGTATTGCGGGACTTCAATTAATTAAAAAAAAATCTGATTGAAGCCACTTTGTGAAGGTTATTGAGCACAATCGTTTTTTGCTGATTGGACAGTACATCTTTGTACATTGTTGCCACACTGTAGTAGTGAATGTTGTACTCCTCTTTGTTGTTCACTGGCCAGTGTTTGAGGGAAGGGCTGATGACAAGAAAGATGAAGAGGAAACTAGAGAGCAATGAGAAAGGCAGACAGAAGAAGGAAACTAGGTTGACACAAATTGGATGAGAAAGAGAAAAGTTCTGCCATTTGAGTTGCTCCTAGGTAACGATGTAAAGTGTAAAGAAAGACTGCACAAGACTTAAGATATATCGTACAGTTGATCATACATTCATCAGGAAAAGCAACCAAACTTGTTTTATATATATTTTAAATGTTGGCCTATATATTTTGGTATAAGATAAAGGTTAGACTTGTTTATTTTGGGTATAGCGTATTTTGAAACTAAATTGTAAATCATACAAAGTATTATTCATCTTTATTATTGTCCATACAATCATCCATTGACACTTTGGTGTGCATTTTTGCCAATCTCAGAAAATTTATTGCATGCTCAAATTACTGTTTGATGATGTTTAGAACTTGTGTCTCGCAAACTGGCATAGGGGGTATGTCTTGGTCATTAGAGAATACATATTTTGACATGTACTTTTAAGTGTGCCATATATTAATAAAGTGATGAAAATTAGAACGTTTTTACCAGTTGTGAAGAAAATTTTGAATGAGAACATCGTTACCAGTGAAATAGAATTTTGAGTTGAGATAAACAATATTGAGTACTGTTATGAAAATCTGTAGGCAAAATGGTGTGCAGTTTCAAAACCAGTGTGTTGTGTCACAGGACTGTGATTTAAATCTTTTAATCGTAGAATGTTAGTTGGCCTTCTTTGGAATGATACCTAATATTTTACTCTAGCGCTTGCTGTTTGAAAACAATTTGTGCTGTGTTCCAGCTGCTGCTGTCAGCGAACATTATCTGTTATGGTTGTTGCTATCACTGAATGTTATATAGGATGGTATAAACATTGTTTTACATTGCATGCTTTTCTGCACATCCATGCATAAGTGGATCCATTGGTGGTTTAAAAATGGTTATTTTTGTAACTATATATCCATAGAGTATGAATGTACGTACAACTACATAGAAAGAATATGAAGAAATAACGAGTCGGATCAGACTGATCCTGGCAGTTCAAAATGGATTTTTCAGTAGTTGATATCCAATCGATAATCCAAATTCCAGTTGTATAGTGCACAATTCTATGTCCCAGAGATGTCCTTGGGGCACTTGTTCGTGACATCATGATGGTGGGAAATGTAATTAGCGAGTGAATATGGAAGACGTTAAATTCATCATTCGAATGCACTTAATATTTTAAAGCTCACTGGATGAAACGCGAAAATACCCAAGGGTATGGAGTGCAGTTTTTGTGTGGAATTAGCTAGGTTTTTTTTGTATGCTGTTTAATTGCACACGTTTTAGAGCTTGCTTAAATGGCAACAGCAGATTTGCAATTGTAAAATTTAAATTTTGTTAATACTTGCCAAGAAGGGTGCATACATGTGTTGCTTAAAACTGGTAACAGTGAACAATGCTTCATCCATTTTGCAGCAAAGAAATACTGGTTAGGGTTCTTTGAATTTAAAGTGAAAGCAATGCAGTACTAATTGGAAATTGAATTTAAAGTGAAAGCAATGCAGTACTAATTGGAAATAGAAGTCCTTGAAACTAAAAGCAAATTATAATTGGGAGTTTTGCATTGAAGATAACATTGCATCATAGTAATGAAGTTAAATAACGAAGAACCTGTTGTTGATGTTCTTGTAGTTCATTTTATTATTGTTTCTGGCGTTTTGATAAAAATTAATGTTTCCTGTAAATCTACGTTGGCAGCCTACACAGTGAAAAAAAATCTGAATCTTGTGAAATTTGGAGTGATATTTCTTTGCGTGAATGGAAAAGGCTGAAATGTTTATTTTACTTGGCAAACAAAATGTCTGGATTTTTAAAAAATTGCACGCAGGCAAGATCACATTGATAACCCATGTAGTTATCAATAAATAATGCTTCACACTAATTCTGCTGCTGACTTTCACACAATGACCTAGCTGTTTTTATAATATCTCAACATAAGACTGCAGTGCAAACAAGCCATTCAGCTATTTCCTTTCCACTTTTACGCATAATAATAATAATAAATAATAATAAGTATATCAATATAGCTCCTTTTCCTAAGTATTTCCTATATTTTACAAAATGTACTACACAACTGATCTCTTCATGAAACATAACGCTTGTCACATCTGAATGGGACACGTTTACCTTATAATTTTCAGAGTAAGACGGGTCCAAAAAGAGTAAGATCAGCCCTCCAAAAAGTAAGATTCCAGAGTTGACTCTTGTTGATAAAGACATACCTACCGTTACGGTACAGTCGTATTTGCTATGGAAAAATCAATAAAATAAACAGATCGTTCCGAAAATACGAATTCTGTTCCGGTCAGCAAATTTTTCTCCAAAAATAAAAACGAAAGTCGCTTATTTTGCATGTCATTCGGAGCACAGACAGCACAGTTCCGTACCTCTGTGGAAGTTAATCCTTGTTAGTGCTCATGCGTGTTCTTATTCCAGAATGGATGCACATATGCTAAGAGCTTCTCTGAACTTCCAGAGTAGGCCTATTAATGGCTGGCTTGTGTCTGTGGAAGAAGACGGCGAACGCGAGTGAACTCCTCCAAAAGTTAGGAAGAAAAACGAGTGAAGGATTCAAAAGTTTAAACGAGACGACACAGAAAAGTCAGTCAGTCTATTTGTCTTATCTATCTCCATCTATGTCGCTATCTGTGCTCCTAGGATGTAACCTTTTATCCCTTTTCAACTGCTGTTCCTGAAAGATGGGAAGAAGAAACTAGAAGGGCAAAACCCATATGACTCACATGTTCTTTTATGGAACTTGCAATATTTAACATGAAAATAAGTGCCGGAAAAAAACAAAATGATGGCATTAAAATGCAAATATCTACTTTGATCTTTCTATGTTCTTGACATTGAAATGACATGGCCTCTGGCTCCATTACATGATTATTGCTTTAGGTCCAGCGGACTCTTCCGAGCCAAATCAGGACCGGACAACCCCCGATCTGCATAAAAGATATGCTGAAACAACCCTAGTGGTAAAACTGAACGCTCTCCACCAGCCAGTCACTTTACAATAAAGACATCCCACGCAGGGAACGCTGAGGCCATCCTCTAATTTATCGAACCCTCGTTTACAAAAACAAAATAAAATACAAACATTATAAATTATCAACAAAACACATACATATAAAATGCCTACATTGCTAAATAATAACATAGGAAGCCCTAGTGACCACCTGGCAGTAAGCGTCCAATATTCCAAAGCTGATCCATCAGACCTCACACACAAAGGAGTCTTGTCCCAGAAGAGTTTTCAAGAAAAAAGGTAGGTGACTGGTCTACACAGCAGCTCAATGCCTATGTGAGCAGCACTCTTAGGTTATCCCACATTTTGCTGGCTGCGGGCTATTTATAGCTTGCCTACACCCTCCCTTTCAGTGAAAGGAAAGGAAAAAAGAGCACTGGCAAAGCTATTTATAGCTAGCCTGGCTGAACAAGCTTCAAAACCTAAAAGCTTTGGTTGAGTCGGTGTGTCTAGCGAACAAAAAGATAGTATAGTAGATTGATAGAACAGAGCAGGAATGAGAAAGAACAAATGAGAAAGACAGCGACAGTGGGAATTTAAAGCACTAAATTTCCAGAAAGTGGGGATACTATTTATACTGAAACCCCCGGCACCCCAACTGGGGACTCAGGCTCCAAATACACTCATTTACTGTCAAATGAAGTACAGCAAAAGTTGTATCATACCAAAAGAAAGGTGATCTTGGGATAACTTTGATCTTCAGTGACCTTGACCTTGGGATGACCTTGATTTTTACATGATCTCTCATGCATGTCTGATCAAATAACCCAATATTGTTGCATATTATGGCTTAAATAAACAGCCATTCCACTGTACGTTGATTTATTTTTTGTATGTTTTTGCAAGGCCTAAAATGACCTTGACCTTCAAGATCAATGCAAAAACGGAACATATATGACAGATCAATCTATCATTTCTAAATACAAGTTTCAACTTTTTATCTCTATTGAATCACTTCAAATATGACATTGGAAAGCTCCAGTGACCTTGACCTTCAAGTGAGGTTGACCAAATTTGCAATGCACGTATGTCCTGTTACACGTTGTTTATTTATTAATGGTTGATCCAGCCCCGATGCTTAAATCTTGATAAGTGTAACTCAGATTCGTTTATCCACTCAGCCTGTTCACTCAGCAACAAGGCAGGAGTCGTCGTATAAATTTTCCAACTTTATTCAGCAAACATCAACAACTGCATACAAGATCGCTTTCTGAAAATCTCTTCAAAGATCATCATCAAAAATCATTTCACATCTCACAAATCACTCTTTTCCAACTCAAACAGATGCAGTGCATCACTTATTTAGCCTCTCTGCAAACGAGAAAAAGTTCTAACATTCCAGCATGACGCAATAACACCCAATCAAAATAAAACTCGTCACCGGAACTATGCACTGTCTTACATCATATAACCTTATTTAGGATAGAAAACTCGCTAAGCTTCGGTCGATAATAAACAAGTAACTCTAGAAAATTCTCAACATCGACAGACGAAAATGATAAACATTATACAAAGCTTCTTCTAGCAACAACGCAAAATCAATCAAAGGTAAATACACTCTATTATTGTATGCTTTGCAAAATAAAATGATCAGATCTATCGTGCTCGTCTCAAACCTAAGTCTCATTGATATCTATCATGCATCAAAGAATCATAAGTTCAATATAAATAACCTAGAAAAAAAATAAATAAATAACGTAGAAAAAAAGTGAAATTTTGTGAAAATTTAAATTTTTTGACTAAAATCTGCTGACTTTGCGATTTTGACCTTGAAGTGGTCATTCACTGATCACTAATGAGGTCTTAGGGTATTCACAACTTTACGGCACCTCTCATAAAAACTCGTGGGTATCGCCATTATAAATCAAAACGAGGTTAGAATGAAACCAAGTTCTGGTCTGGCTTGTTTTGCTTTTCTCAAAGCTTGATGCATGACTTTTAAATATGGCAAATTGCCAAAAACGATGATTGTTAGAGCCAGAAAACGAGTGGGATAAGTATAAAAACGGTGGAGGAAGTACATGCTCAGTGAAAGGATGCAAAAACAATCGTAGAGGCCTGTATTTGTGGCGACTTCGGAGCTGCGTTGATCACTACCCAATGGTTCATGGAGAGTGCGTGTGTCAGGAGACCCAACAAACTGCACACCCCTTCAAATAGTGACCAGATAAGAGAGTGGCTGTCAAAACTACATTTAAAACGTCCACCGAAGACAATTTTTGTCTGTTCCTTTCATTTTACTGACCGAGAGCCCACCATTCAAAATCCATCTCCCCAGCTGTTTCTTGGTTACGACAGCAAAGTGAAGATCGGCAGAAAGCCACCACGAAAACGCCAGTCGTCAGATGGAAGAGCTAGCAATACGATTAAAGAACGATCATCGACACAGGGCGCGAAATTAACTTTTTTCTTTGAGGGTAAACAGGACCCTTAACTTTTAAAAAGTGAGGGTCCTGTCTGAAATGTGAGGGTCCTAATACATAATAAACAATCACACATAAAAAAAAATTCAAACACATTTTAATAAAACAGAACTTTAATTCCCTCTTTTTATTCATTAACAACGGATATGTTTAAATAACACTTATAAATCTCGTCTGCTCGATTTTCTCTTGTACCTTTTTTCTTTCCACTTCAGCTATTGTATGAGCAAAGATTTGACATGACTTGTCATTGCGATATGTTTGACCCATGTCTAGTCCATTATCTTCTTGAAGATCGCAATGCCAAACAAAATCTTTGAATGGCCTTCCATTTTTGCACAATGCATGGGTAGTTCTTATCATTTTTCGGACTTTATCTGCCACATCTTTCTCTAGATACTTCACTGCTCTTGCAGCTTCACTATCTTGTACTGGCTGCACCTCCGCCTCTTCTTTTTTAACGTTTGTTTTATGAGAGTCTGTGCATTCATGCCTTGAGAGAGAATAGCTTCGAAAAATCGTTGATCCAGTAATATAGTTGTCTTTACCTTGCGCAAATGCTTGGTTTCCTCGTTTTTTTGCCTGATTTTTGCACGGCTCACAGATCAACACTTCGACACCATCTTCTCGCCGAATTTTTCTGTGCCACGGAAATTTCTTAGACCATTCTTCTTGGTAGCTTCTGCTACGTTTTGCTTGCTCGTACTGCTTTTGTTTTTTCTTCCTTTCATCGTCGTTTTCTGTCGAGGCAGGTCTTTTTCCAAAAATGGAAAAGTATTTGCTCTTCTCACTAGCCATTTTCGGGATTCATAGTGAAAGCAGACGCTCGACAGTGAAAATACGAACAGCCCATTGATTGGCCAAAAAGCGTGACTCCGAGCCAATAAAAAAGACGTACTTAATATTATTCAAGGGTAATAACTCGAGTGACAAATACCTCGCATCCATAGCAACATATAGCGCGATGGGTACTCGACATCGATTTTCGAAGATTTATTATTGCCTTCTACTTTTCACTCAAAAATAATTTTTGCATCGAAGATTTTTTTCAGTAAAAATGAATTCATTACTCAACTTTGTAACGTAGTTGACATTTTTTGCGGGTAAATCGGGCACGCTAGAAATGAAAAGAGCGGGTCCGAATCAACATTTGAGGGTAATTTGCCCCGGACCCGCCTTAATTTCGCGCCCTGTCGACAGAAAGTGAAACAGGACCTGACGACTCTTGTAGTTTTCCATAGCTTCGCCGTCGCAACCTTCACAAAACACGAAGTAGTTCACTATGTGAGGGTACGATACCGGTGGCCAGTGACACATGTTGTCTTCCCACTGTAAACTTGACTGTCACAACTGGGACTTCAAATCCATCAGGCATTCTCTGCAACACTTTCTCTTTTATGCTCCCACCAACGCTTTCTCATGTGATTCGACATATTCTTGAATATTTGGAAATAACTCACTCAAAACACTCTGATAAACAATACGCGGAGAAAGAAACGGGAAGTATGTTTCACAGTAACGGAAAGAGTTACCCCTCTTACATGGGGGATTCCTGTTGGTGCATAGGATAGCAGAAAAGTGTGAATACACCATTTTACCAAGTTGACAGACGGATGGACATTTTTTTTTCTATATTATTTTAAGACTATTTAGGACTCATCTTGCTCAGATTTGCCAAACTCTGGAAATTTTTGTTTTTGCACCAGTACATAAGACTCCCATTGCTATGCATGTGAGTCGAAACGTGCTAAATATTACCAGCATTTGAAGAGTGTCTCAAACTGATCAAGGGAGACAACCTGATAACACTGCTTCTGTAATGAAAACACGACCCAGAACAAATTGAATTCCCTTTATCTTTTCTTTGTCATTCTCTCTCTCTCTCTCTCTCTCTCTCTCTCTCTCTCTCTCTCTCTCTCTCTCTCTCTCTCTCTCTCTCTCTCTCTCTCTCTCTCTCTCTCTCTCTCTCTCTCTCTCTCTCTCTCTCTCAGATAAATATTTCACAAATGTTCACTCTGTAATTTGAATTCTGAAGTCTTTCTTTCTGCCTGAACGCAGCTCGCTTGAAAACGTTCACAAAAACGGTCACCCTTCAATTTGACTTCTTTTGTCTTTGTCGGTGCCCCCACTTATTTCTTGAATGGTGCTCTCTCCTAGCTTTTCAGGCACCAACAATTTCGCTGTACGTTGCATGTTGTCTAAAATGTCCTCCAGATTCCACCGCTGGCGAAGCAGAGAGTGTGGCAGATCAAAAGGTCCATAACGCAGTCGGCGAATACCTGTACACACCGCTGCCGATTTGAGGTGAATAGCGATGTCATGTATCATCTCCATGAAGTAGTCGCAGTGCTCATTGATGGAGTGAATTTCTGTGGGCAAATAAAAAATGAGACACGTTTTACTCCTAGTTTTGTTCATGAAATAAAATAGGTTTTAAGAAAGTTTGAAGTTTGGGCTAAAATCCAACGAGTAAATTTCTGCAAAAAAACCCCAAAGAAACAAACAAAACAATTTCTTTTTACTGTCAGTTTTGGTAATAAAACAAAACGGTGTTAACAAAGGTTGCGCTTAAAGAAAAAGCCAACCTGAATATAATGCAATGCAGTCATGCTCTCGTTCAATTCCACTGCTTACAACATAACAAGAGTGAGAACTAAAAGCTAAGCTGGGTGTCTGAACACAATATTATACCAAAGAGAGTATGCTGTTCTTATAGTTTCCAGCACTATCATTATTACAACTGGTCAAGTCAAAGTCAAACAAAGTTATTGCCATGTTCACATAACAATACTATGTCTGAGAATTGAAATAAAACAAGGTTTGGGTTGGGAACAGGGGTAGAAAGACAAACTTCATTTAGTTATTGTCAAGCTTTGTGTGCTGGCCTTTTGGTACCTGCTGCTCTCACACACTGCCTTACCTTCCTCCATGTCCTGGATTACCAAGGACAAGGTCAGGGAGCGGTATGCCAATACAGCATCAAAACGTGGACACAGCCTTGCCTTTGATAAACAGCGGCTAGGCTTAAGCTTATAAGAAAACAAGAGAGAGCTAAACAGCCAAAGGAGATGAAACAGATGACAAGATTCTCTATACATAGGCATGCTTACACGTACAGAATTTCCGTATTTTTTCCAGAAATTTAAAAAAACTCGGCAAGCGCTCCGGAAAATACGGATACTTTTTTCACGGTCTGGAAATACAAAAAAACAACATTGGGAAAAAAATCGAACTCGTTGGTCTGTGGTAATGCGCCACGTGACGTTTTTCGAAGACAGCCGAACCCGGTTTAATGCCGCAATGCGCAGTCACAATAGAGACACGTGGCATCAAAGTTTCCGGTAGATGCACCGAAGATTGCCGAACCAATTTTTTCGCAATTGCAATGAAGATTGGTGCTCGTGAGACAGAATTCAAAACATGGCGTCCAAACGAATAGCTAAGCAAAGTGATTGTGAATCTGAATCTTCAAAGAAACGGTGCAAGGGGCAGACATATATTGCCTTGTATTCGGAAAAGTGTCCTTTCGTTATTCGCAGCAGCACTGACTCAAAAGTACGAATTATGCCAAACGAGTTTGGCATCTCCGCTGGTGGTATGAACTGACATCAAGCAGCACATAGAAGCACAGGCTCTGAAGTCTTTTCTTTCGTCATGGGTTTCCTACATACGTACGTAGTATAATTGAGGCCTTTGAAAGACGAGACTTCCCAGCCTGTGGTGGAAGGCCCACAGCATATGAAGAATTACGAGGCTTTGAAGAAGAAAAAGAAGATTGTGGCAGCAAATCAATCTATGATTCTTCGCATAATATCAAAAAGGATGAGTACAAAAACAATAGGTAGTAAAAGTAAATACGGAAATCGTAATAGTAATACTGAAATTTGAAAAAGGTAATACTGAAGCTTCAAATTGAGGGTAGGCATGCCTGTATACATGGACTCGCTAACACTGTCTTCAGGAGTAAGCCCACTGAAACAACTGTGACAAATTAATTGATACATTAATTAATAGAATGCTAATTTGGTAAGAGTATATGTTCCCAGAATGTGGAGTGGTCATATTGAGTAGGTATTATCTTGACTCAGATTCTAGGATTCACTCTGGAATGTTTCAATCTCTCTCTAACCTCTCCTTTGCAGCTCGGACTCTGGGCTTACCGAGTGTGAAGTCAGGCAGGTTGAAGTCGATACAACGAATGCTGTAGATCATGGGTGGGGTCTTGCCATCTATGGGTCTCACCAGCCCCTGAGCTGCCAGTTCGTATGCTGCTTGGCTGTGAGGATGTACCCCTGCGTAGCTGTCAAATTAACAATAAAAAACTAAATAACTAAATCAATAAATTAATTAATTAATTAATAACTAAATACATGAATAAGCACTGTGAACTGTAATCAGGCATAGGGACTTATGAAGATGATGATGATGATAAAGACGATGATGATGATGACAATAATGAGGAAGTAAGTAAATGCAAACATTTAAATTTATATATAAAAAAAATAAATAAATAAATACTCAAACACAAAAAGATGAATGAACCTGAATGAACATTGAAGTGTAACGTCTACACCCACCATTGGCGATATGGCAGACGGGGATAGCCATTCCAAGGAAGAGGGAATAAGGGCCAAATATATATATATATATATATATATATATATATATATATATATATATATATATATATATATATATATATATATATATATATATATATATATATAAAAAATTTTATTATTTAAACAAAATTGATAAATCACAAAAGTAATGAATTCATTCATTTGATGACTACCCTGACCTACTCCAAAGATACTGATAAAAGTTCTTGATTCAGTCAACCAACAAAAATAGATGTCATAAAAAAAAAAGAAAGAGATTAAACAAGAAAGGAAGATAACGAGAAGCATGAGAAGCAGACAAAAGTTCATGATCATAATAAAAGATAAAGACAGGGCATAAGACCTAAGAAATGTATTCGTCCAAGAAAAGTTAATGCGAATAAAATCGTGCCTCAACATACTCAAACTGCCGCCGCAGATGGCTAGATTGAACAGATGCAATCACCTTGTCCAGCTTATGGCGATGAATATGCCCTGCACAAAGAGTGCACAGTGGTTTTAAATAATGGCACAACGCTTGCAGTTATAAAATGCTCCTGATAATGAAATGCTACAGACCCCAGTTCAGATCTTGATGGTGACAGAGATGTTTTTTCTTCCTCATAAGAATCAACATTGTGTAATGACTCTTTATATGGAGTTTAACCTCCCTTCCACCCCGACCTATCCACTCAAAACCCCTCCCATCCCTCCAGTGCGGATGGTGATTTCTGCCCCAAAGGCGCAGGACAGGCTCAAACAAACTGGCATACATTTGGGCCGTTCGGGCCGGCTCAGTTTTTTGGGGTGTGTGACAGTGCTCTAGATGCTGCATGTGGGCACCTTGGAAAGCTTGAGAGAGATCCTGCTTTCCAGCCAGTGCTCTGAGCAGCTCTTTGAGCTTGTGAGTGCGTTATACAAGAACCATTCAGTTCATGCCATAGTAACCTTATTATTGCAGTAAGTTAGTTATTCATTGTTTATAGGGTCCAGCCAAATAATGGCCACTTGCAGTAAGTACTACCGTTTCATCACAATAATCATAAATAGCAATAATAATAGCAATAATAATAATAATAATAATAATAATAAATTAATCATCATCATCATCATTATCATCATCATCATTTTAAAAAAAAGAAGAATATATGATATTGTAAGCCACGCACACCGCCCGCAAGGTCAACTCCCTTTTTCCCTTGCTGGTCACTCAAATAATCTTGTCAGGACAGCTGAGCAACCCCAACCCTCTCCCCCGCCCTCTTTTCCCGGAGGAGGAGAGGAGGAAGAAAGACCCACACAGCGCCGTGCGCGGCCGACAAGCATTTATAAAAATAAAATCAAATAAAATAAAAATCTCTTCTCTCTTGTCTTGTCTATGTGTGCTGAATGCATGTTTCTTGCAATCATGTTAATTTATATTTTCTCAGACTCCACGGTCACTCCTTTAGCAACGACCAGGAATGGAGACCTAACATACACCTCAGTGTAAAGAATTTCTTTTCTATCTCCCTCCTGGTCCATCACATTCCACCGACCGTGGAGCAGACAAAATCTACTATGCCTTGCTTGCACCTGTTTTATTGTGTTGCTCGTCTGTGATGTCTTGTGTTAATAATTCCTCCACAAATAAGGAAAAACATTCACACGCTCTGTCACTCACAGGAAAGTTAGAAAGAATTTTTACTACAATGACAAACAGATCTAGCGCAGATAGAAACGATACGAAAAACCACACGAACAGAATACTAGTAACGTAGACGTTAGGCTAAACAAAAACTCTTGCTTTGATCGTTCAAACGTTGAATTTACTTATTTTCTTCAACTCGTGGAATGAGTTTCTTTGTGATATAAAAATAGTACAATGGCCAGTTTAACAATCATTTTACCCTACACCACAATTTTAATTATTTCCCGACAACGAGCAAAAATATACGTGTTCTGAACTTCTGGAGAATTTCACATTTCAGAATTCTTTCTTTCAATATACATTTAGGATTTCTTCAATAAGAAAGGAAAATAAAATCTAATTTGTACTTTACAAACATTTTATAACTATTTTCTTCAACAAAATAACTGAACAACTCTAACTGTCGAATACTATTTACAAAATTTAGAATTCTGTAAGGTATACAATTTTTATAAAAATTCACTTTCGTTTTTGTATTCTTATCAATTTCGATCTAACATTTTACTGTCACTTTCACTTTTCTTTTTAACGTGAGCAAGGCCGGGCTATTATCTTAGATAAATTCTGCTTTGGGTTAGGATCTAAAGTTACAAACAATAAATAAAAGGACTTCTATATTTTTTTAAAAAGGAAATAAGCTCACGGGTGCTAGCGGTTATCAAAACGATATGAGACACACCATTTCTGCACAGAAATGGTCCTTTTATTACGACATCCAAGCAAAACATAGCCGTTGACCAATGAAATCTCTGCCAGCAGACCATGTTTTTGAACAAGGGGACCCGAATATTGGTGTCCTATGCACAACGGACGGCGCAAAGCCGAAAGAAGCGTCGCGAACTATCTAAGATTTTTATTTCTTCAAAAGGTTGACAGTGATTAATTCCCGGTGCAAAACATGAGCCAGTTTCGTCGGACTTCTAGCATCAACGGAGCACAGGACTTATTATTAAATTACGAAAGAAATTTGGCTTGCCAATCGGACACCAGCTGGGCACATTTGACCCAGCTGTGGGCCATTCTCAATACACAGGTAAGTGTCGACACAATTCAATTGTCACTCAAATACACTTCATAACTATAAATTTTATGATGAGACCTGCTGGCAAACTTCAGCTAACAAATAACAACTGTCAGGAAAAGATTCTAAGTTCCCAATTTTCTCAAACTAAAATAAAAAAAACGGTGCACATGCAACAGTAGGAAACAAATCTCGCTGGTTAACACGCTAAACTTCGAGACTTTTGGCACACTAAACATCGAATCCTTTTTATAAATAAATTAAACATTTTCACACAATTACACTCTAATATTCCACTGCACAAGAAAAATTACGTTCTTTTACTACATTTGATCAAGCGGATTCTCTAGATTCCGTCTAAAAGTACATCAACAACAGCTAGATCCAAACAGTCACAGTCTTCTTCATATTATGACTATTCGACCGGTCAAAGCTTCACACGAATAAAACATAACTCTCAGTATGCAATTTTTCCAGTCACCAAATATTCAATCAAAGCTACACAAATGAATACACAAATTGCAGTAGAATTTTCCATCATTGTTATTCTTCAAATCTAAACTGCTGTTCAATAGATTAGTTCTTGGTTCTAAATGTACCGTATGATAGGCCTACTCCTCATCACACAGAAATAAAGAAAGTTATTTTATAGCAGAATTACGGCAGTTCCACTTCATCGTTTGCTCGAATAGTATCCACTGTAACATTTCTGCATGTTTATAAAAAGATAAAGTCAAAATAATGAATGAAGAAATTTTCCTCACCTTAGGCTTGGAGTTCATTTCCAAAGTGGGTTGCTAAATCTTAGCAGACACAGCAAGGGAGGAAACAAGGATAACTTCTGCTACGAATTTGTATTATAAATAAAAGCTATTTTTCTGCACATTCTTCAATAAAAAGTTTCAGGGAGTATGATAATAGATAGTTGTAGAAAAAGTAATAATAAAAGTTCATGTAAAAATAAGCTCTGGCCAGTCCAGGGCTTACAATATTAATAGACAAGTACTGTTTTTCAGGAGCCTGAAGTGCTCCGACCTTTACCAACGTAACACACTCATGTCTTGTACGTACGCTCCCCCACACACACAGCTCACGCCTGTATATCTCTGCCAGGGGATGGCTTTTCTGCCTAACACACTAGGCCAATTATAGCGCGCAGCGCGGAGCCAGCCTAACAGCTTGCATCCTGCTTCCCGCCTAGCCAACGCTTAACACAGCAGACAAAGCTAGTGGCGGATGACTGATTTCTGACTTTGTGCTATAGAATTGATCATATTATGTGAAATATCGTTTGTATTGTGGTAGTCCTTTTGCATTTTAGTTACTTTCATATCTGTGTGTTGTGTTAGCATAAACTAAATCTCAGAATACCATTTCGTTTGTCTTATATTTTAGTTGATTTGACCGTGTGTACTGATCGGCCCTTCTCTTTCTTGCATCGGACCGGTTTACGATCTAGTGTATATACGCGTTTTAATTACACATTTAAATCCTTTTTACAATGTTCACCATTTGAAGTCACTTAGTACACAGTTTGAACTTTCTGGTGATGTGGTCGACATTTATGAATACCTTCTTGTGTTTGGCTGCTGGCCCTCTGTAATTCCAGCGAATTTTAACTTTTTTCTAGCGGTAATGGTGGTAACAATAGGCACACGCACATAATTGTTGCATTGCCGCCGCGCCGCGGCCCTGTACCTACCACTAGCTACCCGTATATAGTGAAGCTTGGTCAGTACACAGTGTGCCCCTTTTGTGAAAGTGACATTTATGATGGTCATTCAATGTACTGTACCTGCATAAACATCATTATAAAATATCAACAAAACACCTACTTCGTGACTCAATCGCTTGATCAGTGTGCCGTGTTGTGTGACAATGACAGGTATAGTGGTGATTTATTCCGGATATATCCCTATCAGCATAATTACAGAATCGTGGGCGAGTACAATAAAAAAATTTTATGTGATGTTTCCTACACGCACTAGGTTATATCGAAAAACACACAACCATTGTACAGTACATGCACTGCATAGGCATGCCTAAGATATGTTATTAAATGTTGCATATCTCTTCCTTACCTTCTCTCTCTCTCTCTCTCTCTCTCTCTCTCTCTCTCTCTCTCTCTCTCACACACACACAAGTGAATGCATGTCTCCATAGAAAAAAAAACACGAACACATAACATTTCATTACGTGTTATTTTCCCCTAGTCTTGTAAATTGTTGTACTTTGAAATTTGCTTAAATAAATGTCTCAATTGTTTGTTGCTTTGTTTTGTGAAGTCCTTTTAAACTTGACTGTATTTACTCTTTGTTTGATTGTGTGTTTACATTCAGATTGTGTGTTTGTGTCTACTGTGTGTATCATATCGATTGTGTGTCCATGTAGTGTCTCTCTCTCTCTCTCTCTCTCTCCCTCTCTCTCTCTCTCTCTCTCTCTCTTGGTTGTGTGTTATAGGTCTAGCATGTCTTGTAAATTGTGCTGTTTTGGATGAGGTTTTAAATGTAAATGTATTTTAAATGTTTGTTTGGGCTCTCTCGTGTATAGTAAATAGTGGATGAGTTTTTAAAATACATTCAGTTTCAGCAGGAATTTTTGTTAGGCATAAAATACTTAAGCACAGCGAACAAAAGTAGTTTCTAATAGCGTGAGGGACAATTGTCACGTATTTCTAAAATGTATAACAAAATCATAAGAGAGGGCGCCGGCGGTTCGTTAAGGTCTGGCTACAGCAATGCAGTGGGCTTGGTTAAAATAATTATAAGCTGCTCAAAGTACTCGAGGCAAGTGCCACTGTACTAGGCTATAGGCTACAGCAAGGCCGGCCAGCCAGCGTCTCTGACCTGTTTACGGGCGGTTCAGCCAGCGTGAAGGGAACATAAGAGGCAAAAGAAGGGTTGAATTTAGCAACCGTCTCAGAGTACCACTTATAAACAGGCGTGAGCTCATATATCCACAAACATCCCTCATACAAGCATGCAGCGTAAAGGCAGGGAGACCGCTATTAGAAGATGGAAAGGAAACCACATCTTTTTGTATTGGAGATTTTTGACAGACTGCATCCAATACCATTGTTGAAGATAAGAGAAACAAAGTCTCGTATCGAAGTCGCAGAAGTTTGTCCCGTGCAGGGTTCAAACCCTCAAACCTTCAGAAACCAGTGCCTAACCAACTACTAGCAACTAGGCCACCCACCAATTAGCAGTAGAAGCGTACAAGATCGGCGGTGGTGGGACCAACCACAAAGACAAAGATAAAAGAAAGGTAAACTTACTGTAACTTGTCCTTTCGATGATCTTGCCACTAGGTGAGCCGTCATGGGTAGCCATTCCAAAACGCCCCTTCACGTGATAGACCTGAACAAAAGCAACATAATTAACACACAACAAATTTTTTTAATTTTTTTTTTATCATGTAGCCTCCAAGACAACGAGACAAACTGAACTGACAAGGAATACTGTAGCTCAAGTGACAACTAAACGGTAACGATAAGTGGTTAG
Source organism: Oncomelania hupensis (assembly GCA_036898135.1). Classification (NCBI taxonomy): domain Eukaryota; kingdom Metazoa; phylum Mollusca; class Gastropoda; order Littorinimorpha; family Pomatiopsidae; genus Oncomelania; species Oncomelania hupensis. Next base: position 12,733,379 of record CM072527.1, read on the forward strand.
AGCGTTCGCCTGGCACTCTCATGACTCAGGTTCCAATCCTGTGGTGGGTGAAATAAAAAGTGGCCATTTTTCACTGTCCATTATAGCAGTATGATTGCTGTGGTGGTTCAGTTTTGACTGAGGTCCCCACCCCTTGTTCCCTGGGACGGTGATCCCCGTCTGCTATAGGGTGGGTGTCGACGTTAAACCTCAATGTTCAATCATTCTTTCTCTTCATTTCCAGGTTACAAATGTGTAAGCGTTAATGGATCGAGTGTTACATTTTCCCGCAGGAAACTGGTGTACGTACCCTCAGAAATCTGGAGAGAGACAGGAGCTCCAACACTGACACGCCGCTTCCAAGGCCCACCACTAAAACAAGGCAGACCAAAAGTTGTAGGTAGAAGCCTTAACTATAGTTACCATCACTACAGCCACCAAAACAACACAAGTTACTCCACATCAATTTGATTGCAAACATCCTACCAGTTTATCTTTGAGCTACAATGGTTTTGTAGCTCTTCAACTGCGTTAATAACAAGATGGCAAACCGTTCAAATGTATTTCCAGACATTAACACATGGAGCCGAAAAATCAGCATTTTAAAAACTGTGAACGTTGTTGGCTGTGTGGTGACTGGGCCTTATCCTAGCTGTTACATGGCAATGGTCGATCCAGGCATGGCCTTATCCTAGCTGTTACAGGGTAATGGTTGATCCAGGCATGATGCTTCAATCTTGTGTACATCCAATTGGTTATCCTCGCAACCTATTCACTCAGCAACAAGGCAGGAGTCGTCGTTATGAGGTTTTCCAACTTTATTCAGCAAACAGCATCTACAACGGCATGCAAGCTCTTTCCAAAACATACTACATTGACAAGCAGACAGCGGGTTACTTTAAAGTGTCTATTTTAAAAAAAACGGACGTTCCAGAATGACATAGCCAGCCAATCAAAATAGAACTTTTCACTGGAGTTATGCACTCTCTTACGTTATAGTGCTTTCTATAATTATCATAAAGATTGGATCACATAATCACAATAGTTTGACCGATGGAAATAAACAGACATTACACAAGGCCTCTCCAGCAATGGCATAGATCAAAGAACAGACAAACGTCATTATCGCAGGCCTGAGTACAATACAAACTTGAAATCAAAGAGAAGTCCCAATCGCAACACCAATGGAAGCAAACGGAAAACATGGAATGATAGACTGTGATATCAACTATCTGCTCACCAACAGACAATTTTTAGATAAGAGTGCAATCACAATGGCCTTGACCTTTGAGAAAGTACAACTACGAAAATCCTTTAACCATGCTTATTAATAGTTAAAGTATCTGCAAAGTAAAAATTATGAATTTTGGTTCAGTTAGTTTTGAGATTATGCAGAAAGTGTGTATTAAACAAAAAAACATTTCACTAAGAATAACTGACCAACCGACTGTCCGGCAACCGCGCTGCTATTGAAGGATGGTCTATGATCTGAAGGACCTGTATACCAAAACGCAACCGAATCCCTTCATCCTTTTTTAAAATAGATATTACGCCAAATATATTGAGTAGCAAAACGACTCCTTTTTTCAGTAGAGCAAGTATAATGGCATCGTAGGAGGCCACTAACCTAGATAACATTCCTATAAAATTTGATCAAAATCCGTTCAGTGGTTTTTGAGATATGGTTTCCAATGGACCGACTGACCGACAATGGTCTTGTTGTGATCCCTCTCCCACCCCCAGATCACTTTAAAGTATTTTAAGATATTGTGTGGAAATACAAAAATAACAATAACACAGTGACTTATAATACTCACATCCCTAACCTTTGACAGAGATCAGTTAGCTAGTTAGCCAGTCAGTCATTGTTTATAGGGTCCAGAGGACTGCAAAGAGCCCAACCAGGACCACAACTTGGTTGAAAGAGAATTCACCCCTGATCCGTATGAAAGATCTGCTGAAACAACTCTAATGTGTTACATTGAAAGCACTCCACCAGCTGGTCACTTTACAACAAAGGCATCCCATGTAGGGGATGCTGAGGCTGTACTCTAATTTATCGGACCCCGTTTACAAAAACCAAATAAAATATAAAAATCATTATAAAATATTAACGAAACACATACATATAAAATGCCTACATTGCTAAATAATAATACCATACAAAGCCCTAGTAACCGTTTGGCAGAGAGCGTCCAATATCCCCAACACACCCCATACACAAATAAGGTGTTTTGGGAGAGTTTTCAAGCAAAAATGTAGGGGACTGGTCTAGCAAAGAAGATATTAGATTGATAGAACAAGGTAGGAACTATACAAAATAAAGGAGAAAGACAGCAACAGTGGGAATTTAAAGCACTAAATTTCCACAAAGAAGAGAAACTATTTATGCAGAAACTCCCCAGGGGTTTACAGAGATTCAAGTCAGAAGCCCACTGACAGATTTTTCTTCAACTAGCATTTCTTCAGATGAAATCCAACTGCAACATCAAAACACTTTTGCAAACGTACATTAGACAGTAATTTATGCTAAATAAGAGCAATATGATTTTTTTTAAAAGTCACAAACACCTGTAGACATTAACAGATTCTGTTTCTGAGTTTTTTTTATTCTTGTGTCAAACATCTTATCCCTTAAGCTGGTTGTCACCACAAAAGTCGCGCTATGCAGTTTACATGCTTCCATTGATGGCAGTGTTTACCCTATCTTCCTGTTCATCACCACATTCGATGAAAACCAACCTGAACATGGATTGTAACATGTTCAACACCGTTATGCAATGTTTCCAAATACTTGAACAGAGAACCATTTCTTTTCTTAATGAATGTTAGATAATCATACCAGGGCAAGGGATAAATAATAATAATAATAATAATAATAATAATAATAATAATAATAATAATACAAGATGCTCTTATGTGCTTTTTCTTCAATGGAACTCAAAGCGCAGCAATCTGACGAGATTGCTATTACATGTAGCTGAGCGGAGTGTTTGACTCCTGCCTCTCACCTTGAGAAAATGGCCCCACCCGAAGTGCTATTTTTAATTTATCCCTCGTGAGAGGAACATTAAAAAATTTTGCCCTGCAAGGCGGAGAAGCGTGGCCTAATGGTAGAGCTTTGGCTTGCGGATCTGAAGGTCCCGGGTTTGAGCCCAGGCCGGGGCATTGTGTTGTGTCCTTGAGAAAGACACTTTACTCCCGTTTCCAACTCCTTCGGATGAGAGTATGAACTAGGTCTAGTCTGTGTCGCATACATTCCATCATAACAGACTTTAAAGATCCTGACGCTCATGTCCTAGACGGGTGAGTGCCTGCGACAAGAACACACCCAGCATGCACCTAGGGCCTTCTCCCCCATCCCTGGCTGCCCAGGATTGTGCTCAGTTGTCTGGAGCATTATTACGATGCGCCCAAAGGCTGCAAGTAGGCGCCTCGGGCAGCTTGAGTTCGATCCTGTATCGGCCAGCGCCTTGAGTCGCCATGTACGGCAAAATATGTGCGCTAAACAAATCCTCAATAATAATAATAAAAGTGTTGATAGTAAACCGGTTTGCCGGCTACTAGTGCCATGACACTCTCTACAAGTCACTGCCACTGACCTGTCTAAAATGCCTGCCTACAATGTAGTCCTGTTCACCAAGAAAAGTAGAAGGTGAATGATTAAGTGGGGAGAACATACGTCATGTTGCCTTGTTCTGCATAACCGAATGGCCATACCAAAGGCTTCTGCACAGCAGGAGCCATCCACGGCTAGACTAACCAACAAATGGAAGGTAGACAATCCATCCCAAGCGTGAACAAGTGAACCCATTCCACCACACACACAATAGAAATCAATTTTTATTTCTGAAATTTTAGATTGACTGCATCCAATACCATTATTGAAGGGAGGGAGGAAACCGGAGTACCTGAAGAAAGCCCAAGGTGTCCTGAAAAGTCTTATACTTCAGTTGCATAAGTTATGTCATGTTATGCCATGTTAAGCTATTCTGTGCTATGCTGCTATGCTCTAGCAATGTTACTCTGTGTTATGCAAAGGTATTGCATGCTTGGCTGTTGTGTTAGGCTAAGCTATGCTATGCTACAAATGACAGCATCCAACTTACACACAATACCGGAGGAGCCCCAGTTCAAACCATGAATGTGATTGGCCCGGATGTCTGAATGGATGTAGCGGTTACCCAAAACTGAAACAAGACAAATAATGCACTTTAAGCATATCAATACAAAAGTACACACATATGATTACACTTACATGAACAAACAATTACTTTAATAACTTTCCCATCCTGTCCTACCCTATCCCGTAACTCCAAAGTGGTTGGGGCACCACAGATGATCATTTAAGTAGCGTACTCCATCTTTCTCTGTCCTCAGTACTTCACTCGGTGTCAATCCAGTTCATTCTCGAATGTTGCCGTCCCACCTCTTTTTCTGTCTCCATCTTCTTCTGCCTCCTTGCACTGTGCCTTGCAGGATGGTCTTTGCAAGGCCTGATGCTCTGCTGTTGTGGCCATACCATCAGAGTTTCTGTTTCTTCACCACTGTGAGCAAGTCATCTTGTTGTCCAATGGCTCTCTGCCAGAAAAGGGTGCGATATCTTTCTCGTGGAAATAGCCTAAAGTGTTGACAGTGAATCAGACATGTATATTAAAAAGGAGGATCTTTTGGACTGATAAACCTGTTTCAGAGCTAAATGAATTGCCTTGAGCTCAGTTGTATAAACAGAACAAAAATCAGGTATATGCTGTTGCAAAGGCTGGTCGAGGTGTCTCTCAGAGACCTACACAGCAGCAACTGCGTTTCCTTTTTTCGGCCCATCCGTAAAAATTTTTTTGCATCCTTTATACAACGAACAAGGTAAAATTGTTTATAAAAAGCTTCGGAAGTTTTGTTCGTTTTGAAGGATGTGAGATTGAATGGGGTTGATGAGGTTCCAAGATGAGAGCACAGTTAGCAATTGGTCATCATAAACAGTCAATGTCTCTATGCCTGCAGTACCAAAGTGAGGACGTACGCTGATACCAAAAGGAGGAACTTCTGTTGGTTTGTTGGTATATTTAAGTGTAAATAATGGGTTTAGAACACCATCATTAGGGACACCCATCTCCTGCTCAAAAAGATCAAATAAATAGGAGCTAAGTCAGATCTGAAACTTTCTATCGATTAAAAGATTTTAAAAAATAAAAATGGGTAAGTTCCCACAGAAGCCCAGGAGTTCTAGATCCTTTAGAATCCCGAACTTCCAAGTCATGTCATACATCTTTTCTAGATCAAACAACATAGAAACAACGTGTTCACCGTTAACCAACTCGTCTTTGACGAACGACTCAAAACGAACAAGATGATCTGAAGTGCTCCTGTTTTTGTGGAAACCACACATACACACAACATGTGACAAGGCCAACTAGTCTAGTCATCAACATTCTTAAATCTTACTCTTGTTATGCTGTAACTTAACTACCATACAAAGGTTGACTGAAAGTTATTTTGTACACAACACAGAATTTACCACCACTCTTCATAGGTTTGCCTCTCACTAGTCTGTGTTTGGTCACAAGCAGATTGCAGGTTTGCATTATCACATCCACATCACACTCCCATCCAGCAGGGGGAGACTTCAGCCTTTACATCACCCAGCGTGTTATTTAAGCCTGCTAAATATGTTATGAGACTTGTGTGCACATGAGATGTACCAAAAATTTCAGTCTATTGAGCGCACCTGTATATATATAAGCTGCACCCACTAAATTAAAAATAAAATAAAATATTGAACTTTTTTCACAAATAAGCAGCACTGGTTTACATTGTAAGCCGCACATATAATACAACAAAAAATAAAGTTCAGATCACATTTATTCAGTGTTGTCATCGTCATGTTCACTGAAAACGCTGAAGTCTTCTTCTTTGGTGTTGGAGTTGAACAGAAATAGCAACGCTAAACACGATATGATGAGTTACAGAGGAGCTAAGAGTAGACAAGGGCGATCTGAATGCTTCAGTGTAGCCGGCATTGATTTCAAAATGTGAACAGCTCATTATTATGATTGCAAGTGTAACAACAGGAACAGGTAACACTTTAACATGGAGCTCATGGAAAAATTCATGAACAATAAACACCATATGTTGAGTTACAGAGAGGCTCAGAACAACAAGGACACGGTTCTCTTGGAATTGGAAAAATCCGTGAACAAGTCACACTGTTGTTTCAGCTGCAGGGTTTAAATCTTGGGAAAATGTCCCGGCTTATAGTCCAAAACTAACGCTCCTGGGCTAGGTGATTTACTACTTACTGAGCCGGTGTTCCAGAATATCATCAGCAGGCACAGCAGAAGAAGAATCCATCACCACAGGCGCACGAAAGTCAGCATTAGGATCCACCTTCCTCATTTTGGACTCCACTTTATAGCAAGGCAAGGCATTAAGATCTGTTCACACACACACAAAATGCAAGTAAAAAATATGTGCATGGATATTATAGAATTAGTGGTGGTTTGGGCACAGGTACAGAGAGAGAGAGAGAGAGAGAGAGAGAGAGAGAGAGGGGGGGGGAAGGAGGGAGGGAGCAAGAGAGAAAGAGAGAGATTTAGATAGATTTTTTTGGAACACTCTATTATCCCTTTTTATCGGGAAATTCTGGGCCGCATCTTCTGGGGAAGTCATAGTCGCAGCCTGTGGCACGCCCAAACCCAACCTACCTAATATTTGTTGTGTTTTTATGAAATTTTGCTGGAGGAGCAAACCGGAGTACCCGGAAAAAAACCTCGAGACCTTGCCCGAGTCGAAAGTAAATAATATTTGATCCCACACCTGTCAGGCACCATTGGTTTTCAGCCTGTGGATAAGGCAAGTTAGTCCCGCCTGAGACCATTCGGCAACAATGCTCGCTCTTTGATTTTGTAATGTCTTTAGCAACATGGCCCTCAGACATGGTTTAAAAACATATAATCAAAAATTTTGAGAACATTTTTACATGATTAGCTAAAGTTAATCTTTTAAAAAAAATGTATACATAAATTTACTATCTATGCATGAAACCTATGTACTAAAAATGATCCTACAAACTATAATAAAAGCGTTATTACATAATTATCCATATGATTGAACCAAACAAACACTCAATTTATTCTTCTACAACACACCAACATATATTTGTTTAAACTGGACAAAGTGACAATTTCTCAATTTCATCATACAATAAATATAGACTGGCAGGTACCATGTCTAAATCAATATACATTATACATATAATATTCACATTTAGTATCAACCATAACGGTAATACGTACTTTTCTCTACATCTTTAATATATGACGCTGTCTACTTATTAAGGCTTTTGCCACAAATTTAGCTACATTCTTTATTTTATTTTGATCCTTACATGAAAGCAGTTTTGTTACCTGCTGCTGTGACGTATTACACTGTAAAATATTTGATATCAATATGCAATTTCTAATTATAGATTCATATGCCGGGCAAACAAAAAGTGATATTCATTTTCTAATTTGTGACTATAAAGAGGGCATCCAGTATCGACAGACTGATCTCCTGTCATAAACTACAACTTGCAGCATCTGAGGCCAGTTGCTGTAATTCTAAATCTCACTAGAAAATCTCGGTGCCATTTGTTTGTAATTACCTTTCAGCTTCACAAAAATTCTTAAAAGAGTAAAACCAAACATATGTATCTGAACTTGAAATTAGTGAGTGCCAGTAGAAAAAAAGGAGTGAGTGCTGAAAATATCATGGGATAAGACACTGTCTTGTTGAGATAACATTAATGACACACTATACTGTTAAGATAACAATAATTACACACTGTTAGTTCAGTTTAGTCCCGCAGCCAGAAAGGCCGTTTGGGAGGTATGAGGGATGCTGACAAAGAGAGTTGTCGCCACTTCCACCTGCCTGAAGCTACATCATTCTGTCCAGCTCTTTCTTTGTCATACTCTGCGCCTTCTCCTGCCACGGTTCCTTGCAGGATAGTTTTTGCAAGGGCGTCGTGCCGTGTGACATGGCCAAACCATGCCAGCTTGCTCTTCTTCACAATGGCAATGAGTGGTTCTCACTTCTTGAGAGCCTGCAAGTGCAGGTTCTTAACATGGTCATTCGCCTTGCGTTCATGCCAGGCGATATGCAGAACGGCTAGGACCACAGACCCGAAAGAGTTTCACATTTGGGCAGAAATGATTATCTCTACTTTTCCAGATCTTGGTCAGGCCTGCCAAGGTTGACATGGCCATTGCCAGTGTGGTTTTGACCCATGTACAGTTGAGATAACATTAATTATACCCTGTAGAGGTGTCTGGTAGAAAGATCATCAGCAGTGGTGGGGTTGGATGTACGTCAGTGAGGGATGATATTGGGCTGGATGGTTGTAGGCCTATGGCGTAGAGGAAGATTATACATTTTTAATTTTTAGTAGGTTTATACTTTAATGCTTTTATACCTTGTTAATTTTTGTTTACAAACTGTAACAGCAGAAATATTGACGACAAAATGTAGTAAATTAGCTTAGCGCGAAATAGATAGCATCGATTAAAACTTGACGTTAAGTCACGAGTTATCTAAAGAGAAGCACACACATGTTAAATTAACTTCCTTCAGACAGCACTTCAGCCAGACACTCCAGATACAATCACGCAGACTTTGCGAACCAAGACTAGTTAGTTTACTTTAGCCAAACTGACCAGGGTCTCCGACAGCACTAAGTAGCTCCCGAGACCCATATCTCTATTGAATCTATCCTACATTCTACCTCTGACACTCCAATTCAAGGATAATTATACGTGTCTGATAAAAAGGGCAGGTGAGGGAAATATTCAAATAAAAACGAATAATCCCGTATATGCGAGATTAACTAAAACGAGAGTTAAACGATTGGTCAGAAGGCCGGGGAACCCCTGCATATTATCCTTGAGCCCCAGAATCTTAGCTAGTCAGTCGAATACGAACTACGAGGCTGCGAGGGTCAAACCAAAGAACAAACTGCAGTGTCCGCTTATCTCCACCTCATCGAGAGAGTGCTAGAGACTAAAAGACGGTTTCACGAACCCCAGAGTCTAGCAGTAAGTTAACACTAGTAGTAGTTTTGATACGTGTATGTTTATAAATATTGTTTGCCATGTATTAAGAAAATGTTCATGATATATAGTTACAGAAACAGATTATTGTTTCTGACACATTGCGCACGTGGATTGATGTATCTTAGCCTTAAGATTCGGATCGAATTGTGCATATGGGAAACCCTGCAGGTGTCTGATGCTATGGACACTTTGCAGAGGAGACCGCACACTCATATCTGACGAGAATATTGTAGCCAGAGTTCTGACTTCTACAGGTCAGCTCTGGGACGGTTTGTGAGGACAAACGCATGACGCTTGCTCCCGTGGTACAGAAGGAGAACAACCAAGATTCTACCTCTCCACGTCCGAACCTCACAGCTACAAGACTCACCCGACTCACCAGAGGCAAGACCCCTCAGACGGACTCCATCACGCGCCGACGCGCAGTAGATAAGTCGCCCACAAATGCAACCTGAGTGCTAACCCTCGAGAAAATAGTAAACCACTTGAATAGACTCGCGTAGCATAGGATGAAGAAGACCTGCTGAACGACCTACCCAGCACATCAAACTATATTAATTATTAATTTACAGTTTAATGTCAAAATGTTAAAGTTTGTGTTGCCTATATAAAAGTTGAAATCTCATACATATGACTGGTGTCATTCTATTTGTATTGTTGAGTATCTCTTAGTTTTCTTCTCTTGAGACATAGTAACCTAGTCTTTTGATTAGTAATAACTAAATAAGCGTTTCTCAAATTGAGCCAAATGATACTAAAAAGCCCGAGAACAAATATAAATTTTATGTGACCAAGCACCGTGATCTGTCTCTCACACCGCTCTGGAATTCTGGTAAAAGAACGATCGATAGTGGTAGCCTAACGCCCCCTTCTATCAATAAGTCTTACCCCCTAGTAAGATAAAGGTATCTTCCCCAGAATATCATCACACAAACTCAGGGGTGCCACTTTGAAAACATGAAAGACCTGAAAGCTGGCAGGGCACAGGGGCAGCGCCCCGTTTGGGGGTGCAGGCCCCCTGAAGCCGAAGAAAAATTTGAAATTAAAACTGATTTGGAAGGCTCTCCTGCAATCTGAATCCAAAAATCAACACTTTAAACATTTTATTAATGTATTGTAAGCAAACTTACACAGCAGTCCCACTACACTCCTAATTGAAGAGTTCATTTAATCTTGACAGTTTCAAGATCACACATGCAGTTCAGTTCAGTAGGGTTTGACCCATGTTGCAATTACTCTCACAGTTGAAATGTCCACATACAGTTAAATAGGGTTTGACCAGTTGGCTGACAGTTTTAAGCCAAACTTCACACATTAAATTAAATTAAAAATTAAAAAAGTAAGTTCATCGTTCAAATTGGCTATACAGAGAAAATGTTGTATCACTATTATATATTACTATCCATAACAAGCAGCAGGGCTGCAACAAACAGAGCAACAACAAAAAGTGTAGTGTTTCCAGGATGTTGGTTACAAACATAACATGCTAAGCATGTCTAGGCTTCTTGAAAAAAACTCCTTATGTCACCAGCTCCCTTCAGTGCTGCCCTCTTTCCAAGTTTAGGAAGAGTAGACCTAAGAGCTGTGGGTGTCTTGGAGGCTGAAGGTGTTTCCACAGCTGCAGAGGAAGGTAACGATGCACATTCTGACACTGTGGCACTGGGTGCTGCACACGTGGCACTGGGTGCTGAAGGCAACAATGTACATCCTGCTGATGTTGAGGAAATTGAACTGGAAACCTCTGTACAATTTTGGGTTAAAGGACTGGCAGTTGAAGAATTTTGTCGGGGTACACACCTTATCACCCGTTTTGCTGTTGTTTTGCTGATGGACCTGTCAAGTTGTTCCAGAGCCTTGGCATTTCTTTTCAGCTTGTTTCTTTGCCTTGTTTTTTTTCTTCACTTCTTGGTGCTGTACATACCTTGACCTGCTGTTCTTTATGTATTTCAGCATCTTTTGGCATACTGTTTTGATGCTCCGCAAGTTCGGCATGCTCTCTTAGTTTCTTCTTCCCGCTGGTGCCATATTTGAAGGACTTCATACAGAAAGTGCACAATGCAACACCGGGACTGTCCATCTTTTTCACCCAAGTGCCGAAAGCTATGTTGTTCGTGTCCTTTTCTTGAAGCCACTCCCATCGCCATTTATTCCTCACTCCTTTCTCCACCTTTTCCAGTCTCACAGCGTCTTCTTTACGGTTCAAAATGTACGGCATTGTTGAATTTTCTCGCTTCACTGATCCACTGTTGCTTTCATTCCTTCGTGTTGATCGAAATAGGCAGGAAGCAGCATGCGCTAACTTGCGGTTCTAAAAAAGTGGATCGGGCAGGGAATGCAACCGAATGCGAAAGAAAATTTGGAATGGAAGTTGAACGCGATCTGTTATAAAAATATCGTTTTTTGAAAAACAATCTTTTTTAAAAATCGTTGCTGTTCAATTTTTCAAAATCCGGAAGCGCTGGCGAAATTGATTTTAAAAAAACGGCATTCCGGACCGTAACCGGCAGAGTGGCACCCATGCAAACTGATTGTTCATTTATTACTTTTTATATTTAAATGGCTGCCAGTATGTCAGGATTGCTTTTATTATAGTATGCTTTTTTTTTACTTTGTATTTTTTTCTTGCATCATTCATTCATTGCTTATAATTTCATGTTGAAGGTGAATTTGTACATTTATTAAAGTATGCTTTTAATATTAAACAGGCAAAAACTTTAAACAGTTTCAAAAATCTTATTGATGAACAAGAAATTTTAAAATCTATAAAATATGATTTTGATAGTTGAGCGTCTTGAGCCGGCTTAATATCAGACCCATATGTGCTAAAGATGGGACATTAAATAAGCCGTGAGGCTTAATGTTCACCATGATCTAGTCCCTACACTACTACTACTACTACTACTACTACTAATTGTAAAAGCACAGTGAGCCTGAGCATAGCTCGTGAAACGGTGAGATATTATACATTCTATGAGTATCCTATCTTATCCTGTAACTCGAAAGTCGTTGGGTACCACAGATGATCGTTTAATAATAATAATAATAATAATGGACATTTATATAGCGCTATTACTTGTCTTTTTATAGACAAGCGCATAGCGCTTTACATGAAAGGAAAAAAACCTGTGTACTCCAACTTTCTATGTCCTCAGCAAATATATATACATATACTTTATTATTATAACTATTAATAAAAAAATATTATTATTATTATTATTATTATTATATTATTATTATTATTATTATTATTATTATTATTATTATTATTAATGTTGAGATAGCATTAATTATACACACTGCACTGTACAGAAGCAATTTGAAGTCAGTTAAGGGTCCTACCTCTCGCCAAGTTGTTCTGGATTCTCTCCACCACTTTGAAGGTGGACACTTCTGCAGGTTTGTAGACGCACAGCAAGCCATTCAGCTTGCGGTACGCTGATGGGGCCCAGGTGAATCGAGACATGATAAACTATTCACTACATCAGTTAAAAACGTACTGTGACCAAGTACGACAGAGCCACATTCATTTCTACAAACTGCACTATGTTTTAGTCTCCTCAGAAGTAATCAACGATAGTAGCGCTAAACTCACCGACTCAGTGTCAGACAAAATTCATCAGTGGAAGTCACATTGTTATACTTAGTGATGTGATGTACATTAGTCATAGTCATGGGCCTGAAATAAACAATCTAGAAGTTCAACAAGAGCAAATCAGTTTTCAAAATTGATATCTCCCTTTCTGAACGAGTTGTTAAAATCAGTTTGCTCTGATATTGTTCTAAATCTAGCGGGAAAGACGATTCATCATTGAAATAAATAACTCAAAAACGAAAACACCATTTTGCAGACGATAATAACCTCATGGCCAAGGGCAAACTATTCACATCAAACAAGGGACCGCACTCTGAATACAAGATGGCAGCGCCCAGATGATGATGGAGCACCTGCGTTTGACATTGTTTGTTTAGCAGCAACAACTGAGACAGTAAAAAACCAATTACATCAATAGAAATGTCTAGATCGTTGAGATGTGTGCAATCATTGATTGTTTATGCACTCCGGCAGCATATCGGTGCACGGTCCCACGCACTGAATCGTGATGGAAGGACTACGACTTTCACTAGCAGACGATTTCATCAGCTGGATTTAGGTAAAGTGACAAAGTAGATTTCTTTAATACTTAAAAAAAATAAATAGGCACATGCGATAGATACGTAATTAAATAAATAAATAATTTCAATGTTTGACTAACTAATTGTATTTATGTCAATAAATAATAGTTTTTGTATTGCAAATAACTGAATCTTTTCGTGTGTGTTGATCCTCCTCCTCTACTGCTGCAGGTGGGACAAGTTACACACACCGCACACATCTTTGTGGGTCTCTGGGCATTAGTGATGCGAACAAAAACGTGGTGCTGTGTGGATGGCTGCAGTTCCAGCGACAGGATCAGTTCCTTGTATTGCGGGACTGGCAAGGGACAGTACAGTTGGTGCTTCCTGATGACAAGGTCGATAACTTATCCCACAGATCCACTGACTTGCACACAAACATGCCAACAAACAAACATGCCAACACACAAACATGCACATGTGCACAAACACATTAATTTAAAATTAAGTTTAACCCAAACTACCATTTGCATGGATATGTATAACTTGTCTTTTGTATGACTTTTATATTTTACGTAGATTTATTATGAGTGTTTCTTGAGTCTAGATTGATTTGAAATAAAATTATTGAACTAATGTATTATGTTTTTAATATATAATTGGCATAAATATATAATGTAAGTTTCATGCATCAGTGTACTTTATTGGCAACATAAGAAAATAGTGTTATCATTTGCGTCTGTACAGTTTTGTAATTTCAAAATACACTCTGCCATATTATTTTAATGAATACATTTTTTTTATAGTTATTTATTTTGTTCTCATTTGTACCTGTTTTTGTTTTAGAAACAGCAGTTCAGCAACTTGTTGGAGAGCTTACGGCTGGAATCGGTTCTGCAGGTTCATGGAACAGTTCAGCCGAGACCAGAAGGTCAAAGAAATGAGGTCCTGAGCTTGAATTATGATATATTTTTATTTTATAAATTCATGGCTTTGTGATTATTGATCATTTGTGTGTGTGTGTGTGTGTGTGTGTGTGTGAGTGATGTAACTTAAAAAAATTTGATCTTAATATTATATTCTAAACACATGTGGACAAAAGTGGCACGCCTAACTTCCAATGTCAAAACAGCCTTCACACACTTTGCTCTCAGACAACAATGGTCCTCCTGTGTAGAGTGGAGGAATATTCCAGAAACACTTTCACTTTACCTTGAAAGTGCAGAGTGATACTGTCAACGTTGATGGCACATTGACGGCACATCTTCATTGAATCCCTTTGTAGAGGTGCTGGGGATCCCTGTACAAATAGTATGCCCACTTTCTGGAAATTTAGTGTTTTAAATTTCCACTGTCGCTGTCTTTCTTATTCATAATCTGTCCTATCAGTCTACTATACTATCTTCTTCGCTAGTCCAGTCACCTACCTTTTTTCTTGAAAACTCTTCCAAAACTCCTCATTTGTGTATGAGGTCTGTTGGATCAGCTTGGGAATATCAATATTGGACGCTTTGTGCCAAATGGTCACTAAGACTTCCTATGATATTATTGTTTGGCAATGCAGGCATTTTATGTGTATGTGTTTTGTTTATATTTTATAATATTTAGTTCATTTTTGCTCTATATAAAAATTTAAAAAATAAATTTTTATTATTAATTAATTAATTTATATTATTATCATTTTATCATATGAATGTTTTAGTTAACATTTATTTGTTCTTGTTCTTTTTTGGTTTCTTTGCAGAAAATGTCAACTGGGGACATTGAAATTGCAGTGTCTGATCTCCGAGTGCTCAACACTTGTCAGCCACAGCTTCCTTTTGACCTCAAGACTGCTGGATTCAAAGAGGTAATTATTTCTTTGTGAAAGCTTGGAACAACGTTAGGAAGGTGACAGGAAGAAGAGAGGTGGGGACATGTCCGTTGATTTGAGTTTGTTTGTTTTTTGTTAACCATAGAAGTTATTTGTGGTTATTGTTCTTATATAGCGCGCTTTATCAACTCACGAACTGCTCAAGGCACTGGCCAATACAGGGATCTTACTTGAGGCACCAACTTGCGGTCTTAGGTGCATCGTTTACTGAGCACAATCCTGCGTGACCGGGAGGGAGGACCTAGTGCTTACTGGGTGTTTTGGGGGTAACTGGCATTCACTCATCTAGGACATGAGCAGCAGACTCTCTAAAGGCCATGCGATGTGTGCACAGACTAGACCTCAGTATATACTCTTATCTGGAGTAGTGGGGGTCAAGAAAGAAGGTTGAAAAACTTTTGCTTATAATTTCATATTTTGCACAGTACACCTTTTTCGTGAGCCATACTTTCAACAACAATAAAAAAATTATGGTGATTGTTGCATGTTTGTACACACTTTTCAATGACACCTGTTACATATATATATGTCTTGATGCTTGCCATCTTCTTTACTCAATTGAAAGTACAATGTTTGCAATCTGAGTATTGAGTATCTGTCTGTTCATAATATTGCTGATATCTAGATCCTATCCTATCCTATCCTGTCCCGTTACTCGGAGGTCGTAGGGGCACCACAGATGATCGTTTAACCAGCATACTTCATCTTTCTCTGTCCTCAGCAGCCCTGATGGCTTCGCTCAGTGTCAAACCAGTCCATTCTCAAATGTTGTCCTCCCACCTCTTTTTCGGTCTCCCTCTTCTTCTACCTCCTTGCACTGTGCCTTGCAGAATGGTCTTTGCAAGGCCTGATGATCTGGTGACGTGGCCATACCATCGGGAGTTTCCGTTTCTTCACCACTGTGAGCAAGTCATCGTGTTGTCCAATGGCTTGTGTGATGATCTGTTGGACTTCGTCGTTGGTGATGTGTTGGGTATAGGAAATGCCCAGAAGTCTTCTGTAGCACCTTATCTCCATGCTTTGTATTCTTCGTTGGAGATCTGCTGTGAGGGTCCATGCTTCGCAAGCATATAGGAAGATGCAGATGACAAGGGAGCGCAGCAGTCTTACTTTGGAATGTAGACTGATGGTCCTGTCTTTCCAAATGGACTTCAACCTTGTCAGGGCAGCAGTTGTTTGTGCGATCCTGGAAAGGACTTCCTGTCTGGACCCATTGTCTGATACAATGGCTCCTAAATATTTGAAGCTGTGCACTGTGTTGAGGGATTGGCCTTGGACTTTGATGTCCGTGTTGATGCCATTGGTGTTGTTGGTCATCATTTTGGTCTTCTCTGCACTTATTTCCATTCCATAGGCTCTGGAGGTGGTGTCAAGCCTCTGTACCAGCTGTTCAAGTTCTTGTTCCTCTCCAGCCAATCCATCAATGTCATCCGCAAAACGAAGATTGGAGATTGCTCTACCCCCTATGCTGACTGTGCCTTCGTGATCTGCAAGGGCATCTGACATGATGGAAGATGTTGAAGAGTGTTGGAGAAAGTAGGCATCCTTGATGCACACCGATTGTTGTTCTGAACCAGTTCCCGATGACGCTGTTATGGAGGACTGCACTGGTAGCCTTATCATGCAGGCTTTTGATGACTTCAATAATTTTAGGGCTGATGTTGTACACTTTCATTGTTGCCCATAGAGCTGCGTGCCAGACTTGGTCAAACGCCTTCTTGAAGTCTATGAACACATGATATAGATGTTGTTGGTGCTGTAGGTATTTCTCACAAATTATTCTGAGGTTGAAAATCTGTTCAGTGGTATTATATCTAGATACATCTGTCATTTATTGACATTCAATGATTCATGCTTTGTTTGTTTCATGAATCTGTGTAGCCTATTTCTATTCCCTCTTTTCTCCTTTCACTAGACATCTGGAGTGGGATAGGAGAGGATTGGAAAGAAAGAAAGAATGAAAGAAAGAGAAAGAACAAAAGATGGATGCGACTTTCTGGTTGTACTCACATCATATACAGTCACAGAACCACTATTATTTGCCAGAGTATTGTTGGTATCAATATAACATTTTTGTCACTTCCCTTTGCGTACAAGCATAAGGTGTTCTTTGAATGTAGCCTCTGTGTAATGTAATACTGTATTATACTCTGTTAATACTTACGTATGTTTTATATCCACAATAATATTGTTATAATCAACGGAGTCGTATATATTGAGTGTGCAGGAATCATCGAGTGGTTTGTCAGTCATATGAAATTTTGTATACATTTGTTTTATGTTGGTCGCGGATTCGAACCCTGAGATGACTTAGGTACGAGACTTTACAGATCACCGAGGGTTTTCTCCAGGTACTCTGGTTTCCTCCCTCCCTTCAGTAATGGTATTGGAGGTAGTCGGTCTAAAATATCAAAAATAAAAAAAGTATTTCTATTCTGACTTCTGCAGTAGCCCCGCTTTGATTTCGATAGATGAAAAAGTGCGTATTAGTTCTCCTGTATTATTATAACTGTCACGTCAATATAGTTTTAATAGTTGTTAATTTGTGATTTTATTCTTTTCATTTATTTGCTTACAAACAAACAAAATTGTGAATTTGCTGAAACGCAACGTGCTGTATATGAATTGTCCATTGTGGGTGATTAAGATTGGTGGACTTGAGCCACACAGAAAAAAACTTGAATTACAGAGACAGTCACAGATGGAAAATCACAGAAATAGTCACAGAAAAAAAATAAAAGAAACTACAGCTACACAAAGTGGGAAGATTCAGGAAAGAAAGTAAAGTTTTCTATGCGGGAGGTTGCGGATACTATTTCCACAAGGGGCAAACTTGTGTGACTTAGAACGAGTCTATTCAGGTCACTGAGGGTTTTCTGTGGTACTCTGGTTTCTTCCCTCCCTTTTATAATAGTATTGGATGCAGTCACTCTAAAATGTCAAAGCATAAAACCTCTATTTCCTTGCCATCTTGTAATAGCGATCTCCCTGCCTTTACACCACATGTTTGAGTGATAGATGTGGGTTTGTTGTGTAAGAGTGAGTGATACATGTGAGAGTGTATGTTGCTACAGATCACCGAGCTTTGAGCCTGGTGGTTGATTTGAGGAAAAGCACATATCTAGCATTACCATTATTATTAGTAGTAGTATTATTATTAGTATTAGTATTAGTAATGTATGAATATGAATGCACATAGTCATCTCTTAACATGAATAAGACATTTGGTAATATTATTTTGTGGACAATTTCAATCTTGACTTCAGATGCACTTTATTTGTCCACGTGTTTTCCAGGTGAAGGAGTCGGTGAGAATTGAACATCGCTATCTGGACTTGAGGCATCAGAGGCTGCAGAAAAATCTCCGCATCCGGTCCAAGATGGTGATGAAGATGAGAGAGTTCTTGGCCAATAAGCACGGTGAGCCTCAACGTCTGCCTCTTTTCATTATAATTACACACACACCCACCCTCCGCATCATTCCCACTCCACTCAGTCCAACACCCAACTCAACTCACCACCCACACATATCCATAAAAGGGGGAAAAAAGAAGAGAAAAAAAGATTAGTGTTCAGTCCTGTGGAAGATATGTAATTGTCAAACATGGTGATTTGGTGCATTCTAAATATGCTGATTGATGATGATGGTGATAAATTATTATTATTATTATTATTATTATTATTAGTAGTAGTAGTAGTAGTAGTAGTGTTTTTCTTCTTGTTGTAAATATATTTTACCATTACTATACTATTACTACTACTACTACTACTACTGCTGCTGCTGCTATTGCTACTACTACTACTACTACTACTACAACAACAACTACTACAGCTACTATTACTACTACTACTACTACTACTACTGTAATTAAATTATAAAATATTTGTTCTTTGTTGCTGCTGTTGTTATTGTTATTATTACTATCGTTGCTACCATCATTATTTATCAGTATCATGATTTTTGTTTAGCAATGTTTGGGTTACAAACAAATACCTGTTTACTATCCTATTAATATAACACTAGCATCATTTTTAACATTTTTTTCAGATTTTGTTGAGGTTGAAACACCAACTCTATTTCGCAGAACTCCAGGTGTAAGTGTGATTTTTAGTTTCATTTATTTAAAAAACAAAACAAAAACAAACAAACTTGCTTGTTAATTGAGAAATGTTTACAGTTAGTATTGTGTTTTCTCTCTTCTTTGTTATTTTTTAAAGCAAAAAATACCCCTGTTTCATTTTTGTTTGAAGCTGAAATGGCAACATTGTTTTGCCAAACTCCAGCTTTAACCCTTTGAACCCGAAAGACCGATATATCGGTCTAGCCCTTAAACAGCAGTGCCCCGATAGACCGATAAATCGGTCTAGCCCTTAAACATCTGTGCCCCGATAGACCGATAAACCGGTCTCGTAACCTTACCTTAGTCTTGCGGTCCGTACAAAGCTTACTGTTCTTTCTAGTACTTGCTGTTTGGAATAGGGTTATTGGGAATGGGCTCAGAATTGGTGGGGCATCCAGGGTTCAAAGGGTTAAATGTGATTTTTAGTTTCATTTATTAAAGCTTGTTCTTGTTAATTGAGGATTTCCAACAGTTAGTGTTCTGTTCGCTCTTATTTTAGGCGCAAAGAAATCTGTTTCATTTTTGTTAGGAGCTGAAACTGACATGGCAATGTTATTTCACAACACTGAATGGCAGTTTTATGAACAGGCATCAGGAAGAAATAATAGACTATAGTCACATGAGCTATACGAAACTCCAAACCTTTGTAAAACACACCAATATTGTCATCTTTTGACTGTCTGTCACATGTGACCATTGCTGAAACATCTGTTGTGCTTCTCTGTTAAACATGTTTGGTGATTTAGAACCTGCTCTAAGGATGTTTTGTTGCAACAATATTTTGGTAGCCTATCAAATTGAAACCTTTGGGGTGTGTGTGGCCATGCTTTATCTAATCAGATTTCCCAGTACACTTCCAGCGCATGAGCAAATCAAATAATTGAACGTCAGCATGAGCACCGATAGTGTCCGACTGTAGCAGCCAAGGGACGTAATCCATTCTGAAGTATGTTTCGTGAAACTGTGTAATTGCACTTGACTATGCCACTTTTGCAACACAACGAATTGGGAGAATTTTTAAAACATTAGCTGTAGTTAACGTAGCGGTGTAAATTGCCTAATCCTTCTTTATTTATGCTAAGCTGCAGACAAAGAGAAAAGACCTATATATTTCACATGTTTTCAAACTTCCATATTAAAATTTACGTAAATTCTTAATTTTTATAAATCATTTTTATGAATATTGTCTTATTATAATCCTAAATTGTTCTTTTATCTGTCTTCAGTGGCTTAACTATTTTATATGTATAATTTTAATCGTCAGCTTTAAGTGTGTGTGGGGAGTATGTCTATTTACAGGGTGGGCCATAAAAAGTGTCCACATTTTATTGTGCAATAACTGAGATAGAAATTAATATTTTACAACATTTTTTATTCCGCGTAGACAACAATGTTAAAGGTTTTGTTCAAACTAATCTTAGCAAAATCTGTGCATTTTCAGAGTCACAGAATCAATAGTTCATGATGTGCTCAATCCATGCTCCGCGTTGTTGAATAACAGCTGCGAGGCGAACGTTGAGGTTGTCCACAACTCTTGTCAGCATCTCTGCAGGAATGCTTCTGATTTCTCTCCTGATGCTTGCCTTTAGTTCTTCACTTGTTCTTGGATTGTCTGTATACACTTGTTCTTTCAAATAACCCCAAAGAAAATAATCAGCAGGGTTCAAGTCTGGTGAAAACTTCAACGTTCGGCTCGCAGCTGTTATTCAACAACGCGGAGCATGGATTGAGCACATCATGAACTATTGATTCTGTGACTCTGAAAATGCACAGATTTTGCTAAGATTAGTTTGAACAAAACCTTTAACATTGTTGTCTACGTGGAATAAAACATGTTGTAAAATATTAATTTCTATCTCAGTTATTGCACAATAAAATGTGGACACTTTTTATGGCCCACCCTGTAGATGTGTATATTATTTATGTGTGCGTGTGTGGTTGACACAGGTTGTGTCGTTTAAGAGGCAAGGGAGGGAGGGAGAGGCAAAAGAGTGGGTGGGTAAGCATGGGGGGGGGGGGGATGGTGAGAGATATAAGTCAGTACCAGTGATAGTGTTTAAAATCAGTGTTTTACCAACATCGCAGTATATTCCAGGTGTTTTTGGAAATATGTCTCTTGGCCAAATAAAGTCTGTTATCTGTTAAACCCCCCCCCCCCCCTCCCTCCCCCTAGGTGTAAGTGTGATTTGTTTTTAGTTTCACTTGTCAAAATGCAAATTTTTTGTTAGTTTGAGAATTTTCAGCTGTCAGTTTTTTGTTTGTTCTCGCAAAGAATTTTTGTTAAATTCCACTTTTCAGTCACAGTTAAGTCAAGTTAAGTCAAGTCAAGTCAAGTCAAGTCAAACCAAGTCAATAATAATAATAATAATAAAAATAATAATAATAATAATAATAATAATAATAATAATAATAATAATAATAATAATACAGGATGGTATCAAGCACATTTTCTTTAATCAAACTCAGAGCTAGGAGATCTTAAGAGATCAAGTTTACAGAAGGCAAAATATACATCTTTTTTTTTTTTTTTTAAATTTAGATTGATTGCATACAATACCATTATTGAAGGTAGGGAGGAAACTGGAGTACCCTGAGAAAACCCTGGGTGTCCTGAAAAGTCTGGTACCTAAATGATGTAAGTTTGTCCCCTGTGGGGTGGAACCTGCAACCTTTGGGTTTGACTTTACTTAGGAAACCAGCACCCTGTCACCTATGCTACTGGGCTACGTCAACAATCCAGTGAAAGAAGTAATTAACAACATGATTGCAAGTAATGATGAACATTCAACAAAATGATAAGAAAGTGTACATTCTGTGGGTTATCGAGGAAATGTGTATGTGTGTTCTGTCATTTTTATCATCTTCTTTTCCAGGGCGCCAAAGAGTTCATCGTGCCCAGTCACATACCAGGGAAGTTTTACAGCCTTCCTCAGAGCCCACAGCAGGTCAGACATGAACACAGGCACCTGTATTTCGTTATCAAAAATATATCACCTACATACTTCACACTAGTTATCTACTATTATAGACAATCTATCACACTCTCCTAAAGGTCTCAAAATATATCACCTACGTGCTTCGCACTAGTTATTCTACTATTATAGACAATCTATCACATTCTCAGAAAGGTCTCAAAATATATCACCTATATATTTCGCACTAATTATCTACTGTTATAGACAATCTATCACACTCTCCTCAATTGGAAGGTTCATAAACGTTCACGAACCTTTTTTTCGAGGTTCTGACCCTTTTTTCTTTGATTAAAAAGTTCCGTAATATTGATTTGGGATCTGAGAACCTCAAAACAAAAGTTTGTGAAACTCCAGGAACCTTCCAGTTAAGACAGGCCTTAGAAATCATAGGATGGAAGTGGATGGAAACCCCTTGGGGTCATGAGCAATCTTGCCACTGTAGATTGTTCTAACCTATAAAGGGAAAAGTAAAAGCCCTAGTTGAATACCGGTCTTTCCTTTATAGGCATGACCAATTCACTGCGGCAACAGCACCCCCGTTGGAGTGCCGGGGGTTTCAGTATAAATAGTATCCCCACTTTCTGGAAATTTAGTGCTTTAAATTCCCACTGTCGCTGTCTTCCTCATTTGCTCTTTCCCATTCCTGCTCTGTCCTATCACTCTGCTATACTATCTTCTTCTTCGCTAGATCAATGACCTACCTTTTTTCTTGAAAACTCTTCCTCGACAAGACTCCTTGTTTGTGTATGAGGTCTGTTGGATCAGCTTGGGAGTATTGGACGCTTTCTGCCGGGTGGTCACTAGGGCTTCCTATGATGTTATTATTTAGCAATATAGGCATTTTATATGTATGTGTTTTGTTGATAATTTATAATGATGTTTGTATTCTATTTTGTTTTTTTAACCGGGAGTTCGAGTAGTTGGGGTAAAGCCTCAGCCGTCCCCTGCGTGGGATGTCTTTATTGTAAAGTGATTGGCCGGTGGAGGGCATTCAATTTTCCCACTAGGGTTGTTTCGGCAGATCTTTTATGCGGATCGGGGGTTGTCCGGTCCTGATTTGGCTCGGAAGAGTCCGCTGGACCTAAAGCAACAATCAATCAATCAATCAATCAGTGGATGGAAGCAGTTCTTGAGCTGGAAAAATACTATGTAAGAAAGCTTAAATAAATAAATTAAGAATTTCTGCCCATATCGAGTATCTTAACCTGCTGAGACATTCAACCAAGGAAGGCATTTAGGTTCTGTTTCAGTATACCGTATAAGAACGATTAAATAAATTAAATAATACCGTCTGAACACTAGGGAATTGTTACAGCAGTTGATATATATTTATTGTGTATTTCAGTTCAAGCAGCTGCTGATGGTGGGCGGTCTGGACCGCTATTTCCAGATTGCACGTTGCTATCGTGACGAGGGGGCCAAGCCAGACCGGCAGCCTGAGTTCACCCAAGTAGGGCTTGATTATAGAGTGTTAATTTTAATACTAGTATATGAATTTAAGACATGAGTCAAGCTGAGGAATTAATACTATTTTTACTTGGTGTGCTAAGTCATCGTTTTAGTAATGGATGACTTCATTATGATCATCATCATCATTGTCATAAGCAGGAAGCCAGAAATATTAACTCACCCATTGGGCTAACAATTTTGGATGTAGCAACCAATACTTATACCTCTTGCTCTTATTCATCATCCTTCTCAGCTTTGATTGTGTATTTCCTAGGAGTTGTTTGAGAAATGTAACTGCTGTAGTTAGTTCATTGATAGGCCTCGGATAGCTAACATTATTCCATCATTGCCAAAGTACCACACTAGCTTACAATATCTGTATTATATTTATTGGGTGCCTCACACAGCTTGAGTTAGATCCTGTATGGGCCAGCGCCTTGAGCACCTCTTAAGCTGGAAAAGCGCTATATAAGAACAATGAAATATGTAAATATTACTGTACTGTACTGTCCTAGCTTATTGGGCCTTGGTGCCATGTGTGCAGGTTGACCTGGAGATGAAATAAAATATATAAATATTACAGTACTGTCCTAGCTTATTGGGCCTTGGTGCCATGTGTGCAGGTTGACCTTGAGATGTCCTTTGTGGATGCAGAAGGCATAATGAACTTGGTGGAGGACATGTTGGGCCACTCACTGCAGGCAGAAAGAGGCTACATCAATGCGCCATTCCCACGACTGACGTACCAGCAGTGCATGACGGACTATGGCTGTGATAAGCCAGACACTCGATTTGAATGGAAGGTAGAGATTTGTGTGTGTTTTATTTTTAATTGTAGATTTACGGGGTAGCCCCATGGCGCAGAGGGTTATCACTGGTTTCCTATGCAGAAGGTCACGGGTTCGATGGCACGTAAGGGTGACTTAGGTACGAGATTATTTGAGGTCAAGGAGGGTTTTCTCTGGGTACTCAGGTTTCTTCTCTTCCTTCAATAATGGTAGTGGATGCAGTCAATCTTAAATTTCAAAACTAAAGATTCTGTTTCCTTTCCGTTTACTAACAGCGATCTCCCTGCCTTTACACCACATGTTTTGAGTGATAGATGTGTGTTTGTTGTGTGTGTGTGAGTGGGTGAAACATGTGAGTGTGTATGTTGGTAGATATCGCCACGCTTCGAGCCTGATTGGTGACTTTGGGGGAAAGGCGTTTATTATTTCTTCTTCTTCTTCTTCTTTTTCTTCTTCTTCTTCTTCTTCTTCTTCTTCTTCTTCTTCTTCTTCTTCTTCTTCTTCTTCTTCTTCTTCTTCTTCTTCTTCTTCTTCTTCTTCTTCTTCTTATGTAGTAGTTATGCATGTTCATGCATAGTATTATCTCACATTCATGCACATATGCACACACACATACACTATCATGCTTGCTTGCATGCCGGACTGTTGTCCCCAGTGTTCTGTGTGCCACATTTGGAAGAGAGATAATCCTAGTGTAGTTGTGGGGTGTAAACAAGAGCCAAGAGACGTAAACACAGCTAGGTCAACTGATATTCAGCCACATGTAAATGGGAACTTGTGAAGCTTTTGCCTCAAACAGACCGGCTTGGAGACAGGCAGTGCAGAAAGACCTTTCCAACCTCCAGCAGGTGCTTGCTCAGCAGTGGGAAGCAAAGAGGCTTCAGAGATAGACTCGCAGTCAGACAGCCGGACTAGTGTCCACTTTCACCTGCTAGTGATGTGGGAGGGACTGCCACTCTGGCGTCAGCCTTTTTAGTCACGCTAGACGTTGTACCAAGACCATCACCTATATGAGCAACTCCGTGATCTCCCGAAAACGATGGATGCCAACTATGTTAGACAGGAAATGATCCTGTCAGTTTTGCCCTTTTGTAGGCAGCGTCTAAGTCGACCGCTAGCATACCCAAATAATTTACAGTGGTTTTAATTTGTTGTTTTTCACAAATGTAATGTAAGGATTTTGTATTTGTTTGTAGCAGAGAGCTCAGCTGTAACAAATGTGTCTTTGGTGGTAGTTAAAGATATAACAGACTAACATTGAGAATGTTATGTTTATTTGCTGTTATGTGTGTACGCCTTTACAAACTATGTTTCCTTGTCATTATCATTGCTGTATCATGTATTTGTGTTTGCAGTTGAAAGATGTGACTGAAGTGTTTGCATCAGACTCTGTTCCTGCCTTCAGTCAGCTTGACTTGAAGACGGCCACTGTGCAAGCTCTCTGCATACCTGATGGTGTAAGTTTTGTGTTATTGAACTACTACTACTACTGACATTTTTATACGCAGTGTAGCTGAGCCCGGTAGCTGAGCTCTCAGGCTACTCTGATGAGAGTGATGATGAATGGATGAGAGCATTACCGTTGGTCTAGTCTGTGCAAGCACATGTTCCATCCCATGAACTTTGAAGATACTGTTCAGGCTCTATACGAACGATTGCTGAGCCACAGAGGAGGACAACATGCTGGCAAAATTGGCCGATGACACCTTCCCACCCCTGCAATGATGAGTCAAGTTACTCTTACACAGCAACGTAACAGGAACAACAATATACGACGCAAATATCTTACTGCAAAGTTAGTCACAGGTTCCCAGCCTCCCTATTCATGCACACTCTGTATTAGGACACAGTGAATGAAGACACATTTTCCACAGCACCACACACATAAATTTCTATCTTCGTTGCTCCACTGGCCACAACATCTCCCTGCCAAGTAATGAAAACAAAAACATCAATGGAACAGAACGCCTGCACGAGAATCAGTACTTCTCACAAGAAATCACCAATAGGCATAATTACCCATCCCAATTGTCATAGTAACCCCCAACCTCCGTCACTTCCCTCCTATTGTAGTATTTTAGCCTCTAACCCAGGGGTGGGCAACTTCTCCAGTCGGCGGGCCCGATATGGGAAAATGAAGTCCTTGGCGGGCCGGATGACTAAATCAATACCTTAATCGTGTATTTATCCACCTATGCAAGGAATAAATCGTATTTAATGTAAACTTTAAACTTGTAAACTTTAAAACTTAGAGACCAAAAACATTATTTAATGAATTTAACGTAATGTACTTCAATAGCTGCTGAAGTCAATGAGACATCTGTGGTCGATCAAAGTTGTCAACAAGTTGTTTGAACTCTGGCTGCATGTCGGACGTAGAAATTCTCAGTAAAGACTGCACGTGAACATCAGTTAGACTGGAACGCAGCTTTGTCTTGTTAATGTTCATGGTCGAAAATGTTTGTTCACAAATGTATGTAGACCTGAACAGAACAAGTAGTTTCATGGCAATCTTTCTCAGGTTGGCAACCTTGGACTCATTCAGTGACGCATAAACTTTGTCAATGCTTTCAGATTGGAATTTCTCTTTCAGGGTAGAGTCACACTGCAGATCAATCAGTTCCAGCTGTAGAGCATCCGGCGCCTTTTCAAAGTCAGCTGTAAGCGGTGATGACAAGATATCAAACCCAGCAGCAAGTTTCTGGAAGTCTGCAAAACGACGAGCAAATTTCATTTTCTAGTGCAGATATATTGGTGTACTTCTCAGTTGACATCATTTGGGGTGCCATAATTTCGAGTGTTGGAAAGTGTGTTGTGATATTCTGACTGAGATGGCGAGAAAACAGTTTTAGCTTCACCTTGAATGCCTTCACTGTTGAGTACATTTCGTGAGCAAAAGTGCCCTTGCCTTGAAGTCTGGTGTTCAATTCATTCATATGTTCAAAGAGATCAACTGCAAATGCCAGATCTGACAGTCATTCTGATTTTCTGAGTTGGGGATATTCTGTATCTTTCCCTTTCATTTCCAAAAACAGTAAGATTTCGGTTTTCAGGTGCCAGACACGTCTCAGAACTTTCCCCAAACTCAACCAGCGTACAGCGGTATGATACAGAACATCACTGTGATCAAAGCCGCAATCTTACAGAAGTGTGATAAACTGTCTGTGATTTAGACCTCTCACCCTGATGAAATTAACAATTTTCACAACAGGATCCACAGCATGTTTCATGTCAAGCACACTTTTACACAGCACTTCCTGGTGTATTATGCAATGTAGAAATATCAATTCCCTGGTGCAATCGACCTCTGCAACACAGTCACCCAGTCTCTTCAGTAGACCAACTTTCTTTCTTGTCAAAGATGAAGAACCATCCATAGTAACACTGACCATCACTGTAACAACATAAATATTGACGACAAACATGTAGGAAATTAGCTTAGCGAAACAGAGATACCATCGAAACGAAACTGGACATTAATACAACAGTTAGCTAACAAGCAGCACACACATGGCAAATTAACTTCCTTGAAACAGTCACACCGCCAAGAGCTACCGATACCATCAACAGGCTTGGCGACCAAGAATTCTAAATAGCATACTTTAGTCAAAAACTAACCCTAGCGTTGTCTTCGATTAACTAACTTACTGCACCATGCAACACTAAGTAGCTCACTCCAGCCCAAAAGTTACCAAGATGATGTCACCCGTATTGGGCAGGCACCACTTATCGTTATTGCATCTGTTCTTCACTCTATCCCCGATACTCCACTTGAAAAGTGATTATGCGTGCCCAGTGACAAGAGAGAAGGGGAGGAACTATTCAAATTAGAACCATAATTCTGTAGATGCGAGATTATCGAAAACGAGAGCTAAAAACGATTGGTCAGAAGACTATTGGGAACTTTTGCATACCTTTGGGGACCAAAAATCAGCTAGTCAGTCGCAAAAGAACTGTTAAGCTGTGAGGGTCGACCAAAGGAACAAACTGCAGTGTTCGTCTATCTCCATCTCATCAAGAGGGTGCTAGAGACGTAAAAGACGATTTCACGAGTCCCAGAGTCTACAAGTAAGATAACACTAATAGTTTTGATATGTGTATGTTTATTGTATATTGATTGCCATGTATAAATAATATGTTCTTGATATATAGTTACAGAAACAGATTATTGTTTCTGAGACAGTATGCATGTGGTTTGATGTACCTTAGCCTTAAGATTCGAATTGAATTGTGCATATGGGAACCCTGCAGGTGTCTGATGCTATGGACACTTTGCAGAGGAGACCGCACACTTATAGCTAACGAGAATACTGTAGCCAGAGCTCCGACTTTTCCAGGTCGGACCTGGGATCACGTTTGTGGAGACGAACGCCTGACCGTCGCTCCCGTGGAACCAAGGAGAACTACCACGATTCTACCTGACCACGTCCAAACCCCACAGCTTCAAGAGCGACCCGACTTACCTTAGCTAAGTCACCCACCAGAACTGAGTCATACCCTCGAGAAACTAGAACCTTTGAAACTTACGAACAGTGAAAATCGTAACCGCAGGTAGCAAATGACGAAAGAAACCTGTTAAAACATTTTCCCAGCACTTGGAACTATATTACTTATTAATTTACCGATTAATGCAGAAATGTTAAAGTTTGTGTTGAATATATAAAAAGTGAAATTACATACATACGACTGGTGTCATTCTATTTGTATTGTTGTGTAGTTATTAGTTTTCTTCTCTTGAGACATAATAATCTAGTCTTTTGATTAGTCATCACCGGTTCTCAAGTTGAGCCAAATGATACTAAAATTCCCGAGAACAAATATAAATTTTATGTGACCAAAGTACCGTGATCTGTCTCTCACACCACTTTAGGACTTCTGGTAAAAGAACGATCGATAGTGGTAGCGCATCGCCCATCTATCAATAAGTCTTACCCCCTAGTAAGATAAACGTATCTTCCCCAGAATATCATCACATATGGGGGCTCGTCCGGGATAATAAATTTTAGTATCTATATCTTGAGTAACTAAAGATAATATCGAATAGAAAACATTATCTCACTTAGGATTCGTAACAGTGGTCTAGTACAAAACCCGAGAGTTGACTCAGTTGCATTGGGGAAAAACATTTTCTTGATTTTTTGAATTGCATGATTGTATTGATTGTTGTATGCACATGTATGTATTGATTGAAAATTGTTGTGGATTGCTGGTAACATCTCACATAGGGATATTTTGATTGTACTTGTGTTAAACTAGATTGACTAAGAGTAGTTAGGTTATCTTGCTTTTGGACTCTGGAAATCTAGAAATCTATCATGGCCGACTTCATAAAAGTACGCCGAGAATTGAGAGAAGAGGGGATAGCACTAGGTCTGGCAGGGCAAGATTTAATCACGTATGTAACCTCAGAATGGGATAAATTGGAAAAATCCAGAGCAGAAGAAAGAATCTGTGCAGAAAAAGCTAGAGCTGAGGAAAGAATCTGTGCAGAAAAAGCTAGAGCTGAGGAAAGAATCTGTGCAGAAAAAGCTAGAGCTGAGGAAAGAGACCATGCAGAAAAGTTAAAAGGCATGGAACTAGAGATGACGGAACGTCTAAAAAAGTTGGACATTGAAGCAAGGGAAAAAGAAAGGGACCAGTTGATAGCAGCTCGGGCAACTGACCCGAATATTAGCCTACTGTCAAACTCATCTGACAACCCTCCCCAACCTCCGTCCATCACTCCAGGCATGAATTTTTTTCTAAGTCCATTTGACGAGAAAGTTGATAGGATAGATGCATATCTTGATCGGTTTGAGCGCTTAGCACAGGAATTCGAACTTGACTATAACAAATGGAACATAAAATTAGCTCAAGGATTGAGAGGTACAGCCTATGACGTGTACGCGAAATTGCCCACAGGACAAAGTAACGATTACGCAGCTCTCAAGAAAGCACTCTTGATTTGGTTCGAGTTGACCTCCGAAACCTACCGGAAAAAATTGCGCAACTCGCGAAGAGAAAAAGGTGAAACTCACAGTCAGTTTGTAGACCGATTGGAAACGTACTTGCGTAAATGGTTAGCCTTATCCAACCTAGAAGAATCATTCGAAGATCTTGCGGAACTAATCCTTAGCGAACAGTTACGCGATGCAATGACGCCAGAAACTAGGATGTTCACCGCGGAACAAGGTGCCGAGAACTTAGCTGATCTAATCAAACTAGCGGACCGTTACACCACCGCGCATGAAAACGAAGCTAAACGCAAGGTAACAGATAAACCCAGCAGAGATGGAAACAACCAGAAACTCCACCCACAACAAACACAGCAGTCTAATCAGAATCAGCAGAATTCGGATAACAAGAAAACCCAAAACTCGGTAAAACCGCCCGGTCAAGGTCAAAACCCCCGGAAATATTGTTCTAACTGCAAAAGAACTAACCATAACACCGTTGATTGCCGTAGAACAGCGAATCAAACGCACACAGTGGCTGTAAGTCAAACTAGTACCGTTGAACTGGAGACTTCAGATAAGTCCCGACCCCCAGTCAGTGAAACAGTTGTAGTGAACGGAAAAACCGCGTCATGTCTATACGACACCGGATTATCGTACGATGCAATCGTCAGTCGAACTCTTGTAGCGGCTGATGACATCACCGACGAGACCGTCACTTTGCAAGGCCCTGATCGATCCATACCCGCCTCCACCTTACCAATCGCGATAGTCCATGTAGACTCCCGATATGTGTCAGGAAAAGTAAAAGCGGCAGTAATGGATGCACCTTTGTATGACATCATACTAGGGTGCAAATATGTGTATTTAGGGACGCCGATTGCGCCTCAAGTGGTTGCATCAGTCCAAACTAGAACACAGATCAGACAGGACGCTGCAGATAATCTCCCTGCTAATCCGGCACCAGCCGAGATGAGGGCAGATCAACTAGCTGACCCCACATTAGCTAAATGCTACAAAAAACTCCCTCAGGCGCATAACCCACCTAAGAAAGGAGAGTTCTTTGAGAAAAACGGACTACTGTACAGACAGACAGGCCACGACCGCTCTCAATTAGTTGTCCCTGCCAAAAATAGACCACAGGTACTAGAGGTAGGACACGCCATTGCATTTAGCGGGCACATGGGCGTGAGTGCAACAATTCAGAGGATTACCACTCACTATCATTGGCCGGGAATAACAGGAGACATTACGCGCTTTGTCCGCTCCTGTCCCCAGTGCCAGAAGGTAGCATCAAAGAGATGGACCGTCCCAGTAACGCTAGGCGAAATGCCCGTCACCGGTACCCCATTCCACCGAGTAGCAGTAGACATCGTAGGCCCACTGCCACTCACTAAAAAGCGCAATCGGTATATCCTGACCCTAGTGGATACTTGCACCATGTGGTGTGAAGCAACACCCCTTCCTACTATCGATACCAAACGAGTAGCAGAAGCGCTGGTCACTATGTTCACAAGAGTTGGATTTCCCGACCAAATCCTAACAGATAACGGATCGCAGTTTACGGGAAAGATGATGCAAGAAGTATTCTCTCTCATTCAGACGAAACACGTTCGTTCATCTCCCTACCACCCTCAGAGTAACGGTCAAGTCGAACGGTTTAACGGTACGCTAATTTCCATCCTGCGCAAACTCGTAAACGAAAAGCCAGAGACTTGGGATACCTACGTAGCCGCCGCGCTGTTCGCGTATCGTGAGGTTCCGCACGCGTCAACGGGATTTCCCCCGGCAACCTTGTTATTTGGTCGTCCGATAGCCGGTCCACTGGAAGCACTGAAGCGAGGATGGACAGATTCTCAGGTAGACGAAGAGGTTAAGACGGCTACCCAATACGTAACGGAATTACGTGGCCGCCTACACTCTACCTGGCAACTCGCAACGTCTGCCATCAAACAAGCTCGCGCGCGACAGGCTCGGCACTACAACAAAAACACCAAAGAGCGAGAATTAGCTGAAGGAGACAAAGTCCTACTCCTACTCCCCAGCGGGTCCAACAAACTGGAAATTGCATGGCAAGGCCCGTACGTAGTCACGCAAAAAGTGTCGCGAACAAACTACCGGATCAAGGTAAAGGGAAAAGAGAGAATGTACCACATCAACTTGCTCAAACGGTACCTAGACCGCGATGACGCAACATCCACAGATCATTTAATGGCTTTGTCTATAGCAGAAGAAGTCGAAGCAACAGAGGATTTAGCTATCGAGTATCCGCTGAAAAGTAGCGAGACCTACAGAGACGTAGCTATCAACCCAAAACTATCGACAGACAGACAAAGACAGATAATGGAGATAGTTGCACAACACCAAGCAGTGTTGACGGACATACCTGGACAGACACCGTTAGTTGAAGTGACAATGACCTTGACTGACACTACCCCTGTCCGAGTAAAACCGTACCCTATCCCTCTTGCCAAACAAACCGCTGTCAAGCAGGAGATAGCCACCCTATTAGAGGCAGGAATAATTTCCCCCTCAACCTCCCCATACAGCGCTGGAATAGTCCTCTTACGCAAACCGAGCGGAGAACACCGCTTATGCATTGACTACCGCAGACTGAATGCCGTGACGGAATTCCAAGCCGAACCGCTACCAGACACAGCACAACTGTTCGCGAAATTGCATAACGCAAAATACTTCTCGCGAATAGACCTAAGCAAAGGGTACTATCAGATACCGGTGCCAGAGCACCTAAGACCGTATCTAGCCTTCAGTACAGCTGATGGCCACTATGAGTTCAATGTCTTACCGTTTGGACTGAACAACGCACCAAGCATTTTCTCACGCATGATGAAACAACTTCTCGCGCCCATTCAAGAAGAAGAACTCCATCACTTTATGGATGATATCTTAATCGCGACCCACACCTGGGATGACCACTTAAGACTTCTCTCTACCGTTCTTCAGCGACTTAGGGAAACCGGACTAACAGCCCGACCGACAAAGTGCTTGCTAGGGTACGAAGAGATAGAATTTCTCGGTCACACACTCAGACACGGCAGTCTTCTTCCGGAAGACAAGAACATCGCGAAAATGAACAAGGCACCGCGCCCGATAAACAAGAAGGATGTGCAATCGTTTCTAGGCCTATGTGGCTACTACCAGAAATTCGTTGCAAACTTCAATTCCATCGCCGCGCCATTGTCTGATCTAACCAAGAAGAAAGCGCCCGAGAAAGTAGAATGGAATGCCGAGTGCGAAGATGCGTTCCAAACCCTGAAAGCTAGACTCACCTCACAACCCATCCTGAAGTTGCCCGATGCAACCCAACCATTCGTGCTACGCACAGATGCGAGCAAGCAAGGTTTAGGAGCAACCCTACTACAATCTGACCCCAATGACCCTACACTTCTCCTGCCAGTCGCTTATGCCAGCCGGAAATTAAACAAAGCGGAACACAATTACGCAACAGTAGAAAAAGAATGTTTGGCATTGGTCTGGGCCATCCAGAAATTCCAGATGTATTTGTATGGCGCTCATTTCAAGGTGCAGTGCGATCACCAACCCTTAACCTTCCTTGCGTCATCGCAGAAACTCAAAGCCAGACTCATGCGTTGGTCACTCTTGCTACAGCCCTACTCATTTCATGTAGAATACATACCCGGAAAGAGTAACCACGGAGCTGACTACCTCAGCAGATACCCCGTGCCCACTGTAGACAAACCTAACCTTGCTTCCAACCCCTCACAGTTGCGGGTGGATGCACCCAGCTTTGTACCCCAGTGACCTCTTCCCCAGTACTCTATGTAAATAATGCATGTACATATTTGCGCCACCATTTCAGTACCAATTCTTACCTACGTGTAAGAATAGTTTTTTGGGGGCCTATGTAACAACATAAATATTGACGACAAACATGTAGGAAATTAGCTTAGCGAAACAGAGATACCATCGAAACGAAACTGGACATTAATACAACAGTTAGCTAACAAGCAGCACACACATGGCAAATTAACTTCCTTGAAACAGTCACACCGCCAAGAGCTACCGATACCATCAACAGGCTTGGCGACCAAGAATTCTAAATAGCATACTTTAGTCAAAAACTAACCCTAGCGTTGTCTTCGATTAACTAACTTACTGCACCATGCAACACTAAGTAGCTCACTCCAGCCCAAAAGTTACCAAGATGATGTCACCCGTATTGGGCAGGCACCACTTATCGTTATTGCATCTGTTCTTCACTCTATCCCCGATACTCCACTTGAAAAGTGATTATGCGTGCCCAGTGACAAGAGAGAAGGGGAGGAACTATTCAAATTAGAACCATAATTCTGTAGATGCGAGATTATCGAAAACGAGAGCTAAAAACGATTGGTCAGAAGACTATTGGGAACTTTTGCATACCTTTGGGGACCAAAAATCAGCTAGTCAGTCGCAAAAGAACTGTTAAGCTGTGAGGGTCGACCAAAGGAACAAACTGCAGTGTTCGTCTATCTCCATCTCATCAAGAGGGTGCTAGAGACGTAAAAGACGATTTCACGAGTCCCAGAGTCTACAAGTAAGATAACACTAATAGTTTTGATATGTGTATGTTTATTGTATATTGATTGCCATGTATAAATAATATGTTCTTGATATATAGTTACAGAAACAGATTATTGTTTCTGAGACAGTATGCATGTGGTTTGATGTACCTTAGCCGTAAGATTCTAATTGAATTGTGCATATGGGAACCCTGCAGGTGTCTGATGCTATGGACACTTTGCAGAGGAGACCGCACACTTATAGCTAACGAGAATACTGTAGCCAGAGCTCCGACTTTTCCAGGTCGGACCTGGGATCACGTTTGTGGAGACGAACGCCTGACCGTCGCTCCCGTGGAACCAAGGAGAACTACCACGATTCTACCTGACCACGTCCAAACCCCACAGCTTCAAGAGCGACCCGACTTACCTTAGCTAAGTCACCCACCAGAACTGAGTCATACCCTCGAGAAACTAGAACCTTTGAAACTTACGAACAGTGAAAATCGTAACCGCAGGTAGCAAATGACGAAAGAAACCTGTTAAAACATTTTCCCAGCACTTGGAACTATATTACTTATTAATTTACCGATTAATGCCGAAATGTTAAAGTTTGTGTTGAATATATAAAAAGTGAAATTACATACATACGACTGGTGTCATTCTATTTGTATTGTTGTGTAGTTATTAGTTTTCTTCTCTTGAGACATAATAATCTAGTCTTTTGATTAGTCATCACCGGTTCTCAAGTTGAGCCAAATGATACTAAAATTCCCGAGAACAAATATAAATTTTATGTGACCAAAGTACCGTGATCTGTCTCTCACACCACTTTAGGACTTCTGGTAAAAGAACGATCGATAGTGGTAGCGCATCGCCCATCTATCAATAAGTCTTACCCCCTAGTAAGATAAACGTATCTTCCCCAGAATATCATCACAATCACAGTCACTATTACTGCGACGCAGTAAGAAAGTAGTGGGAGATGTAACATGTAACATGTGTTACTAAAATGTAGTAAATTTATAAAATTGGGAAAGGGCATATACTAATAATATTAACAATATTAGCAACATGTTATTGTTGTGAATTTTAAAGTTGGAATGTTAGTAATGTGGCAGTTGTTTTTTTTAACAACCGCATTATGATTGTGTTATGCTTGTTTTTGTATCCTCCACACCCCAAAAGGGGCGAATAATGACATTAAATCTTGAATCTAGAGATTGTGGCGGGATGTGGACGCGGGCCACATTACCATGTACGGCCAGAAACAGTCTGCGGGCCAGTCAAAATCCCGTCGCGGGCCGTGTCCGGCCCGCGGGCCGTATGTTGCCCGTCCCTGCTCTAACCTACAGTCAGCACACTCCGACCTTCACCTCAAGCCTTGTGTATATCTAAACGTGAAAGAGTGTGTGTGTTTGTGTGTGTGTGTGTGTGGGCACGTAGAAACGACGTTCTGATGACACACACATGAAACTCAACATGGTTTCTTTTGACTTTTTTGGAAGGCTGTACTATTTTGACGTCAAAATAGTGCTCAGTTGAGTTAGAGCTGTTTTAGCATCATGGTTAGATTAAGGGTTAGGGTTTGGGTTAGGGGTTAGGGTTAGGGATAGCTTCAAAAATGTGAAAATGTCAAAATAATGTCAAAGAAATGGAAAGTGTGTCAAAATAATCCCTGTTTTTTTTGACAACAGTCATCAGAACGTCGTTTCTACAAAAATGTGTGTGTGTGTGGGTGTGTGTGTGTGTGTGTGTGTGTGTGTGTGTATGTGTAATTGTAAAAGTGTGCGTTTGATAGAGTGGACTTGAAGAATTAAAGCCATACAATTATGTGTGCCTGTGTGTGTGTGTAGAGGAGAGGGGGGAGAGAGTAAGGGGAAAGAGGATGTGAGCGCTCCGCGTGCGTGTGTGCATTAAATTTGATTGACATTGACTGTTTAATATTATGAAAGAATGTTGTATTAACCACCATTGGCGGTTGGCGTGCTTGTGTATTTCATTTTGCCCCATTTTATATCTCACTGCGCAAAATGTATTCTTCTATTGAAGTGAATACAAATTTGAGTTTGAGTCGTTGTCCTAGATGGGTGAGTGTGGGCTACGCAAATACAATCAGCAAGCGCTAAGTCCCATCTCCCCATCATCCAGGATTGGGTTTTTTTTTTTTTTTTTCCAATATTTTTGTTTATTTCAATAAATTTACATACTGATAACACACACAGAAACACACCAAGCATTTTTAAACAACAATAACAACAACAACAGAAAAAGAAAAAAAAATTAATAAAATAAAATAAAATAGAATACATAAATAAAGGTGTACACTTATAAAATCACTTTTTTATACATTAGCCACTGGTCATTAAATCTATTGCATTTCATTTTGATGTTAGCATTAATTTTTTCTATTTCATACCTGTTCTTAAGCATGTTGATAAAGGCATCCAGGGATGGTATTTCTTTTTTCATTTTACATGTATATATATATGATTTTGCAAGTAACAAAATTAAATCAAATATTGCATCTGTTTTGCAATTTTTTTCACATCCAAACAAAACCAAGTGTTCATTGACAAGTTACTAATATGTTCACAAGTGTTTAAGAGTCTTTGTAACCCTAACCAGAAACTAGAGATGTATTCGCAACTCCAAAAGATATGTTGAATATTTTCCTTTTCTCTCTTACAAAATGAGCAGAGATTGTCATTTTCAAGGCCCATGCTCTGACATACAATATTCGTGCCAAGAATCCTGTGTACAATTCGTATCTGTAGCCATTTTAACTTAACCTCTTTTATTTGTGCAATTCTTTGAAAAATGAATTTCCAGTCCACATTTCGTGTAACCCTAACATCCCATTTTGTACAACAATTTGGTAAAATATTAGGTTTTGCAAGAATGTCATACAGCAATTTTGCTCCTTTAAATACGGAACACAGTATTCGCTGGGCTTTGCAGCACTCAAATTTAACCAAAAAATTATTATTATTAATCTTAACATCAGATTCATTTAAGTACTTTTTGATGGCCTGTACACACCCACTGTATGTTACAAAATCAGTGTCAGCCAGGATTGGGTTCAGTCATCTGGCCTCAGGCCAAGGCTGCTAGTGGGAACCTCTAGTGGCTTGAGTTACATCCTGTATGGGCCAGCACCTTGAGCGGCTCTTTGAGCTGGAAAAAGAGCTACAGAAGAACGATTACGTTACAAAATTAAGATGACGATGATAAGGAGGAGGGCGACTTGTACAGCGCCATATTCATTGTTGATGCTCGAGGCAAGACGTGCTCTTTTCCCCCCCTAGCTGTGGTATTGAAGAGAAAGAAGGAGCCTGTGTTGACTGGAGCTGCTTGTTAATATGTCTTTGATGTACCGTCCTAGAGCAGGTCTGTACACAGTCCTGTCAACCAATGCATGATATATGTCTCAGCAGGTTCAAACACTGATCTTTAAGCCCTGAGTTATTAACTTGTTAATATGTCTTTGATGTACCGTCCTAGAGCAGGTCTGTACACAGTCCTGTCAACCAATGCATGATATATGTCTCAGCAGGTTCAAACACTGATCTTTAAGCCCTGAGTTATTAACTTGTTAATATGTCTTTGATGTACCGTCCTAGAGCAGGTCTGTACACAGTCCTGTCAACCAATGCATGATATATGTCTCAGCAGGTTCAAACACTGATCTTTAAGCCCTGAGTTATTAACTTGTTAATATGTCTTTGATGTACCGTCCTAGAGCAGGTCTGTACACAGTCCTGTCAACCAATGCATGATATATGTCTCAGCAGGTTCAAACACTGATCTTTAAGCCCTGAGTTATTAACTTGTTAATATGTCTTTGATGTACCGTCCTAGAGCAGGTCTGTACACAGTCCTGTCAACCAATGCATGATATATGTCTCAGCAGGTTCAAACACTGATCTTTAAGCCTGAATTATTAACTTATTAACTCTGAAAGCTATGATGGAATGTTTGCTCAACTCCCCCCCCCCCTCTCCCCTCCTACCACCCCCCCCTTCCCCCAACTTTTTTTTTTTTAAAGTCTCCGTTCAGTGAGAGAAGTGGTGATAACAATGAGCGTGCGGCTTTATAGTACAGTGTTTCCCAAAACGCACATGTGTGCGTCAGAGAAGCACAAAAACTGAAAAAGGACGCATGAAAAAAAAAAGGTGCGTCACAAGGGACGCAACGTTTTTTTTTTTTACTGCCGTTATGTATCCTGGCACCTCTGAGCTATCGTGCGCCCGAGCCGAGTAAGCGCGGTGATCTCCCCTACCCACTGACCGCTCTGACACGCATGCGCAGCCTTTTTGTTTGCTTCAGAAAAGCTGAAACATATCGCTCGACACATGGCTACGGAAAACGATAACCCGCAGAAATGCGGAAGACGATGCAATCGTTGAATGTTGAATCATCATTTTCAGTTCTCCCTAGACTAGGCAATGATGATCTTGTCTGTAATACGCAGTTGAACAGATTTTTTTGTCTCTTTTTTGTTTTTCTTCTGGTCATCGACTTAGTCCCCTCTAACACTAACTGCTTTTACAGAGACAATTTGTCAGTACATGCAGATTGATGTGTGTAAATTGTCGTATGACCATTTCATGTTTGTTTTATGGTCATTTTATGTGATTTTAAGGTTCCTCTAGTCAATGATGGATTCCTTTGTAACATTTATCAGAACAGTATTCCTTTTGTTGTGTTGCTTGTTTTATGGCTATTCATAATTTTCAATAAAGTTGCATTGAAAACTAAGCTTTGTTTGACTTTGAGGCGTATTTGTGTGTCACTGTCCATGATGTTGGTAATCAAAATCAAGGTAAATGTAGGAATTGTAAGGGGAATCTCAAATTTTGTAAGAGGACTCTTGAAATTTTGCACCAGAGAGTCCCAAGGACTCTCTGAAAAAAAAGCTGTGGGAAACACTGTAGTATATTATGTTTCAACACTATTTTAGAGATGAAACTGTGATTACATGTTAGAAAAGAGTGCTGTTGGTAACAGCTGTCGTATTTTTCTTAAATAGCGCTTGCTTTGGCCACCATCTTGAGCAGCTCTTTTACAGCTGGAACAAGGCTTGTTCCAGCTGTAAAAGAGCTGCTCAAGATGGTGGCCAAAGCAGGATCTAACTCAGGCCTATTGAGGCGCTCACTTACTGCTTTAGGGTGCATGGTCTGACACCCAGACAACTTGAGCAATCCTTGTCGGCTGAAGAGAAAACGGAGCTTATATATATCTTTATATACATATGTGTTTTTCATTATCAGTTAGCAGAAATTTACAGTTGTGGTAATATTAAATTATTTAAAGACATCATTTATTTATAAAAATTATTTAAGTTTTTATTATTTTTCTGTGTATTTATGTAAAAAAAAATGTGTTTGCTTTTTATTTTATAATTAATGAATTTTGTTTGTTTGTTTGCTTGTTTATTTTATTTTACTTTTTTTTTCTGAGCATGCTGTCAGTGTGGAGTGGTACATGTAACAAGTTATCCTCATCAGCATTATCATCGTTGTCATCATCATCATCATCAACATCATCATCGTGATCATCATCATCATTGTGTTTTTCATCATAATCATCATCATCATCTACTCCAATGAATGATGAATTAGTGGATTACTTTGTGTAATATTTGTTTATTTATTATTTTTATTTCTTTATTTGCAGAAGCAGCTGTCGAACAAAGAGATTGAAGAACTCACTGCTCATGGAAAACAGTTTTTGCCTGAAAGCGTGGTGAGTGGGCATTTGTTTAATATTTTTATTCCCAGGAGATTTATTGTTTCCAGCTCGCTTACATTTAAATTCTGCTTATCATCAAGCCCCGCCATTGTTCTTTACTTTAAAAAAAAAAAAGATTAGTAATAGATAATTTTAGAAGAAGTAGTGAAATAAGCAGACCCTCACTTCCACCTTTAAAAACAAACTGACAAACACTAAATCCATTACATTCAAGGAGACCACCGACTCCACAAAAAACATTTTCGTTCATTTTCAGATTTATTATGTAATATTACAAAAAATACAACTGTACCAAACGAACAGAGTTTACATGTTTCAAAATATTCCACAAATTGAACTCTACACTCTGTATTACCGATTAGGGTATATAATGATTATGATTTATTAAGGATATTATGTATTGTTTGTGTATTCTTTAACGGAATTATTGGATTCATAATAATAATAATGATAAATGATTTTGTAAAGCATGAAAATATTTGTATATTCTATAACAGAATTATTGGTATAATAATAATAATAATAATAATAATAATAATAATAATAATAATAATAATAATAATAATAATTATTATTATCATTATTATTATTATTAATTTATTTTGTAAAGCGCAAATTCCACACTCACGGTCTGCTCTTGAATCTCACACACATGCACACACTCGCACGTTAACAAGTAGTAATACAACACCTTAGTTTGGCTTATGTACAGTCAAGCTTGCAAGTTCTCTTGTAGAGATGAATAAAGAGATATTGTACTGTTTTGTACATACATCTTTGTTTGGCTTATGTACAGTCAAGCTTGCAAATTCTCTTGTAGAGATGAATAATGACATATTATATTGTTTTGTATTGTACGTACATCTTTGTTTGGCATTATTATATTAATACAACATCTGCATATATACACTTTTAAATGAAATATAGATATTATTCATTTGGAATGTTATTATCAATGGTTTTCTACAAGGAAATGGACTGAACACAGGTATATGTTCTCAGTTAGCAATACATTTACCTACAATCTCATACAAAGCGAACATTTAAATGATTTATTTAATTTAAATTAAACTTAAACTTAAAACAAAAGCCATCCTAACAAACACCAAGTAGTCAACCATTATGATGTAGTAGTAATAGCAGTAGTAGCAGTAGTAGTGGTATTAGAGTAGTAGTATTGTGAGGATAAAACAGGCCCTGGAGTCTTTCTGAATGCCCGTTCTTTGTCAATATGAGATGTTTGTATTTTTGGTTATAATTAGGCATGCTTGTTAGTTAAATGTTATATAGATAATTATTTCATAAGTCAACATATATGAGCCATATCCATACAGTAAGATGTTAATGAATGAAGTTTACATTTGTAGAGAGGGAGTGGGGAATATTGGGGAGGGAGAAGGAGCGGGGAGCTGGGAAGAGTTTATGTAATTATATATATTGTGAATGAATGTCTCCTCCCACCCACCACCACCCCCACCACCCCCTATGTTGGCAATAAAATATGAGCAAAGTACAATGCAAAAGAAAATAGTGATTTGAGTTATACATAACCGATGCCAAGCTTTCTTGTCATAATACATAATATATAAAATTGTCCTTTATCCTCGCTAGGAAGTGTAGTCTCACTCTTCTAGATGGATCACAGCCATTTGCTATATACTAAAGGCATGTTCAGTTTAAAGTTGTGTACTCCACCACTAAAACAGATAGAGCAATAGCACAAAGTCATTTTTTAATTTTATCTAAGTCCCTGGGGAATGGTACCTAATGAAGGTTATGTCCAAGATACTATCATTAACTCCAACTCCACTTCTTTCGGTCAGACAACTGACTTCCTGAAATTAAATGAACGCAAACCCTTTGCCCCTCTGATGTACATATATCTGCCCTGTACAGATGAAGTTATTATTAGGTTACCGTGCTTGGTTACCGATCGCACTGGCTGCGTCACAATTATTTTGTCCTCCCCCCCAAAAAAAGAAGAGTCCATGGTCTTAGCCACTGTGCCACATCATAGCATTTTTGCAGTTTTGTCCTCCGCCACTGAAGGGGTAGAAGCTGGTTTAGCTGTAGTGACAGGATTCTCCATGGCACGCCGGTATTCAGAATCGCGACGTTGAATCTGGACACTAGTCATTCCGTTTGTCATCGCACTCTTTCCTGCCTTTGCCGGATCTGCTGCGGAGGGGGTACTGGTTGCACCGGTTTGGCCAATTATTTTGTTGTTATTTTCATTGCCGGTGGTGTTGCTTCTACCATTTTCTATGCCGTGGATCTTCGCCCCATCTGGAACTTGTGCATTGCGGTGATCATCTTGCTGTAGGGGTCTAGGTCCGCGAGAGTCTGCTCTAAGTTCCTGGTGTCTGCCCTCTTCTTGTTGGATTCTGGTGTCTTCAAAGCGCAGTCTGCCTTCTCTGACTTCTTCTGGCGGGGGCCTTCTGTCTGCTTCTACATACCTTCTGTCTGGATAGTCTTCTTCTCGGACCACTCCTCTCGGCATTATCCTGGCATCTTCGTATCTTTCTCCTGCTCTTGCTCCTCCTTCTTGGTTCATTCTGTCTTCTCTGTATCTGTATCCTTCCCTGGCTTGGCCTTCTCCTCGGTACTGGGTTGTATCTTCTGCACACCTGGTAGTACCTCTGGTATCTTTGTATCTTCTGTCTGTGTCCCCGATAGCTCTGTACGTCACTTCATCTCTGTACTGATCATCCTGTTGGAATGGTTGAATGTTTTCGTACTCTGAGGGCCGCCTCTCTGAGTACTGCTCAGGGTATCTGTATGCAAAAAAAATAAAAAATAAAATTGAAAGCTGTAATTCTCAGTTCTAACACAAGCATATTATATACAATTAGTGATCAGTGTTTTTTGACTACCAAGAAATAATAGTGCTCAAAAAGGAAACAAGAGTTATATGTCAAAATAAGTACGGTTTATTTATGATACTTTGAATTGTATGTATGGGATTGAATTGATTGAATTGACTAGGCTACCAAAAATAATTTAGAATAGGCATTATCCCTAAATAAACCGAAAGTAGGTCAATGAGAGTTGCTTCCCATGAAGTGCGGTACACAATACATGTTGACAGCTATTTAGGAAGTACTCCTATTGGTTATCCTAGATGAACCAACTGTTGGGGTATGTAGCCTTTAAAACTGTCAATTCAATAATTATTCTTTTAAAAAATTATTTTATTTCTAGCTCTTTTCCAGCTTAAAAGCCGCTCAAGGCGCTGACCTATACAGGATCTAACTTAAGCCGCCACAGGCGCCCACTTGCAACCTTTTAGTGCATAGTCTGACGCCCAGACCACTGAGTACATTCCTGGGTGACTGGGGATAGGGAGAATGGACCTAGGGCGTGCTGGGTGTATTTGTGTAGCTGGCAATCACCCGTATAGGACATGAGCGTCAGGATCTTTAATTCCATGCGACGGAGTGCATGCGTGCACGGACTAGACCTCGGTTTATACTCTCATCCAAAGGAGTAGGAGCGCAGGGTCTCATTTTCTTTTTCTTTTGTTTTCTTTTATTTGCTGACCAGATTTAACAAATGTGTGTCCATTTTTTTCAAGGCTAGATCTATAGCGATATTTTAATCAAAGACACTTCCACAATCGACTTTGCGATAACTAAGTCCATCTCTTGTTGCATTAGCATGCATACACACACACACACACACACACACACACACACACACACACACACACACACACACACACACACACACACACACACACACAACCACATATTTTTGTAGAAACGACGTTGTGATGACTGTTGTGAAAAAAACAGACATTATTTTGACACACTTTCCATTTCTTTAACATTATTTTGACATTTTCAATTTTTGAAGCTATCCCTAACCCAAACCCTAACCCTTAACCTAACCCTAATCCTAAAACAGCTGTAACTCTATGGAGCACTATTTTGACGTCAAAATAGTGAGGCCGTCAAAAAAAAAAAGTCAAA
Source organism: Oncomelania hupensis (assembly GCA_036898135.1). Lineage (NCBI taxonomy): Eukaryota > Metazoa > Mollusca > Gastropoda > Littorinimorpha > Pomatiopsidae > Oncomelania > Oncomelania hupensis. Next base: position 12,777,947 of record CM072527.1, read on the forward strand.
AGAAACCATGTGGAGTTTCATGTGTGTGTGTCATAGTAACGTCGTTTCTACATGCCCACAACTACCCCCGTTGGAGTGCCGGGGGTTTCAGTATAAACAGTATCCCCACTTTCTGGAAATTTAGTGCTTTAAATTCCCACTGTCGCTGTCTTTCTCATTTGCTCTTTCTCATTCCTGCTCTGTTCTATCAATCTGCTATACTATCGTCTTCTTCGCTAGACCAGTCTCCTACCTTTTTTCTTGAAAACTCTTCCGGGACAAGACTCCTTATTTGTGTATGAGGTGTGTTGGATCAGCTTGGGAATATTGGACGCTTTCTGCCAGGTGGTCACTAGGGCATCCTATGATGTTATTATTTAGCAATGTAGGCATTTTATATGTATGTGTTTTGTTGATAATTTATAATGATTTGTATTCTATTTTGTTTTTGTACACGGGGGTTCGATAAGTTGGGGTGAAGCCTCAGCCGTCCCCTGCGTGGGATGTCTTTATTGTAAAGTGACTGGCTGGTGGAGAGCTTTCAGTTTTACCACTAGGGTTGTTTCAGCAGATCTTTTATGCGGATCAGGGGTTGTCCGGTCCTGATTTGGCTCGGAAGAGTCCGCTGGACCTAAAGCAATAATAATGTAATGTAATGTAACATGCCCACAACTGCAGACCAAACTCTCACACACTCCTTCCTATCCCAGACGTGCACGCGCACACATAGTGAGCACAACATTATTTTGTGAGAACGTTAAGCCACATACTTTTAAAATTACCTGTTGTCACTGCGGTAAGCGTAGGGTGCTCGGCCATCACGTTGCACAGCAACCTGGTCTCGCTGGGGATGGGGCAACGCTCGTGCTTGTCTGGCTCTCCACTTTTCTTCCTCCGCTTCCAATTTTCTGCCTCTGTAAAGTTGGTGGAGGTCCAATTCTTGTCGCCGGCCCCTGAAAAGTTGACAAAGGCTTACACTGAAAACGTTGACAAAGGCTTACACTGAAAACGTTGACAAAGGCTTACACTGAAAACGTTGACAAAGGCTTACACTGAAAACGTTGACAAAGGCTTACATTAAAAACGTTGACAAAGGCTTACACTGAAAACGTTGACAAAGGCTTACATTAAAAACGTTGACAAAGGCTTACACTGAAAACGTTGACAAAGGCTTACATTAAAAACGTTGACAAAGGCTTACAATGAAAACGTTGACAAAGGCTTACACTGAAAACGTTGACAAAGGCTTACAATGAAAACGTTGACAAAGCCTTACAAGGGTTATTTACTGAATAGTAGATGAATAGTAGATTTTACTGGAATTTGTTCACAAATACGCAGCATTTTACTCTATCGCCAATTGTGTTTATTTTAAAAAATTCTTTATCACCTAGCGCTTTTCCAGCTCAAGAGCTGCTCAAGGTGCTGGCCAACACAGAATATAACTCAAGTAGCCCGTAGCGCCCACTAGCTTCCCAGGGCTGAAGCCCAAGACAACTGGGCACTAGACGACACTTTTAGGACATGAACGTCAGGTGACAGCTTGTCTCTCAACAGCAATTGCATTTTGTATCTCACTTGGGGTGTGTCAGATAGCGCAGTGGTTGGAGCACTCGCTACTGTGTCGCAAGTTAAGCACCGTCCAGTGCGGTTAGCACTTGGATGGGTGACCGCAAAACGTGAAGCGACAAATAACAACGCCCCCAGTTGACTCAACTGTGACTGAGTACCTACTCTCTTAAGGGTGGGGAAGGTAAAGCAGCGAGGGAGAGAGATAGGCATCACCCTCATTACGCTGGCCCAAGATAAGTGTGATCTCTAACATCACGCTCCCCTACGGCCACAAGGCTATGGGACTACCTTTACCTTTACCTATCTCACTAGAAAGCAGGATCGGACTGCTTCTTCTTCTTCCTCTGTATGTTCTTCTCAAGAGGTCCGTAGCTAGTGTCTAGGTTATTCTAAAGCACTACTACTTCTTCTCATTTGTTGTAATAATCTTGTATTTTGTATCTTCCCATAATGCTTATACTGGAGAACTATGTTATCTGTGTTACCTGTAAGGGTACTCAGGTCCGTAGGCAGGCTGTCGAACGATAGGATAAGACAGTGTGTTGTACCGAGCGTCCTGTCTGCCGTATCCCCCTCTGGGCGATGTCCAGAAAGGGTAGGCACCCAAGGTCTCCCAGCGGTCAGGCCCCTCGTACCGCCTGACCATGAAGGTGGGGTCCCTCTCATAGTATCTGGTGTCCCACAGCGACTGCGTTCTTTCTGGACGCCCGTTCATTTGGACTGGACATGACCAAACATAATAATAATAATATAAATAATAATAATAATAATAATAATAATAATAATAATAATAATAATAATAATATTAATAATAATAATAATTATTATTATTATTTATTTTATAAAGCTCTATTCCACACAACTGTGTGGTCAAAGTACTCACAAGCATGCACACACTCAAAGGTTAACATAATCTTAAATATTGATCATAAACAGAGGGGTATGGTAGGGGGCGGGGGAAGGGACATGTATACTTTAAAAAAAAGATGTACATATACAAAATGTACACTTTAACACTTAGGTATAACAGGAGACAGCAATTTAAAACAGTTAAAAGAAAATAGGTACATTGGTTACAACAACTACCACATCTTTATAAATCACCCATATTAACAAAACTCATTGATCGTACATACAAATCATAAAACCTAAACCACACACACAGCCAAAAGTATACAAATCAATGCATTTGAAAAAAAAAGTGACATTGTACTAAAATTGTTAATGCACTTAAAATGGCACAGCACAAATACTATAACTTTAGGAATAGATAAATTAAAAAAATTTTAAAAATCGTGTGTTGAACACTAGCTTACCTCTCATAGGCACCATTTCAGATACGCTCCTAACCCTGTCACGCTCCTCCTGATTGTGGCTGTCCCATCTAAGAGCCTGCTGCTCCTTCCTCTCGCGTGACTTCTCCCTCTCGCGTGACTTCTCCCCCTCGCGTGACTTTTCCCTCTCGCGCGATTTCTCCCTTTTCTCTTTCTTCTCCTTCTTGCCTTTCTTCTCCTTTGATCTGCTCCTCTCGCTCAGTCTCTCGGGCCAAGGAGGACGCGGGGGAGGGTCCTGTGTAACAATGTACGCTCATTTTACTGTTTGAGACATAAGACATTTATTCGTCATATCCAAAGGTTTACCTTGGAAAACTGTTTGGGTTCGTTTTTTTTTAAGTATTAAAAGATAATAACAGACAGTTAGATGCTAAAATTGCGATGACGACGACAATAATTACGATAATGGTTGTGATGATGATGATGATGATGATGATGATGATGATGATGATGATGATGATGGTGATGATGATGATGATGATGATGATAAGGTAATGAGCCAGAATATGGTTGCAGCGCTAACTTTGTAATCACATGCTCGTTTCATGTTATCTGTAATGAATTCATTAACAATTGTTTATGGGTCTGCCTCTGTAGTTTTAACAGCCTAGACCCGTCTCCTAGTATTTTTACAATGTTCACATTTTGTGCAGTACTGTTGATACACTTTAAATGTTTTCGGAGTTTTTACCCTCCAAATACTAATAGCTGAAAAGACTCACGACATGAGAAAAAGAGCATAGCAATTATAATGAGAAAATTACACGTCACTAAAACAAGGTGGAATTGATTTTATATTGTAATACTTCTGACTCGCCTGTGCATGCTTCTTGCTGGAAGGAAGGTCCAGGTTCTTTTTGGGCACGATGAGCTGCTTGGAGGTGACCCAGCCGTTGACTAGCTCCTGTTTGCCGTAAGGGTCAGCTTTTCTGGAGAGCCTGACCAGGTCCACCATGTTGGTGTTCTTCTCCTTCCTCAACGAGTTGTCGTCGTCGTGGTGGGAGTGTCTGCGATGGTGGTGGTGGTGATGGTCTGGGTGGTGTTTGCGATAGCGCTGCTGGCGACGCTGCTTCCTCCATTTGTAGTAGTAGTGGCAGACCAGGCTTGAGATGATGCCCACCAGGATGCCCAGACCTCCCAGGGACCCGAAAATGATCATGTACAGCATCTTGGTGTTGCACTGGAACTCGCCTACTTCGTACATGGTCACCTCCTTCCCTTTGTGCTCCGGCGGCGCCACGCATTGGTTGGTCAGGTTAAGGTCGAACCTTTGCTTGACCTCGACCTTGGTCGTCCTGAGCCAGTCCCTCAAGGGCACAAGGTCACAGCTGCAGTGGAAAGGGTTCCCGGAGATGTCCAGGTGGGTTAGGTTCTCCAGGTGTTTGAACAGCTCCATCGGTATGACCTTCATCTTGTTCTTCTTCAAGGTCAGGGAGGTCAGGTTCAGGAGTGCCTGAAAGGACGTGACGTTGAGGTCATGTAGGTTGTTGAAGCCCAAGTCTAAGGTCTTCAGGTTGTCCATATTCCTTACAAAATTAAAATGAAGTTTGTAAATTACTTTATTATAATTTATAATATGTTCAGTTCTACTTACCATTAGCAATTCTATTTTAAAGTGTAGAATAGTGTCTTTTTGAGAGAGTCGTTGGGGAGAAGCTTAGTTTGTTAGTTATTCATTGCTTACAGGGTCCAGCGGACTGCTAAGAGCCGAATCATGACCACAAAATCAGGACCACAACTTGGTTGAAAGAGAACTCACCCCTGATCCGTATAAAAGGTCTGCTGAAACAATCCCAGTGGTAACACTGAAGGTACTCCAACAGCCAGTCACTTTACAATAAAGACATCCCACGCAGGGTAAGCTGAGGCTATACTCTAATTTATCGACCCCCCCGTGTACAAAAACAAAATAGAATACAAACATCATTATAAAATATCAACAAAACACATAAACATAAAATGCCTACATTGCTAAATAATAATATCATAGGAAGCCCTAGTGACCATTTGGCAGAAAGCGTCCAATATTCCCAAGCTGACCCAACAAATCCCATACACAAATGAGGAGTTTTGGAAGAGTTTTAAAGAAAAAAAGTAGGTGACTAGCGAAGTAGATTAATAAAACAGAGTAGGAATGAGAAAGAACAAAGGAGAAAGACAGCGACAGTGGGAATTTATTGCACTAAATGTCCAGAAAGTGGGGATACTGTTTATACAGAAACCCCTGGCACCCCCACTGGGGGGGGGGGGGGAGGGTGGAGAGAAGCGGTGGAGTGAGGCTGACAACATCATCATCATGATCATCATCAACTTCAACAATTTTAACATCCACAAAAAGAAGAAAATCAAGTAAAGTCGAAGCTTTCATTATTCCAGAAAAAGGAAAATTCATGGGTCTCTAGTACACATAAACAACCATGTACACACACGCATACACACACACGCACACGCACACACAAACACACACAGACGCACAGAGACTACAGCGGAATAGAAATACATGATTTTAATATAGTGCATTAGCTTTACTAGCTCACAGGGCTGTTCATGGCGCTGGCCGACGATCAGTCAATGATAATTCCTACCTGAACAAAGGGTAGAAGTTTGCCATATCCAGCGAGTTGTTAGACAGGAGCAGTTGGGACAGGTTGATGAGGAACCTGAAGGTGTCGTCGTGCAAGTGGGAGATGTTATTGTTGCGAAGGTCGAGCACCTCCAGGCGGTCCATGCGGTAGAACGTCTGCTGGTCCACCTCTTGCAGCTGGTTGTCATGGAGATACACCTGTAACAGTGACGACGATGATTATGATGATGATGATGATGAAGAGGGGATGCTGCTGCTGCTGATGATGATCAAGAAGCAGATGATGATGGTGATGATAATGATGGTGATGATAATGATGGTGATGATGACGATGATGATGCTGATGATCACTTAGACTTGTTATTATATAATTTGTTGTATATGTTCGTAATAGCTGTGAAGATTCCTTGTAGCAATACATGAACCGTAACCCTGCCAGTTGAATGTAGTCATTGAGATACAAGGAGACTAGTAAATTACGTTAAGGGAATAGATGTTAAACAAACAAACAAGACTAGTTAGTATCTAACCATTTGTGGGCTTAACAGATGTCTTATGCCTTTCTGCAATATATAGGGATCTGTTGTCGATCATATGATAGCGGTGTTGAAGGTGAACGATGACATTTTATGTTCTAAAGCACAGGCTCGTTAACCAAGAAGAATGGGGCTTGGGAGAGAGTTAGTGCATCCCCGATAGCGAAGAAGTAGTGGGTCCCCGATAAATGCTATCGGGATCCGCTACCCTTCAGCTATCAGGGATCCAGTTCTTTTTTCCCAAGCTCCATTCTACTTGGGTTATGCGTCTGTGCTATGAAATGAGAGGAGAATTTATTGAGTGAACTACTGTGTACTTTAGAGCGTCAGTGGACATCCAGGAAACAAGGAATGGGCTAACTGTCCTTAGACTCGGGGCCGCAAATTCCAAAACTCGGAAGCCTTTTAGTAGGCATACAGCATTTTTTGGAAAGTTCAGCGTCTGCTTAATACGAATCTATCTTAAGCCAGTGAATTTAGGTCTATGGTTTTTACTGTTTGGCATACAACACACGTACGTATACGGATTTAGCACCTTAACAACATGTAGAAACAATACACCGAGTGGTTTTGTTTCCTCAAAACACGCCTAAAGCATTTTATTCTGGAGCATTCGCCCATTTTCTCTCATGAGTAGTATAGTCACCTCTTTGGTGGTGATCCAGTTGAGGAACTGAGTCCGGGTCAGCAGGTTGTGCGAGAGGTCAATGACCCCTGGTGACACTGGCAAGAAAGCTTGGTGATCCACGGCGGCCAGGTCGTTATGGCTGAAGTTGGCCACCAAGATGTGAGTAGCCTCGGTGAACAGGAAGGCGCTCAGCGAGTGCAGGTTGTTGTCACGAGCGTCAAAGTATCTGAAGTATAAATCCATCGAAGTTTACCTTCAGGTGTATCTAAATCGATAAAAATGGCTTTCTTCATTAAAAGGTAAAAGCGTGTCCCCCTAGCCTTTCCGTCGTTGGGAATGGAAACGTTTGGAGTCTCCATTTTCTCTAGGCCTGCTGTATGAGGACGGTGCCTATCTCCTATCCCTCGCTGACCCATACACCCATTCACTGCTGTATGAGGACGGTGCCTATCTCCTATCCCTCGCTGACCCATACACCCATTCACTGCTGTATGAGGACGGTGCCTATCTCCTATCCCTCGCTGACCCATACACCCATTCACTGCTGTATGAGGACGGTGCCTATCTCCTATCCCTCGCTGACCCATACACCCATTCACAGCTGTATGAGGACGGTGCCTATCCCCTATCCCTCGCTGACCCATACACCCATTCACTGCTGTATGAGGACGGTGCCTATCTCCTATCCCTCGCTGACCCATACACCCATTCACTGCTGTATGAGGACGGTGCCTATCTCCTATCCCTTGCTGACCCATACACCCATTCACAGCTGTATGAGGACGGTGCCTATCTCCTATCCCTCGCTGACCCATGCACCCATTCACAGCTGTATGAGGACGGTGCCTATCTCCTATCCCTTGCTGACCCATACACCCATTCACAGCTGTATGAGGACGGTGCCTATCTCCTATCCCTCGCTGACCCATACACCCATTCACAGCTGTATGAGGACGGTGCCTATCTCCTATCCCTCGCTGACCCATACACCCATTCACAGCTGTATGAGGACGCTGCCTATCTCCTATTCCTCGCTGACCCATACACCCATTCACAGCTGTATGAGGACGGTGCCTATCTCCTATCCCTCGCTGACCCATACACCCATTCACAGCTGTATGAGGACGGTGCCTATCTCCTAATCCTCGCTGACCCATGCACCCATTAACAGCTGGGTAGACAGTGGGTGTGTCGTGCGCTTGTTTCAAATCTTTTTGCATCCTTGGGTGGTTGGCTTCAAAGCATGGTCACCTATACAGGTACTAAAACTTGCCGACGCTGCTTAACATGAAACATTGGCTATGGTGTGCCCCAAACCACTGCAGTGTTGCGCCACCAAAGCCACATAAGTTGATGCAAGTCAAGTCACATAAGTTAAGTCAAAGACGTTCAGGCAAGTCATATAGGTTCAGGCAGATATTATACATTTTAGCAAGTTAGGCATAATCAGAAGATCGTGCAAGTCTAGCAGGTGTCATATAAGTGCAGTTAAGTCAAGCCACATAATTTCACGCAAGTCATACAAGTTCAGACAAGTAAGAGTCACAAGTTCAAACAAGTAAGAGTCATATAAGTTCAGACAAGTAAGAGTCACAAGTTCAGACAAGTAAGAGTCATGTAAGTTCAGACAAGTAAGAGTCACAAGTTCAGACAAGTACGTCATATAAGTTCAGACAACAAAGAGTCAATAAAAGTTCAGACAAGAGTCATATAAGTTCAGACAAGTAAGAGTCATATAAGTTCAGACAAGTAAGAGTCGTATAAGTTCAGACAAGTAAGAGTCATATAAGTTCAAGCACGTCAAGTCACATAAATTTAGACCAGTTAAACAGTTTCAAACAACCGTATGTATAATCCATCTTCAGAAGCTTTTCACGTTGCCTTACCTGAGGCGAATCATGTTGTGCATGGAAGGAAGACTGGTCAGGGCGTTGGAGGCCAGGTTGAGCCTCTCCAAGTGGCTGTTGTCTCCAGGGAGCACTGCAGCATGCAGCGTGTTGAAGCTGAGGTCCAGCAGCCGCAGGTGACGTAGCGCAGACAGGTCCACCTCTGTGGCGTGCTGCAGGAGGTTGTGAGAGATGTCCAGTGACGTCAACTGTTGCATGCTACCTGCTGCTGGCCCGTTGAATGACGCCAGTCTGTTCATAGACACAGCACAGCACGACGAATAAATAAGTAATCGGTTCAGTTGTTTTAATGTCTTTTTTCATGAAAATTATAAGACCATAAAGCTGCTGAAAAAAAAAAAAAAAACTAAATCAAAACAAAACCAAATATTAAATCACAATCAGCACTATAACTAATATTACCGACGCCTCATTAAGTAAGATATACTAGCGTTTATCAGAGAAATGTACCAATAAAAGAACCTATAAACGTTTTTTGCTAAAATAATAAACGAACAACACTAATTTTGCCCACTGATGGTGCATTGTTAGACAAGAGACCTCTGAAGCGATTGCATTCAAGCAGTAAATGTTTCGAAGAAAACCTCTCGTTGCCAACACATTTAGCATTCTTGCAATACTTAGCCCTTACTGTATTTAAATATATTCTATACGCCATTGACACTACATATCAAGAAATTACACATGTGGTTTTCATACTGCTGATTACATTTACAATGAGTGAGAGAATGAAAAGAATGCCTTGGCTGAGAAGGCAGCTCGGGTTTTTCCCGCTTGGGTGACGAAGAAAATCTTCTACAAAGGATTGAATTACATTTATTTAAGCGCAATAAGATCAACACGATAAAGACAGCAAGATGAAAATTGATGCTGATTATTCCCTGACTAGCGTTCAGACATGCGCCAACGTATTGACTGAATTATTCAGTCACAAGAATTCCGCTTGACTGGAGAACGTGTGTACTGAACTCCCCGAGCCTGTCTCTGAGACTTGGAGCTGCGAGACATGGGGTTGAATTGAAAACTCCTAAACAATATCTGCCTTACTACCAAAAAAATGCGGCAGAATAGAAAGCTGTCATAAGAAAATGAAAGGGAATACAATATTTAGGCAACGCTGGATTAGGGTGGACTTGCGGTCCATGGCGTGGCATAATGCGCACATGAGTGTCTTTAGATTCCAACTGCGGTCTCAGAATTGTTTCGTCCTTGCAGGTTCTCGGGGACTAACGTCTTGAATTAGAAGGTCTACTTATCCTCAATGAGCATGATACAGTAGCTCGGTTAATAACGGGTAGTTCGGTTAATACAGGTATTTAATACTGCGGCAATCCATCATTTATCTGAAAATTGTCATCATGAGACAATTGTCGTCAGAAGAACAATCCATGTTGAGTATGGGATAAGTCCAGTCTTGATACCTGCAGTAAGAAAGGTTGAGTTCCCTCAGATTGACCAGATCCTCAAAGCCGTCGTCCAGAGCGGACAGCAGGTTGTGGCTCATGTCCAGAGTCTGCAGACTCCGGATGTTCCCAAACGTAGCAGCGGGGACAGAGGCTATCTGGTTCTTGGAGAGGTCCAGATGCTTGAGCGCCATCAAGGTCACCTCGGAGAAGATGCCGGGGTTGGAGATGCTCATGTTGGAGAGGTTGATGGTCTCCATCCCTGAGGACTGCAGCGCCTTGAGAACGTCCACCACCTTGACCACATACCAACAGATACATTTGTCACATTTCCAAACAAGAGGAAATTGGACAGTTCAAGACTGCACGATGTGCTGGAGTTTTCTGTTGGACTTTGCATTACGATTGAGAAGCGCACCGGTAATCATGAACCTTTAGTTTCGCGCGCGAGATGTGCAGTGACAGCATTTGTTTACCTTTCATTTGGTTTTATGTTGATGCTCGTTAGGCTTGGCATGCTCTTTGTTTTTTTTGTTTTTTTTTCGGTCGGCATTATTGTTGTAATATTGAGATCTTTCTGGATTTGTGCTTGTTTATCACCGACGGAAGATTCGAGATCTATCATGTAATGAAATATTTAAAGTGTGTAGAACTTTCTGTGATGTAGTAACGCGGAATTGAAATATTTCAGTGAATATAATTATCTCCAATTGTTTATTACAGGTCGCTGAACAACGTCCGAATGAAGGCAAAACGCCTAGTCGTTCCTCTTTACTCATTGTGTTTAATTTTATGTGTAAGGGATTACGGCGAACATAAGCTAAAGATGCCTCGATCTTACCTGAGAAAAGGGCAACAAGTTGTTGCCGGCCAGACTGAGAGCGTGCAAGCCTGGGATTTTGGTCAGCGCCTGAGGGTGGATTTGTTGCAGCCCACAGTAGGACAGGTCCAACGTTCTGGACGCGTGCGGGTACCAGGTGTCGGCCATCTCGAAGGCGTCCTCCGTGACGTTGGAGAAACGGTTGTGGGAAAGGTCAAGGACGCGAAGTTGGATGACGACCTGGAAGCGGAGCCCCAGCTTGATGTTGGTGACTCTGTTGTGAGACACGTTGAGAACCTGGGTACAGAGATAGAGTTTGATACAGACAAAGAGCACTGTTAGGGGCGAACTTGCATCACCAAGGTGCGAGACGATTCAGATCACCAAGGGTTTTCTCTGGGTACTGCAGTTTCACCCCCCCCCCCCCCCTCTTCATTCATGCTATTGGGTGCAATCAATCGAAAATTTCAAGAAATAAAATTCGATTTCCTGTCCGTCTTCTCATAACGATCTCCATGCCTTTACGCCCCACGTTGGAGTGATAGACCTTTGTCTGTTATGCCGCACCGACTGACGTGATTTTCACTGATAGTTAACGTGTGAACTTGCAACTCCTGAGGAAGCCGTTAAGCGGAATACAGTACAGGGAATCTACTATAATCTGCTGTGTGTTGTTTCTTCTTTTACCCTTTGACTTCTTCCAGTTTAACATTGTGATCGGTAAATGTCAACTGGAAGACTGTCTTTGTAGATCTACTAACTTTGAGTAGAGGAACGCTGTGCAGTAGAAGGTCTGGCAGACCATCTCCTTCCCCTAGCTGGTTGTGGCTGAGGTCCAGATACTCCATCTCCCCGTTATCTGCGAAAAGCGCGCTCGGCAAGCTCCTTAAGCGGTTGTTGCGCAGGTCCACCCTACAGAAAGCACCGAGAGAGGGAAAGTAGTATAAACTTGAAATAGTATATCCTGTTACTTTGTGTTACACTGACCATGCTAGAATAGCCTAAATATTACCAATACTGGACTCCTATCTTCCTCCTCCTCTTCTTCTTCTTCTCCTCCTTCATCATTACCATCATCATCATCATCATCATCATCATCATCATCGTCGTCGCCGTCGTCGACGTCGTTGTCATCATTATGATGCTCTATGTTGGGATTTTTTAGATTTGGATTTAGATTTTGGAAAATATTAGACAATAAATCTGTAAATTTTGGATATTGCATGTTGAGAAGTAAAATATCAGTGTACGTTTTTACTTTAAGACTTTCATAACAGATTACACACTGCGTGTCTACTGATCTCTAAAGCCCATGCCACACGAGCGTCAAATCTACTGGACTTGACGCGAATCGGAGCAATTTTCGACTTCGAAGTCGGAATTTCATTTTGACTTGAATCGCGCAGTGCCACACGAAAGTCGCACATCGAGTCAAACTTGAGGGTTATTGGTCTTGAAGTTTTGCTGTACGTGTGTTGTGATCACGTGATTCGTATTCTGCTTCTCATTGGCCAAAAGGTCCGAATCACACAATCGAGACTCGCGGAATTAGAACATGTTGAAAGTCGGCAATCGGAGCCAATTCAAAGAATCTGGATTCGCGATGCACAGGGTGCCACACGACAATCAAGGGATTTTGTCGTGATTTCATGAATTGGATTCAAGATTTGACGCTCGTGTGGCATGACCATAATTCTTCCAGCGAAGGGACGAAAAGCTGTTGTTGCCATACAAGAGTTTATTGTTTAAAATGTATTTTTGTGTGATGTGTGAATTGTTATTGTCCTTTTTTTTCCTTTCATATAAATGAAAATATAAGCTGTTACTATCCGAATGTCCTTCTGTAAATGAGAATAGTGGATTGTCTTGTGGCGTGTGGTCAGCTTAGAAGACATAACCACTTAAATAGTATTCATAGGTCAGTATAGTAAGCTTATTTTTGAACTGTAAAACTTTGTATCACAGAAGTCTGATGTATGTGAGGGCAGTTGAACGGTAAAACTTTGTATCACAGAAATCTGATGTGTGTGAGGGTAGTGATGTAAGGGAGTGATGTTTTTGTTTTTATTGAAATAATATGATTTTGTGTGTAAATTTAAATAAATGTTTTTTAAAAAAAAGTTTAACGCTTGAGAACACATTACAAGTGTTTCATTGCTTTGACATTGCCAGAGCAGTTTGGTCAATTTGGTACAAAATAATAATAATAATAATAATAATAATAATAATAATAATAATAATAATAATAATAATAACAGGCAATTTATACAGCGCTTTCCAAAATCACAAAGCGCTTTGCACAAATAAATGTAAACACAACATGCGTACATTGGTCAATAACACGCAACCACATACATACATCCCAACACCAAAAATAACTAACAACACTCACTCGTGTCGCCTAAGAAAAGGCCTCTCTAAAAAGATGCGTCTTCAAGTTCATTTTAAAAGACGCTAGTGAAGGACTGTGACGGACGGACCGAGGTAGCGAGTTCCAGGTCTGAGCGGAGAAGAAAACTGAAAGCTCTACCACCGTGTTTCACCCTGTGGTATTCTGGTACACGGAACATCCTTTCATCTGCAGACGAGCGGAGAGACCGAGAAGGAACATAGACGGTCAAAAGTTCGGAAAGATAGCTAGGAGCAGTTCCAGAGATGATGTGGTAGCAAAGACATGAAATTTTATATTTAATTCATTGTTCAACCGGGAGCCAGTGTAGCTCTTGAAAGAGAGGCGTGCAATGCTGTGATTTCCGTGCTTTGAAGATGAGTTTAGCTGCAGAGAGCAGATTAGTACCCAAGCGTTGTGGGAAAGAAAGAATATTGCAATTGAAAGTCTACATCCACTACAAGCGACATGGCAGACGGGGATAAGCATTGCAGGGAAGGACCTAAAACGATGAAGGCTAAACGGACGCCTTATGCCTTATTTGCACTGTGCAGGGTCTTCTACTGCAGGTTGCTAAGATGCATGATTATGTGTGGTGTCATGGAGTAAGTGGATACGTGCGCTAATGTAGGACGTCAGGGAACATCCTGTAAGCACGCAAGAACCCAGAGTAGTATATTTTGGTGTGGATGGGGCGGGAAATTATTATTATTATGATTATGATTATGATTATTATTATTATTATTATTATTATTATTATTATTATTATTATTATTATTATTTGTTTGTTTGTTTTGGTAACGCTTTATTGTCCCATTTTATCGGGAAATTCTGGGTGGCCTCCCCTCCCGATAAAATGGGACGTTGTGTCGGTCAGAGACGTGGTCAAGAGGTTGAGTGTAGAGAATGAACAGTACGGGCCAAAGCAAGGATCCCTGGGGAACTCCGCACTCAAGCCTGATGAGATAGGAGTTCAGTTTGTCAATGGAAACAGTCTGATAGTGGCCAGTGAGATAAGAAGAGAACCAAGAAAGAGTTGTGCTGAGGATGCCAAAAGTATGCTGAAGACGTTGAAGAAGGATGTTGTGATCGACCGTATCAAAGGCCGCTGAGAGATCAAGAAGAGCAAGGGCAGAGATTTCACCTTGATCAGTGGCAGAAAGAAGATCATTAGTTATTTTGAGAAGAGCAGTTTTAGTGGAGGGGTTATGACGATATGCTGACTGAAGAGGAGAGAGTAGGTTGTTGGATAGAAGGTGAGAGTTAAGCTGATTCAGAACTATTCTTTCAAGGAGTTTGAAAATGAAGGATAAGTTCGAGACAGGACGGAAGTTGCTGTTAGGGCCAAGCGACGGTTTCTTTAAAAGAGGTTTAACTATAGCAGTCTTGAAGGAATCTGGGACAGCGCCCGATTGTAGAGAGTTGTTGATGATTTCAAGGAAAGAAGGAAGAAGAACAGGTAGACAGTCAGAGTAGAGTTGTGAACGAATAGGGTCAAGGTCACAAGTTTTTAAGGTGGTTTCTTTGATGACTTTTTCCAGTTCAGGAAGAGTCAGAGGGTGTGAAAGGAGTTCCTGTAAAAGCAGGAGGAATGTCAGAGCTTTGATATGCTATATTGTCTAGTTTGTCACGGATGGCTTGGATCGTGTTGTGAAAATACTCAGAGCAAGCTTGTGGGAGTTTGGAAGGGTCAATGTTGTTGGGCAAGGGAGAAGCAGAAGAACTGCCAAGTAGGTCGTTCATGGTGGAAAAGAGAGCTTTGGCAGAGGTTGTTTCACAAACTTTGGTACTGTAGTGTAATTGCTTGGCGTTTGTGATGATTGTCTGAACTTATTCTTTGTGTTTAATGTATATATGTCTGTCAACTTCTAGCTTAGATGTTCGCCTTTTTCTCTCTGCTCGGCGACGTGCTTGTTTTGCATTCATTAATACTTCAGATGTCATCCAATGTGCAGAAGGCCTATCTACAACGAGTTTTGTTTTTGAGAGTGCTTGTTTATCAAGAAGTATGCAAAGAGTGGAGTCATAGTGAAGCAGGATCCGAGATAGGTGGACGATCAAGAAGTCACCGGGCTGCTTCTGCGCGAAATGTTTCTATGTTGACCTCTTTGAGGTTGCGACGGACTACGCGTTTCTTTTGCTTAGGCGGCCTGGCTAGTTTGTGGGAGAATAGAACGGCAGAGTGAACAGATCTGAGGTAGTCGTTCAGAAGAACGCCACATGCCAGCTCGCCTTTAGTAGCTCTTGAGCTGTAAAGGCGCAATGTAAAAACGATTAATAATAATAATAATAATAATAATAATAATAATAATAATAATAATAATAATAATAATAATAATAACAATAATGTATTATTATTATTATTATTATTATTATTATTATTATTATTATTATTATTATTATTATTATTATAATGTATTATTATTATTATTATTATTATTATTATTATTATTATTATTATTATTATTAAAAGCTTGTACCACTCACCTGCGGAGGTGCAGGAGGCCGGTGAAAGTACACAGCTGCAGGCGCAGGAAGCCGTTGTTGGAGAGATCTATCTCCTGCAGGTGTCGCAGCTGTTCCAGCGACCCGTTGATCATGGGGCCCAGGTAGTTGCCCGACAGGTCCAGCTTCCGGACTTGCGCGGACATGGCGGGCACGGTGATCAACCCTCGGTGCGAACAGTCGACCGTAAAGTTGCTGTCGGAGCACGCGCACTGACTGGGGCAGAAGGGCGGGGGAGGAAGGGTCGGGATGGATGGAGCTGGGGTGGGGGATGCTGGGAGCGGGAGGAGGGGGAAGAGGAGGAGTAAAATGGGGATGATGGAGTGTAATGGAGGTAATTTTGACATTTTCATGTTGTAAACGGAATTGTTAACTTCTTTTTTTTTCCCCCACCGCTAGCAGTCTACAAACTAAAAAAGGAATCGCACTATTACAAATTAGGCTTGACCTTTAACACATTGTCGGAGTACCCAAACCACTATATTTGTAAGTCTACAAGATTTGGGTTCGCATCATGAGCGAATTACACTCCGAAGCTGGATGTAGTTTGTCAGTCCAAACGTCAGCAGCCACTGTAGCCTTTTTTAAACAAAGGGAGACAAAAAGTGTGTGCAAACACAAATGGGAAGGTAATCTCGCCCGAAGTCCATGTTCCTCTGTTGAAATCATATGTATCACATATCATATGTATCACACACTTCCTATTCTTCTTGGGCGCATACGCCCTTGAAACATTTCACTTTTCAGTATCATCTTCCTTTAAACAGTGATAAATCGTTGTTTATTCTAGCTGTAACACTGATCCAAGGAAGACCGAATATTTCTCAATTTACAGAAAAAGCCAGTATTTTGGACCTCTAAATTGCTCCCAAACACGGATAAACAGTCCAAAGCGTCTTCATCCCTAATTGTAGCACTGTTCCAAACGAGACTGAACGTTTCCAGTAATCATTCTCAAACTTGTTGCCAGGCGGCGCCGTCAACTCTATGTTGCAGGTTCGGACCCTGTAAAACGCCCTTTGATATCTGTGCATGCGGTACAAACTGTTTGCAAGGGCGTCGGAGCCAGTCCGGCCAGTTTTCTCGCTCGACTGAAGCTTCCTAGAAGGCAGTAGGGCGTGTTTTTTTTTTGTTTTTTTGTTTTTTTTAGGGTGAAGAGGGGTACGTGAAGAGGTGTGGAAGGGGAGATAAGCAAGACAAAGAAGATGACGAAGAAGAAGATTGTTACTTTAATATTTTTGGGTAGGGAGGGGAAGGAAGGATTTTTATTTCTTTTTGCCACTCCTGCAAGCTAAAACAAGGGAGTCTTCTCAGCGAAAGGGCAGCAGCCGCAAAGCAGTGGACGATGGGGAATAGGAATACAGTAGTGCTTTGCGTGCAATGTTTTTATACCTAGCCATCGCCCGGCTTTTTCACGTGAGCGTCTTTCTTATATTTTCTGTTTATAGTCTCACCCGAAAGTGCATGTGACTGTACCACTATGTAGATGTGTGCGGTGTGAGTGTGTCTGTATTTGCGTTGGGACTGACCACGGTGTCAGAGATCCGAGTAGTAATCATTATCTACGCCCCTTTCTTCAAGCAGTATTGGATGACAGCCCTTAAACACTATCTTATCCTATCCTATCCTATCCCGTAACTCGGAAGTCGTTGGGGCACCTCAGACGATCGTTTAACCAGCGTACTCCATCTTTCTCTGTCCTCAGAAATCCTCATGGCTTCGCTCAGTGTCAAGCCAGTCCATTCTAGAATGTTGTCCTCCGAACTCCTTTTCTGTATCCCTTTTCTTCTGCCTCTTTGCACCATGCCTTGAAGGATAATTTTGGCAAGGCCTGATGCTCTCATGACGTGGCCATACCATCAGAGTTTCCGTATCTTCACCACTGTGACATCTCATCGTGTTGTTCAATGGCTTGTGTGATGGTCTGTCGGACTTTCTCGTTGTTGATTTGCTGGGTATAGGAAATGCCCAGAAGTCATCTGTAGCACCTCATCTCCATGCTTTGTATTCTTCATTGTAGGTCTGCTTTGGGGGTCCATGTTTCGCAAGCGTATGGGAAGATGGAGATGACAAGGGAGCGCAGCAGCCTTACCTTGGAATGTAGGCTGATGGTCCTGTCTTTCCACATGGGCTTCAATCTTGTCATAGCAGCAGTTGTTTGTGCGATCCTGGAGAGGACTTCCTATCGGGACCCATTATCTGAAACAATTGCTCCTAAATATTTTAGGCTATGCACTGTGTTGAGGAATTGGCCTTGGAGTTTGATGTCCATGTTGATGCCATTGGTGTTGTCATCATTTTTGTCTTCTCTGCACTTATTTCCATTCCAAAGGCTCTGGAGGTGGTGTCAAACCTCTACCAGCTGTTCAAGTTCTTGTTCCTCTCCAGCCAATCCATCAATGTCATCTGCAAAACGAAGGTTGGAGATTGCTCTACCCACTATGCTGACTGTGTCTTCGTGATCTACAAGGGCATCTAACATGATGTGCACCATGAAGATGTTGAAGAGTGTTGGAGAGAGTATGCATCCTTGACGAACGCCGATTGTTGTGCTGAACCAGTTCTCTATGGCGCTGTTGTGGAGGACTGCACTGGTAGCCTTTTGATGACTTAATAATGTTAGGACTGATGTTGTACACTCTCACGGTTGCCCCCAAAGCTGCATGCCAGACTCGATCAAATGCTTTCTTGAAGTCTACAAACACGTGATTTAGATGTTGTTGGTGCAGTAGGTATTTTTCGCAGATTATTCTGAGGTTGAAAATCTGTTCAGTGGTACTTCGCCCTGCCATGAATCCTGCTTGTTCTTCGGCTATGATTTGTCCAGCTTGGGGTTTCAACCTGTTGAGTATTATTTTCAGGAGGACCTTGCTAGGATGGCTGATAAGACTGATGGTGCGGTAATTTTCACACTCCTGAAGGTTACCCCACTCTGCCATGGGCCAAATCTTGTTACAGATAATGGTGAGGGCGACAATCATCGCTTCTCCTCCTTCTTGAACCAGTTCTGCCGGTATGTTGTCCGCTCCCGCTGACTTCCCCTTCTTCAGCGATTGCACTGCTGCCTCAACTTCTTCTCGGAGAATAGATAGATGCCACCTCCGGGTCCTGCAGTTTGTTAGGTCGAACTTCAGTCTGGTACACTTTGCTGTGTTCACTCTCTTCAAGTGAAACCGGAAAGGCATCACTTCCGATGCTCCTGGAAAAGTGCGTGTCCTGCCAATGTTGACGCTTGATCTTAAGCGTTTCTTGACCATGATGTAGTCAATCAGGTTGTGATGCTCCCCGCTGGGACTGTGCCAGGTCCATCATCTGTTGGATTTTTTTGTGGAAACCAAGCGTATTTGGCAGTCTTGGATGGTTGTATTTGGCAAACTCCAAGAGTCTCAGACTCCTGTCATTTGTCCTGTTTTTGCAGTGGGGTTCATGTGTGTCTCCCCAGTTGTGGTGCGCAACTTGGCCAACCTTGGCATTCCAGTGGCCTTGCACACTTCGACACTTGGTCAAGGACAGCCTGCAGATGTTCATAGAAATCCTCGACTTGGCTGTCGTCAAAGTCTAATGTTGGGGCATAGGCCTGGATGATGGTGATGTTGAAAGAGGCTGCTATCAGACGGATAGTAATGAGTCTACCGGAGACTGGGCGGCAACCCATGACAGTGGCTAGAATGTCTTTGTGGACCAAGAATCCAACGCCGTGTTCGTGCCTGTCATCTCTACCGCTGAAATAAAGCGTGTGGCCTTTGTCGGTCGTTGTTTCACTTAGTCCTTTTCAGCGCAGTTCGCTGGTACCTAAAATATTCCATCGATAGTGGTCCAACTCGTTGGCCAGTTCCTCTAATTTTCCCTCCGCAGTTAGGGTCCTGACATTCCAGGTTCCTATGACGATGTTGTCTCTCGAGCGGATCGTGCTAAGTTGTCCATCAGTAGCACACTTATCACCTCCGTCCTGGTGGCCAACGGAAGGAGCGGTCCTTGGTGACCTGGGCGACGACCGATCCGGTATGGAGGGAGTGGTTCTTTTCATACTTTTTATGCATTCATACTTTCATTCTTTTCTTTTCCAAGAGCTGACCCAATCCTCTCCAGACTGTTGGCCACAGCCGAAATCCACGAGTACAGTGTGGCTCGCCTTTGCCCAGAGCACATGGTCGTTGAACCTATAATAACGTGAGATTCCTCCACCCTGGCCGGTGACTTTTGTGTAGAAGATTTCGCCCAGTGATGCCGTGCTGAAATCACCCCTGTTCGTTGCACTTACGACACGGCGGGAAACGTTGGGTCCATCCTATTCAGTGCCCGAACCCAAAGGGCTCTTAAACGCATTCTTTACATAATACTGTTCTTGCCTTCAATCTTGTTGTTGTTGTTGTTGTTGTTGTTGTTGTTGTTGTTGTTGTTGTTCTTTTTCTTCTTCTTCTTCTTCTTCTTTTTCTTCTTCGTTGTCGCTTTTATCATCATTATTGTCCTTTTTATCGTTGTCGTATCTTCATCGTCGTCGTCCACGTCATTATCTTCGTTTTTGTCGTTATCATCGTCATCGTTGTCTATATCGTCGTCTTCATCATGGTCGCTGTCATTGTCGTCATCGCCGACACCGCCGTCATCATCATCATCATCATCATCATCATCATCATCATCATCATCATCATCATCATCATCATCATCATCATCATCATCATCATCATCATCATCAAGGCAGATTCATTTAGACCGTTCAGATTGGTCATTTGTCCCGGAACTGTGGCTGTAGTACTCCTCAAGCCTTGTTTGCATAAGGCGGCTTGTTTTGTCTGTACCTTGAGCAGCTCTTTGAAGTGATCGGTGCACTAACTTACTTCAGTGACTGTTTGTGTGTGTGTTTGTTTGTTTGTAGCGGTGCGTGCTTATAAAGTCTCGTGATACTTCTTGGGTCGAATGAATGAGTGGGGCGCCTAGGGCGTCTTGAGTTAGATCCTGTATCGGCCAGCGCGTTGAGCAGCTGTGGAACTGGAAAAGCGCTCAACAAGAACGATTCAATAAATAACGATCCTTATTGGAACTTTGGAACTTTGTCCTTTTATTAGCAAAACCACATATAATTCAAGCATGAAACAAGGCTCATAGCCCATGGAGCATTTTAGCCCAAAACTAGAGGAAAAAGGGGGGAAGGGGAATTACAGACATTAAAAAACAATGAACGGCACCAAAAAAGCTGCTCCATAGGCATCACAAGACAAACCTCTGAAATGTCAAAAACCCGTTTTAAGTTTTACATTGGGTCAACATGGAAAGAAAAATGTACAGCATCGCCTGGTTCACAAACGAAGACAAAAGGGAATGCATTCTTATATAGCGCTTTTTCAGCTCAATAGCTGCTCAAGGCGCTGGTCGATATAGGATCTAACTCAAGCCACCCGAAGAGCCCACGTGCTGCCTTGGGCGCACAGTCTGACGTTCAGACGACTGAGCACAATCCTAGGCGACCGGGGAAGAATAGAAAACTATACATTGAAACAACCATCAGACTAATAGCAATAGTAAGATGGCCAATGCTTACAGCCAAAGTTTATGTCCGGGACACCGGGAGTCGAACCCGCAACCTTTGTAACACGAGCTCGCCGCTCTATCAACTGAGCTATCCCGTTATCTATAATGACATAACTCAAACTCCAATAAAGCGGCTTAAATTTAGCAACCTGCTCTTTGATTCAATATTCGTCCAAACAAGAAAGTAGAAGTTTGACATAAAATTAAAAGAGAACTGTACGTCACTATTGGAAAAGTGAAAAAAATAATCCCTATAAAACGGCTCAAATCAGACAACCTGCGTTTAGATTTAGAGTTCAATAACTGATTTAACTTAATAGGCATTCGGGTGATTCCTGAAGTATTGAGGTACTAAAGAAAATCTGTTAACAACCAACACAGAATTTGTACATCTAAACAGATAATGAAATTCATCACCTAGTTCATCCAGATCACACAGAGTACACAGCCTATCTTCTCTCTGAAGTATAATGTCGACACCCACCATAGGCGATACGGCCGAACGGGAATAACCATCCCAAGGAAAGAGGAGGCGAGGGACCTAAATCAAGCGAAGCCAACCAATCCTTATTCGCAACAATACAGCTACAAGTGAAAGCACTGAAACACCAGAGCAATCATACTGCTAAGGCAGACAGTGAAAAAAAGGCCACTTTTGATCTCACCCACCACGGGATGCGAACCTGGGTCATCGGTGTGCCATGCAAAACGCTGTACCACTAAGCCTCGGCGGTGGATCAGTTGTTGGGTTACGACGCTTCACGTGGTAGAAGGCTGTGGAGAGATAAGGCGACACGCTATACTCCGTCGCTCTCGTCCCCGCTCCTTACGGCTAATTTGCTGGTTTAGATAAGGGCTTGGGAAGGCTTTGGTATGGATGGACAGATGGATTGAAAGAGGAAAGAATGGGAAGGAGTGGAAAGGACAGAAAAAAGGGAGGAGGAGGATGATGATGAGGAGGAAAAGTAAGAAGAAGGAGACGAAAGAGGAAAATGGAGGAGGTTGAGGAAGAAAAAGAAAAGCAAGAAGATGAAGATGATGTTGATGATTGATGATGATGATGTTGGTGATTGATGATGATGGTGATGCTATGATGATGATGAGGATGATGATGATGAAGAAGAAGAAGAAGAAGAAGAACAACAACAACAACAACAGCAACAACCAACAACAACAACAACAACAAGCCATTTTATTTACAACAAGGATGGAGATTTTAGGCTATAAGCCTAATCTTACAATCTGTCCTGGCGGCATTCACTCTCACATGCTAATGGTTATACAATAAAAAAATTTCAACGTACATTAAAGTGTAAACATATAATTTAGAATGGACACTTATAACATAATAGATATTAAATAACAATCAAGATGTAACAACTTTGCAGCAACAATACTGACAGTGGTTATGAGGGAAGAGGCTGGAAGGTCGGGAGAAGGAGGAACATAATTATCTTGAAGATGACAAAGTGAGATGGTAAGAAGACGAAGAAGATGTTAATGGCCCCACCCCCACTCCCCTTATCCTGTCCCCTTCTTCCTGAAACTCATTTTGTGTTTATGTTTCTGTTATGTTGCAGAAGGTAGTGAGTTCCAAAGTGAAGGATGCCAGCTTGACGGGATCTCTAGCAAAATCTGTCAGCCTGCAGTCAGCGAAGAGGCTCTCCCAGTTACTGCAGTTTCACGATGGAGACCTGATTTTTCTCAGTGCTGGCCACGCATATGAACCCGTAATTTTTTTTTTGTAATATTACCAATACGGAACTAATCCTTTTGAATCACAGTATGAACCAAGGACTAGTCTGTGAATCTGTGAACGCACGCATTCCATCCCATGGACTTTAAAGATCCTGAAGCTCACGTCCTAGTGCTAGCTACACTCTAAAAGGTGTCATTTTTGTTTGCTGTATTGATTTATGTATTCAATGCTTGTATTATACTCATCAGTTTTTACCTGCGTTTGTTTTCCAGCATGCAGCGCTGAGCAAGATACGTTTGAAATGCGCTGAGGTCTTCGAAGTGAAAGGTACAAATGGGTGTAGATAATATTGCTTACATTCTTTTAAATAGTTTGTTTTATGTTGCGTAAACAAACAAACAAACAAACAAACAAAATTCAGGTCACTGAGGGTTTTTTCCCGGTACTGCGGTTTCTTCCCACCATTCAATAATGGTATTGGATGCAGTCAATCTAAAAATTTCACAAATTAAATGTGATTTCCTTTTTGTCTTATAATAATAATAATGATAATAAAAATAATAATAATGATAATAATAATAATAATAATAATAATAATAATAATAATAATAATAATATCCTATCCTATCCTATCCTGTCCCGTAACTCGGAGGTCGTAGGGGCACCACAGATGATTGTTTAACCAGCATACTCCATCTTTCTCTGTCCTCAGCAGCCCTGATGGCTTCGTTCAGTGTCAAACCAGTCCATTCTCGAAATGTTGTCCTCCCACCTCTTTTTCGGTCTCCCTCTTCTATCTCCTTGCACTGTTCCTTGCAGAATGGTCTTTGCAAGGCCTGATGATCTGGTGACGTGGCCATACCATCGGAGTTTCCGTTTCTTCACCACTGTGAGCAGGTCATCATGTTGTCCAATGGCTTGTGTGATGGTCTGTCAGACTACGTCATTGGTGATGTGTTGGGTATAGGAAATGCCCAGAAGTCTTCTGTAGCACCTCATCTCCATGCTTTGTATTCTTCGTTGTAGATCTGCTGTGAGGGTCCATGCTTCGCAAGCATATAGGAAGATGGAGATGACAAGGGAGCGCAGCAGTCTTACTTTATTAGTAATAATAATAATAATAATAATAAACCAAGATGCTATCACACGCTTTTCATTCACTCAAACTCAAAGCACGGCGATCTGAAGAGATCGCTAATGCAGAAGTCGGAACAGAAATCAGTTTTTATATGTGAAAATGATAGATTGACTGCATCTAATATTATTATTGAAGGGAGGGTAGAAACCGGATAACCGGAGAAAACCTTCGATGTCCTGAGAAACTACCGAACCTAAGTCATGTAAGTTCCTCCCAGATTGGGTTTGAACCCTGGACCTTCGCTTTAGGAGACCAGCTCTCTACCAACAGTATACCAGCCCACCCCTAACAGCGGTCTCCCTGCCTTTACACCACATGTTTGAGTGATAGATGGGTGTTTGTTGTGAAGGTGACACTGTGTGTAAGATGTGAACATGCATGTTGGGACAGACCGCCGCCCTTGCAGCGTGATTGGTAGTAAAGAGCCAGTATAGCATCCACTATTATTTTTTAACATTTATATTTTGTGAGTGTGATTTGTGTGCGTGTGAGTGTGGGTGTGGGTGTGCGTGTGTGTGTGTGTGTGTATGGGTGTGTGTGTGTGAGTGGGTGTGTGCTCGAGTGTGGGTGTGTGTGTATAGGTGTGTGTGTGTGTGTGTGTGTGTGTAAAAATTGCAACAAGTGAGGCCATGATAATAGATTTACAATGCATACTGTTAGTCTACGTCAACACTGGCATGGATCTCAGTTCAGTTAACCAAGCATTGTTTTGTCTTGAAAATGTTGTTTTGTTTTGTTTTGGTAGTTTGTTTGGTTTTGGTATTACTTGCTTTTTGGTATTAAATAAAAATTGTGTTTTGTTATATTTTCTATATTACGTGTTTGGTGGTTGTGTAGGTATGAAGGTGAGAGATCCAGATGGCCTCAACTTCTTGTGGGTGGTGGACTTCCCGTTGTTCCTACCTAAAGAGGACGGAGGTAAAAGTCATTCTAAAATAATCCCCCCCCCCCAAAAAAAAAAAAAAATTAAATAATAAAAATAAAAGTTAAAAAAAATATAAAGAAAGAAATTATTAAATACATAAATAACAAATTTAAAAATAAAAGAAATAGAGTATTGAATAAGTAAAAAAAGGCTTTAATAGAAAATAAAGAAGTACATTAAAAAAATCAATCAAAATATATAAAATAAATAAATATTGTGCTGAGATGACTCATTCTCAAACCTGTCTCATATTTAATAATTTTCTAATAGTTTACATTGTTTTAATTTTTTTTTCTAATAAAAAACAAAACAAAAAACCAAACTTTAAATGTATTTTTAAGAAAATTAGTTCTAGGATATTTTTGTGCTATTTCCCAATTTAAACATGTATTTCCCAATTTAAACATGTATTTCTCAATTTAAATATGTATTTCCCAATTTAAACATATATTTTCCAATTAAAAAATGTAATTCCCAATTTAAATATGTATTTTCCGATTTAAACATGTATTTCCCAATTTAAACATTTATTTCCCAATGTAAATATGTATTTCCCCATTTAAACATGTATTTTCTAATTTAAACATGTATTTCCCAATGTAAATATGTATTTCCCCATTTAAACATGTATTTTCTTATTTAAACATGTATTTCCCAATGTAAATATGTATTTCCCCATTTAAACATGTATTTTCTAATTTAAACATGTATTTCCCAATGTAAATATGTATTTCCCCATTTAAACATGTATTTTCTTATTTAAACATGTATTTCCCAATGTAAATATGTATTTCCCCATTTAAACATGTATTTTCTAATTTAAACATGTATTTCCCAATGTAAATATGTATTTCCCCATTTAAACATGTATTTTCTTATTTAAACATGTATTTCCCAATGTAAATATGTATTTCCCCATTTAAACATGTATTTTCTTATTTAAACATGTATTTCTCAATTTAAATATGTATTTCCCAATGTAAACATATATTTCCCAATTTAAAAATGTATTTCCCAATTTAAATATGTATTTTCCGATTTAAACATGTATTTCCCAATTTAAACATGTATTTCCCAATGTAAATATGTATTTCCCCATTTAAACATGTATTTTCTAATTTAAACACGTATTTCCCAATGTAAATATGTATTTCCCCATTTAAACATGTATTTTCGTATTTCCCCATTTAAACATGTATTTTCTTATTTAAACATGTATTTCCCAATGTAAATATGTATTTCCCCATTTAAACATGTATTTTCTTATTTAAACATGTATTTCCCAATGTATGTATTTCCCAATGTAAATATGTATTTCCCCATTTAAACATGTATTTTCTTATTTAAACATGTATTTCCCAATGTAAATATGTATGTCCCCATTTAAACATGTATTTTCGTATTTAAACATGTATTTCCCAATGTAAATATGTATGTCCCCATTTAAACATGTATTTTCGTATTTAAACATGTATTTCCCAATGTAAATATGTATTTCCCATTTAAACATGTATTTCCGTATTTAAACATGTATTTCCCTATCCTTCTTATTGCCAATGGTTGTTTGTGGTGTAGTTGAAGGCTTGGAATCAGCTCATCACCCGTTCACTGCTCCAGTATCGCAAGACGAGAAGCTTCTCTACACTGATCCTGCAAAGGTAAACAACTACATTTTATGACGGGGTCATAAAATCCTTTATGCGCTTGGCGAAAGTACAGAAGCCATACTGTGATGCAGCACATGGCACTCAAACCTCTGTTCAACCGGGCAAGAATAACACAGCTAGAACACAGCAACGATGCATTATCTCCCTTTAGCTACACCAAAGTCTCTGTAAATGCGTTCGTGTTTTTTTTTTGTCGCTGCTTTTAATTTACTCCAAACATCAGGACTGAGAAGAAAAAGGCGTATCCATTTGACAAACAGTTGCATAAACTACTAAAAGTTAGTGGATGGAAAAAGAAATTAAGAATGAAAAAGGAATCCGCAAATTATAGATTATAAATAGCTGCATTCGATAACTAGCACATTGAACTGAATGAGGATAAGAAATGATAATTCTATTGTTGTCCTGCCTGTCTTTAATGTTGAGTTTGAAGCAATGAAATAGTGGGTCATTTAAATAGTGGAACATTTGTGTGCTGACTTGGAGCCAGGAAGTTGTTGGTCAGAGAGCTAATCAGAAAGATAATATATTCTTTGAACGTATTTCTTCTCTTTAATCAACAGTTTTTAACAAGTCATTATCGTGTTGTACTTGATTTGTCGCGCTTTTTAACGACGACGATGATGATGATGACGACGATGATGATGATGACGATGATGATGATGATGCTAATGGTGATTGTGGTGGTGATGATGATGATATTGATGACGGTGATGATGATGATGATGATAATGTTAAGGATGATTATGGTGGTGATGAATATAATATTGATGATGATGATGATGGGTATAATGATGATTGATGATGATGATGATGATGATGATGATGATGATGATGGTGATGAAGGATGAATAGATGGATTAATTGATTGTTTTATTAGTTTGTGTGGTGATGGTTGTATCGATGACGGTAGTAATGATGGCTACGACAACGACGATGACGATTAAACAGGAGCGTATTAAGACAATTAAATAAATGAGTATATAAACAATTAAATTAAGTTATTTACCAAATAAGAACACCCCCTCTTTGGACAGGAAAGGACGTCATAAGCAAAATAGGTGGCATTAATTTTAAAATTGTATTCTTAGACAGAAGAGTAGATAGTCTAAGTAAAACATCTGGTACATCGCCCCGGTACGCATCGTCCGTGATCTCAATCTTAGATCGTAGATGTCGTCTCAAAGAAGAAGAAGACGTTCGATAAAACTTCTTTATATTGATAGTTATTAGGTGGGCAACACAATAACACTAATTACCACTGTATTGCAGGTGAGAGGCCAGCACTATGATTTGGTGCTGAACGGACAAGAGATTGGGGGAGGTTCCATTCGAATCCATAACGCCAGCGTGCAGCGATACGTCCTACAAGACGTACTGAAGGTGAAGAACAGCTGATGCTAGCATTGTCACTGAGAGAATTGACATTTGTTTCCGTATTCCCAATTGGCACATTTACAGAACTGAAGATTTTATTTTAAAGTTCCAAATTGGCAATTTTAGAGATTTTGAAGTTACAGATTGACAATTTTAGAGATTTTGGAGATGTGTCGTTGTTGTTTCATTCTTCAAATTTGCAAATTTTAGAAATTTGTTTGTTTTGAAATTGACAAATTTTAAAAATGTGTTTGTTTTGAAATTGCTAAATTTTAGAGATTTGTTTGTTTCCAAATTGGCAAATTTAGAGATTTGTTTTTCTTTTCAAATTGGTAAATTTAGAGAGTTGTTTGTTTTCAAATTGGCAATTTTAAAAATTTGTTTGTTTTCCAATTGGCAAATTTAGAAATTTGTTTCTTTTTAAATTGGCAATTTTAAAGATTTGTTTGTTTCAAATTGGCAAATTTAGACATTTGTTTCTTTTCAAATTTTAAAGATTTGTTTGTTATAAAATTGGCAAATTTAGAGAAAAGAAATAGAAATTTGTTTGCTTTCAAATTGGCAAAATTTGTTTGTTTTCAGTTTGGCAAATTTAGAGATTTATTTGTTTTCAAATTGGCAAATTTAAAGAGTTGTGTGTTTTAAAATTGGCAAATTTAGAGAGTTGTTTGTTTCCAAATTGGCAAATTTAGAAAGTTGAAGTTTTGTTAGTTTCTGAATTTGCAAATTTAGATCTTTAAAGTGTTTTTGTTTCCGATTGGGCGAACTCAGACATTGTTCCCTGCGATGTGTACTTGCAGCTGAAGGTTTAAAAAGCAGTCAACCAACCAACCAATTGATCTTCTAATCAGCTAAGCCTAGCAATATGTCTTAGACGATTTTTGTGAAGGTGGACGAATATCGAATGGTTTTGCATTTGTCACGGGAAGGAACCGCATCACTGTGTGTTTCAAACGTAGATTCGTCAGTCAGCCGTTTGTGCTTTGGATACTAGTGAAGCCTAGGTCTGACGACGAACGTTTTGATTGCAATCACAATGACAGTGAATGTTTCGAGTCATGATTTGAATGGGAAGATTGACGCTTTGAGTCGTCAGTAGTCACACTAAAACCTTTGATTCGTCAGTAGTCACACTAAAACCTTTGATTTTGGTAAACATGCACACAGTCACTGCTCATAAATAAAAGCACAAGAGTTGTTACCCTGTCTGCGCCGAAAGTCAAAAAGTGTGAAAAGCAGCGACGAAGAATTTTTGCGTTGAAGGGTAGCATATCATTTGTCAAGTTCAGAGAAAAAGACGATGTCCTATAAACATTCAAGTGACTGTATCATCTCTATTACTTCCCCTTTTTTTTCACACTCAACGTTCCTATCGGGCCGGTCTTAGAATTATTTGCTATTGTCTCAAGATCACGTGAACAAAGAAGCGCGTTTCATTGGTTCCCATGCTAAATGACTCGCAATCAGTTCGTCGAAATTAGGGCATGTTTTAAACGTGGAAAATCGCCGCAAATCATGCTACGAACTGATTTGACTGAGATGATTCGGTGATAGTCTCACGAAATAAGTGACTCAAGTCATGATTTTCCCTATGATTGTAATCAAAGCGTTCGTCGTTAGACCTAAGCTTTAGACAAAAGACCAGCAAAGCTAAGATGCGAAGAGTATATCTTACGAGATGTTCTAAAACGTTAAGACCCGCTGGATTTGCCTTAGTTCTGGACGACAGCTACAGCCCTACCATAAGTGACCCTAACAAACATAAGTGACCCTAGCAAACATAAATGACCCTAGCAAACATAAATGACCCTAGCAAACATAAGTGAGCCTAGCAAACATAAATGACCCTAGCAAACATAAGTGACCCTAGCAAACATAAGTGACCCTAGCAAACATAAGTGACCCTAGCAAACATAAGTGACCCTAGCAAACATAAGTGACTCTAGCAAACATAAGTGACCCTAGCAAACATAAGTGACCCTAGCAAACATAAGTGATCCTAGCAAACATAAGTGACCCTAGCAAACATAAATGACCCTAGCAAACATAAGTGACCCTAGCAAACATAAGTGATCCTAGCAAACATAAGTGACCCTAGCAAACATAAGTGACCCTAGCAAACATAAGTGATCCTAGCAAACATAAGTGACCCTAGCAAACATAAATGACCCTAGCAAACATAAATGACCCTAGCAAACATAAGTGACTCTAGCAAACATAAGTGATCCTAGCAAACATAAGTGACTCTAGCAAGCATAAGTGACCCTAGCAAACATAAGTGACCCTAGCAAACATAAGTGACTCTAGCAAGCATAAGTGATCCTAGCAAACATAAGTGACCCTAGCAAACATAAGTGACCCTAGCAAACATAAGTGACTCTAGCAAGCATAAGTGACCCTAGCAAACATAAGTGACCCTAGCAAACATAAGTGACTCTAGCAAGCATAAGTGACCCTAGCAAACATAAGTGACCCTAGCAAACATAAATGACCCTAGCAAACATAAGTGACCCTAGCAAGCATAAGTGACCCTAGCAAACATAAGTGACCCTACCAAACATAAGTGACCCTACCAAACATAAGTGACCCTAGCAAACATAAGTGACCCTAGCAAACATAAGTGACCCTACCAAACATAA
>CM072527.1:12813577-12853577 GCA_036898135.1 Oncomelania hupensis
TTGCTGTTATTATTCTCTATTTGCCTGTCTTTCTCTCTTTGTCTCGATCCATTACGTGCATACATACCCCACGCGCCCAAACAGACGCATGCACGCACACAAACACAATTAAATCAAATGACCTGAACAAAGTTTACAACGAGTCGATTCCATGATAAAGTTTACTGTCTAGAAGGCTGTTAAATTGTACTAATGGTCCATTGGCCTATTTGATTAGAAAGAATGGCGCCCACTCATGGAACCGGACAGTTACACATTAGATCTGAGTTATGCTTACCTACAGCGATACATCTTCCTGTGATCTTTATACAGTTAGTTTATTATGCAAGAAGACTTTTTGCCTGTAGGCCTCAGTAGGTGCACGCCACAGACGCCCGTATATGGATGCGATAGCGTCTCTTTACATAGAGCATATTACTTGTATAATAAAGACGCGCGCTATACAAATATGCTATCGAATTCAGACTTTGGCGCCTGTGGTGAGAGTTATTTTGTACAGGATTACTGTAATGACGATTGTTCGATTCCGTGAGTGTTGAGGACGCAGAGAAATAATAAGGGCAAAATTATTCATGCTTAAATTCGTTCACATTGACGAGGGCATAGTTTAGTTTATAATAATAATAATAATAATAATAATAATAATAATAATAATAATAATAATAATAAAATTAATAATAATAATAATAATAATAATAATAATAATAAAAAACACTACTACCACTACTACTACTATTACTACTACTACTACTACTACTACTACTACTACTACTACCACTATTATTATTATTATTATTATTATTATTATTATTATTATTACTACTACTACTACTACTACTACTACGACTACTACTACCTCTATTACTAAAAGAAAGAAAAGATATTTCTCCTATATAGCGCTATTACAAGCTCAGAGAGCTTCTCAAGGCGCTGGTTCATAATATCCAGCAATCACACAATAGTTTGCTGAAGTCAAAGTCGCCCAAGACACACTCACAGAAGTCGTGCGTTCTAACCACTGACCTATCCATGCTGCTCTACTACTGTGGTTAAATTAACGTCCCCGGACACAATGCGTATAGGGGACACTTAGTGAAAGATGTAAGGCAGCGAAAAGTGGCGAACCTTGCAAACATGAGGTACAAATGTATAATCTATAAAAATGAGATCAGAATATGTTTAACTCTACTACTTGTTTGTTAAGTTTGTTAAGTAGATTAAAGTCCCCGGACACCAAGGCATATAAGGGACGATCACTCTACTACTACTACTACTACTACTAAATCGTTCTTATATAGAGGTTTTCCAGCTCAAGAGTTGCTCTGACACTGGTTGATAGAGAAGCTGTTTCCAACTTGCAGCTTGTTGGCGTATTGCTTGACGCCCTGACAACTGAGCACAATGAGGTGCGACCGGGGATTGGGGAGAAGGTACTTAGTGTTTACTTGGTGCATTATTTTGTGTAGCCGGCGCTCATCCGTTTAGGACATTCAGCATGATAATAATGGTAATCATTCTTTTTTTTATTTTATTAAGCACCGTTTATCTAACATTACATGTTAACTCCAAGTTTTCTATGTCAAGATTGTTATGACGGTATAGACATTAAAAAACCCCACCAAGGTTCTTCGTCCTCTTCACGGCCCCTTTAAACACTGGTAATGAAAGATAAGTCCGTTTAATGGACCAAAGAATTCGGGTCCTGTTTGCCATTTTTCCTTGTTTTAATTTGAATGAAATGGAGACTATCTTTGAAATGAGTTGCTCGCTCCTTCTGCTTTTGACATTGTCAAGTAAGTTTTTGGACACTTAGTTTTCACAGTTTATAATTATTTTTATTTATATTTTTAAATATGCAGTAAACTTAGAATCTTTCATGTTTGTTTGATTTTAATGTCTTTTTCACCGAAATGATAAGACCTAAATCTTTCATGTTTATTGACTCAAATGTGTGGAGGCAACAATGATTCTATGTACTGATAGAACATTTTGTTTCATCAAGTTTTTGTTTTTGCAAATCTGGGCGTCAGTTCTAAGCATGGCAAGTAATATATTCACGAAATGTCTGTCCGTCTATCCGTCTGTCCGTCCGTCTGTCCGTCTGTCTGTCCGCCTGTCTGTCTGCCTGTATGTCTGGCCGTCCGTTCGTCCGTCTGTGTAAAATGGTAACGTGGCTGATAGCTAGGAACTTATTTTATCTATCACAACCAAACTTGATTAGGATGGTGTAAAAAGCCAATTGAGTTCGAAAATTATCAGTGATTGAATGACCTCATTTCAAGGTCAGTGTCACAGAGTCAACCAATATTAATTCAAACATAACAAAAGTTTTCCGCAACATTTCAATTTTTATTTTTTATTTTATTGATAGTGTACATATGATTGATGATGATGATGATGATAATGATGATGATGATGATGATGATGATTATGATGATGATGATGATGATGATGATGATGATGATGATGATGATGATGATGGTAGTGGTGATGGTGATATTGACGTTTATAAAAACGAATTTGATATTGACAACTACGACGACGACGATAACAATAATGCCGCCGACGTCGCTGATGGGTTGTTGCAGCTGCTGCTATTAGTGCACGAGGTGTTGTTTGCAGGTTTGGGGGTGGCTCAGAACTGTTTTACCGGCACATGTTCTCATCGTTCCACTTACAGGGACTGCGTCAGTGGCACCTGGGTATGCGGAGCACATCAGGTCAGGAGGGACAATTTTTTGGTCATAGGAGAATAATGCGAAGAAGATTGGGGTTGCTGTTATTGCTGCTATGTTGATGAAGATGATGATAATGGGGAGGTTGATGATGATGATGATGATGAGGTTGGGGCTGGGGTTGATGGAGGTAATACACATTGCTGCGATCGGTACAAAGTATCGCCAAAATTCCCGCTAGCAGCAGGTGAAAGTATTCCCTCCATCCCTTCAAAGTATACTTTGGGCTCACTGCTAGCCGCGGATGCGAACCGCAGTACTGTTTAAAAGTGACGGAAAGAGCGGAATATTGCTACAAGGGTTCGGGTAAGGGTTAGTTGTAGATCTATCCCTAGCCCTTGCCCTAACCCTTTTCTCTACAAAAATGCTCTTTTTCCGTCCCAAAAACCCATTTGCCATCTTTGATTCTTAAATTGTATGAAACCAAGTGAGGACACTGTCCGGCGTCAGTAAAGGGTTCGAAAAGATTCTCAAACGGTTCGTAAAATACAATGGACATACTTTGGCCTGCTGCGCAGCGTGTGCCTGGAATATACTTTCTTTCGATCGTAGCTAGGTGCAATGGGTGGTTGATGATGGTGATGATGAGCAGGAGGAGAAAGAGGTTCTTGTTATTGTTGATGGTGATGATAATGATGATGATGATGATGATGATGATGATGAGGAGGAGGAGGAGGAGGAGATTGGGGTATGATGATGAGGAGGAGAAAGAGATTGTTGCTGTTTTTGTTGGTGGTGATGGTTGGTGACGATGATGCTAGGTATAATAATGATGAATTGATGTTGGAGGTGATTATAATAAGGGTGATGGAAATGATGATGATGATGATGATGATGATGATGATGATGATGATGATGATGATGATGATGATGATGATGATGATGGTGCTGGAGATGACAATGAAGATAATGATGATGACGTTGATGATGATAACGACGACAACGACGACTATGATGATGATGATGATATAGAGCAGAAGCGCATCCTGCTCATGGCACAAGAAGAAGAAGAAGAAGAAGAAGAAGAAGAAGTTGGTATTGTTGGTAACATTGTGACTATTATTGTCAATGCCTTGTTGCTGGTGTTTCAGTACTGTGATATTACCATCCACGGAACGGGACACGGCAATAACGCTTACGTCACTCTCCAGTGTCTTCCCCTTGATGGCACTGGTTTTGTGAGTAACGCCCCTTGTATCGCTCTCCTGACAGTTTAAGTTGTCTCCCTTGAATCACTGTGTCCTTTCAATTTCTTCCCTCACTGTCCAACGCAGTTTGTGTCACGAAAAGCATACAGTAGGAAATGGCAATTTATGTATCTATTGATTCATTTACTTCTTCAATGATTGAATAAATAAGTCAGTCAATAAATATATAGGCTAAATAAATTTCCATTTCCTACTGTCTGTGGCCACATCGACAGCAACCGTGACTACAATGACGACGATGGGGAATCCGCGAGTTTGTTGATAAGGCGTTTGATGATGCTGATGATGATTATGCTGCTGCTTCTGCTGCTGCTGCTGATAATGATGATGATGATGATGTTACAGTCTTTGGCGCAGTGCGACCAGCGATGGGAGTTGAACAACCCAGGCTGTTCTCCACACGACCACACACACACATGCTACTTCTGTTGCGCCGACGAGCAGTGTGTTCATGACCTCAACGCTGGCAACTACCTACCCCCTAGCCACAGGGTGACGACCACCACGACAACGGCTGCAACAACTGCGCCTCGAACTACTACCACCACTCGTAAGTTCGAGGGTAGAACACGCAGCAAAGAGGCTTAGGAGAGACCGCCAAGGCCGGCGGAAGGACAAACACGTCACAGGCTCACAAGTTCAAGAGCTGCTCAGTACGCTGACCGAAACAGGATATAACGCAGTCCGCCCACTTGCAGCTTGATGCGCACTGTCTATCGCCACAGACAACTGAGCAGTCAAGAAAATCCGGGATGGAGTAGGGAGAAGGAAGTGGGGGGGGGGGGGGGGGGGATTGGTGGCGGAGGGGAGAGAGGAGGCTGAGACCTAGTGCTTGCTAGGGGGTATGCTCGTGCAGCCGGCACTGACCCGCCTAGGACATGAGCGTCAGGATCTTAAAAGTCCGTGCGATCATGCGTGGTGCAGACGAGACCTCAGAGGATATTGCATGTTGCACTGGGGAGAGGGGGGTGGGGGGGAAGATTTTAAATTAGAAAAGGGGTAATCACAAGAAAATAATTACTAAATAGGCACTCGCATAAATAATAATAATAATAATAATAATAATAATAATAATAATAATAATAATAATAATAATAATAATAATAGTGATGTATTAATACAAATTATAATAATTATAATTTTATTTAAAAAAGCATTTCATGCGATACATTATTAAAATGTGTGTGTATGTGTTTGTGTGTTGTTGTTGTTGTTGTTGTTGTTGTTGTTGTTGTTGTTGTTGTCGTTGTTGTTGTTGTCGTTGTTGTTGTGCAGACCGACCACAACTGACCGGGTGCGTGGACATGTATGCTGGGAACTGTGCCGTCGACTTCGCTAACGCTTGCAGTGACCCTATCGTGGCTCACGTCTGCCAGAAAACCTGCAACACCTGTCCAGGTAACATAGGCACATGCGTCTATCAATACTGCTAGTGTAGTATTGATGGACTCTGCTTACATTGCCATGTGGGTGCCTGTGTCAAATAACAACCCCATCGCATTGCATCTCCGTTTTAACGATGCCTGCCCCCCATCCCCCATCCCTCCTCCCCCACCCCCTTCCACCCCTCTCCCCTCCACATACACTCCCGGAGATTGAAATTTCTGTCTGTCTGTTTCTGTCTGTCTGTCTCTGTCTCTCTCTGTCTTTCTGTCTCTCTGTCTCTATCTCTGTCACTCTCTGTCTCTCTCTCTCTCTCTCTCTCGTATTCGTATTCGTATTCTCTTCTCTCTCTCTCTCTCTCTCTCTCTCTCTCTCTCTCTCTCTCTCTCTCTCTCTCTCTCTCTCTCTCTCTCTCTCTCTCTCTCTCTCTCTCTCTCTCTCTCTCTCTCTCTCTCTCCCCCCCCCCCTTCCCGCGCCCCCCCCCCTCCGCGTTTGTGTTTATTGTCCTTTGAGTGAAATTCTGAATTGTTCCAGCCTCTGGAGTTAATAAAATGAACTGAGCGTTTAAATAAATAAATAATTAAATGAAAGACTAAATAGATACATAAATTTGTTAATAAATAAATAAATAAAATAACATTCGTGAATGACAGGGTCTTCTACATACCTCCAATCTATCATACTACAAAAGCATGCTCGGTGTGGTTTTTAGCAGTTCTTTTGGGATCTTTTACCTGCGCTGTATAATAACACTGTTAACCGTTAAGCTGGTTGTCACGACAATATATATTTGACACGAATACCTTTCTTTTCGTCACCACATTCCACGAAGGCGACTCTGAACATGGATTGTAACTTGTTGAAGACCATTAGGCAATGTTTTCAAGTAATTCAACAGAGAAGCATTTCTGTCCTTAATTATATTATAAGCCTAATTATTATTCATGTTTATTTCTTCAGTGGTGTGTCAGGACCATTACGCTGGGGACTGCTTAAAAGATTTTGCGGGCCAGTGCGAGGAACCTCTGATACAAGAGGTCTGCCGCAAATCCTGCAATAAATGCGATGGTGACTGCTTTATTTATTGTTTAAATGTATTTAATATGTGTGTTTATTCTATCTATCTATCTATCTATCTATCTATCTATCTATCTATCTATCTATCTATCTATCTATCTATCTATCTATCTATCTATCTATCTATCTGTCTGTCTGTCTGTCTGTCTGTCTGTCTGTCTGTCTGTCTGTCTGTCTGTCTGTCTGTCTGTCTGTCTGTCTGTCTGTCTGTCTGTCTGTCTGTCTGTCTGTCTGTCTGTCTGTCTGTCTGTCTGTCTGTCTGTCTGTCTGTCTGTCTGTCTATCTATCTATCTATCTATCTATCTATCTATCTATCTATCTATCTATCTATCTATCTATCTATCTATCTATCTATCTGTTTATTTTAATTAACTAATTTATGTACTTATATTTTTGTTTTGTTTTGTGTTTCTTTCTATTGTTGGGCATTTTTTTGTTTATTTATGATATCCAGGTATTTAATAATTTATCCTTGTGTTTATTTATTTTTTAAATGTATAATTTAGTTGGCTGCTTTATGGATTGAGAGATGACTAATTGATTTGATTAGTTAGTTTGACTAATTGATTGCAGAGCTGAACTGCACCGACCTGTACGTGGGCGACTGTGCCACGGAGTTCCACGGGCGGTGCGGGGAGTACCAGATTGAGAGATTATGTCGGAAAACTTGCAACGTCTGCGGTAAAGGTAATCGTAACAGTTCACAGTTGAAGTCAAATTAGGTTTATTTCTCTTAACCCCCTACACACCTCGTCCTCCGCCTCCCTCTCTCTCTCTCTCTCTCTGTTTCTGTCTGTCTCTCTGTTTCTGTCTCTGTCTCTCTCTGTCTCTCTGTCTCTGTCTCTCTGTCTCTCTGTCTCTGTCTCTGTCTCTGTCTCTCTCTCTCTCTCTCTCTCTCTCTCTCTCTCTCTCTCTCTCTCTCTCTCTCTCTCTCTCTCTCTCTCTCTCTCTCTCTCTCTCTCTGACTATTTCCTATTTCGCAAGTGCAAGAGTTAAGTTGTCCGGCACCTTAGCACAGTGGTAGAGCGCGTGGCACACCGATGATGACCCAAATTCGAATCCCCTAGCGATCAAGTTAAAGGTTGCCTTTTCTTTTCACTGGACGCTTTCTGCCAGGTGGTCACTGGGGCTTCTGCATTTATAATGATGTTTATATTCTATTTTTGTTTTTGTAAACGGGGGTTCGATAAATTAGAGTATAGCCTCAGCGTCCCCTGCGTGGGATGTCTTTATTGTAAAGTGACCGGCTGGTGCAGTGGAGTGCCTTCAATGTTGCCACTAGAGTTGTTTCGGCAGATCTGTTATGCGGATCAGGGGCGAGTCCTCTTTCAGCGAAGTTGTGGTCTTGATTTTGTGGTCCTGATTCGGCTGTACTGGTCCTGATTTGGCTCGGAAGAGTCCGCTGGACCTAAAGCAATAATCATGTAATGTAATGGAGGACATTGCGTGTCAGGGAATAAGGAATGAAGAAAAGTAAAGAAAAAAGTTGTCAAACAAACAGAAATAATTATACAAACATACTTTTAACGTTACTCTTAACATCTACAAACATTCACAATCGGGCGCGCGCACACGCACACACACGCACACACACCAATCTTTTCCAGTTCTTTCTCACTGCACAACTAACGCATAAACACCCGCACTGCAGATGTATAGATAATTTCATTTGGCTGACAAAACCATTCGTATCATATACTGACAATTAACCTAATTTTCCCATGCATTATAATAGTTTGAGGGTATGAACAAAAACAGTATTAATTTACACAGAGGAAAGGCTGCATGGAAAGGATGCTTTATGTTTGTACACGGAGGTAAGAAGGCTATCGCAGTGTTGTATGTTTTTCATGTGCCTGCGTTGTTCAGTGTTGTATGTTTTTCATGTGCCTGTGTTGTTCAGAGCTGTGCAAGGACGAGTACCTGGGGGATTGTGGGAAGGATTTTGCGGGCAGGTGTGGGGAGCCCATCATCCACAACATGTGTAGACGGACGTGCAAGACTTGCGGAGGTGAGTTTTAGAAAATTGACGTTGCTGCTGATAAAGTGAGAAGACTAGAGACGAGTTCTAGAAATTGACGTTGCTGCTGATACAGTGAGAAGACTAGAGGCGAGTTCTAGAAATTGACGTTGCTGCTGCTACAGTGAGAAGACTAGAGGCGAGTTCTAGAAATTGACGTTGCTGCTGATACAGTGAGAAGACTAGGGGCGGGTTCTAGAAATTGACGTTGCTGCTGATACAGTGAGAAGACTAGAGGCGAGTTCTAGAAATTGACGTTGCTGCTGATACAGTGAGAAGACTAGAGGCCAGTTCTAGAAATTGACGTTGCTGCTGACAAAGTGATGGGGAAAGCTTGTTGCGCTATTGTCGCCATACCACACCAAAATCTTGTAGTCGTTTTACGGAGTTAATAAATATTTTTATGTCTTATGCGAGAATACATGGATCAACCACTGATCATTCAGTTTGTTAAGAATATAATTGTGCTGATTTTACGTAGGGGGCGATGGTGTTGGCGACTATTATGATGTTGGTATGGTTTGGGGGTTTGTTGCTGTAATACCCCTGGCGTTGGTTATGCAGTGTTGTTGATGTTGTTGGTGATGGTGGTGATGGTGGAGGAGGTGATGGTGATGATGATGATGATGATGATTGATGATTTTGGTGTTAATACATTATCAATGGTTTTATTGAAAAAATGATGACGTTGATGACGACGACGATGATGTTAATGATATGATATGATGATGATGATGATGACGATGATTATGCTGCTGCTGATGGTGAAAATGCCATATTTGATGATATTGATTATATTGATGATAATACTTTATAAATGGTTTGTTATGAATGCTCTGTTATTGTTGTTGCTGCTGACGATGGTGATGCTGGCATTAGCGACAGATATTACTGCTACCAGCAACATTGGCAGAAAGAGACAATAAGGTCTACCGAAGTTGGCCTTGGTCCCCTAGCCTATGACTGTTGTGTTACGTTTTGCAGGAAACACATTGGCGCCAACTACCGCTCAGCAACAGACAACGGCGGCACCCCCACATTTAACGACGCCCACGACTACCACGCTAGCTCCCCTAACCCAGTCTACCACTGCCACCCTGATGCCCCCGCATCTGACGACGCCAACCACCACCACCTTGGCCCCGCTTACTGAAAGTACCACCACTACTTTGATCCCCCCGCATTTGACGACGCCAACCACCACGACCTTAGCCCCGTACACTGTCGATACGACAATAACGATGATGCCCCCGCATTTGACCACTCCCACCACAACGACTTTGGCCCCGTACACTGTCGATACAACGATAACGATGATGCCCCCGCATCTGACCACACCCACCACAACGACTTTGGCCCCGTACACTGTCGATACAACGACAACGATGATGCCCCCGCATCTGACCACACCCACCACAACGACTTTGGCCCCGTACACTGTCGATACGACGATAACAATGATGCCCCCGCATCTGACCACACCCACCACAACGACTTTGGCCCCGTACACTGTCGATACGACGATAACGATGATGCCCCCGCATCTGACCACACCCACCACCACGACCTTAGCCCCGTACACTGTCGATACGACGACAACGATGATGCCACCGCATCTGAGCACTCGTACTACCACGACCCAAGCCCCTGACACTGCGGCTACATCTATGACGATGATACCACCTCACCTAAAGACCACTCCCGCGACAACTCCGGCCACAGGAACTCCTCCAAATGTCACTACTGCAACAACCGAAACGCCTGTTACTACACAAGGTACAACTGCCACAACTGAGGCACCTACAACCTCTACCAATCATTTACCTACCATCGCCACTCAAGTATCTAACACCGCTACCACTCAAGCACCTATTACCATTTCCACTACCACAGAAACATCCGCCATTCCTACCACACATCAGCCAGCTACAAATGTAGAGTACACTACACACCCCCACAGCACACACCCACACACCACACGCACACCGCACACGCAGGCCGTGACGACCTTAGCTGCGACAGCCACCACTGCCTCCAGCGCCCCCGCTACAGCAACAACAGGTAGTGTGACCGTTTATCTCTCACGCCTAGCCCCCATCCTGCATGATTCCTGAACATTAACACCACCACTACTACTACCACTACAGCAACTACCATTACTATCACCACCACCACTACTACTTACATCACTATCTCTCTTGGAAGCCTTGTCTTCATCACCGTTCTTTCCTTTCCATGTGTTATAGTATGATTTAGGGTATTGCCAGCACTCTCTTCCATGGACTGGCATTCTACTCTCGTAGCTTTGGCTGTGTGCATGCTCGCCTATTCTTTCTCTTGAAAGTGTATCATTCTGTGGGAAGTTCGTATTTCAGGGTGGTTGAACATTGAAGTCCTTATTAAAACTGCCTGATACCTTTTGTTAACAGTACTGCATTTGCTTGAAACATAACTTATGGTGACCCAGTCAGACCTACCGATTGTCATCAGATTTATTCGGTCTCACGCTGCAATAAGTTGTACAACAAGCTTTCGAGAAAATCTCAAGCGAATCCATCGAAGAATCAGAGGATATAACTGTAGATTATAGTCACACGACACCGAAGCGTATAGGCGACTACTGGTCACATTATTCTGACACCAGCGAACCAGTTGATGGTAAGGGGAAAATAATATGGTCACACATTGGCCAATCCGGGATTCGAACCAGGTACCTTTCAGTTACTAGTTAGACGCTCTACCAACTGAGCTACCCGGCCCCTCTCCAGAGGATATGTTCTAATTCCTGCGATGAAATAATAAGTCCGGACCAATCAGAACGTGCTGTGGCGTCCTTGACATTGCGGCTGAAGAAAATGGCCGCCACCACAACACAAATGTTATTATCGGATCAATGAGCAGAAAAAGCCCCACGTTTCTCCCTCCTCCCGATCCATGGCCGTTCCCACCATCGACAGAAATTTCCTCCTCATCCGATATTAAAACTATTAAATATGGCAAACAATCTCTCTTACTCTCCAAACTGCACGAAGCAACAAGGGAGACCACCACAGGAACAAGCAAAGAGGACTATGATCGAGCCGCAGCGAGAACCAACTTCCGCCTCTGTTGTATGGGATTAATTTTGGGCGTTGACCTATTGCTTCGTGCGATCAGTCTGTCCTGAGATTAAATCGCATGGTACAAATTGTATGATTTAATCGGTAGGTCTGACTGGGCCATTACAGTGGTAGAATGTAATCGCTGGTCTCTGATTTCAGTGACGAGAGCGGCCCCGTAGGTCCCTGGTCTGACATTGTGTGACGAACTCACTTGACGTCAAACGCAAGTCCTAATGAAGATTAAAGACCTAGTGCCCGGCAACGACCCATTATGGTCTGCTCTGGCCACTGTGAGAGGAAATCACAGAGAGCACTGTGGCACATTGTACCACTGTAATGATCACAGTTGCATGCTGTTTCATGCAAATACAGTACTGTTGACAAAAATTATCGCACAAGCGTAGGCTTTGGCTTTTGTGTGTGTGTGCTGCTGTGCTTCGTTACAAAATTGAGTGCTAAATCAAAGAATAGGTTATTGAATTTACGCCGATTTATTGGAATTGTATTGCTACTCTTTATTCAATGTGCTGCTTTATCGTCTGATCTACCTATGATTCAGATTGGATTGCATGCTGGCGTTATTTTTTAATTTATTACTTATTGTATGATACTGTGTCACGTTTTCCCCATCTTGAGTGTTTGACTTTCCGTGATTTGTTTGTGACTTATTGGATCAGTGTAGTTTGTGTATGCGCCGTTGCTTGTTTTTCTATAGGTATAGTTTTCTTGTCACCCCATGCCTTTCTCCATCCCCCGTTCGCCTAAAATGCCCCCTGGGCTATCAACTTAATATTTTCTGGAAAATGTGCTTGTTTTGTGTAATCAAAGGACAAAGTTCCGAAGTTCCAAGGTTACAAGCGTGT
The DNA here is from genome assembly GCA_036898135.1 of Oncomelania hupensis. NCBI lineage: Eukaryota > Metazoa > Mollusca > Gastropoda > Littorinimorpha > Pomatiopsidae > Oncomelania > Oncomelania hupensis. The sequence goes on from CM072527.1 coordinate 12,825,965, forward strand.
TTATTACAGAAGACAGTGTCAATACAGTGCATAGTTTTATAGTAATTGTTCACCCTTAGCTGTAAACGTACTGAAGACAGTGTCAATACAGTGCATAGTTTTATAGTAATTGTTCACCCTTAACTGTAAACGTACTGAAGACAGTGTCAATACAGTGCATAGTTTTATAGTAATTGTTCACCCTTAACTGTAAACGTACTGAAGACAGTGTCAATACAGTGCATAGTTTTATAGTAATTGTTCACCTTTAACTGTAAACGTGCTTGCATTTTTGCAAACAACTGCACATTTAATTTGGCAGTTTTAATTCTAGACCTTTTATCGGGATGCATTACTTGATAATTGATTCATTACTGTAGTTTTTCCCTTCCTAATTTTCGCATATTTTTGCTACAGATGGCATAATTTATATTTAATTTCTCAAAACACAATATCAAAATCGCAGAAAATGGTAGTTACGTTTTTGAAGCTGAACGCTGTTGCTTTCGGCCTATACTTCGCATAGAAATGGCCAACATTAATCTCGCTAGCTTTTAATCCTGCTTTGCTATAATTGTAAAAAAGCCTATATTATACTGAATCCATTAAAAAAAAAAAAAAAAAAAAAAAAAAAAAAAAAAAAAACTAGGCGGAAACATCGGAATGCTTTGCTGTAAATGGTATTAGGTTTGTGAAACTGAACGCTGTTGCTTTCGGCCTTATTCGTATAGAAATGGCCAACATTATTCTTGCTAGTGTAGCGGAAAGGGAGGCGACTGGTTGAGGCTTGGGAGAGAAATTGTCTACCTTGAATTTCTTGGTTAGACTAGCCTTGGGTGGCCCCTGCTTTGCAGAATCCTTTGGGGATGCCATTGGGTTATGCAGGACAAGGCGACACGACATTTGTTCTCCCCGTCTGACCATTCGCCTTCTGCTTTTGGTGGTGAGCGGGACTACATTGTCGGCAGGCATTTTATGCAGGTCGGTGGCAGCGACTTTGCAGAAGAGTGCGTGGCACTAGTAGCCGGCAACCCGGTACTACCAACCACGCTTCACCGCCTTACAGGGCAGATATTTTTATGTCCCTCTTTTGAGGGATAAAATGAAAATAACAGCTCGGGTGGAGCAATGTTCTCAAGGTCGTGGCCGAGAGACGGGAGTCAAATACTCCGCTAGGCTACACTAGACTTGATCCTGATTTACTATTACTGTAATGTAGTCTGTATAGTGCCACGGTCAAATGAGCCTGACAGCAGCCATGGATGGGTAACATTGTTTTTTATTTGTTACGTAAAAAAAATAAACAGAGCTACGGATATAGGAGCACACTCTAACACATGACCTTTGACTCTTGAACCCTACGCCATTTTTTTGTAGTCGAGTGAATGGAGTAGATAGCGTGATTAAATAATTTACATAGGTAGCATTATGAAATTCAAACCTGCCTCGTGTTTCATCGAACATATCTTCATTAGAAATCTTGGCGCTTCATGACTGTTTATTTCGGTTCGTTTTGTAGAGCGGACTATTTTTTGTGTTGTTATGTCGTTGACGTCAAGCGGTTTATTATGCGTTCGTTTCACTTCGGTCTGTGATGGTCGAAGTATCCACAGCAGAAGAAGAAGAAGAAGAAGAAGAAGAAGAAGTAGAAGAAAGAAAGAAGAAAGAAAGAAGAAAGAAGAAAAAGAAGGAAAAGAAGAAGTAGAAGGAAAGGAAAAATAAAGAAAGGAAGAATAAGAAAAAGAATAAGAAGAAAGAAGAAGAACAACAACAACAACAAGCTCATGTAATAATTTTGCCGGTGAAAGGTCACTAAAATGGTCAACAGAAGCCGTGAGAAGTTCGGTGTACAAAACAGCCGTCTCTATGAGTTAAAGTTCGTGAGTATTGTTTTGGTTAATACGTAGGCTATAGCTCTTTTACACCAGAAAACAGTTGGTGTGGTAGAGAACTCTGTAGGCCTACTTCTGTGTCAATGAAATTAAAGGTGTCAGTGTTCCTTTTGGGATTAGCTATTGCGCTTAAAGGTGATGAAGAAAAATAAATTGCCCAAAGTGAAATATTTGAACGAATTTTGCTCCCAAAGTGAATTTCAGAGAGTCTTTTAACTAGAACTCGCGAAGTTCGTTTCGTGCGCTTTGACCGCGTGACCAGTTGAGCGAAACGAAATGTAAATCATTGCATTCCAAAGAGCTTTATTTCATGATCCCAACCCAATGCACGTATTAATCCCCCAAACCTTCTCCGCCCCCCCCCCCCCCCCCCCCCCTTCTCATAGTAATTCCGAGTTACGCGCAAGTTCCCAAGCACGCTGGTTCCTTGTTTCAGGGGGAACAACTGCATCGACAGCAGCGCCCTGCGTGGATTCGTTTTTGGGAGACTGTACCAAAGATTTCGGGGGCTTGTGTGGCTCGACCTACGTCCAGCAATTCTGCGAGAAGACGTGCGGAATCTGCACATAGGCAAAACTCTGATAGTGACGCCAGAAATGACCTCATTTTAATATTACACCCCCCCCCCCCATTTCTTCCACCCTCTTCCTTTCCCAAATAAATTTCCCATTGGTTTTCCCCTTTTAGATGAATTGTACTTCCCGTTTATCTAGAAGAATGTTTGCCCCCTTTGAAAGGTTTGCGCTTTGTTGTCATGTTGTCAGAGGAATCGCGCTATCTAAAGTCATTGTAGTTGTCACTGTTCAAGGGATAGACATTATATGTTGTATAAAATATCGGTGCACACAATTATGTCAAATCTAAGTATGCAGTATCTTGTCCAATAAAACTCAGATTTGGAGAGAACACATTTTAGAAAAAAATATTGTATTTGTTATTTGTGTATACCTCTACCTACTTTTCTGTCCTTTTAGCAAACGTAATTTATCAGTTGATTAAGTAATTAAGCACAAACAGTCACACTAACCTGCCTTAAAATAGGCATTAAAAATTAAAGAGTTCAGTCTGTTCTGATTCTACCTCGATGATCGAAACTATACACAGACTGTCGTTCAGGTAAGGTATGGGTTTTCTTTCTTTGCCACTTATGCTTCAGCGTGCTTCACTCCCTTTAACCTGCTTAGCTTTGCACTTATTGTCGCTTTCAAGCAGCCGAGCGCCGTTCAAGGGAGACTACAGACTTGTGAAACTCTTCAACATTACCGGGATTACGTACCTTTATAGTGCTGTGCGCATGTCTGTGTCAGAAATTGTGCGCTGGGGAAGTGTACTCTGAATTAGATTGCATTTCCTCTGTCTGTCTCTCTCTGTCTGTCTCTCTGATTTTCTCTCTCTGTCTCTCTCTCGCCCTCTTTCTCTCTGTCCCTCTCTCATCTCTCGTACGCATTCTCTCTCTCTCCGCTCTCCTCTCGCCTCCAACAGAAAAAGAACAGCAAACTCTATGTACAATAAGTGCTCTACCATCTCCATCCCCAACCACGCGCATCTCCCCTCCCCCCACTCACCCCGCCCTACACACACACACGCTCACACACATGCACTACCTTCCCCTCACCCCCAATCAACATAAAAAACAAGAATAAACATTTTCAAAAAACACATCATGGCTATATAATTATGTTGGGTAAGTGTTTTTGTTCTTCTTGGTCGTTGAGAATAGCGCGTAGCCACATAATATTCATGTATTCGCACGCTGTACTACTTAGCAAACTTCCGTATTATACAGTTTAGAAATATCCCTTTACTGCTGCTAGCGCTGCTGTTGCTAACGGTGGCTTTGGTGGTGGTAATGGTGGTGATGTGGATGGCGATGATGATGATTTGATGTGGATGATGATGATGATGATGATTTAAAAGATGATGATAATGTTGTTTTGATAACGATAATGATGAAGATGATGATGATGATGATGATGATGATGATGATGATGATGATGATGATGATGATGATCATGATGATGATGAAATCGACGACGACGAAAATGACAATACTTCTGCTGTTAATGTCAATGAGGGTTAGGCTATTTTGTTGCAGTGCCGATTTCAACGACGACTGAACCAACGACAACTACACCATCTTTGCCCTGCGCTGACCGCATCATCGGCAGTGACTGCGTAGACAATTTTGCCGGACAGTGTCACAATGTGCTTGTCCAGAGAATCTGTCCGCTGACTTGCGGAATTTGTACACCGGAAACGGTCACCACCGCAGCTGTTGAAGACAGCACAACATCATCGGCAAACAGCTCTGGCTAATTAAAGTACTATATATTTTTTTTTAAAATCCACTGCATTGTAATTTCATTACAACAAATTTGTTTCTGCCAACATCTCTGTCTGCAAAGGAAATAAATGTACCTCTGAAATCCGTTTTCGTCTCAACGTTATTTTTTCCGTTTGTTAATCTCGTCAAATTATTTTTGACTTCTTAAACATTGTTAATCTGTGAGTTATTTTTGGTGTGACTGAAGTACACAGCACACCAGCTGGCATTGGAATGACATGTGAGGCAATATTTGTTTCTGTTCACAGCTCTGCTTTTCGCGCACACAAAAATACTATACAAAATCTTGGTAATAATGTAAGGTTTGTTGCCTTCACCATTGTACATTTTGGTTAACCCACTTTTGACTTTTAGCTGCTTCTCGTCTTTGGTTACTTAATTTTTGTATGCACCTTACCCGACCATTGTAGCATCCCATTCTGTGGCTTGTTGGTAAATACTGAGTAATGAAATTCCGGGATCATCTACCATGGTATATTTACCACGGGGAAACCAACACAATTTAAATTCGTCTGATTAATTTAAAAAAAAAGAGAGAAGAAACTACAAAAAAGAATTATGTGTTTGTTTCGATGTAATTATTCGTAACCCTAATGTTCGTTAGTCGTTTGAGGAACTTTGATTTGCACGTCTCGCTTTTTCACACAATTACAAGCTTACATTTCAGTTTGGGGGTGGGTTAAACTATTTTCGTGGTTTGTCTTTTGAGGTGTGGTGTTAATGGGGGTGATGGTGACTTATGGTATTGGTGGTTGTAGTTGAGATGGAGATAACGATGGTAGAAGCAACAGTGGTAATAACGATGATGATATTTACGAAATAATGAATTAATTAAAATACATTTTGCACAACTACAACAATTGATGACTGGCACCATTTTGAACCGTCGTCATTTCGTAGAAACGTTGAGTGTACATTGAAATACAAGTAAAATATTGAGGGGAAGCTTTATTCTGGTGATGCTTAGAGGGGATTGAAAACACTAGCAGGGAATGGGGAGGTGGTAGATGGCATGACTGACGATGAAAGGATTGACTTTGCTGCAAAAAATCAACACTTTTTACAGAAGATTTGACTGTCAGGATTTCTCACAAGAAAAGAAGGACGTTTGTGACTCTCTGAAAACCAAACTAAACCAGATATGTGTACCAGGAATTGATGAAGAGACAGTGGAGAAGGTCTTCAGCAGAATCAATCCAAACACGACCCAGGGGCCTGGTGCCATCAGTGGCCATTTGCTGAAGTTATGCCAACACAGAGCTGGCACCGGTGCTTTGTAAGATTTGTAACCTCTGTTTATAAACTCCCACAGTGCCATAAAGCTGGAAGGCTGCTACTATTTGCCTAGTACCAACACAGTCAACCCCTTGGAGTCTGAATGACGACCACCCCATAGCCCTGACATCAGTTGTTATGAAGTGCTCAGAGCGCTTTGTGCTCTCAGTGCTGTAAAGAGAAACACATCTAGCACTGACCTTGACCCCGTCAGTTTGCATTCTGTCTGTTGAATTTTTTTTCAGCTTTCAACACTGTACAAACTCATCTTCTGGTGGAAAAACTGAATGCTATGAACATCAGCCCCTCACCTCACTGTGACCGCACAGACTGTCTGGGTGCTCCACTGGCTGTCTGTCTCGGCTCTAGTGGTCCCTCTGCTCCTCCCTCCTCCGCTCTTCCGCTGTGTCTAAGCCATACGTGTCTTCTCCGTCTGCCTGTCTTCTCCTGCTCTTCTTCTGTGAGGAAGATCAACACTAGAACTCCTCAGTGTACTGTCATCTCTCCTTTTATCTTCACACTCTGCTTCAACAATTGCCGTAGTAACAGTGCAGATACGCATGTCATCACATTTTTTGATAGCACTGCGCTCGTTGACATATCAGACTCTTGTCACTAGCTATGAAAAAAAAGTGTAGGTGCTTTTGCTAGGTGGTGTGTAATGCTAGTTTTCTAGATATGAACGTAGGAAAAACTAAAGGAATGGTCATAGACTACAAAGGAAACAGCTCAGATGTTGTTGCTCTCCAACTGATGGACTGTAGAAAGTGTCGAGGAATACAAGTATCTTGGCAATGTAATAGATGACAAGCTGACTTTTTCAAAGAATGCTGAAGTGATTTTCAAAAAGTGCAAACAAAGAATGTACGTACTATACCAGCTAAGATCCTTGCTGGTGTCTAGTAAAACGATAGAACTTTGCTACCATGCTTTTGTAGAATCAATCTTAACATTTCCAAGTGTGTATGTGTGTGTATGTGAGGGTGTGTGTGTATGTGTGAGTGCGCGCGCGCTTGTGTGTGTGTGTGTATGTGTGTGAGTGTGTGTTGTATATTACGGCATTAGTCTATATTAAAGACTTTATTATTATTATTATTATTATTATTATTATTATTATTATTATTATTATTATTATTATTATTATTATTATTATTATTATTATTATTATTATTATTATTATTACTAGTAGTAGTAGTAGTAGTAGTAGTAGTAGTAGTAGTAGTAGTAGTAGTAGTAGTAGTAGTAGTATTTATATTATATTATTACATGTACTAGTAGGCCTATTGTGTTATGACTACAATTGCTTCCCTTGAAGCGACCGAAAAAGAGGTGGGAGGACAACTGTTACATTCGAGAATGGACTGGTTTGACACTGAGCGAAGCCATCAGGGCTGCTGAGGACAGAGAAAGATGGAGTATGCTGGTTAAACGATCATCTGTGGTGCCCCTACGACCTCCGGGTTACGGGACAGGATAGGATAGGATAGGATAGGACTATGATAACTGCTTGCCATGATGAAAGCAGCTCGTAGTGGTGGTAGCATCTCCTCTGAGTCATTTAATACTATTATATATTATGTTCATACCCTATCATAATGAATGGACAGTTATCTCAATTGTAAGTGCATAATATGAATTGTTCTCTAAACCAAAGGAAACTAACTGTAAATTTGTTATGCGGGTGCATGTGCGATAGCAGTAAGACAGAACTGGAAGAGATTGTGTGTGATAATGATGTCATGTATTAATCTATTTGTTTTAACATTTGTTTTTTTTCTGTTCTTCTTTTGTTATTCGCTGAGACGCAATGTGCTGCATGAGTTGCCCATGGTGGGTGATCAGATTGGTTGACTTCATTCAAAATTGAAAATAATTTATCTTACATTACATTACATAATTTTTGCTTTAGGTCCAGCGGACTCTTCCGAGCCAAATCAGGACCGGACAACCCCCAATCCGCATAAAAGATCTGCTGAAACAACCCTAGTGGGAAAACTGAATGCCCTCCACCAGCCAGTCACTTTACAATAAAGACATCCCACGCAGGAGACGGCTGAGGCTTCACCGCAACTTATCGAACCCCCGTTTACAAAAACAAAATAGAATACAAACATCATTATAAATTATCAACAAAACACATACATATAAAATGCCTACATTGCTAAATAATAACATCATAGGAAGCCCTAGTGACCACCTGGCAGAAAGCGTCCAATATTCCCAAGCTGATCCAACAGACCTCATACACAAACAAGGAGTCTTGTCCCGGAAGAGTTTTCAAGAAAAAAGGTAGGAGACTGGTCTAGCGAAAAAGACGATAGTATAGCAGATTGAAAGAACAGAGCAGGAATGAGAAAGAGCAAATGAGAAAGACAGCGACAGTGGGAATTTAAAGCACTAAATTTCCAGTTCAGTTCAGTTGAATAGATTACCGTCCCCGGACACAGAAGCGTATAGGGGACTTTAAATTTCCAGAAAGTGGGGATACTATTTATACTGAAACCCCCGGCACCCCAATGGTATCTTGACATAGCCAGAGTTCAAACAAGCTGAGTAGATATCTATATACTAAAACGGTAACTGAATTTGTTTTAACATCTATCGTATGCGTGGTTCGATGAACATTTGGAAAATACTTTATCTGTTAAATAAAAATAATAATAATAATAATAAAAAAACAACCAATTAAGATCTATAACTCGGTGTTCCCAGATTTCCACAAATATTATACCGAGTTATCGTTCCTTTTTAAAATTCTACGTGATCATTTAGTGTTCGAAAACGTCAACATTTTCCACACCACCTTTTCTGGTTTTGTACTGTCATTATCATAGTGTGACTAGATTGACTCAAACCTTTTCTTTAGGCAAGATAACCTGGCTGTAAGCAATGCAATCTCCAGACTGTTCAAAGGTCCGTTGCCAAATCCTTGGCCTCGCGAGAACCTTCGTGGGGATCGGCAAATACAACTCTCTTAGCTTTTGCTAAAAGGCGGCTTACCACAACAGGAATGACTTCGCGCCTCGTCCGTTGCTGGAACTAATCAAGAGAAGCTTTGGGATCTGCCATTTTTATTATGTTGGTCACGAAATCCCTCTCAGTCTTAGCAAGCTCGACAAAATTCTAAGCACGCTCTCGAAAGTTTGACGACGGCCTCGCCAACCTAGTGTAAAAAGGTTGGCAACACTTCGGTTCTAGCATTCGTACGCAATCCTAGCTTCTGCAACGACTGTCTAGTCTGTTGCCTTAGTAACGGTTGTTTAAAAATGGTAAGGAAGAAAAAATCAGACAAGCTTTTCGAATGTACCTTTTAGGGTTATCTGCTGTGACCCTTCCTGCCATTTGACTTCAGATGACGCATTATTAGGCCTAAATGAACGTACTTTCAAAAGCTGTGGGACGGGCGGTTTTCAACATAAACTACTTGTCACATAGTCAGGGCACCTATTCCTGTTTGGAGAAGTCAGCTATATACAGGAGGTCCTCGAGTTACGACGTTGATCCGTTCGTTGGACGCGTGGTAACCCGATTTCATCGTAAGTCGGAACACTTTTCTTTGATGCACTACCATCAGAAGAGTCTGACTTACGTTTGGGAGCCATAACCAAGGGCAAAAAACGATAAAACACGTGAGAGAGATAGACGGCGTAAACAAACAAAATGGCGTATGTACAGTGACTGAACGTATGAAGCGACGCCAGCGTAGGAAGCGACGCCGTCTTCCCCGCCGTATAACCACAACAAAGCGTATTCTTCCGCCGCTCGCTAGAAACTAGCTCCCGTTTGTTTACGTCGCTTACGACGCTAAACCGCGTAAGACGGAACGACGCGTAATATTATTTATTATATTTTTATTGGGAGGAGCGTCGTAACCACGAAACAACGTAAGTCGAGACCGGCGTAACCCGAGGACTTACTGTATAGGCTTATGTAATAGACTACATCCCCGACGAGGTTAGAGGTCCTGGATGGGACCAGTTAGATGGATGCGGTAGGCCAAGGGGAGTGTGTGAAAGTTCCACGGGGAAGAGGGGGTGGTACAGACTCATTAATATTCTTTCCAATGAGAGTATAAACCGAGGTCTAGTCTGTTTTCATCTGCATACACTCCACTGCCCTGACTTTTAAAGATCCTGACGCTCATGTCGCAGAACAGTGAGTGCCCGAGCGTCGCATTTTTGTTTGGATCCGACACTCAGCCGTCTAGGACATGAGCGGCAGAATTCTTTTTAAAGTTCCGTGCGGTGGAATATATGCGTGCACGGACTATAGACCTTTGGTTTACACTCTCATCCACAGAAGAAGTCAAGTCAAGTCAAACTAACAAATCTTGAATCACCCACAATGGACTATTCATACAACACATTGTATTTCAGCAATAAATGGTCTTATATTCAATTTAAAGCCTTTTTTGTTGTTGTATTTTTTTTTCTGAAATAAATGCTTATTTCCTGCTTCGGGCGCCTGTGTTATGTATGCGCTGGTGAGCAATTACCAACCCTTCTGTATTTCAAACATTCACCTAATGTAACAACCTATGCACCTATGGTGAAAAAACGTAAACTCCTATGATATGGCCAGGTCACCAGATCATCAGGTCTTGCAAAGACCATCCTGCAAGGCACAGTGCAAGGAGGTAGAAGAAGAGGGAGACCGACAAAGAGGTGGGAGGACAACATTCGAGAATGGACTGGTTTGACACTGAGCGAAACAATCAGGGTTGCTGAGGACAGGGAAAGATGGAGTACGCTGGTTAAACGATCATCTGTGGTGCCCCTACGACCTCCGAGTTATGGGATAGGATAGGATAGGATAGGATAGGATAGGATAGGATAGGATGCACAATGCACTGATTGCCAGACTTATTGCAGTGGTACGATGGCCAGTGCTAACAGTCAGGCAAGTAGATGGAACGTGCGACCTTAAGAAGGCGATGAAGGCGCACTACCACCGGGGCGGTTTTTGTACCCAACCACACACCCACACGACTAGTCCTATCTATTAAGCAGTCTTGAAATAGCAATGTCAGTCGTGTCTAGATAGGGTGTCACTATCCCAGCCAACATTTACATTGGAACCAATACACTAAAAACGACATACTTCCATTGTCAAACTGTGAATTTGATGAAAGTCAACCGCGCTTTCATGCGTACGGTGAAATTCCTCACATTATAAAATATTTGTTCAGTTAATCGATTTTATTTTGGAAGTGCAACCACCGTATAAAGAAGTCGTTTAGTCTAGATTCCCCGATTGAATGTAGGATTGTAAATCTACCTTTATTTCATCACACTCGTTTGCTAGGGTCTCGATGCTGTCCGTGAAATGATGTTAGTGTAATTTTATTTCGGGTGCGACGCTGCCTCAGCGGTAAATGCAAGGGCCGAAAACTTCAACTATTGAATATCAAGCGAAAACATTGTAACCAGTACAAACATGCAGTGGTTCCAAGCCGACTGACTGCCTCGAGTGTCAGTTAGTCAGTTAGTTATTCATTGTATATAGGGTCCAGTGGACTGCACAGAATCAGGAACACAACTTGGTTGAACGATGGCTCACCCCTGATCCGTATAAAAGGTCTGCTGAAACAACCCCAATGGTTGTACTGAAGGCACTCCACCAGCCGGTCACTTTACAATAAAGGCCTCTCATGCAGGGGACGCTGAGGTTGTACTCTAATTTTTATCGAACCCCCGTTTTAAAAAAAACAAAATAGAATATAAACGTCATTATAAAATATTAACAAAATACATACCTATAAAATACCTACATTGGTAAATAATAATACGATAGCAAACCCTAGTGGCCATTTGGCAGAAAGCGTCCAATATCCCCAAGCTGACCCAACAGACCTTATACACAAATGGGGACTTTTGGTAGAGTTTTCAAGAAAACAGGTAGGTGACTGGTCTAGCGAAAAAGGTAGTAGATAGATAGAACAGACTAGGAACGAGAAAGAACAAATGAGAATAACAGAAACAGTGGTCATTTAAGGCACTAAATATCCACAAAGTGGCGATACTATTTATACACAAAACCCCGGCACCCCAACGGGGTTCCTCGAGTGTCGAACAAAACAAAAATAACACGATCACCAGACAGAGTTGGCTTAGTGGTGTTCTGAACGGAATAAAACAATTAAAGTATTGTTTGTCACACGATAACATCGCACATTGGGGTGTCGGATAGCGCAGTGGTTGGAGCACCCGCTACTGTGTCGCAAGTTAAGCACCGTCCAGTGCGGTCAGCACTTGGATGGGTGACCGCAAAACGTGAAGCGACAAATAACAACGCCCCCAGTTGACTCAACTGTGACTGAGTATCTACTCTTTTATGGGTGGGGAAGGTAAAGCAGCGAGGGAGAGAGATGGGCATCACCGTCATTACGCTGGCCCAAGATAAGTGTGATCTCCAACATCACGCTCCCCTACGGCCACAAGGCTATGGGACTACCTTTTTTTTTTACCTACCTTACCCTACCCTACCTACCAACATCGCACCAAGGCAGTACGGTCACTGCTTGGAAGCTGACTGACGACTTCGATATCCGGAAAATAAATGATTTTAAATGAAGAAAATAAAAGTGAAAAAATAAATAAAGGTACCCTGAGACGCTGCGCCTCTACTCCTTGTGATGAGAGTATAAACCGAGGTCTAGTCTGTGCTCGCACGCATTCCATCGCTCGGACTTTAAAGATCCTGACGCTCATGTCCTAGACGGTTGAGTGCCGGCCATACAAATACACCCTGCACGCACTAGGTCCTCTTTGGCCCATCCCCGATAGGCCAAGGTTTGTGCTCAGTTGTCTGGGCGTCAGACCATGCGCCCAAAGGATGCAAGTGGGCGCCCCGCGCACATTGTGTTAGATCATATATGGGCCAGCGCCTTGAGCAGCTCTTGAGCTAGAAAAGCGCTATATAAGAACGATTAAATACATTAAATTTTATCAGACGGACTTTTAAATACTAGAATTTCATTAGATGGACTTTTGTATATACTAGGATCTCATCAGATGGACTTTTATATACAAGTATACTAGAATTTCATCAGATGAACTTTTATATACAAGTATACTAGAATTTCATCAGATGGACTTTGAAACACTAAAATTTCATCATAATCGAGCACAACGGACGCTATTCTCAAACAGTCTTATCGTAAAACATGTAGGGCTTCTAATTTTGGTGTACACATTTTATACTAAATGATGAACACAGTCGTATCTTTCTTTCAATGAAACAATGTAGCCAAAGTGTGCTCCGTTGAAAGTGGACCAACCAGTTTGCACTGAACAAAAAGAAAAACAAAAAATCAGCCCCGGTCTTTTCTGCTTGGCGGCGTTCTGTGAGGAGTGTAAACTGGATTATTTCCAATCCACTACCTGAAAAACGCAGAAACTGTGTTGAGAATAAATAACCAGGATTTGTAAAACTACATCTACAAGGAACTACGAAGCCAGAAATAGTGGACCAAGGATTGTCTGATCACAGGGAGCTGCAAGATGAGGGAACTGCGGGCTGGTATTTTGCTGCCTCTGCTGACCGTTCTGTCAGGTAAGCGAACCATACTGTATGTAGATGATGTGGTGATCGTGTAGGCAACATTACATTACATTACATGATTATTGCTTTAGGTCCAGCGGACTCTTCCGAGCCAAATCAGGACCGGACAACCCTGATCCGCATAAAAGATCTGCTGAAACAACCCTAGTGGTAAAACTGAAGGCTCTCTACCAGCCAGTCACTTTACAATAAAGACATCCCACGCAGGGGACGCTGAGGCTATCCTCTAATTTATCGAACTCCCGTTTACAAAAACAAAATAGAATACAAACATCATTATAAAATATCAACAAAACACATACAAATAAAATGCCTACATTGCTAAATAATAACATCATAGAAAGCCCTAGTGACCACTGGCAGAAAGCGTCCAATATTCCCAAGCTGATCCAACAGACCTCACACACAAATAAGAAGTCTTGTCCCGGAAGAGTTTTCAAGAAAAAATGTAGGTGACTGGTCTAGTGAAGAAGAAGATAGTATAGCAGATTGATAGAACAGAGCAGGAATGAGAAAGAACAAATGAGAAAGATAGCGACAGTGGGAATTTAAAGCACTAAATTTCCAGAAAGTGGGGATACTATTTATACTGAAACCCCCGGCACCCTAACGGGACTGAGGGGGAGGGTGGGGTTGGGTGCGGGGGTAGGCAACACTGATTTGTCTCGGAAGATAGGTTTTCAAGAGTACCGAAAGGTACACATAAGCCACATTTTCACTGTGTTTTTTGTGTGTTCGTGCATATAGACTGTTTGACTTGTTTAGGGTACACTATGTAGAACTGTATAAGCTTTGGAGAAAATTGTAATCGTAGTTCTTTTGGCAGCAGTTCTACATACTACTGTTTGGTGTCATCATGATGGTAAAAAAGTCAACAGAGAAAGCAGTGATTGACGGAGCATAATAATAATAATAATAATAATAATAATAATAATAATAATAATAATAATAATAATAATAATAATAATAATAATAATAATAATAATAGTAATACAATTAAAATTTATCATTCGCATGCATGCATCTCACAAGTTATAGCGATTCGAGATCCTTTTAAATACAGAAACAAGTATGAATAAAAACTACGAGAAAAGTTAATTGTTACAAAACAAAAATGACAAAGAAACATCTGAGTTAAGATCTTTGTCATTAAACATTCACAAAACACAACAGAACAAATACAATTGTTGTTGTTTGTTGTTGTTGTTGTTGGTGGTGGTAGTAGTATTGCTGTTGTTGTTGTATTAGTTGTTGTCACTTTATGGTATTTTTTTAAAATGTGAAGTAAATGTTGGTAAGTAGGCTATTTTTTTTAAATGAAAATATATGTGCTTGCTTAGAAGATGAGCTCCAAAATGTGACACCTGTCTTGTTGTGTCTTGTCTGGTCTGGCCCACATTAGCATTCTTGTAGGTTATTGATCAATTTGTTTTTATTTAGTATTGTGAAATTGTGAATACTAGCATTTAAAAAAAATGTAATACTACTTTGCAATGCACTCCCGGTGGTTACAAGAAAACGTAACCGAACGGAACCCTGCATAAGATGTAGTCGTAAACTAGGCTATGCATAAGATGTAGTCGTAAACGAGGCTATGCATAAGATGTAGTCGTAAACTAGGCTATGCATAAGATGTAGTCGTAAACTAGGCTATGCATAAGATGTAGTCGTAAACTAGGCTATGCATAAGATGTAGTCGTAAACTAGGCTATGCATAAGATGTAGTCGTAAACTAGGCTATGCATAAGATGTAGTCGTAAACGAGGCTATGCGTAAGATGTAGTCGTAAACGAGGCTATGCATAAGATGTAGTCGTAAACGAGGCTATGCGTAAGATGTAGTCGTAAACGAGGCTATGCGTAAGATGTAGTCGTAAACGAGGCTGTGCGTAAGATGTAGTCGTAAACGAGGCTATGCATAAGATGTAGTCGTAAACTAGGCTATGCATAAGATGTAGTCGTAAACTAGGCTATGCATAAGATGTAGTCGTAAACTAGGCTATGCATAAGATGTAGTCGTAAACGAGGCTATGCGTAAGATGTAGTCGTAAACGAGGCTATGCATAAGATGTAGTCGTAAACTAGGCTATGCATAAGATGTAGTCGTAAACGAGGCTATGCATAAGATGTAGTCGTAAACGAGGCTATGCATAAGATGTAGTCGTAAACTAGGCTATGCATAAGATGTAGTCGTAAACTAGGCTATGCGTAAGATGTAGTCGTAAACTAGGCTATGCATAAGATGTAGTCGTAAACGAGGCTATGCATAAGATGTAGTCGTAAACTAGGCTATGCGTAAGATGTAGTCGTAAACTAGGCTATGCATAAGATGTAGTCGTAAACTAGGCTATGCATAAGATGTAGTCGTTA
The DNA here is from genome assembly GCA_036898135.1 of Oncomelania hupensis. NCBI lineage: Eukaryota > Metazoa > Mollusca > Gastropoda > Littorinimorpha > Pomatiopsidae > Oncomelania > Oncomelania hupensis. Next base: position 12,841,387 of record CM072527.1, read on the forward strand.
ACGAGGCTATGCGTAAGATGTAGTCGTAAACTAGGCTATGCATAAGATGTAGTCGTAAACGAGGCTATGCATAAGATGTAGTCGTAAACTAGGCTATGCGTAAGATGTAGTCGTAAACGAGGCTATGCATAAGATGTAGTCGTAAACGAGGCTATGCATAAGATGTAGTCGTAAACGAGGCTATGCATAAGATGTAGTCGTAAACTAGGCTATGCATAAGATGTAGTCGTAAACGAGGCTATGCATAAGATGTAGTCGTAAACTAGGCTATGCGTAAGATGTAGTCGTAAACGAGGCTATGCATAAGATGTAGTCGTAAACGAGGCTATGCATAAGATGTAGTCGTAAACGAGGCTATGCATAAGATGTAGTCGTAAACGAGGCTGTGCATAAGATGTAGTCGTAAACGAGGCTATGCATAAGATGTAGTCGTAAACGAGGCTATGCATAAGATGTAGTCGTAAACTAGGCTATGCATAAGATGTAGTCGTAAACGAGGCTATGCATAAGATGTAGTCGTAAACGAGGCTATGCATAAGATGTAGTCGTAAACGAGGCTATGCATAAGATGTAGTCATAAACTAGGCTATGCATAAGATGTAGTCGTAAACTAGGCTATGCGTAAGATGTAGTCGTAAACTAGGCTATGCATAAGATGTAGTCGTAAACGAGGCTATGCATAAGATGTAGTCGTAAACTAGGCTATGCGTAAGATGTAGTCGTAAACGAGGCTATGCATAAGATGTAGTCGTAAACTAGGCTATGCATAAGATGTAGTCGTAAACTAGGCTATGCATAAGATGTAGTCGTAAACGAGGCTATGCATAAGATGTAGTCGTAAACGAGGCTATGCATAAGATGTAGTCGTAAACTAGGCTATGCGTAAGATGTAGTCGTAAACGAGGCTATGCATAAGATGTAGTCGTAAACTAGGCTATGCATAAGATGTAGTCGTAAACTAGGCTATGCGTAAGATGTAGTCGTAAACGAGGCTATGCATAAGATGTAGTCGTAAACTAGGCTATGCATAGGATGTAGTCGTAAACTAGGCTATGCGTAAGATGTAGTCGTAAACGAGGCTGTGCATAAGATGTAGTCGTAAACTAGGCTATGCATAAGATGTAGTCGTAAACGAGGCTATGCATAAGATGTAGTCGTAAACTAGGCTATGCATAAGATGTAGTCGTAAACGAGGCTGTGCGTAAGATGTAGTCGTAAACGAGGCTGTGCGTAAGATGTAGTCGTAAACGAGGCTATGCATAAGATGTAGTCGTAAACGAGGCTATGCATAAGATGTAGTCGTAAACTAGGCTATGCATAAGATGTAGTCGTAAACTAGGCTATGCATAAGATGTAGTCGTAAACGAGGCTATGCATAAGATGTAGTCGTAAACGAGGCTATGCGTAAGATGTAGTCGTAAACAAGGCTATGCATAAGATGTAGTCGTAAACGAGGCTATGCATAAGATGTAGTCGTAAACTAGGCTATGCATAAGATGTAGTCGTAAACTAGGCTATGCATAAGATGTAGTCGTAAACGAGGCTATGCGTAAGATGTAGTCGTAAACGAGGCTATGCATAAGATGTAGTCGTAAACTAGGCTATGCGTAAGATGTAGTCGTAAACGAGGCTATGCATAAGATGTAGTCGTAAACTAGGCTATGCGTAAGATGTAGTCGTAAACGAGGCTATGCATAAGATGTAGTCGTAAACTAGGCTACTAGTCGAGATAAAGTTTCATAATCGTGGCCTAAATATTGTCCATATTATCCACTTCGTTTGTTATACGAAAACCTTAAGTGAAGGAACCTGGGGTAAAATAGACCGGGGGTAAAATAGACCTGGGGTAAAAATAGACCGCGGGTAAATAGACCTGGGGTAATATAGACCAGGGGTAATATAGACCTGGGATAATATAGACCTGGGATAATATAGACCTGGGGTAATATAGACCTGGGGTAAAATAAACATAACAAGCCTTGAGGGATTTTAGTCCTGGGGGAACATTGGGCACACTCCAGTCTTCTTCTTCTTCTTGCTCTTGCTCTAGCATTTTCTTTTGTTTCTTCTTCTGTCTACTACCACTACTACTACTACTACTACTACTACTACTACTACTACTACTACTACTACTACTACTACTACTACTACTACTACTACTACTACTACTACTACTACCTTGCAGAGTTGCTGAAGCCTCCCTCCCGACTCCTTCCTCTTCCCCCCCCCCCCCCCCACCTCCCTCCACGCTCTCATATTCTGCTTCGAAATTACGCACACCTATCATCTGGGTCTGGATAATTACGTTGCTAACACCTATTAACTGGCACAGCCAACCGAGAGGTTTCCACCTTGTGCAGTTTTAGTTCTGTATAGTGCGCTTTATCCTATTGCTTCTGTAATTTGTTTTGCGACGCTTATGCCTGGGTTTAATAATGTTCTTTAGTCTATTTTTGTTGTAAATTTTGTCATGTGTTTTAACTCTGTGTGACATGTTGTTTTTTTAACCTGTGTACCTGGTATAGTCTGCTTTTTTATGTTTTTAATTTCAGGCTCTAGAGATTCTCTGTGTCCACGTGTGTGTGTGTGTGTGTTTAAGTTTGTGTGTGTGTGTGTGATCGCTTGAAAAAAAAAAGATTCCGATTTATTTATTTATTTATTTATTATTATTTATTATTATTATTATTATTATTTATTATTATTATTATTATTATTATTATTATTATTATTATTATTATTATTATTATTATTATTATTTATTATTATTATTATTATTATTATTATTATTATTATTATTATTATTATTATTATTATTATTATTATTATTATTATTATTATTATTATTATTATTATTATTATTATATGGAGAGCCTATGGAATGGAAATAAGTGCAGAGAAGACCAAAATGATGACCAACAACACCAATGGCATCCACACGGACATCAAAGTCCAAGGCCAATCCCTCAACACAGTGCATGGCTTCAAATATATAGGAGCCATTGTATCAGACAATGGATCCCGACTGGAAGTCCTCGCCAGGAACGCACAAACAATTGCTGCCCTGGCAAGATTGAAGCCCATTTGGAAAGACAAGACCATCAGTCTACATGTACATTCCAAGGTAAGGCTGCTGCGCCCCCTTGTCATCTCCATGTTCCTTTCCACTTGCGAAACATGGACCCTCACAGCAGATCTCCAACGAAGAATATTATGCATGGAGATGAGGTGCTACAGAAGGCTTATGGGCATTTTCTATACCCAGGACATCACCAATGACGAAGTCCGACAGACGATCACACAAGCCATTGGACAACACGATGACCTGCTCAGTGGTGAAGAAACGGAAACTCCGATGGTATGACCACGTCACCAGATCATCAGGTTTTGCAAAGACCATCCTGCAAGGCACAGTGCAAGGAGGTAGAAGAAGAGGTAGACTGAAAAAGAGATGGGAGGACAACATTCGAGAATGGACTGGTTTGACACTGAGCGAAGCCATCAGGGTTGCTGAGGACAGAGAAAGATGGAGTACGCTGGTTAAACGGTCATCTGTGGTGCCCCAACGACGTCAGAGTTACGGGATAGGATAGGATAGGATAGGATAGGATAGGATAGGATATTATTATTATTATTGTTACAGGCTTAACGGTGGGGTGCGATGCTGCAAAAGAGTTTAACGGCTTCCTGCAGCTCCCACAGCCGATTTGTAGCTGCTGCTGCTGATGACGCTATGTTCTGTCATCGTGTTGCAGGGACTTGGGGGTTCCAGTGGATGCCAGGCAACCCAGAAAACGGAGTAACGAAGTTGGTGTGTGTAGGGGATGGGGTTGACCTGCAATGGCTATACAAAGATTTCTTGGGTGAAGTGGACATCAACGAGGACTGGTCGTTTGTAAAGCGAGGTATGAATGAATGAATGAATGAATGATAAATGGTTGATTGGTTTTTTGTTTTATTAACGTCTTTTATCACCAAAATGAAGACCATACACACTCACTCAGATTCCCGCATTTGAACAGGTGCATGTTTACATACTCACACACACACACGCGCATACGCGTGAGCTGTCACGCTCTCTCTCTCTCTCTCTCTCTCGCTCTCTCTCGCTCTCTTACACACACACACACACACACAAAACCTTAATTTATTACTACATTAAAACATAAGTAACAATGTCAATTAAACAACACTGGAGAATTGATTAAAGTGTTTGCCAGTCCCCTGTTTTCGCTAAGGCTATAGAATGAATTAAAATGTCTATAAAGCGCATAAACATTTCCACACAAAAAGCATCACCACAGGGCTGGGGGGAACATTTTTTTCAAGCAAAACTGGAACACGTAATACAAGATGAGCTAAGAGTACACATCACGCATACAATCTCTCTCTAGCTCTCTCTTTCTCCCTCTCTTTTTCTCCCACCCTCTCTCTTTCTACCTCTCTCTCTATGTCGTTCTCTCTCTCATTTAAGATCTGTACACTTCGTGGTTTTAGACCAACAAAAATAATAATTAAAATAATAGAAAATTAAAACCCACAAAAAATATAAAAAATTATTAACAAGATAACAATTTGAACAAGAAAAAAAAAACATATTAGCTAAAACTCCTATTCTATTTTACATAATTCCTAGCATTTATTCACTTTCTTACTTCAACATGCACGAAGTATACACACTGAATTCACGATGCATTCCGAACCCATCGAATCAATCCCAGCGCCGCCAAACCTGCAGCTGCCAGTGACCGACCTTCCACACTTACAGTTTCGGCAAACGATCTAGCCATCTCACACGACGATACATAAGTCACCACAAACATAAACTCCGATTGCACTCTCTCAGCTCAACCGCCGACCCTCCAAATCATCACCCCCGGATCCGCTAAATCAGAATCGCAACAAAAATCCCCACAAATGTACTGCAAACTATCAAAAACATCGACACCAGCAGCCAACCACAAACCTTCTGGAATCTCAACAACGCTTACGAACGTAGTACAAACTACCTCTCTTTCTCAACGTGTTTCCTTCTGGTGGCAAAAAGGGGAATGAAAAATCCATTCAAACAACACACGATTCAGAGGTAAGTTAAGAGTTGGTTTCGTCGCAAATGTACTTCACGCTTTTACAACAGTTGTGGATATCTTAGATTACCAATGAATAACAATGTAGTAAGAGCATGGATGGAGTACGCTGGTTAAACAGTCATCTTTGGTGCCCCAACGACTTTCGAGTTACGGGATAGGATAGGATAGGATAGGGTAGGATAGAATAGGGAGGATCACGGACATTTTCAGCATAATTGCAGCACAAGAACAATTTACATAGATTTGTTTGTGTTTGCATGTTGCATATTGTCATTCTGAACTTTCTATGATAAAGAATGACGACATTGCTTTATTAAACATTGAAATAGGAGGACACTGGTTTTGTGTTGTTGGTAAACTTTTAAAGACTAGTAATATTATAATTATTTTAAAAAAAAAGTAATATGTTTTAAAAGCATATTTTTAAATGTTCAGTGTCACCTCAATGTTTTAACAGAAATTACATGAAAGATTGATTGATTGATTGAATTAATCTATCAATTTATTAATTAATTAATGTTTTCTTCTGCAGGTGATACCAAACAGGTGTTGCTAGCCTCTCTTTTCCGCGGCCATTTCTTCACGGAGCCCAACATCCATCAGCTGATGACCTACCTGGACCCTTCAGGTGTCCATCTGGAAAACGTCACCACCACCGACGACGGCATCTACACCTTCCGGGTCAACGTCAACCTCAACGACCACCTCACCGTCCACGAGACCAACGTTTCCCTGCTGGTTGTGGGTAAGAGTTATAGATCCTCTATGGTGAATCGGCCACAGCATTCATGAGGAGGTTATGAGCCCAAAAAGCGCGACATAAAGACCAATAACTAAATAAATAAATAAATAAATAAATAAATAAATAAATAAATAAATAAATAAATAAATAAATAAATAAGAGACGTTCTTTGTTTATGTTTAGTAACATAGCGATTTTAAGTTTGTTAATGATTAATGTAAAATTTGGCTTTACATATCCCCCATCACCTTCATGGCTTCCATCATCTTAACTACCGTCGTATTCCTCACCTCAATCTTCTTCCATTCTCTCCACATCCCACCGCCGTAGCTCAAGTGGCAGAGCGTTCGCCTGGCGCACCGACGACCCAGGTTCAAATCCCCTGGTGGGCGATATAAAATGTGGCCATTTTCACTGTCCATTTTAGCAGTATGATAGCTCTGGTGGTTCAGTGTTGATTTAGGTCCCTATCCCTTGTTCCCTGGGATGGTTATCCCCGTCTGCCATATCGCCAATGGTGGGTGTAGACGTTAAACCTCGATGTTTCTCTTCTCTTTCCATCCATTTCAAATCCAAATGGCACATGAGGGGTGGGGCAGTGCCGATGGGGGCTAACTCCCATGGACCGCTATGATAGATGGATTGTTGATGGATGGCGCATCGTTTCTAAGGTTAAAATGCTACAGCTAGTAGTTTATTGCTGAGCAACCAAACAAAACAAACAAAATCTCAAAAGATCAGCTTTTCTCGAATCTCGACGGAACACCTAGCATACTGTATATTGGTAACCATCAATACATTGATCTAGGATATTATTGGAAGAATAACAAAAAGAAATTCTCGGAGGCAGAACTGTAGGCTCCTACTGTCAGTTACAAGTTTTGTCTCGGAGTAGATTATATTAAGCTAACTTGAACGAGCCGACCACACTTTTGGATTCCGGTTAAGGTTTGTCAATTCTCGAAGAGTGTGCAGGTATTTTTCAAGTCTATGTTTAGATTACACATTTTGTTGACGCGGCTTGGTTTCGTCTTCAGACCCCGACGTGGCGAGCAACAAGACGATGGTGGTGACGCGTATGCCTGACGTGGTGTACAACAATGCCACTGGCGAGTTTCACGTGCAGCTTGCCTGTGCCCCGTCAGACTCTCTAGGCAACATCCCCGTTGGCGTCTTCTTTACGGTAAATCTTCACCTTATTATTAAAAAAAAAAAGACGAAAAGATATAGGGATGTTGTCTTTTGGCTGGTATTATAGTTTTTGTGTTGTTGATTGGAAATTGTCACATCACATATAACATTTTCTTCCTTCCTGACGTCAAGGGTAGCTCCGTGGGCCAGGGCGCAAGCCTTGGGTACGTCCATCGTGAACGACGTGGGTTCGAATCCTGACTTCCGCAAACTATTTTGTGCATGCTGGACATTAGTGGCTAGCGCCCTGAGAAGCTCTCTGAGCTCGTAAGTGCGCTATAGAAAAACAATTTATTTGTATGGGGACAGTCAATATATAAAAATCTCCACTCTTGAATCTTGGAGGAAGGGGTATGAGAAGCCATTAGAAGGGTTATATGGGGGTGGGGGTAGAGGCGGGGAGGGAACGGAGGTGGGGTGGGGAAGGAGATGGGAAGGGGGAGGGTGGGGAGGGGTGAAGATGATAGACGAAGCAGACATCTTCATCAAGTCATCTCTGACAGAGGTTGTGTTCACCCAATCTGGCATGGACAGGACAGGAAGTTCATCCACTCTTCCATGTTAACGACAGCTCTCTCTTTGCCAACCATGGCGCCTTCGATTGCCTTCCAGTTTTAGCAGGATTGTCGTGACCTGTGGTTTCGGGCACTGAATAGAACAGACCCAACGTTTCCCGGCGTGTCGTAAGAGGCGACTAAGAGGGGTGATGTCAGCACGGCATCACTGGGCGAAAGTCTTCTACGCAGAAATCACCGGCCAGGACGGAGGAACTTCATGTTGCTACAAGTTCAACGACCACGTGCTTGGGACCAAGGCGAGCCACATTGTATTCGTGGACATCGGCTGTGGCCAACAGCCTGGAGAGGATTGGGCCCTGCCAGGTCTTTCTTGCCCAAGACCAACTGCAGGACAGAGAAAGATGGAGTACGCTGGTTAAACGATCATCTGTGGTGCCCCTACGACCTCCGAGTTACGGGATAGGATAGGATAAAATAGATGTCGTGACGGAAGACTTGTACACAATTGCTGAGGGCACGAAATCCAGATTATACGGGCTCCTGGGTTTTAGCTTTGGAGGAAATGCCCATATAAGCTATAGTATCCATTATTATTATTATTATTATTATTATTATTATTATTATTATTATTATTATTATTATTATTATTATTATTATTATTATTATTATTATTATTATTATTATTATTATGATATCCAGAATAGTAAATATATAAAACTATTCATTCAACAGACGCCGTCCGGTCAGAAGCTGAACAGCACTGGGTTTGAGAACGGTCACTTCATTGTGAACATCCCCAACCCCCCTGACGATGGTCAGTACACTTGTGAAGTCATCAACCCTAATGACACTTGCCTGGCTGCTGGCGCCTCACTGTTGCAGCCGGCTGTCACCTTAGTGGATGGCTGTAAGGCCAAGCTGGACGTCGCTACGGCAACACTTAAGGCTGTGCAGGTGACAGTTGTTTTGACGTTGTTGACGATACTGACCATACGTTTAATACAACTCGTGCTTAAAGTGTGTTTTGGGGTCTACATCAAAACTGAGATACAAACAATAAATCCATAAAATGTCTAATGGACGCTATGGGATGATTATTTGCTTATAATATGATATTCAAACATTTTTGAGTGTGTGTAATATTTGCACAATTTGAATTTAAACGTCGAGCGAACGTTCGAGCGTCCTAAAAGGTCGTCCGTGGTAGCGGTAAATGACTTAATCTCCTTTAGAATGCAAGCATTGGCCAACCGCAATCAAACGCAAGCGGGGCGTAACCAACACACCCCAAATGGGTTCCTGTGGATTAGCGAAAGGAAAACAATGCTGTGCCTGTAATCTGAAGTGACGCTCAATGACAGCATTAGGGCCGTGCCCTCTGTTGGCGAAACCCCGCGACCTTATCAGGGACCCAAAGATGATTATTTTTTAAGCTGCTTACACACCCATCTCAGAACTTTCACTCAATAATAGAACGCAATGGTTCAGGACACCGAGGGTTTTCTCCGGGTACTCCGGTTTCCTTCCTCCCTTCAATAATCAATCATGTATACAATAAATCTAATTTTTGAAACAACAACAACAACAACAACAACAACAACAACAACAACAACAACAACAACAACAACACAACATTGATTTCTCTTCTGCATTCTGTAATGCGATCTCTTCAGATTGCCGCATTTTGAGTTTGATTGAACAGAAAGCGGGTGATAGGGTCCTATATTGTTGTTGTTGTTGTTGTTGTTGTTGTTGTTATTATTATTATTATTATTATTATTATTATTATTATTATTATTATTATTATTATTATTATTATTATTATTATTGTTATTATTGTAGTTGTTGTTGTTTTATTAATATTATTATTATTATTATTATTATTATTATTATTATTATTATTATTATTATTATTATTATTATTATTATTAATATTATTATTATTATTATTATTATTATTATTATTATTATTATTATTATTATTTGTTATTTATTTTTATTTTGTATTATTATTAGTGCTTGCTGATTGTGCTTAGGACTGTGTCTAAGGAGTACATAATGGGACTGTGTCTAAGGAGTACATAATGGGACTGTGTCTAAGGAGTACATAATGGGACTGTGTCTAAGGAGTACATAATGGGACTGTGTCTAAGGAATACATAATGGGACTGTGTCTAAGGAGTACATAATGGGACTGTGTCTAAGGAGTACATAATGGGACTGTGTCTAAGGAGTACATAATGGGACTGTGTCTAAGGAGTACATAATGGGACTGTGTCTAAGGAGTACATAATGGGACATCAGGTACAATCGTCGCAACAGTCAGTGCGATGGAATCCGATTCATTTACAGCCTAGGCCTCGGTTTATACTCTCATTGGAAAGATCGGCATTTGGCGAGCCACACTTTATTCGTGGATTTCGGCTGTGGCCAACAACCTGGAGAGGATTAGGCCCTGCCAGGTCTTTCGTGCCCAAGACACACTGCATGAGGACAAGAACCACTCACTTCATACCGGATCGGTCGTCGCCCGGGTCACCAAGGACCGCGCCTTCTGTTGGCCACCAGGACGGAGGTGATACGCGTGCTATTGATGGACAACTTAACAGGATCCGCACGAGAGACAACACCGTCATAGGAACCTGGAATGTCAGGACCATTACTGCGGAGGGAAAATTAGAAGAAATTGCCCAAGAGCTGGACCACTATCGATGGAACATCTTAGGTATCAGCGAACTACGCTGGAAAAGTCTAGGTGAAACAACGACCGACAAAAACCATAATCTTTATTTCAGCGGGAGAGATGACAGGCACGAACACGGAGTTGGATTCTTGGTCCACAAAGACCTTCTAGCCACTGTCATGGGTCGCCGCCCAGTCTCCAGTAGAGTCATTACCATTCGTCTGGGGCCAGCCCCTTTCAGCATCACCATCATCCAGGTCTATGCCCCAAAATCAGACTATGACAACAGCGGCCAGTTCAAGATTTTTATGAACATCTGCAGGCTGTCCTTGACCAAGTGCCGAAGAAGGACATAGTCATAGCGCAAGGCGACTGGAATGCCAAGGTTGGCCAAGATGCGCACCACAACTGGGGAGACACATGTGGACCCCACTGCAACAACGAGACAAATGACAGGGGTCTGAGACTATTGGAGTTTGCCAGATACAACAATCTGATACTGGCAAACACGCTTGGTCTCCACACAAAATCCAGACAATGGACATGGCACAGTCCAAGCGGGGAGTTCCAGAACCAGATTGACTACATCATGGTCAAGACACGCTTCAGCTCAAGCATCAACATTGGCAGGACACGCACCTTCCCAGGAGCAAATATCGGAAGTGACCACGATCTCGTGATGATGTCCATCCTGCTCCACTTGAAGAGAGTAAACACAGCAAAGTGCAGTAGACTGAAGTTCGACATGGACAAACTGCAAGACCCGGAGGTGGCAGAAATATTCCAAGCAACGATGGGAGGAAAATTTGCACCACTGCTCATTTTGGGAACTGGTGAAGTAGATGTCAACACCATGACCGCCACCTTCAACTCAGCTGTGAAAGATGCCGCCACTGAGATCCTTGGAAAGCATCGCCCAAAGAAGAAGCCGTGGATCACATTTGAACTTTGGACCTGTGTGTTAAACGAAGAGAAATGAAAAAGAAAAAGAACACCTCACAGGGAGCTGATGCCTACCGAAAAATTAACAATGACATCCGAAAAGGCATGCGCTCAGCAAAGGAGAACTGGATAGAAGATCAATGCCAGGTAACAGAGAACAGTCTGAACAAGAAAAACAGCAAGAAGACCTACCAGACTGTGAAGCGGCTGACAAGTGTTAAACAGCCCAAGGTCATGATCGAAAGCAAGTCTGGCATATGTCTTATAGAAGAACAAGAAGTCTTGGATAGATGGACAGAGTCGTGTTCTGACCTTTACAACCACACACCAAACGGAGGCCAATCAGTTCTAGCATGTCCAGAGAACAGAGAAGAGGAAGAAACCCTCCCAATTCTCCGAGAAGAAATTGAGGCAACAGTGCAATCACTAAAGAAGGGGAAGTCAGCGGGAGTAAACAAAATATCCGCGGAATTGCTACAAGCCGGAGGGGAGGCGATGATTGACGCCCTCACCATTATCTGTAACAAGATCTTGTAGAGTGGAGAGTGGCCTACACCATGGACCCAGTTGCTAGGCATCACTCTTCCCAAACAGGGTAACCTTCAGGAGTGTACAAATTACCGCACCATCATCCTCATCAGCTATCCCAGCAAGGTCCTTCTGAAAATAATACTTAACAGGTTGAAACCCCAAGCTGAACAAGTCATAGCTGAAGAACAAGCAAGGATTCAGGGCAGGGCGAAGTACCACTGAACAGATTTTCAACCTGAGAACAATCTGCGAGAAATACCTACAGCACCAACAACATCTATATCATGTGTTTGTAGACTTCAAGAAACCGTTTGACCGAGTCTGGCAAGCAGCGCTGTGAGCAACCATGAGAGTTTACAACATCAGCCCTAAAATTATTGAAGTCATCAAAAGCCTGTATGACAAGGCTACCAGTGCAGCCATCCACAACAGCGCCATCGGAAACTGGTTCTGAACAACAATCTGCGTGCGTCAAGGATGTCTACTCTCTCCAACAC
>CM072527.1:12858577-12878577 GCA_036898135.1 Oncomelania hupensis
ACTATTATGTTGTGCATTGTGAAGAAGAAGGGCAAAAATGACAACGCGTTAACCGGTGAATAGATCAAATCAAAATTACGATCATACTATTAATGATGAATGTAGCTCTCTTTCTCTCTCTGTCCCACTATCTGTCTCTCTCACTGTGTGTGTGTGTGTACGTGTGTGTGTGTGTGTGTGTGTGTGTGTGTGTGTGTGTGTGTGTGGTTTTGAGTGTGGCGATGTCCACACTCTTTATACTCTACCTACGTTCTTTTGACTACCCCCCCCCCTCCCCAACACATTCAACACCACACACACACTCGCACGCACACAATACACACTTAAGATAGTTTCTTTTTTTTCCCATATTTTATTTTAAAATCACTTCACGTACATGTATACACTAGATAACTAACTAAATTTATACTGAAACTGATAGCATTAGCAGAAAACAAAAGTCTGGTTCTGGTGGCAGCAGCAGTAAACACAAGAATATAGACTAAAGAAATCCATGAAACTATTTCAAACTATCAACAAAAAATCACAAAGTAGAAGAACTTGATTGCAAGTGTTTTATACCACCGAAGACTCAACGCTTGATAAGATTAAGCCTACACAATAGCCCTAAAATAGTGGCCACATTGTGCTAACGTTTTACAGTTTATGCATTGGGTCCGAGGTAGTGGCGCCATGTTTATCACCGGTTCGAATTTATAAACGTGTGTAGCTGTGTGATTTCCCTACAACATGACACTTTTTCATGACAATGTAATGTAGTCTTTCACGATTTGATTATAATATGCAGCATGCAACTTTACGAAGATCGACGCGCAACAAGTGAATTCGACTGCCTGAGGTCGCCAAGTCGTGTGTAGCTTAAACTCTTTGTTGCGTGTAATCATGCGTGATTAGGTTGACCTCTAAACTCGTGGCGTCACATTCTCGCTTCTGATTGGACCTCATAAGCCCGGTGTAACATCGTCAAAGTACCGGGTAAATATTTTGACCGGGCGCTTTTGCCAGGTCAAGTCCGGCCGGATTTTTCACGATGTTCTTAGGCGTCGTAACCTTAACCCCAAACCCAAACCCTAACCCTAATCCTTACTAAGACTACGATAGCACCGTGCGCATGCGTCGAATTTTGTAATGCGTCGACCAATCAGAATGCTCCCCAGTCGCTCCCAGTCCAAATAAGATACCAGAAACTTTGACGATGTCACGCTGGCTTTAGAATTTTTTCAGAAGAAATCAAACATGGCTGTCCTTTACGTTAGCCAGTGCCCAAGAAAATACATAAGGAAGTCGTGAGCGTAACACAAGTGTGGCTGGGTGCGTAACACAAGAGTGACCTGGCCTGTCTTTCGATTGTGAAACCAGCCCCTTATTAACCCTTGCAACTTTCGACGGCAAAAATGTACACTTTTAAAGTCAACAGTAGGGTCAAGATAAATAAAGTGAACTCATTACATGCGAGGTTCATCTTCATGCAGTCAATCAGGTGTGTAGACACCCGAACAACAATGTTTTATTAACAATTTCTTCTTCAAATATTCACTTTCTACTCATAAATGTCTGATCACCGACAGGCGTATAAAACGCCACGCCACCTGTGACTGGCCGAGTTCTACGTTCGCTTATAAAGTAGACTTCAGCGAATGCACTGTGTCGTAACCCTTAACCCCGCGGCCAAGTTCAGGGTCATATAACCTTTCTGTCAGGTACAGTGCTTAGTTTCAAGGTCGTTTTTTGCCGAAATGTCGTGCATTGACTCACGTTCGTGCAACAATGTGAGTCTATGTATTCACCCCCAATTTGTTTTTCTTCAGATGTTTGCAAATCAGGTATTCAGTCGTAGGCCAGAATGAATGAATGACCACTTATGCAGCGCATACAAACTTCCAAACCAAGAGGCGTGCTCACAGCGCTTCATAATAATAATAATAATAATAATAATAATAATAATAATAATAATAATAATAATAATAATACTGGATGCCATACGTGCCTTATACCTAAATCAGACACAAAGCGCTGCGATCGGTAAGCAATATTCAGGGTCACATGTTACACTTTTATATATAGCCTACAGCAAACACGCATCCATCACTCAAACATGGGAGTCGCTATTAGAAGACGGAAAGGAAATCCAATTTTATTTCTTTGAAATTTTTGATAAACTCCATCCAATAGGCCTACCATCATTGAAGGGAGGGAGGAAACCGGAGTACCCGGAAAAAGCCCTCGGTGACCTGAAAAGTCCCGTAACCCACTTAAGTGCGTCCTCTGCGGGAATTGAACCTGCGACCATCGGCATAGGAAACCGGCGACTTGATGATGACGATGATGATGATGATGACGATGATGACGATGATGATGCTGGTGATAATGATGATGATGATGATGATGATGATGATGATGATGATGATGATGATGATGATGATGATGAAGTTGGAGGACAGATTAAAGAAAACAACCTACATATTTAAAGGTCTGGAGTAACAATAACTAGCTCTATGTTCCAACAGCTCTAAACTCCCACAGTGCTGTATTCTCACGGACCTATGGTCAAATATGTGTTCCTCACAGCTCTATCCTCATAATCCTAACTTATCCCCGTGCTTATTTGTTTAATCCTTTTCATAGAGCGCTTTTCCTGCTCAAGAGCTGCTCACGGAGCTGGCCATTAAAAGATTTATCTCCAGCCGCCCGAGGCGCCCACTTGCGACCTTTAGGCGCACAGTCTGACCCCCAGACCACTGAGCCCAATCCTGAGCGACCGGGGATAGGGAGAAGGACCTAGTGCGTGCTGGGTGTATGTTTATAGCCGGCACTCACCCGTCTAGGACATGAGCGTCAGGATCTTTAATGTCCGTGCGATGGAATGCGTGCGTGCACAGACTAGACCTTCGTTTATACTCTCAGAGAGCAGTGTCTCGGAGTAATTTTTTTTGGGTTAAACTCCAGGCCGTCAACGGGGTTTGAACCCTGTAGGCCTGCAGGCTGCAATTTTATCGCCTGACGTTCCAGTCACCCCTTGGGGTCATGAGCAATCTTGTCACTGTAGTCACTGTAGATTGTTCTAACCTATAAAGGGAACAGTGAAAGCCCCAGTTGAAAACCTGTCTTGCCTTTGTAGGCATGACTAATTCACTGCGGCAACAGTTCCCCCCGTTGGAGTGCCGGGGGTTTCAGTATAAATAGTATCCCCACTTTCTGGAAATTTAGTGCTTTAAATTCCCACTGTCGCTGTCTTCATCATTTGCTCTTTCCCATTCCTGTTCTGTCCTATCACTCTGCTATACTTTCTTCTTCTTCGCTAGATCAATGACCTACCTTTTTTCTTGAAAACTCTTCCTGGACAAGACTCCTTGTTTGTGTATGAGGTCTGTTGGATCAGCTTGGGAGTGTTGGACGCTTTCTGCCGGGTGGTCACTAGGGCTTCCTATGATTGTATTATTTCGCACTATAGGCATTTTATATGTATGTGTTTGGTTGATGATTTATAATGATGGTTGTATTCTATTTTGTTTTTGTAATCGGGGTGTTTGCGTAGTTGAGGTCAACCCTCAGCCGTCCCCCGCGTGGGATGTCTTTATTGTAAAGTGACTGGCCGGTGGAGGGCATTCAATTTTCCCACTAGGGTTGTTTCGGCAGATCTTTTATGCGGATCGGGGGTTGTCCGGTCCTGATTTGGCTCGGAAGAGTCCGCTGGACCTAAAGCAACAATAAATCAAATCAATCAGACGTTCCAGTCCACTGCCTATGTACCGTTGTGTGAACTGCGTGTTCCCTCATGCATGACTTTAGCTGTGCGCAGGCAGTTGTGGAAACATGATGATGATAATAATGACGTTGTGCTGGACAGCGCTTGTCTAATATCACACATGTCAACAGACGTTAAACAAAATACAGAAAGAAAGAAAGAAACGTCGGAAAGCGCGATCCCCAATCTCTGTAGGAACCCCTTGGGGTCATAAGCAATCTTGCCACTGTAGATTGTTCTAACCTATAAAGGGAAAAGTGAAAGCCCCAGTTGAAAACCTGTCTTGCCTTTGTAGGCATGACTGACTCACTGCGGCAACAGTTACCCCCCCCCCCACCCCCCCCACCTCCCCGTTGGAGTGCCGGGGGTTTCAGTATAAATAGTATCCCCACTTTCTGGAAATTTAGTGCTTTAAATTCCCACTGTCGCTGTCTTCCTCATTATTTTGCTCTTTCCCATTCCTGATCTGTCCTATCACTGCTATACTATCTTCTTCTTCGCTAGATCAATGACCTACCTTTTTTCTTGAAAACTCTTCCTGGACAAGACTCCTTGTTTGTGTATGAGGTCTGTTGGATCAGCTTGGGAGTGTTGGACGCTTTCTGCCGGGTGGTCACTAGGGCTTCCTATGATTGTATTATTTAGCACTATAGGCATTTTATATGTATGTGTTTTGTTGATGATTTATAATGATGTTTGTATTCTATTTTGTTTTTGTAATTGGGGGTTCGAGTAGTTGGGGTAAAGCCTCAGCCGTCCCCTGCATGGGATGTCTTTATTGTAAAGTGACTGGCCGGTGGAGGGCATTCAATTTTCCCACTGGGGTTGTTTCGGCAGATCTTTTATGCGGATTGGGGGTTGTCCGGTCCTGATTTGGCTCGGAAGAGTCCGCTGGACCTAAAGCAACAATCAATCAATCAATCTCTGTAGGAATGCTCTTTAGGCACATATAATTAGGAGGAACAGAGGCCCGCCCCCGTATTTAGGTATTAAGCATTAATTGTTTTAGTAAGCCTACTTTCCACATGACCTTTATACAAGATAAAGTAGGTCTCTTTCGCCTCTTATTCAAAAAACGCCATAATCTGTTTTGTCCCAACTTGTGGTTAAAAACATCTGAAATATCAACGTTCTTTTAATTTATTTTTAAGATATTCATGTTTTCAGAACCATTTCTTTAGAGAATAATAATACGCGTTTAGCTTCGAGGGGTGTCTGCATGTTCTTTGAAGGAAACCCGGCATTTTCATCATTTGTTGAAAGTAAAAATGGCGATTTTGTTAGCAGTGGGTTTACTTGTTTTCTTCTCAGCAAATTTGACGGTGAGTTTCTACTGTTTTCAACATGTCAGTTTTATAATAGGAACAGATTTCTGTTTCGTAGTACAACTTATTTCACATACAAACACACACACATACATATACACGCGCATACACAAACACGTTGACAAACACACCCGCACATGCTCAAGCACGCACACGTGTAAGCACGGACACGCTCGCTCCCCCACACCCCCCCCCCCCACACCCCCCCCCCCACGTCTCTCCCCCATAACGGACTTTAAAGATCCTGACGCTCATGTCCTAGACGGGTGAGTGCCAGTGACAAGAACACACCCAGCATGCACCTAGGTGCTTCTCCCCCATCCCTGGCTGCCCAGGATTGTGCTCAGTTGCCTGAAGCGTTATTACGATGCGCCCAAAGGCTGCAAGTTGGCGCCTCGGGCGGCTTGAGTTAGATCCTGTATCGGCCAGCGCCTTGAGTCGCCAAGAACGGCGAAATATGTGCGCTATACAAATACCCCAAATTAATAATAATTTAAAAAAAAATAATGTGTGCGTATATGTGTAACGTTGTGAATGCGGAGGAGTACAACTTATTGTACCAGGAGAATAACCGGTGCTTAAAATAATGTCGCAGCAGTGTATGGAGTACATCTCAACCTACACTGCGGTAAGAGGCAGGTAATTAAGAGTACAAAGGTACGACAGATAAGGAGTGGGGTTACATTACTTCGTTATCTCAAAGCAC
This sequence comes from Oncomelania hupensis, assembly GCA_036898135.1. NCBI lineage: Eukaryota > Metazoa > Mollusca > Gastropoda > Littorinimorpha > Pomatiopsidae > Oncomelania > Oncomelania hupensis. The sequence goes on from CM072527.1 coordinate 12,864,354, forward strand.
GACAAATGTCGACTACATGCGCCACTGTTCGGCGTGGTGGCATCAGTGGGTTAAGCGCCGGTTTCCTATAGCGAAGGACGCGGGTTCGATTCCCGCAAGAGGCGAACTTAAATAACTTGTCCTACAATCATGATATTGGATGCCGTCGATCTAAAATTTTGAAATATAAAAATTGATTTCTTTTCCGACTTCAGTAATAGAAACTTTAGAACTTTGGAACTTTGAACTGTGTCATTTTATTAACAAAACCACTCACAATTCAAACCTAAACCGAGCCGCATAGCCCAAGGGGGGCATTTTAGCCACAAATAGGTGGACAAAAAGGGGGGGGGGAGGGGAAGGTGGGGATCACAGACATATTAAAAATCCAAACATTGAACTGCATGAAAAAGACTGCTCCATAGGCATCACAAGACAACTTTCTGAAACGTCGAACACCATTTTAAATTTTACACTGGCTTGGTATGGAAAGAAATGTGTATATTAACAATCACATCAAATATAATAATAAAAAAAAAAACCACATGATGAATGCATAATAGTTTTGAAATAATAACAAGTCGGTTCACAGAAGAAGAGAAAAAGGTATGCACATTATTAAAATAGTTACATCACCACTCCAAACAAAGCGGCTTAAATTTAGCAACCTACTGTTGATCGCCGCCTTTTGAGATGAGTGTAACATGTTAGCGTGTATGTTGGTATGATTAGGGGGTGAAGTGCGTATATATCATCCCATTATAATTATTATTATTATTATTATTATTATTATTATTATTATTATTATTATTATTAGTAGTAGTAGTAGTAGTAGTAGTAGTAGTAGTAGTAGTAGTTAGTAGTAGTAGTAGTAGTAGTAGTAGTAGTAGTAGTAGTAGCAGTAGAGGAAGCATTAGTAGCATACAATTGCAAATTTAGGCTAAAGATATGAATGTAGAGAATGTATATGTGTATAATAATAATAATAATAATAATAATAATAATAATAATAATAATAATAATAATAATAATAATAATAATTATAAAATTAATAATAATAATAATAATAATAATAATAATAATAATATTATTATTATTATTATTATTATTATTATTATTATTATTATTATTATTTTGGATGAGAGTATAAACCGAGGTCTAGTCTGTGTAGGCACCCATCCCATCGCACGAACTTTTAAAGATCCTGACGTTCATGTCCTAGGCGGTCTCCCCCCCAGACCTCAGTCCTATGCTATTGCTTAAATGTCCAGGGCCCCAGACATCAGTACTAGGCTATTGCTCAGTTGCCCAGGGCCCCAGACATCGGTCCTAGGCTATTGCTCAGTTGTCCAGGGCCCCAGACATCAGTCCTAGGCTATTGCTCAGTTGTCCAGGGCCCCAGACATCAGCCCTAGGCTATTGCTCAGTTGTCCAGGGCTCCAGACCTCAGTTCTAGGCTATTGCTCAGTTGTCCAGGGCCCCAGACATCAGTTCTAGGCTATTGCTCAGTTGTCCAGGGCCCCAGACATCAGTCCTTGGCTATTGCTCAGTTGCCCAGGGCCCCAGACATCAGTCCTTTGCTATTGCTCAGTTGTCCAGGGCCACAGACATCAGTCCTAGGCTATTGCTCAGTTGTCCAGGGCCCCAGATATCAGTCCTAGGCTATTGCTCAGTTGTCCAGGGCCCCAGATATCAGTCCTAGGCTATTGCTCAGTTGTCCAGGGCCCCAGACATCAGTCCTAGGCTATTGCTCAGTTGTCCAGGGCCCCAGACATCAGTCCTAGGCTATTGCTCAGTTGTCCAGAGCCCCAGACATCAGTCCTAGGCTATTGCTCAGTTGTCCAAGGCGCCAGACGATGCGCATAAGGCAGCAAATTGGCGCCTCTGGCAGCTTGAGTAAGATCCTGTATCGGCCAGCGCCTTGAGCTGCTCTTCAGCTAAAACAGCGCTATATAAATACGATTAAATAATTAAAAAATAAAATTAAGAAATAACATGACAAAATAATAAATAATAATGTGCATACCTGTGTGCAGACGGAAGTGTCCGCTCTTGAGGATTTTATGGAAACTGACAGTTTTATCTTCATCTATCATGATGCCATGGTAAACATTCATTGATGATGAATGATGATGATGATGATGTGATGACGACGACGAAGAAGAAGATGCTGATGATGAGGAGGATGACGACGATGAAGACGATGCTGATGAGGATGCTGATGACGATGATGATGATGATGATGACGACGATGATGATGATGACGATGATGATGACGACGATGCTGCTGCTGCTGCTGCTAATGATGATGATGAATGTAAAACACAGCTAGTGTTTATTGCACACTAACTGCTCCCCACTCCCGCACACATACACACAAACTCAACAACAACAACAACCAAACAAACAACATAAAAGCAAACACACACACAACTAATACACACACTAATACACACAAACACGCACACTAATACACACATACCCCCATCAACCCACCCCCCACACACGAACAAATAAAGAAACATCACCACCACCAACAAACAACGGTTAGCTTTTTTTTTTTTTTTTTAAAGGTCTACTTCCCTTCAGTTTTTGTTTTTTTAAAAATTGATTCGGTTTAATTTGATTTGGTTTTTATTAGTTTTGGTTTTGGTGCTTCAGAACCTATTGATGACTGTATACGAAAACAGCTGTTATTTTATAGCAGTGGACGTCGTGCTGTCAGAAGCGTTGGCCAATCCCACCCTCAAGTCCAAAGTCAAGGTGACCTGTTAATGATGATGATAATTGTGGTGGTGGTTTGATGATCATAATACTGATGGAGTTTTTTTTGTGTGTGTGTAGATGATGATGATGATGATGATGATGATGGAGGTGGTGATGATAAGGATAATAATGATGATGATGACGAATATGATGATGATGATGATGATGATGATGATAATTGTGATGATGAGGATGATGATGATTGTGATGATGATGTTGATAAACTTGGAAGGCAGAAATCAGAGTAAAACAATAGCTAACATATTTAAAGGTCTGGGTTTGTAATATCATAAATGTTGATGACAAAGATGTGGTAACTCAGCTTAGAGATAAACAGATAGTATTGAACAAAACCTGACGTTAATATTCACAACTTTCCGGCACAACTCATAAAAACTCGTGGGTATCGCCATTATAAATTAAAACGAGGTTAGAATGAAACCAAGTTCCGGTCTGGCTTGTTTTGCTTTTATCAAAGCTTGATGCGTGACTTTTAAATATGGCAAATTGCCGAAAACGACGATTGTTAGAGCCAGAAAACGAGTGGGATAAGTATAAAAACGGTGGAGGAAGTACATGCTCAGTGAAAGGATGCAAAAAACAATCGTAGAGGCCTGTATTTGTGGCGACTTCGGAGGTGCGTCGATCATCGACAGAAAGTGAAACAGGACCTGAAGACTCTTGTAGTTTTCCATAGCTTCGCCGTCGCAACCTTCACAAAACACGAAGTAGTTGACTATGTTAGGCGAGCGTTGTGGCCAAGTGGGCTAAGGTGGGACTAACTTGCCTTGTCCACAAGCCAGAAACCAATGGCGCCTGACAGGTGTGGGTTCGAGCCAGCATCTGGACGTTATGTTTTTCCGAATATTTTTCAAAAATTCACAAATAATGTTAGGTAGGTAGGGTTTAGGCGCACCACTGGCGATAGAAAGGGATAATAAACTGCAGCAAAAAAAATAAAAATATGTGAGGGTACGATACTGGTGGCCAGTGACACATGTTATTATTCTTGAATATTTGGAAATAACTCACTAAAACACGCGGAGAAAGAAACCGGAAGTATGTTTCATTGAGGGGATTCCCGTTGGTGCATAGGATAGCAGAAAAGTGTGAATACCAGCCCTCTAAAGGAAAGTTCGCATATGTTAAATTAACCTCCTTGAGACGTTCACTCCCGAGACCACCAAGCAGACCTCGCTAAACAGGAATGTTAGCTTACTCGAACATCTGACCAGGGTCTCTTTACCGCTAAGTAGCCATGCTACTCATATCCCTTAGATCTACCCAGCGTTCCTCCCCTGACACTTGAAGTTGAGACGTAACAGATAGTGTCCCACAGGTGGGACAGGAGAGCAAAATTTCCAAAAGAAGATTCATGTGGTCGCGAGAGCGAGACGACTAGCCGCGAGAATTAAATGATTGGTCAGAGATGATGCAGAGACCCCTGCATATCCCCGTATACGCCGCTTTAGCCAGTCAGTCGAATAAGAAGTGTGGAACCATGAGAGTCAAAGGAGCGAACTGAAGTGAACGATTATCCTCAGCCATCATCAAGAAAGTGATAGACTAGAGACGGTTTCACGATTCCCAGAGACTAGAAGTAAGTTAACACTAGTAGTTTTCTAGTACCTGTATGTTTATATATTATATTGATTGCCATGTATTAGTATGTTTATGTTATATGTATTTACAGAAAACGATTATTGTTTCTGACACGTGCATGTTGCTTAATATATATTAGCCTTAAGATTCGGATATAGTAATGTGCATATGGGAAACTACATTATATTACATTATTATTGCTTTAGGTCCAGCGGACTCTTCCGAGCCAAATCAGGACCGGTATGGGAAACTCGGCAGGTGTCTGATGCTATAGACTCCTTGCAGAGGTCACCACATACCAATATATCTGAATAGAATATTGTAGCCAGAGTTCTGGAGTTTGCAGTTCAGCTCTGGGACGGTTTGTGGAGTCAATGCATGACGCTTGCTCCCGTGGAAAAGAAGGAGATCATCTAGATTCTACTTCGCCACGTCCGGCAGGCCCCGTAGCTACACGACTCGCCCTATCATCCTGAGAGTGCCCAGACTCCCTCAGAGTGACAACCAGACTCAAGCACTCACAGATGCTGAGCAGCTAAGTCCCCCTCAACTGCTACTGATAAAAAAACTACTCGGAACAATATTAGACCACCAAACATATAACTTTGCAGCACGTGATGAAGAAGAACTTCTAAAGAAATAGCCCAGCACATTGAACAGTTATAGTTATTAATTTACATTTAATTAAAGTCATGTTAGAATTTGTGTTGAACATATAAAAGCTAAAATCACATATATACGACAGGTGTCATTCTATTTATATTGTTGTGTGTCCACTAGCTCTTCTTCTCTTGAGACCAAGCAAAACTAGTCCTTTGATTAGTAAAAAGCATTTTTTACAGTGAGCCAATGATACTTTAAAACCCGAGAACAAATATAAATTTTATTTGACCAAGCACCGTGATTAGTCTTTCACATCGCTTTGGAATTTTGGTAAAAGAACGTCTGATAGAGGTAGCTTAACGTCCCATCTATCTACAAGTCTTACTCCCCTTGTAAGATAAGCGTATCTTCTTCAGGATATCATCGCAGGGTTAACAATAACCAAGTCACAAATGTAATGTGGAATAATAATAATAAAATCATAATAAGAGTATTTTTTAGCGCTTTTTCCTAATGACATCATTTCAAAGCGCAGTTCTCTCGTAATAATACTTAACATTAACATCGAAATACATACAAAAAGAAGTGAAACAAAAACCAGACACTAATAAACTATGCAAATACATAATACAGACATGAAAAAGAATATGTACAAGTAAAATATTAAAGACGAGGGAGGAAGGGAAGGAGAGAGGGAGGGAGGGAGAGGAGATGAGCAGCTAATGAGTGAGGGGTGTGGGGGCGTGCGATGTGAGGGCGGGCGTCTGAATCAGAAAAGAAGGAATGATAATGTTGATGGGAGGCGAAATTAAACATTTTTAAGGAAGAGATGAGTTTTCCAGTTGGACGTGTGTCACGCGAGGCTACTTAGACCCTGCACTACGGCTTCAAGCCTTCAACGTTCAGCCTGCTTTGACCTATGTAAGTTAAGTCGCTGACTAGCAGACGATAGAAGTTAGGTTGTGCTCAGCATGTGTAGGCTACAGTTTCACTAATATAAGCCGTGACCTCATCCAGCTGACCAATCTTCCGCTACCCCCACTAGGTGGCGTTACTATTCTCGTAGTCTCGCATGATAGCAGGCCCCAGCGGGAGGAGAGTTAGTCATCTGAACAGCACAGTAGACGGACGCTCGTTGTAAAATCTCTCTCAGAAAGACTACAGCAGGTGACGGATGAAAGTCATTCATTGCAGTAGAGCCAGGACCTGACATTGTCAAAAAGACGAGCAGGAATCGTGGTCCACTGCAGGGAAGAAATCCCACAGAGAGGCAACCCTGACACGTGGCCTGCAACCTTGAGCAGCGAGAGCATTGGGCTCCACTAGCTCCGTAGTCAACTACCAAGAAGAAGAGACAACAACACCACACCTCAACAAATCAGTTAAGTGACACTAAAGACGTGCACAAACACTGCCCTAGAAGGACTGGGTGGTAGTCAACTCTCCAGAAACAAGAACATTAGGCCAACCAGAACAAATAGCCCAATGATGAGACAGTAGCAAATATTGAGAACAGTAGCTGCATAGACCCATCAAGGAGCGAACTACTCGACGTGATATTTGGACATTTAAGTTAGTGTAGAGATTAGATAATTTTGTATAGAGCAGAGGAAATAAATGTGTGATATTTACTATTAACAAGTGGCTGGACTACCTATGTTTCGTAGCCGTGTGAGAGCTAGTGTGTTAATGAAGCTATTACCATTTTCTCCCTATCTCTATAACCCTATCCTACCACAGACCGAGCTAAACTTATAAATGTATTAAGATTAGTCATAGGGTGATTACACTAACCGATCCTCGCAGACGATAGACGAGTGGGTAATAGCATTCCATTGTGCAGAGCCCAGCAACAATAGACCCACCGTCACAATGTGAAAGTGGCTATTATCGGAAACCAGCGCAGCGAGAGAGGAAGAGAGTTCCAAGTTGAAAGACCAAGCACTGAGAAGCATCGACAGCTTGCAGAGGAGAGTTTTGTAGCAGGGTATTTGCAGCATGAGGGTAGCAGGGTAAAAACGAAGATTTCTGAATGGCTTGTGGAAGTGAATGGGCTAGTCCATGGAGGCACTTGTAACAGAAAGTACAGATTTTGTTGGTAATCCTTTGAGATAGAAGAAGCCAGGAGAGAGAATGTAGGAGGGCTGTGATAATGATCAGATATTTTCAATTTGAATACCAGGCGAGCAGCTGAGTTCTGAACACGTTGGAGCAGGTGAACAGAAGAGGAAGGAAGTAGTAATAATTATAATAATAACAACAACATAAACAATAATAATAATTATACTAAAAGTAATAATAATAATAATAATAATAATAATAATAATAATAATAATAATAATAATAATAATAATAATAATAATAATTTTATAAAGCGCACATAGAAACAGTAACTCACAGTTTTCTCTAAAGGCTAATTTGCATTCACACACACTCGCGTGCGCAAATTTAACAAGATAAAATACATGTGTTTAAGAAAACATTAAAGTATAAACATACAGATAAATTCAAGTGGAGAAGGCAGTGAATTCCAAAGTTTTGGAGCTGTGTTTGTAAGTCTCTATAGGCAATGACAGTGTTGTTGTTTTTGTGGTTTTTTGTTTTTAAAACAAGAAGCATAGCACTATGAATGAAAAAATTATATTGAAGTAGTATTAAGATGTGTTATTGTACATTTCAAGGGTTGCACGAATGTTGCTGTCTGTGACTGTTTGTACATGTACACTGCAGAAAGCTTTTTCTTGCTGTTTATTGGAACAATAAATATTCTGATTCTGAGTATAATGCATGTTTTGTGTGGGAAGGCGGACATAGAACGGCGCATCTTGAACGTGGATTGCCACGTCCAGAACTCGACGCTGAGCACAATGAGAGATCTGTATGGCGATGTGGATTTCCATTGTCTGCATAAACAAGCCTATACTCTCCTTGTCGATGAGTCTGGTACGTTTTGTGTCATCATCATCATCATCATCATCATCATCATCATCATCATCATCATCATCATCATCATCATCATCATCATCATCATCATCATCATCATCATCATCATCATCAGCAGCAGCAGCAGCAGCAGCAGTAATAGTAATCGTCGTCGTCATCATCATCATCCCCAGTATTCGTCATCATCATTGTCAGCAGCAGCAGCAGCAATATTCATCATCATCATCATCATCATCATCATCATCATCATCATCATCATCATCATCATCATCATCATCATCATCATCATCATCATCATCATCATCATCGTCATCATCAACATCATCCCCATCTTCACCACCATCATCATTTAATTGAATTGTTTGATTTCATTGTATTTTGTGTGCCCGGAAGCGTGCACATTATTATTCGTTTTCTTTTGTGCGTTCAGTTCTTTCAATCTTGTTTTTGCGTTCAACCATAGGCATTTTAATCTTGGTGTTTTCTGTGTTCGGACGTTAGAGATCACCTTTCTCTCGTTGTATTTATGAAGTAATACCGAATGACATTTATATAGTGCAAAACGTGCAAAGACTCATTGCGCATACTCACACGTTGATTCCCATTTTACCAAAAGATAACATTGATTACATTGAGCTACTCTATCCTATCCTATCCTATTCTATCCTATCCTATTCTATCCTATCCCCTAACTGGAAAGTCGTTGGAGTACCACAGATGACCGTTTAACCAGCGTACTTTATCTTTCTCTGTTCTCAGCAACCCTCATGGCTTCGCTCAGTGTCAAACCAGTCCATTCTCGAATGTTGCCCCCCACCTCTTTTTCTGTCTCCCTCGTCTTTTGCCTCCTTGCACCCTGCTTAGCAGGATGGTCTTTACAAGGCCTGATGCTCTGGTGATGTGGCCATACCATCGGAGTTTTCGTTTCTTCACCATTGTGAGCAGGTCATCGTGTTGTCCAATGGCTTGTGTGATGGTCTGTCGTAGAGGACTGCGCTGGTAGCCTTGTCATACAAGCTTTTGATGACTTCAATAATGTTAGGGCTGATGTTGTACACTCACATGGTTGCCCACAGAGCTGCATGCCAGAATAGGTTACACGCTTTTTTTGAAGTCTAAAAACACATGATATAATTGTTGTTGGTGCGAGCAACATCTGCTGACACACACAAATGTATTTATTGAGTGATGCAGTTGATGCTTGCCACTATATTTCACTTTTAATTCGTTTTGTATGTTTATGCACTTAACAATTTACCACGATATATGTTCTTTAAAATCTTGGCGTTTTGACGCGTTTAATAGCCCCTTCTGTCGCTGAGTTTTAAACATTAATAATGATCCTTATGTTTGTAAGTTTTCGGTGTTCAGACGAGTGTAATAATCTCCCCTTTGTTGGGTCCCAATCATCATCCTAGATATCATATCATGATATTTATTTTTTGGGGTTTCTGTGTTCAGACGCCTGAAATATAGCTCAGTGGTCAGAGCGCACGACTTGTGTGAGTGCGTCTTGGGCGACGTGGGTTCGAATCCTGACTTCAGCAAACTATTGTGTGATTGCTGGATATTACGGGCCAGCGCCTTGACAAGCTCTCTGAGCTTGTAAGTGCGCTATATAAGAGAAATTGCTTTTTTTTTGGTTAACTATCTACCATGATCTTTAGTTGTTGAGTTTTCGGTCTTCAAACGCTTGTGATAATAGCCTGTTGGTTGTGTTTTGTGTGTTCAGCTCTTTGCCACGACTCGTACATAGGCAGCTGTGCTCATGATCTCCCAGACTGCTCCTCGGCCTTCATCCAGAGAGTGTGCCGGAGGTCCTGCGGTCTGTGTCCTGCCTTTAGCCCTTGTCCCTCTGCCAGTACATGACAGCCTTTACCTTTAGCTGTCGGGCAACAACACCCACAGGCGCTTGAGAAGTGTGCTGACGGCGTTAGAGCCCTTGTATTGTATTGTATTATATTGTATTGCGTTGCGTTGTGTTGTATTGTATTGTATTGTATTGCGTTGTGTTGTGTTGTAGTGTGTTGTGTTGTATTGTATTGCGTTGGATTGTATTGTATTTTATTGTATTGCATTTACTGATTCATTTATTGATTTATTTTATATGTATGTCATTTTATTTATTTATTTTTAAACAATGTTTAAATTTTCAGGTTTTTAAATTTCACTCTATTTTATTTATGTATTTATTTATTTTTAAAAGTAATTTATTTATTTATTAGTTAGCTTTACCTTCATCTATCATGATGTCATGGTAAACATTCATTGATGTTTCTTCTGCGAAACTTAGATTACAGTCTACAGAGAAAGAATGTTGCTCTCCCATTTAAATTGTTGTATTACTTCCCTTCATGGTCTGACAAGCCAATGATTACTGTAGTCATTTTCGGTCGGACACAATAATGTGCAAGTTACATGAACACTTCGTAATGTGTTTTAATCCTGAGAAAAGACAATGTTGCTAACCATTTGGAAATAAATGTATTAGTGAGTCTGTAAACAAAAGTTGTCTATGACCTATATGGTCTTTCAATGTGTTATTTTTCTTCTTCTCCTTCTAGTTCTTGGTAATAGTGTTGATTTCTTCTTCTTCTTCTTCTTCTTCTTCTTCTTCTTCTTCTTCTTCTTCTTCTTCTTCTTCTTCTTCTTCTTCTTCTTCTTCTTCTTCTTCTTCTTCTTCTTGTAAAATGTAAGTTTTGTCTCCTCTAGGGGACGAATTAGGGCAAATTGTATTTGTATCTAGGTCAGCTGTCTTTTACGAGCCGTTTAAGAATGTTTTTAAACCGTTTGTTGACGCCAGATAGTGTCCTCACTTGGTTTCATGCAATTTAAGAATCCAATAAGGCAAATGGGTTTTTGAGACGGAAAGAGCGGAATGTTGTGGAGAAACATTCTGTATATATTTACAGTGAAATGGCGCTTTTTCCGTCACTATAGAGCTTGAAGAGTAGAGAAAGCAGTGCTCTGCAGCATGAGAGCATGCTTTATTGTCTGTTGAGGCGACTACTAAAGCATGCTTCTGGCAGCCTTCGACCAATGTGTACCGGGTGTCTTCTTCTTGTTCTTGTTCTTCTTCTTGTTCTTCTTCTTCTTCTTTTTCTTTTCCCTAGTTCATCATCATCATCATCATCATCATCATCATCATCATCATCATCATCATCATCATCATCATCATCATCATCATCATCATCATCATCATCATCATCATCGTCATCATCATCATCATCATCATCATTATCATCATCATCATCATCATCATCAACTTCTTCTTCTTCTTCTTTATCATCATCATCATTATCATCATCATCATCATCATCATCATCATCATCATCATCATCATCATCATCATCATCATCATCATCATCATCATCATCATCATCATTTTCTTCTTCTTCTTCTTCTTCTTGTTTGATGTTGTTGTTATTGTTGTTGATGTTGTTGTTCTTCTCCTTCTCCTTATTATTGTTTGATTTTGTTGCTGTTCTTCTACTGTCTGTCTGCCTATGTCTATCTGTCTCTTTGTCTGTCTCTCTTTGTGTCTCTCTTTGTCTCTCTCCCCTTTTCTGTATCTCTCTGTCTCTGTGTCTGTCTGTCTATCTGTCTGTCTGTTTGTTTGTCTGTCTGTCTGTCTCTCTCTTTCATCCTCCTGTCCCCAACTAATCTTCTCTATCCCTATCTTTCTTTCCCTGTGGAATTCATATTTGAAAAGGTTAAACAATGAAAAAATAAAACTACCATAGGTTTGAAACACATGTCGTTCCAAAAAGTCTTATCAGTTTACCTCTTGCCAAAACCGATTTGTGTAACCTTATTTATAGGGAACAGTTTTATCAGCTGCGTTTTCAACATGCAAAAAAAAAACACGTACTTGTAGGCCTATACAAAGACATCTACTATGGACTTTCCTTTTTTTAAAAGGAAGATTTCTCCATCAATATGGCGAATATATCGCCTTTATTTGTTCTTCTTTTCAGTTGCATGCTGACTGTAAGTATAACAATTTTTTCGCATAGCACGCTTCTCCGTTCCGTCTTGCTATTTAGATAGTGACAGCTTGAATAGGACGCTCGTTGGAAGAGCTGATTAAATAAACTACGATGTGTTGTGGTTTTTTTTAGCTGTTAGACGGAGTATTTACGTTTAAAATATATACGCGTTTTTACCTTAATAATACCGGGAGTGACACATAAGGGGCCGGGTAGCTCAGTTGGTAAGAGCGTCTGGCTAGTAACCGAAAGGTCGCTGGTTCGAATCCCGGATTGGTCAACGTGTGATCATATTATTTTCCCCTTTACCAACAACTGGCCCGCTGGTGGCAGTATAAATCGGTCCAGTAGTCACCTATATGCGAAAGTGTCGTGTGACTATAATCTACAAACAAACAAGGTCACTGGTCGCTTAAACGAAAGAAAAGAATGAATGAATGAAAGAACATTGAGTTTTTTGACGTCTACGACCACCATTGGCTAGACGGCAGACTAGAATAAGGACAGGCAAAGAAGGGGCAGGAACCATTATCAACACTGAACCACCAGAGCTATCATACTGCTGAAATGGACAGTGACAAATGACCACTTTTTTTTTACTAGGGGGTTCGAACCTGGGTCATCGGTGTGGCAGGCTAACGCTGAACCACTTGAGCTACGGCGGTGTGAGGAAGACGAGAGTACTGACTATAATTATATTCAGCACTGTCTTTTGTTCTGCACTATAGCAGCGTGACCAAATGTCAGCGCAAGGCACACTTATATATAAACGTTTGTATTATTATTATTATTATTATTATTATTATTATTATTATTATTATTATTATTATTATTATTATTATTATTATTATTATTATTATTATTATGTGCTGTCCAGCTCTTTCATTGCAGTCTTCTGCGAATACCGCCTTTCGCTGTTCCTTGCAGGATAGATTTTCGTTTTGTTGCAAGAGTGTGGTGTCGCATGACATGGCCACGCCACGCCACGCCACGCCAGTTTCACAATGGCAAGGAGTGGTTGACATCAAGTCGATTATATATATATATATGTAACTTTTACGGTTGTCATATTAGACATATGTGCGTTCGGAATTCATGTAACGATGCCTTAATATATTTATTAATATGTTTTAGGTGTTTGTATGTGGACTAGAGGACTTTGAAGACAATACCTCCGGCTTCACATTTATTTACCATGATCGTACGGTCAGTAGATCAACAACATAGCAACAGTCTATTGTTACCGACATACTACTAGGATATTTTAAAGCAAGGTTGAAATAAATGGACAGATATGCTGGCAAACGGTGTTGACACATTAACAGGGAAATAAATACGCAAGCATACAAGCAGATAACCACACCACTACATAATTTTTAGACGCACTTTTATACCCATAGGTAGAATGATGGACACGTGCGCACACACAAACACACGCATTACACCCACACACTACACACACGTACACACAAGCACCTACACACACATTCAAACAAGCACTCACACATACACTCACACATTCATACACATACAAACATACACACATAGAAAGGCATAGACACTACTTTCAGTATAAATAGTATCCCCACTTTCTAGAAATTTAGTGCTTTAAATTCCCACTGTCGCTGTCTTTCTCCTTTGTTCTTTCTCATTCCTACTCTGTTCTACCAATCTACCATACTTTGTTCTTCTTCGCTAGATCAGTCACCTATCTTTTTGTTTGAAAACTCTTCTGGGACAAAACTCCTCATTTGTGTGTGACGTCTGTTGGATCAGTTTGGGAATATTGGACGCTTTCTGCCAGGTACAATACAATACAATACAAGATTATTGCTTTAGGTCCAGCGGACTCTTCCGAGCCAAATTAGGACCATTCTGCCAGGTGGTCACTGGGGCTTCCTATGATGTTATTATTTGGCAATGTCGGCATTATATATATATATATATATATGTGTGTGTTTTTTCTGATAATATAATTATAATGATGTTTGTATTCTATTTTGTTTTTGCAAACGGAGGTTCGATACATTAGAGTATAGCCTCAGCGTCCCCTGCGTGGGATGTCTTTATTGTAAAGTGACCGGCTGGTGGAATGTCTTCAGTGTTACCACTAGGGTTGTTTCCGCAGATCTTTAATGCGGATCAGGGGTGAGTCCTCTTCCAGCTCTGTGGTCTTGATTTTGTGGTCCTGATTTGGATCTTTGCAGTCCGCTGGACCCTGTAAGCAATGAATAACTAACTTACTAACCTTAACTAGCTTTTTTTTCATATTTAGTAATAATTACTCTTGTTATTGATTTATTTATTTTGCCGGTGACTCACTATTCTCTCTCTCTCTCTCT
>CM072527.1:12881077-12913577 GCA_036898135.1 Oncomelania hupensis
ATCATAATCATCACTAGTTATTTATCATTTTTTTAACCTCAGTGGGCAAGCCGAGCGTATTTATAATTTTTTTTTAATTGTTTATGTAAACTCTTTTATTTTCTCACTTTTAATAGCCTTCTTTATTAGTTCGTTTCTCTTTTTTTTTTTCTTTCTCCAAGAAATAATTGTATATAAATATTATGCATCATAGGTTTCTTAACATCATTCGCTTTTCAAAGATAATCATGGGTGAAAACAGAGATTAAAAAAAAAAAAGCTTTATACACATTTTTGCTATTAGTATAATATGATTAATTGTTTTCACATAGGTTTTATTTATTTCTCCATTATGTAAGGTCCCAAACATCACATCTATAACTCCCAATTTGATGTTCAAATTAAAAAAAAGAAGAGATCTATTATTGTTCTATTTATTTCTGCCTAAAAGCACAAAACATTCGGCTCTTTGTAACGTTACCTCGGGGGTTTTTCGTCCACGCAGTCATTACACCTCTAGCGATACAGCAAGCAGAGAGCATAGAAACAGCCACAGTAAAACTCTGCAACACACGCTGATTGATGCTTTTCGCGCCGGTATAGGTATTCAATGGGAGATAAGTCACCCAGGCTAAGGGCCTAAACTGAGCAGACGCCATTTTGATTGAAGGGAAAGTTTAGATTTAATTTTTGCAAACGAGCACACAAAATGTATAAATATACGAGCAAATCGCCATCCCTTACCGTGAATGAGCCATTGTACATCACACATTTTGGGGCAGTTTTGGTTTCGACCTCAGAGGCGCTTTAAATTCATTGAGGGTTTTGCGACAAGCGTGGCGGTAGGCTTCCTAAAGGCACATAACCATGTTTTAATATCAGTTAAGCAGAACCCGGAGTGGTAAAATAATTATATTGATAGGGCCCGTCGACTATGCAGAGAAAAGACAACAAATCACCGCCTAACAGCCTCCTTAACCCCCTCGTCATCATCGTCGTCGTCATCATCATCAATTCCATCCTCCACCTTCTCCACCTCATCTTCATCAACATCACTACCACTGCCCCCAACACCACCACCATCATCCTCATCATCCTCATCATCATCATCATCATCATTATCATCAACATTACACCCATTGCACCAAGGTACCAGCGCTCAAGATACACCTCTAATCTTCGCTGCGTAGCGTGAACAGGATATATCGTAATATCACCAAGATAATAACTTGAGTCCGCTATGAGCGGACGAGGCTACCTGCGAAATCACGGAAAAAGCGCAATTTCACTGTAAATATATACAGAATGTTGCTCTACAAAATTCCGCTCTTTCCGTCTCAAAAACCCAATTGCCTTGTTGGATTCTTAAATTGCATGAAACCAAGTGAGGACTATCCGGCGTCAACAAACGGTTCAAAAACATTCTCAAACGGTTCGTAAAAGACAGTTGACCTAGAAACTAATACAGTTTGACCTAATTCGTCCCCTAGAGGAGACGAAACTTACATTTTTCTATTTTCATGAGTTCACTGCAGTCAAATTGCGCTTTTCCCGTGATTTTGCAAGTAGCCTCGTCCGCTCATAGCGGACTCAAGTTATTATCTTGGCGATATTACGATATATCCTGTTCACGCTACTCAGCGGTACTTTCAACTGTATCTTGAAAGAGCTGGTAGCCATGCGCATGACCTCAACATTATCATCACTACCACCATCATCATCATCATCATCATCATCATCATCATCATCATCATCATCATCATCATCATCATCATCATCATCATCATCATCATCTTCACCATTACCATCTTCCTTTTTCTCATCTTCATTTGTTTGTTACAGAGAATTTACCAGTGTGCGCGGACAAGTATGTGAACTGTTTAACAGAGTTTGTAGCCCAATGCGGAAACATCGCTGCTGTGGATGAACTCTGTATGAAGACGTGCGGTCGCTGTCAAGGTAATTTGTATAATTGATTTCATGATTTAAGGTGTCGATTTGCTTCCACACTTATCGAGGTCTTCAGAGAGATCCTATCCTATCCTATCCTATTCTCATATCTTATCCTATCCCGTAACTCGTAGGACATTGGGGCACCACAGATGATCGTTTAACCAGTGTACTCCATCTTTCTCTGTCCTCAGCAACCCTCATGGCTTCGCTCAGTGTCAAACCAGTCCATTCTCGAATGTTGTCCTCCCACCTCTTTTTCAGTCTCCATCTTCTTCTTCCTTCTTGCACCGTGCCTTGCAGGATGGTCTTTGCAAGGCCTGATGCTCTGGTGACGTGGCCATACCACGAAGTTTACGCTTCTTTACCACTGTGAGCAGGTCATCGTGTTGTCCAATGGCTTGTGTGATGGTCTGTCGCACTTCGTCGTTGGTGGTGTACTGGGTATAGAAAATGCCCAGAAGTCTTCTGTAGCACCTCATCTTCATGCTTTGTATTCTTCGTTATAGATCTGCTGTGAGGGTCCATGTTTCGCAAACGTATAGGAAGATGGAGATGACAAGGGAACGCAGCAGCCTTAACTTGGAGTGTAGACTGATAGTTCTAACGTTCCTGAATGGGCTCCAACCTTGTCAGACCCGCATGTGTTTGTGTGATCCTACAGAGGACTTCCCGTCGGGACCCATTATATAATACAATGGCTCCTAAATATTTGAAGCTATGCACTTTGTTGAGGGATTGGTCTTGGACTTTATGTCCATGTTGATGTCATTGGTGTTGTTGGTCATCAATCTGCACTTATTTCCATTCCATAGGCTCTGGAGGTAATGTCAAGCCTCTGTACCAGCTGTTCAAGTTATTGTTCCTCTCTAGCCAATCCATCAATGTCATCCGCAAAGCGGAGGTTGGAGATTGCTCTACCTTCTATGCTGACTGTGCCTTCGTGATCTGCAAGGGCATCTGACATCAGAGCGCTCATCCATGGATAAGGCCCAGGGGTTGGCTGTCACTGACTGCAACGGTGCCGTCGGAGGCTACATGTATGTTGTGCCTCAATGCTGATGACGTTCTCTATAGTAGAGGGCATGAAGGGGGCAGGTGATGATGTGCTCCATGATGTAGCATAGAACAGTAGTGACGACGACGACGACAACAATGATGATGATGATGAGGACGATGCTTTAAAAAAATTGGTGTCGACTTTCGTGAATTCGAGGTCTTTGATGATGATGATGATGATGATGATGATGATGATGATGATGATGATGATGATGATGATGATGATGATGATGATGATGATGAAAACAGTGTTTGTCGACTGTTGAGAAATCGGTATCCCAGTTTTTAAATGAAATAATTATATCGTTTGATTGACTGATTGTTTTAACTAATTTTCCCCCTCTCCCCCTCCCTCTACCCCCCCCCCCGCCTTGTTTAGATTCAGGCACTACTTCAGCGACTGCCACCACTACTGATATGCTAACACTAACAACTACAGAAGGCGAGTGTGATGGTTTATTATATTTGTGTTTGTGTGTGTGTGTATGTGTGTGGGCGTGTATGTGTGTGGGCGTGCGCGTGCGTGCGGGCGTTTCCGTCTATTGCAAAAGATTAAGAGTACGTAGTATCATCTTATTTTTACCCTTAAGGGACCCCATTTGCGGTCGGTGGGGTGTGAGGGAAGGAGGGGTGGGGGGGAGAAGATGTTATTTTCTTTTGAAGTTGGGGAGTGAAAGTAGTCCTAAAGCACTAAATTAAAATCTTAGGCTGACAGTCCAGATCCCAGTGAACAAGAGATTACAAAATTAAGACATAAAATATGTGGCAATGTATCTGAACGCTACACCCCAAAAACCTAGGTGGACTGAATATGCCCTGGCTGAACAAGGTTTGCGCCATCAATCCATCGTGACCTCTGGAAAGAGTAGGTGACCGCAAATGGGGATAAATACCCTTTTCTGTCATATCTGCCTCACCAGCAAGCCGTAATTGCTCAGGTTGAAATGAATAAAGATGTATAGAATAGTATAGTATAGTATAGTATAGTATAGTATAGTATAGTATAGTATAGTATAGTATAGTATAGTACGGTACGGTACAGTACAGTACAGTACAGTATAGTATAGTATAGTATAGTACGGTACGGTACAGTACAGTACAGTACAGTACAGTACAGTATAGTATAGTATAGTATAGTATAGTATAGTATAGTATAGTATAGTATAGTATAGTATAGTATAGTATAGTATAGTATAGTATAGTATAGTATTGTATAGTATAGTACGGTACAGTACAGTATAGTATAGTATAGTATAGTATAGTATAGTATAGTATAGTATAGTATAGTATAGTATAGTATAGTATAGTATAGTATAGTATAGTATAGTATAGTATAGTATAGTATAGTATAGTATTCAGTTCCATTCAATTCAACAAATATGTATTAATTTATCAGGAATAAGCGCAGAGATCATAACAGAAAAAGACAAGCAAAAGTTAAATTTCCTATCCTATCCTATCCTATCCTATCCTATCCTATCCTATCCTATCCCGTAACTCGTAGGTCGTTGGGGCACCACAGATGATCGTTTAACCAGCGCACTCCATCTTTCTCTGTCCTCAGCAACCATCATGGCTCCGCTCAGGGTCCAGCCAGACCATTCTCCAATGTTGTCATCCAACCCCTTTTTCTGTCTCCCTCTTCTTTTGCCTCTTTGCACCGTGCCTTGCAGGATGGTGTTTGCAAGGCCTGATGCTCTGGTGACGTGGCCATACCATCGGACGTTCCGTTTTTTCACCACTGTGAGCAGGTCATCGTGTTTTCCAATGGCTTGTGTAATGGTCTGTCAGACTTCGTCGTTGGTGATGTACTGGGTATAGGAAATGCCAAGAAGTCTTCTGTAGCACCTCATCTCCATGATTTGTATTATTCGTTGTAGGTCTACTGTGAGGGTCCATGTTTCGCAAGCGTATAAAAAGATGGAGATGACAAGGGAGCGCAACAGCCTTACCTTGGAATGTGGACGGATGATCCTCCTATCTTTCCAAATGGGCTTCAACTTTGTCAGGACAGCAGCTGTTTGTGCGATCGTGGAGAAAACATCCTTTCGGGACCCATTGTCTGATACAATGGTTCCTAAATATTTGAAGCTATGCAATGTGTTGAGGGATTGGCCTTGGACTTTGATGTCCGTGTTGATATCATTGGTGTTGTTGGTCATCATTTTGGTCTTCTCTGCACACATTTCTATTCCAAAGGCTATGAAGGTGGTATCAAGCCTCTGTACAAGGTATTCAAGTTCTTGTTCCTCTCCAGTCAATCCATCAATGTCATCCGCAAAGCAGATGTTTTAGATTGCTCTACCCCCTATCCTGACTGTTCCTTGGTGATCTGCAAAGGCTTCTAACATGATGCGTTCTAAGAAAACATTGAAGGATGTCGGCGAGGGTAGGCATCCTTGACGCACGCCGATTGTTGTTCTGAACCAGTTCCCGATGGCGCTGTTGTGGAGGACTGCACTGGTAGCCTTGTTATACAGGCTTTTGAAAAGTTACATTTACAAGTTACAAACAAATCATTAATTAAAAAGCACATATAGCGTATACAAAAGAGACGCCTTTCTGCGTGTACCTCGAATACACCGCGCGCGCACTCACACACAGACACACAAACACACAAATACAAAATCCCTAATTGAATGAAAAAAAACCTGTCGTATATTGTACAGATGTACAGGTTCCTGAATCATCAACAATCAATCTGGTCACATCCACACACATACAAAAAAAGAATTTCGTATCACAAGATATATCAGAAAGTAATATATCACAAAAAGCAAAATATGTGATAAATGATATTGTATTGTATTGTATTGTATTGTATTGTATTGTATTGTATTGTATTGTGTTTCAGCTCCTTGCCGAGACCTATATGAAGGGAATTGCAAGAGCGATCTTCCGAACTGTTCCTTGGAATTCGTCCGACGAGTCTGCCTGAAAACGTGTAACCTTTGCCCCCAACATCTGCATAATTAATTCGCCCATCTCACCTTCCATGCCTCCCCCTGCATTCCTCCCCCTCCCCACTCACACTCTCCATTTGCTCACTCCATCTTCTAGGAGGAGCATGCTCTCCTTCGCTGCAATGTTGATTGAACTCACGGGATGAAAAAAAAAGCAGAAACAAAACAGAACTAAATATATTGGACGGGGTTGTCTTCGTGAAAGGTTTGTGTTGCTGGAATAAAGCTACTAATACTGGATTCCCCAAAGTACTGCTCAGGCTCAAAGCGCGGCGATCTGTCCCAACATACACGCTCACATGTTTTACCCACTCACACAACACACGCATCTATCACTCAAAACATGTGGTGTAAAGGCAGGGAGATCGCTATTAGAAGATGGAAAGATAATCCATTTTTGTATTGTCAGCATTCAATTGCATTATTGAAGGGAGGGAGGGAAACCGAAGTACCCGGAGAAAACCCTTGGTGACCTGAATAGTCTCTTAAGCTACCTAAGTCACATAAGTTCGCCCCTTGCGGGAATCGAGAACGATACCTTTGGCACAGGAAACTAGCTCACTGTCAACCGAGCTATTAGGTTGAATGACTTATACGATTATCAGACAGACATAGAACTCACGCGCACACACGCACTCGCAAACAGCGCGCACACACCTCACACACACACACACACACCTATACACATACACATACAAACACAGACACCTGCCACACCCAGCTAAAGTTCACCATGTGCAGCAACAATCGTTTGAAGCAATAATATTAATAATTTGTACATTTAAAAAAAAACGTTCGATGGATACACATTCAAACACACCTACACGCACACCCACACACGTGTGTATCATCGAGGTAATACACATTGCTGCGATAGGTAGAAAGTATCGCCAAAACTCCCGCTAGCAGCAGGTGAAAGTATTCCCTTTATCCCTTTAAAGTATAAGCTACTTTGTGCTCGCTGCTAGCCGCGGATGCGAAGTGACGGAAAGAGCAGAATATTGCTACAAGGGTTCGGGTAAGGGTTAGTTGTAAATATATCCCTAGCCCTTGCCCTAACCCAGCTAACACACCAAAAATGGCCCAATAAAGGGCCAATATTGGATACAATATTGGAGCAGTATTGGATTCCAAGATTGGTCCAATCTTAAAGTGAAAATCGGGCCTTTATTGGAGCATTATTGGAATAAATTGGAATCCATTATTTCTCCAACATGGGTGGATATCGGTATCTTGGACATACTGGTTATCCAATATTGGTATAATCTTGGTCCATTATCTCTCTAATATTGGTCCAATCTTAAAGTGAAAATCGGGTCTTTATTGGAGCATTGTTGGAATAAATTGGAATCCATTATTGGTCCATTATTTCTCCAACATGGGTGGATATCTGTTTCTTGGACATACTGGTTATCCAATATTGGTATAATCTTGGTCCATTATCTCTCTAATATTAGTCCATCACATATAGCATGGCTAAAATTCGTTCATAATCTATAACTGAGGTGTTTTTCCAAAACTCTGTAACGGCAACACCTTTATTTCCCTTACCAGGAGTTATTACCTGGCTTTAAGAAAAAAGCCAGTTTTTTTCTCATTCTTCTTGAAGAACATTGTAACCGTCTTGAGAAACCGATAAATGGAAATTACTTTTCTGTGCCATGTAGGCTACATGCACAGCAGGTAAGGGAAATAACTACATTTTCATCGATGTCACCGTTAATAGGGCCTGGAAAAAACTCAATTGCATAGGTCTGGATGGAAAAGCAATATTGTCTTGAATGTTACTGTACAGGATAAGTTTTGAAATAAGCAATATAAGCGATATTATTGATAGCAGCAAAAAATAATTAAACTAAATCAAATATGAGAGTGGCCCTTCAATTATTTTGAGTATATATAGAAGTGAATCATCATTCATTCTCAATCCGATATTCTATGTCTTTGTTGTTATCAAAGATATTGTGTTGATTCACATTCTCATCATTTATCCTTAGCTCTTACTAAGGGTAAAAAATATGGCTCAATATTGCAAAAACTGGTCCATTTTGGGACATTTATATTTTAAGGCAAAAATTTAAAATGCATAATTTAAAAAAAAAGAAGTAAATTTTAGCTTAGTTTAAGAGCTTTTCAGCAAGCCTGCTGGTAAAATGATAGCTGATATGACAAAAGAATTGTTTAGTGAAATGTAGAAGCATATCTCGTGAACATGTAACCAGATGTCAAAATTAAAAGTTTTTTTTAACCCTTAGTAACAGCATTACATACACTCAGGTCACAGAAACAGCAGAAATGGAAGGTAACTTAGAAGTTTGGCTAGATAGTGAACAGTGCCAAAAGTTAATCTAAACTAAAGAATGTTTAAAAAAAATCAATAAAAAGCACAGAACATTTTTTAATATTTTGTGATTTATTCAACACAAATATTAATTTACAAATTAATTTGTTGACATTTGTGAGCTTGCATGTGAAAACAGGGCTAAAGTGCAAAATTATCAAAACTTTTTTAATGTCACTTTAAAGTGTGAAGTTGGAGGTAAGTAATGCAAAAAAAACAGAATTCAATGATCTAAAATAGTTTTTTAACTGTGAAATTTTAAAATATTAAATTTGCGTGAAACATGAGAAAACAGACTTTAAAGTTTTACTTTTAGCATAACTTGCACTATACAAAAAGCTGAAAATTTGATTAAAACAACAGACCTTTTAAGAAGATAGAAAAAAAAAAAACTTGTCAAATTAATATAATTTAATATTATTTTCATAAAATGGACAAAAAATCTAATTCTTTTTAAATTTTATGCATTTTGTCTTATAATGCTGTGTAGCTCTAAAAAGATGCATGCGACTTTAGCCCTGCTTTATCATGCACGCTCACATTTGTTTAGCAAGTTTTTCTTTTCTGGCTCTTGGCAGCCGGTCCCCTGATCCCGACAGCCAATGGCCAAGGTGTTTGTCAAACAGCCTGTCATCCATCTGATCCCATTTCGAGCGAACACCAGCTGCAATAAAAAAAAAAATAATAATAAAGTCAATCAACAAAAGCAATTTGCAACAACTTGTCAAATTATCTTCCTTTTCCCACCAAGTGATCAGTGGACAAAACAAACCTGCAAGAAATAAACTGCCAATTTTTACTATAATTATTTGTTTCAACACTCTTACCACCCAAGAGCCCAAAAGAGCCTATACTGATTTTCTTTCCTACATTCCCCCAAAGAGCCCCGCCCCAATTTAGTGTTTATGTTGTAAAATACAGTGGAGCACACTTAGTAAGAACACGCTTAAACCAAAATCATGCTTTATACAAAGTGATTTGCTGGTCCTGACTGACACATGTGCTATGTCATTTAAATGGTTAAAACAAAAATATGGATAGTAAGAATTAAAAATGTTTGTCCCCTGCACTTCTCACTAAGAGGGTTCCACTGTAATTCATTTTTCTTTATGATGCTTCATGCAGAGGTGTGACCAGATCTAAATTTAGCATTACAGAGGCAGAAGTAGATTATATATGGTTCTCAACCCTGATTTCTTTTTATGGATAATTTCTCTCACATGTCTAAGATACTGAAAATAAACTAAAAGAAAACGGAAACAAATAATTTTAAGAATACACCGTTTTCCTTAAGATTTTGATGCATTTCACTACTAATTTATGCAAAGCTGATTTTTGCGAAAAATCAATATGCTATTAAAATCAAGAGATAGGAAATGCAAACTAAATGGTACAGATTTAAGAGACATGCAGAAATAGTACCATTTTGGTTAAAAGGGAAGACTGCAAGTCTATTTAAAAAAAAGTAAACAAGAAAAAATCAAAGGTAGAATGAACGACTTTGATGAAGAGAAAAAATGGGGAGTGTGCATTCGACAAATAGTGCCTTTGAAGGTCAAATAAAAATAAAATAAAATGGTACTCTTTTTGCCTTCTATTTTGATGAAACCACTGATTAAACATTACTCATTAGTCATTTGACTAAGCAACCCTAACTTCGTTCTAAGAAAACATTTTTATAAGACTTCATATGTAAAATTAATTAAAGGGTACGAAAACTGGGGTACTTTAGTTATTTACAAAGAAAATGAGAGTTATGTATTGTCTTTCAGTTGGTTGAGAATATTGTGTATATAATATGGATTAACGTACATTTAATTCTTACCAATCATGGAGCTTTTGTTTGACTTCCGTCATGAGATTGAAGCTCTTCTTCCCCTTTCTCCCAAGGAAATTGTATTTGAGGGCAAGCTCGGGATGGAGTAGCCTCTTCCCTGCCTCCTCCATTGTAGTGTAAGAAAACGTACACGTCGAGAATATGGCTGAACAAGATCAAAGGAATCGACGATCGGTGCAAAAACGTAGAGCTACAATTCAACGGCCATGCGTTGCGAATTATTTCCCGTGGAGGAATGACTTCCCTTGTTACGTATTGCGCATGCGCAAGTCAAATCACGATAGATTAAATTTTAGTGTGACAAAAAACTGGAATGTTTCTAAAATTATCACAGACTAGATCTATAATGCAACAATTTGGTTTTGTTTCAGAACACGTACTCTGTTCGCAAAATAAAATAAAGAAAAAAATAAGGGAAACAACCGCCTCTAAAATAATATATACGTGTCGCGGATGCTTCCCCTTGAATATCTGTCGACTCGGTGCGCAAGGATGGCATGGGCCAATCTTGGAGCAATCATGGATTGCAGATTATGTGCTATTTTTATTCTGTAATAGATACAGTCAACTTAACTGCTGTAACTTGCACAAAACATGATGTATGTTAGTGGTATTTGCTGTGAAGAAAAGTATACATACTTTTAAGGTTAAAAACAAAAACATATACATTTAAAAATAAAACCCACTATACTGGACCAATATTGGACACATCTTGGATATTTTAAATGTGTGGGAACATCTAAAATTAGCATTATTAACGTAGACTAAGTCAATTGGTCTTTGGTTTTGCTTTGAAAATGAAAATAGACATTTAAATCATGCATTTATGCATTAATGTTAATTCAAAAAACAATATTGGGTCAATCTTGGCCCAATCACGGATATCTTTAGCCGAGATATCCGAACAAAACAATAATGGTCCAATATCACTCCGAGATTTCGGTGTTTGCTGGGAACCCTTTTTTTTTTTTTTTTTTTTTTTTTTTTACAAAAATGCGTCCCAAAAACCCATTTGCCTTCTTGGATTCTTAAATTGTATGAAACCAAGTGAGGACACTATCCGGCGTCAATAAACGGTTCGAAAAGATTCTCAAACGGTTCGTAAAAGACAGTTGACCTAGAAACAAATACAGCGTGACCTAATTCGTCGCCTAAAGGAGACGAAACTTACTTTTCCGTTTGTAGTCTTTCACCGACACTGTAAATGAGCAGGCTGCTAACCTCGCTTACCTCCCTTCAAGGGACAAGGGACATACTTTGGCCTGCTGCGCAGCGTGTGACTGGAGTATACTTTCTTTCGATCGTAGCTATGTGCAATGGGTGCATCATCATCATCATCATCATCATCATCATCATCATCATCATCATCATCATCATCATCATCATCATCATCATCATCATCATCATCATCATCATCTTCTTCTTCTTCTTCTTCTTCTTCTTCTTCTTCTTCTTCTTCTTCTTCTTCTTCTTCTTCTTCTTCTTCTTCAACACCATCGTCATCATCATCATCGTCGTTGTCGTCATCATCATCATCTCCATTCGTGGAGGAGCCGGGGGTCTCTGTATAAATTGTATCCCCACTTTCTGGAAATTTAGTGCTTTAAATTCCCACTGTCGCTGTCTTTCTCCATTGTTCTTTCTCATTCCTAATATGTTCTATCAATCTACTATACTATCTTCTTCGCTAGACCAGTCACCTACCATTTTTTCTTGAAAATTCTTTGCAAGACTCCTCATTAAAATTTTGTGTATGAGGTCTGTTGGATCAGTTTGGGAATATTGGACGCCTTCTGCCAAATGGTCAGTAGGGCTTCCTATGATATTAGTATTTAGCTATGGAGGCATTTAATATATGTGTTTTGTTGATATTTTATTATGAGGTTTATATTATATTTTGTTTTTGCAAACGGGGGGTCGATAAATTAGAGTGCAGCCTCAGTGTCCCCTGCGTGGGGTGCCTTTATTGTACAGTGACCGGCTGGTGGAGTGCTTTCAGTGTTACCACTAGGGTTGTTTCAGCAGATCTTTTATACGGATCAGGTGTGTCCTTTTTCAACCAAATTGTGATCCTGATTTTGTGATCCTGATTCGGGTCTTTGCAGTCCGCTGAACCCTGTAAGCAATGAATAACTAACTATATAACTAAATCATCATCATCCTCATCATCCTCATCATCCTCTTCATCCTCTTCATCCTCATCCTCATCCTCATCATCATCATCATTATCATCATCAACAACAACAACAACGACAGCAACAACAACATCAATGAACAAACTTTTTTTTTAAACCACCAAACAACTTCATTATTGCCAATATCAACAGCAATAGTAACTACAACACCATCACCAATAACAGCAAATCATCATCATCATCATCATCATCATCATCATCATCATCATCATCATCATCATCATCATCATCATCATCATCATCATCATCATCATCATCATCATCAACACCATCAAGATTTTAGCAGCATAGGGACTAAGGGACGCAACCTTTTGTTTATTGATTCCAATCAGGGCTGCTGAGGACAGAGAAAGATGGAGTTTGCTGGTTAAACGATCATCTGTGGTGCCCCTACGACCTCCGGGTTATGGGACAGGATAGGATAGGATAGGAGTAACTCTCGGGTGGTGAAACAAGAAAAATCCTCTTTCCAAGGGACAATACTCGTATGTACTCTGCTAAACAGTATCCTACAACCAGGCCAACAATACTGATACTGTAGAAGAACTTGAAACGTCTAATTTACCCCTTAAAAAAAATAGTATATAGATGTATAAATCATCTCATTAATAAAAACAACAATAAGTTACATGTAAAAGCAACTTAGACGTAAATGTTATGTCACCTTAAAGCAAACAAGCCGAAATAAAATGCCAATCGATTGGGGTTCCGCTTGTCGCCATTTTGGATCTCTCAATTCCGAGGTTTTCGATACATGCATGAATCAACAAATGCCTACAATCTCATAACAGCATTTTGAATGGTTAAGACGCGCGAATCAATAGTCCGAATATCAATCTAAATATTTCTTAGAACAAGATGCTGTTAACTGACAAGGATAACATTAACAAATAATGACGAAATTGTGTTCGTGTAATCTTGAATTTTCACGAAAGTGTCGTCACTTATTGGAACGAAAGTCGTATCGCATGAAGGAGGAAGTCACGTGACCTTCAAAAATGTGTGACGTAGTACAACTCAAAACTCCCAGTGAAAGTGATTTCGTTGCAGCATCTCTGTATTTCTATTGTTGCTGTCGTTCTTTTTTTTTTTTAATCTTGATGATGATGTTGATGATGATTGTCACGTCACTCGAGCGGGTTCCGCGACGTCAGCACATGCGACGAGTGAATAAGATAAAACTCAAACAAAATAAACTAACACAAATGCCAGAATAACAGTTACTCTCTTTTATTCAACAATTAAACATACATACACAGGACAATGGGAACTAACCACCCTCCACCCCTATCAAGTCCCCCACCCCAGTATTAACTAACAATTACCTCCCTTTGTTCAACCCAAAACAGAACTAAGCATCAACAGATTTTTCACAAAATGCACAACAAAATATCAATCAGCAATCAGTTCAAAATACTATAAAATTTCAACTAAGAAATGGAGCTGTGAATCTTTAATCTTCGAACTACTGTCCAAGTTAAACTGCAGAACTGAAGCACTGTTCAAAACGTCTTTTGCACGTAGCTCAGTAGGAGCTAAACAGTTATTTCACAACATGATAGATGAATTTTATTAACTAAATAAAGTATGTTTTTATGTGTGGCGCTGTGCAAGTCTGTGTGTGCATGAGTGTGGTGCGTGGAGTTCCTGTAATAAATGGCGACGCCCACAATACTGAGGCAAAACAAGCAGTAGTGGCGGAATTTACTTCCACGCTCCCCAACTGTAGAGGCAAGGGTCACAACACAGATGCACGTCCACGCAAAGTGGTGATGGTGTAGTGGAACACAACTACATCGGTAAGGGATTAAACAGCGTAATACAGATGATACAGATGATAACAGATGATGCAGCCCAAACCTGTAAGCAAATATATAGTCTTAACAGTCTGCCTACAAAACACAAATACTACATAGCATAATACGCCGTCCACCGTCCGCCATCTTGACCTGTTTATGCATAACAACAATGATACTAATACATGATGCTATGCATATGTTTCAATAATATAATGCAACTCTAGATATTAATAAACCATCCTCATCTTCACCTTCACCCTCACTCTCAACTGTTATAAATACATCACGATTATCTCCCTTCGTCCATACTATCTTATCGTACTATAATATAAACATGCTCTGCTCATATTAATCACTTCCTTCATCTCTCTTCAGCATAGTACAATTATCTCTCTCCCCAAACATACACCCTCACCCTCTCTCTCTTCTAACATGCATTCTTGATCGTCACCTTTGACCCACTTAACAACAACAACAGCAACGACATTTCTCATTCATATACATAATAAGAAAATCATATGAAAATCATACAAAATCAATACATCGTTATTCATCAAAATATATCCCTTTCCCCCTCATTCATCACCATTCATTCGCGTACGCAGTCTCGGAGCGCTTTGCCACTAAGAAACTGAATCACAGGGTTTACTCACCGTCTTAGGCCTCGGCTTGTGACACACCTTTCCCCAACACAGAACAACACAACACAGGTGACACAGTGGTTAGTCCTGAGAGTTAATTTCGTGTCTGGCTATTTGCTAGTTATTCTCACAACAATAACAATGACGAGGATAAGGACATCTCAATTCTTCAAAAGACCTTGAGCCTCGGTAGGTGTTCAATAGAGAACCACACAACCTTAGGAAGGAATTCTACATTTATCTCATAAACGGCAATTACAATCCTCCTCACTTTCGGACTCTAAGCATTCTTACCCCGACGAGGGCATAAGACCTTGGGTGGCTTGAACCAACGATACACACCCTTCCAACACAGACACCTAGTTCTAATAGACACACAGTCACAGGGATACTGCCTGATTAGAGCCGAAACCTCACGCAAAAAGCACCAAAATCACTCTGCCTTACCAAATGCACCCAGGCCACAAGCAAAACAGTGGAGTTCTCGTCAGTACCCCTATTTCTTTATTCTGCATACCCCTATCTTCTACGATACGCACGGGACGTACGGCTCCTGCATTCTATCGTACGCAATAAAGAAAACGGTCAAGCTATCTATGTACACCACGTAACAGAGAAGTGCAACTTCGCACAAAATATAGCTCTCTCTGTTACTACTGAAACTCGTGTCGTCACAATGATGTCTTGCTGTTATTGACGATGGTATTATTATTATTATTATTATTATTATTATTATTATTATTATTATTATTATTATTATTATTATTATTATTATTATTATTATTATTATTATTATTATTATTATTATTATTAATTTTGTTGTTGCTGTTGACATTGGTGATGAGGAAGCCGTTGTTCATGTTGTTGTTATGTTCTCGTTTTTAAATGTTTGTTCGTTGTTGTTGTTGTTGTTGTTGTTGTGGTTATTGTTGATGATGATTATGATGAAGAGAAGAAGGAGGAGGAGGTCGCGACGACGACGACATGATGATGATGTTGATGATGATGATTCTGATGACGACGATGATAATGATGTTGATGATGTTGAAACCACCCTCATGAAACGGACGACAATGATGTTGTTGTTGATGATGATGATGATGATGATGATGATGATGATGATGATGATGATGATGATGTATTTATTGTTGTTGATGTGTTTGACTCTTTTGTTTATTATCCACCTGTATCAGGAAATTTGGAATATGTTTCAACACCCAAGTATTGAAATCAATAATTTATTTTAACGTTTATTCACATACCTGTGATTTTAGACTGTACGCTCTTTCTCACTCATGGACATTTAAACATAAAAGTCAATCTAAGAACTTAAAGTTGCGTCATAACTATAAAAAGTAACATTACAACAAAACCTTACCAATTGCGAACACGTAAATTTTACGGGCAATGAAGATCTATTTTTGAGGGACTATGGGACACCCAAGTATGGAACTCTCTACCTGCTACTATTGTATTTCTTTGTTCCCTGTTCGTTGTTGTTGTTGTTGCTGCTGTTGTTGTTGTTGTTGTTGATGATGGTGATGAGGATTATGCTACTAACTTTATTATTATTGGCGTCTTGTTCTTACCAGAAAGTATGTGGAATCTTTTGAAAACTCATTAATGGAATTCTCTACCCGCTTTTCGGTTAATCTTCTCTCGCTGTTATCGTTCTTGTTGTTGCCTCTACTGTTGCAGATATAGTGATAGACGTAGTAGTAGTAGTAGTAGTAGTAGTAGTAGTAGTAGTAGTAGTAGTAGTAGTAGTAGTAGTGGAAGTAATAGTAATAGTAGTAGCAGCAGTGGTAGTGGTAGTAGTAGCAGCAGCAGTAGTATTAGCAGTAGTAATAGCAGTAGTTGCAGTAATAGTTGTAGTAATAATAGCAGTAATAGAAGTATTTGCAACAGTAATAGTAGTAGTAGTAGTAGCAATAGTAGTAGTAGCAGCAGTAGTAGTAATTATAATAGTAGTAACAGTAGTAGTAGCAGGAGCAGTAGTAGTAGTAACAGCAGTAGTAGTAGCAGTAGCAGCAGCAGTAGTAGTAGTAGTAGAAGAAGCAAACGCAGCAGCAGCAGCATAGTAATAGTTGGAGTTGTAGTAGCAGACGCAGTAGTAACAGTAGAAGTAGCAGCAGCAACCGTAGTAGTAGTAGTAGTAGTAGTAGTAGTAGTAGTAGTAGTAGTAGTAGTACATGTAGTAGTAGTAGTAGTAGTAGTAGTAGTAGTAGCTGCAGTAGTAGAAAAAAGTTGTAATGCTAAGGCTATAAGCCTAAAACCTGTATATCCTACTAAAAGCGTTCCGAGGTTGAATGTTTTCTCTCTATCTGTCTGTCTCTTTCTCTCTCTGTCTGTTTATGTCTGTCTGTCTGTCTGTCTGTCTGTCTCTCTCTCTTTCTTTCTCTCTCTCTCTCTCTCTCTCTCTCTCTCTCTCTCTCGCTCTCTCCCTCTCTCATTCCCTCTCTTATCTCCCTTTCCCTCTCTCCGTTGCGTTTTAAAGTTGACCTACCGATTGTTTTCTATCAAACAGAACTTTAGACCAATTTCCTTTTGCGCGTGTGTTAAAACAATTGCCTACTTTAGCAAGCCCTGCCGTAAGCATTGTGTAAAAGATCATCTTGGTCCAAAGTGGTTTTTTAGGTCAAAGTTCGGGAAAGGTGAGTCTGAACAAGCATTGAATTGTTGATTGAGGCTCAAGAACTCCCAAGAACAGCCTTTGATGCTAGAAATGGTTACTTAATAACGCTAATATCGAGAATACTAAAATACTTTGTGTATGGGGAGTAGTGGGGGGAGGGAGAGAGAGAGGGGTGGGGTGGGGTGGGGGGGTTGGAGCAAATATACCATTTATTGCAAAGACGCCATAGAAGCTGCCACACAGTACAGCCGAGACAAGACGAGGTCTATTTTCGGCTCTCCGCTACTGGTAAACCTGGGGTAATCTCAGGGGCGTAGTGTGACCAGGTCTTTAAAGGTTGTGCACTTTGCAGTCAGTTGTGAAATTCTCTCACCAACCAACCACACACACAAAAAAAAACACCACAAAAAAACAACAGCATGGAAGGGAAACTCATTGTTACGGCTTTCGTTTTGCTCGTCGGCGTATCTGGTAAGAGATCAGTGATTGATTGATTGATTGATTGATTGATTGATTTGAATGGTACTTATATAGCGCTTGTCCAACTTCGGAGCTACTCAAGGCGCTGGCCAATACAGGATCTAACCCAAGTCACCCGGAGCGCCCACTGCTTGCACCCTTTCTGGAGCGGGCTCTGACGCCCCGACGACTGCGATTTCAGTTCTTATTGTAGATGTAAGTAAATTCGCCGCAAATAATAAGGGATGGAATTTGTATTTCACCTTTGCTGAAGTATTGCAACACCCACCCACCCACAAACACACACACACACCCACACCCACACACGCACACACACACAATTAAGCAGGGTACCATGCCAGAGTGATTAGATTCGCCTCAAAAGATGGGGAATGGAGATGTTCGTAACTCAGTGTTATGGTTACTTAGATGTAGAGTCTTTTAATGTGCGATTTTTTTAGTATAATTTTAAATGAACTACGTATGTTGTGTATGGATTTTTGTTTAAAGGATGAAATGTTTTAATTGATTTTTGTGTCTGAATGTATGAATGTGTGTATATATTGATGCAGTTTTGAACTTTAAACTGTAATTTTTTCGGAATTTTATTGGAATTTCTTTAACCTAGTACCCTTTTACTGTATAGCTTAATTGTGTTGTACGTTTACTGTATAATTGTGTTGTACGTTTACTGTATAATTGTGTTGTACGTTTACTATATAATTGTGTTGTATGTTTACTATATAATTGTGATGTATGTTTACTGTATAATTATGTTGTATATTTACTGTATTAGAGTTGGAATTACGCCTTTAATCATGTACGTTTTTCTTCCTGGTTATTTAGTGTTTGTATTGATGTGTTGGTTGTACATGTTTCAGTGTGCTCGCGCATGCGCGCGCGCATTTGTGTGTATGTGTTGTGTGTTTGTGTGTTTATGTGTTTATGTGTCAAGCGCTATGTTCATTTCCGATTGTTTAATGAATTGCGATTTATAAATAAACACTTATTATTATTATATTTTGTTTTTGATGGATTGAGAGGGTGATGACGTATTCATTAATTAGATGATCATGGGATTCCTACAATAAAAAACAATAGTAGTTGGCGGTTATAATGAGGCTGTTTCATAATTATTTCTGCTGCTGCTGATGTTTATTACTGCTGCTACTGTTTATTACAGATGCTCCAATTACTATACACTAAACGTCAAATTCATATGACGTCATAATGCTGCTTTCGCAACTTGTAATTTCACATCAACTGCAGTTTATGCTTGCGGTGTGAACAATGATTCAAATGATTGAATGTAAAAATATTTGAATTATTTAAAATTGTATTTCAAATTAAAATTTTTTAAAATCAAAATATTTTAAAATTAAAATTATTTACAATTAAAATAATTTAAGCTTTTATGTGACGTTTCTACATTTTCACACACTCACACAAACACACCCACACCCACGCACACCCCCCCCCCCACACACACACACCCACACACACACACACACACACACACACAAACACACAATGTTCACAGCCTTGCCTGACGTCATAATAAAGCAGTCGTGAAGTAAACGACGTCACATTATGACGTGCAGAGTCGTGGGCGAGGTGTTTCGGCTATCACTGTGCTCATGACCAGGAGCTGCCGGACTGTATCCAGGGCACATGGGACTGCCAGGCAACAGAGGTAACTGTATATTAACCACATCAATATTGACTGCATTTACAACTTACCTGGATGGATGGATGCTCTATATTCTAACAAGCGTACTTGGAGGAAGAGAAGTTCGGACAACTTGAAGTTCGCATACATTAAAACATCGATTTGTTTCAAACTGCCGATGTTCCATATATTTGCTCTCTGTCTCCGTTAAAGTCAAGGATCTATATAGGTTTTTAAATCGCTATTTATATTACTGTACACTACATATTTTATTGTAATACTTTGCTGCAGCGGCTGAGAATGCTTATGTGAATGAATGGTGATAGTACATCTAATATTTTATACATGTGCCTTGTCATGTTTCCTGCTGATGGTGTGTTGCTTACATGTCAAATTTTTTCGTGTAAAAATGGAGACAAAATAATGGAATAAATCAATCAATAAAATCATCTCCTATTTTGTAGTAATATTGCGCAAAGCTATCTTCGTTGTATCTTAGGATTAATAACAATAGTCACAGGCGCAGAAACCAAGAAGAACGGATCTTATGAAAGAATGAGTGGATTCCCGATAGCGCAGGGTCAGCAGTGGAATAATCCACACTGTTGTTGAGTAGAAGAGAACGTTAAATGCTCAAGACTTTAAGAGTGGAAGGTGAATGAAGAGGGGAGGGGCAGAGGTTCACGGCAGTAATGCTGCTGCTGCTGATGATGTTGATACTGCTGCTGCTGCAGCTGAAAATGATGATGATGATGAGGGTAAAGGAGAGGATGAGTGGTGACAACAATAACAACAATAACGATAAGAACGACGTCGACTGCAACTGCCATGATGGGTTCATTGACGAAGGCATTTTCAGCATTCACTACGACGACGATGATGATGATGATGATGATGGTGATGATGATGATGGTGATGATGGGGATAATGATGATGATGATGATGTGATAATAATGATGATGATGATAATGATGATGATGATAATGATGGTGATGATGATGATGATGATGATGATGATGATGATGATGATGATGATGATGATGATGATGACAAGGAGGAAGGGTTAAGAAAAGGAGGAGGAAGCAATGACGACTAAAACTACTACTACAACGACGACAATGATGATGATGATGATGATGATGATGATGATGATGATGATGATGATGATGATGATGATGATGGTGATGATGGAGGATGAGGAGGAGATTGCTCTATTGCTTACTTTCAGTTTTGTGAAGTGACCACTCACACCATCCACGGTCACAGCGTGCACGTGACGATGGACTGTCGACCTAACGCGGTAAGTGACCGCTTCTTCAACTGGTCTGCTTAAAGTTGGTCTGAGGACATGTTATATTATTTTTTATGCTTGTTAACCCTTACACGAGATCGTATAACCATCCTTACTTAGTTTGTTAACGTAATGCATATTATTGATGTGAGATCTCTCTGATACGAGCATAAAAAAAAAAAAACGTGTTCGAAAATTAGGTCAAGACACTTATGGAGACTCCAGTTTTGCGTCACTGTAGACGAGAGGCACAGAATTTGTAACATTACTTTAGCCAAAGCGACGCGTTGAAGCTTATGCGGTCAGTGTATGTGCGTGTACTCTTCGCTAGTACTTTGATTGATTGATTTATTGTTGCTTTAGGTCCAGCGGACTCTTCCGAGCCAAATCAGGACCGGACAACCCCCGATCCGCATAAAAGATCTGCTGAAACAACCCCAGTGGGAAAATTGAATGCCCTCCACCGGCCAGTCACTTTACAATAAAGACATCCCACGCGGGGGACGGCTGAGGGTTGACCTCAACTACGCGAACACCCCGGTTACAAAAACAAAATAGAATACAAACATCATTATAAATCATCAACCAAACACATACATATAAAATGCCTATAGTGCTAAATAGTACATTCATAGGAAGCCCTAGTGACCACCCGGCAGAAAGCGTCCAACACTCCCAAGCTGATCCAACAGACCTCATACACAAACAAGGAGTCTTGTCCAGGAAGAGTTTTCAAGAAAAAAGGTAGGTCATTGATCTAGCGAAGAAGAAGATAGTATAGCAGAGTGAAGGACAGAGCAAGAATAGGAAAGAGTAAATGAGGAAGACAGCGACAGTGGGAATTTAAAGCACTAAATTTCCATAAAGTGGGGATACTATTTATACTGAAAACCCCCGGCACTCACTAAAATGACGTAATGCAAGTTAACTCAGGGATGCACGTGCACTGCTCGGATACTCTTTTGGGACGGTCGCTAAAATTTCACAGGTGTTTGGACACACACAAAATAAGTAAAACATATCAGGAAATAGTTATTATTTTCTTAGCGGAAGTTAGATATGTTTTATTTAGTAGTTTTTTTTTTCTTCTTCTTTTTTTTGAGGGGGATGGTGGGGGTGGGGGGGTGGGGGGAGGGGGGGGGGGCGCAGTGTTGATGTCGACATCAAGCGCACTTTAACAAGCCAACATGCATAATAGTTTATTTTAGGGTGCAAAGAGTTTTATCTACTGTCAAACCATGATATTTTATTTCTAAAAAAAAAAATCACCTCCAATTTGTACAACTCGGTTTTCAGAATAAGACTATAATAATGTCAACTATAACACTACTATACAACAAGTGTTTATTTTTTATTTTTTATAAGTTCCAATCTTCTAATATAGTAATTCCAATCGACGCCTTTATACATTTTGCCGTTAACATTGTTTTGTTTATTGATCATTTTACGGGATGTGTACAGGAAATGACGGACTGCCGAGCGGCACAAGCCAACAACATTGCAGGTTGCGACCCTATGAACCACGACCATACATGCCATTTCTGTTGTGCCGATGCGGCGTGTATGCAGACTCTTGCTGGAGGAGCCCATGCTACCAACGCCACTGCCACCGCCCCTAATTGAGCTCTCAGCCCCAGTGAGTGGCAGATTACCAATCCTTGAGAACATTACTTATTTCTTTTGAAGTCAAGTAGGTTTCTGAACGCAGAGAAGGGACAAATTGCTTACTAGATGATTGTATTTATGTAGTTGGCATATTCAACCTTTTTAAAATATGAGCCTCGGGATCTATTAAAGTCGTTGTGATTGAATGCGTGCACTGCACAGATTAGACCTCGGTTTATATCCTCATCCGTCACAATGCCACCGAAACGATTCCCATATGTCATGCAGGCGTACTTGTTGGAACGGAACATACATGCCAATGGCTAGCAAAGCTCTTCTCCTTTATTTATAGATATATATCCTTAGTTATTTAGACCGACCACAGGTGGTGAGAGTCAGTAAAGCCACATCATGCTCTTGAGTCCTCAATACTGGGGTCCCGCAAGGTTGTGTTTGTCATCGCTTTTATTTACGCTCTTCACGAACGATTGTGAGTCGTCAGATCCGTCTGTTCTAGTTATCAAATTCTCTGACGACACTACAATTGAGGGTCTTATCTCTGGTGAAGATGAAATTGCATATCGCGAGGGGGTCGGGCGTCTTGTGCTCGGATAACAACCTTGAGTTCAATGCCTCTAAAACAAAAAAAGGGTCTTTGACTTTCTCAGGAATAAAAGTCTAATTTCACCTCTTACGATCAACGCATGGTAAATGAGTAGAACAGGTAGACTCATTTACATTTCTTGGCACTGTCACTTCCAGCAACCTGTCGTGGGACAACAACAGTGTCACGTGGGGTTTAGTTGTTACTGGGCTCTGCACAATGGAATGCGGTAACCCTCACGCTTATTCGATGGGAACTGCTAGTTAGTCACCCGATGAATTACCTTAATAAATTTGTTTGTTTAGCTCGGTCTGTGTTAAGGCTGGGGTACAGAGATAGATAGAAAAATGGTAAAAGATCCCTGTCACATAGCTTTCACACGGCTATGAATCATATGTAGTCTAGCCACTTGATAACAGTTAAAATCACACATTTATTTCTTCTACTCTATACAAGATCTTCGATGTACTAATCTACCTTAAAAGTTCGTAAGTCAATGCAAATAATTCGATCGCTGATAGTCTAGGCAGCTCTTATGTCTTCATAGGGCACTGGCTACTAGAGTTCATGTAGATTGGACTACTGTGGTCCGTTTTACAGGTTCTGAAGAGTGGACTACTGTGGTCCTTTTTCTATCAGTTTGTGTGCACTTTTTCCGTGTCACTTAACTGTCAGTGTGGTGTGTTTGAAGTCCTTCGTTGAGGTAGCTTCTGGTACACGCGGGGTCGTCGTGTAGTTTGGTCCCTTGACACGCTGTGGTGTCTTGGAGGGTGTTTTCCAGGGTTGCTCTCTCAGTCTTGTGCTGTAGAGGCTAAACAGCCAACTCGGTTTTTCTGTGGAGTTGGGCGCACGTTATAGCTCGCCTGTTCGTCTGTAACATAAGAGACGAACTTCTGCACATTCCTGATTAATAGGTTTGTGCAGAGCGTCTCACTGAAAGCCAAAGTAGCCCTCAGTGATAGCTCCACATCTCTATACATAAGCGACGAACATTCTGCTACGTCCGTGGTCCACTGGAATCTCAACTCTAATTTCCTATACATATATAAATATAAATCACGGCTAACTATACACATACAGAATTAATAATATTATAAACATTCACTGGTACAGCCACTGGTCTGCAAACATACATATAGGTTCAACAACAGTGGGTCCGTACATAATTCAAGATGGCGTCGGCAGGTCGTCTTTTGCCTCATGGTCAGCTTCTCCACGTGTTCAGGCAAAGTCGGCCTAACAATTCAAGTCTATGCATAGCAAATTCCACAAACATAATTTCAACAATAATATAAATATATCACGATGAAACAGAAGTATGTCCATTTACCTGTTTGACAAAGTCAGGCACGTGGCTACTTGAGTGAATTCTAAGATTCTCAAGTCCTGCTTCCTGGTCTATTCAGGAGAGATCTGACTGCTAACTGTGTAGCTGTGTACTGCTCCTCGTCTCAAAAACGACTGCCGTGCTCTCTCTCTATTCGAATCAGCCCGACCTGGTTGAGTCCATTCTACTGTGTTCTCATTGGCTCATAATCGACTCGCCTAACGTAGCTACGATGATGTCATTGCCTTCGCTCTTACCGTCAACTACCACTGTGTGTAAACGGCAGTATATCATTGCTACGCTTGATTACTTCCATCGTCTGCTGCAGCCTAACATTCACATTCTAAGATTATATTGACTAAACAAGCTAAATCGTCAATAGGCAGGGTAAAACTAGTCCGTTCGTCACAAACAGCATGTCCATCATCAGAAGTGCCAGCAGCGCTTCCACGTCTTGAGACAGCACAAGAGGCTCGTACTTCACCAGACGATGCTCGCGCACTTCTATCGCTCGCTTCTGTGCTTCTGCATCATGGTCTGGTTTGGAGTCTCCACTTCTGGCGAGAAGTTTCAACTTGAAGTAATTGTAAAACGCGCGGCTAAATTCATTGGTTGCGATTTACCATCCCTCGCGTTTATATACAGCACGCGTTTGATTAGAAGGGCCAGCAACCTCATTGGCGATCCATCTCATCCAGCCAACCACCTGTTCGAACTCCTCCCGTCAGGCAAACGATTCAGAGCATTAAAAGTTAGAACCAGTCGGTTTGGACACAGCTTCTTTCCTGAGGTTGCCCTCTCAGTATCAGTGACCTCGGTTGTTCAAAGAGCATGAGTTCTGCACACTTTCGTGACGTTTAAATGCACATTATATGATGTTTATTCCTCAATTGATATACCCATGTACAGTTGTGCATGAGTAAGTGTGTGTGTGGAGGGGGGGGGTAGGGGGACGTGCATAGTTTACTTCTGAAGACAACTTTTTCTATTAGGTCATTCAATGTCTTAATGTCCAGTGGAAGCATGTTTGTTGTTGTAGAGTGATGAATGTTATACCGCATCACCAAAACAAAATCCTATGTGTTTTGAATTCATTGGGTTATGAAGTGTCCTGTCTTTATTTATTTATTTATTTATTTATTTATTTATTTATTTATTTATTTATTTACTTTCTGTTTAGCTTGTAATCAAAATGTATCAAATATCTTATGAACAGACTAAATTCGTTACCTCCCTCCGATGTAAAAACTAAAAACAAAATCGCTGCGGGGACAAAGGATGTTACTTCTCCTGACTTAAACAAAAATGAAACGAACTATTGGAAGAACAACGAATAATTAACAATTTCCTCACACAAACGTGAACTACAATTCTTCGTTCTTGTACTTACATCACTTATTAATCGATTGAATAATTGATTCATTTTTTGTTTTATTGATGGTATTAAATTGTTGATGTTTTAATTAACAGTAAAACTATTGATTCAATATCAACTATTGCGTTTCACATTTAGATAAATTGTTCGATTTTGTTACAGAGGAGCGGCCATTCCCACTTGAGTCACTGGAGTGTTCATAATTAAAGGCTTTATTGTATGTATCTGAAAATGTTATCGCTACACTTTTTGTTTGTAAAAGAGCCTATTTAAAATATTTTCTGATGATATTGTAATACTCTATCGTATGAAGTGTTCTTGATTACAGCTACAATTTGATTAAAACATTTGTTCCATTATGATTCCTTTGATCACGAATTCGCTGTCTCTCTCTTTCTCTTTCTGTGTAGCTACCTGTATGACTCTCTCTCTGTCTCTGTCTCTGTCTTTGTCTCTGTCTCTGTCTATCATTCCCATTCATACACTCACAGTCACACGGGATGTTCCAAAGTACAATAAATTCAATTTATTTTTGTTTCTAACGAAATCAAAAGTAGTCCCAAATATAAACAATGGTTAACTCTAACTAACTAACACACGCAAAATACCATACACACACAAACCCATTTTGATAAATATATTACACCCAACCCGTTAACTTCAACATTGTTTTAACGAGCTCAGTACAGTTCGTCAAGGACACCCCCCCCCCCCTCAATCCTCTCCTCTCCCACACTCTTCCGGAAGAAATTATGACACTGGTTGATAGGTAGCAAACCGGACTTTTCAACTACCGCACACACGCACAAACACACACACACGCACACACACACACACACACACACACACCCACACACAAGTATGTAGAACACCAAGACTGGGTTTTATTTAAGAATGTAGGAATCGGAAAGTGATTTTTTGACGGAAAAATAGCATTTTTGTAAAGAAAAGGGTTAGGGCAAGGGCTAGGGATAGATCTACAACTAACCTTTACCCGAACCCTTGTCTAAAAAGCTGACCTAGTTCGTCTCCTGTAGGCGACAAAATAGGTCGAATTTTCTTCAAAATTTCTCCGAAAATTGACTGTATTTTCTCCGTCCCGGATAGAGCACTCATGTGTACTTAAAACACTCTCATGCACTACAACTGCACTTCCATGCACTAAATAGCACTCCCGCGCACTTAGAAAAAAGTGGGGTCCTGGAAAAAAAAAGTGGGTTCCAAGCAAATAAACCCATTTGTTACTAAGAAAGACAAGGTCTGCTACCTATTTGTGCGTTTATTCACGTGCACACGCACATGAACATAGCAGTAGGGAGGCACGGTGGCCTAATGGTAGAGCTTTGGTTTGCGGATCTCAAGGTCCCGGGTTCGAGCCCAGGCCGGGCATTGTGTCGTGTCCTTGGGAAAGACACTTGACTCCCGTTTCCTACTCCTTCGGATGAGAGTATAAACCGAGGTCTAGTCTGTGTCGCATCCATTCCATCATAACGGACTTTAAAGATCCTAACGCTCATATCCCAGACGGGGGAGTGCCGGTGACAAGAACACACCCAGCATGCACCTAGGTCCTTCTCCCCCATCCCTGGCTACCCAGGATTGTGCTCAGTTGTCTGGAGCGTTATTACGATGCGCCCAAAGGCTGCAAGTTGGCGCCTCGGGCGGCTTGGGTTAGATCCTGTATCGGCCAGCGCCTTGAGCAGCTCTTGAGCTGGAAAAGCGCTATATAAGAACGATTAAATAATAATAATAATAATAATAATAATAATAATAATAATAATACTAATAATAATAATAATAATAATAATAATAATAATAATACACACATACACACATGAACTCAGCACAGCAAACGGCGACAGACCTGTTGTTCCGCTATTAAGCTTAACACAGTTCTATGGCGCGTAGGCCTACTTGAACGGCCTCAATTTTGACCGAGTTTTATTTTGTCTCAGATACAGTGAACTTCAACCGGATTCGAACCTGGCACACCGATCACCCATCTTGGAATCCCGTGTGGGAAGAGATGTTAAAAGTAGCCTTTTTTCTCTGTCAATCTTAACAGTATAATTGCTACAGTGGTTCAGTGTTAATTACAGTTTGAATTAAAGGGGGATTTTTTTTAAAACTGTTCGTCTGTTTAACAGTACGATTGTTTTGGTGGTTCAGTGTTGATGACAGTGGCAATTTTTCCCAGTCCATCTATATTTAGCAGCATCGTTGCTCCGGTGGTCCAGTGTTAATTCATGGTGGGCGAGATAGTGATAGACATTTTTGTACTGTTCATCTTAGCAATAATATTGCTCTTTTGATGACAGTGGCCTTGATTTTACTGTCCATTTGGTCAGTACGACTGCTCTGGTGGGTCAGTGTTGCTTTAGGCATCTACCCCTTGTTCCCTTGCGATGGTGATCCCATTCTGCCATGTCGCCAAAGGTGGATGTAGACGTCAAAGTTCAAAGTTCAAGGTTCATTCAATCACGAGTAGGTGATGTTCAGGTACTACCGACGACAAAGATAAAGCCCATGCATACAGAAGTAAGCGGGGACTGAAGAAGAACTAAGACCCTAATAAACTTACCACGTGTTACGTTCTCAGAGCTACTCGCTCCAAGCTTGGCACTAATTTTGTATATTGAAAGGAATACATCTGTACAGTACAAGATAACGAGTTACAAGATACCAAAAACAAAGATACAAAATGAATTATTGTCCCCCTTGTGACTAAAAGTAAAATTTGACCTGTGGGTAAGAGCTTCAATATGAAACAATGACAAAAACAATAATAATCGTAGTCAATGAATAAAACATTTTATAACATTGTTACGATGGAGTGTGTCTTGGGCAAGAAAGATCTGGCGGGGCCCAATCCAGTCCAGACTGTTGGCCACAGCCGAAATCCACGAGTACAGTGTGGCTCGCCTTGGCCCCGAGCGGGCGGTCGTTGAACCTATAGTAGCGTGAGGTTCCTCCGTCCTGGCCGGGGACTTCTGTGTAGAAGACTTTCGCCGAGTGATGCCGTGCTGACATCACCCCTGTTAGTCGCCTCTTACGACACGCCGGGAAACGTTGGGTCTATTCTATTCAGTGCCCGAACCCATAGGGATGAAATGCTCACAGTGGTGAAGAAACGAAACTCCGAGCATCAGGCAAGGCACTTTGCAAGGAGGCAGAAGAAGAGGGAAACAGAAAAAGAGGTGGGAGGACAATATTTTAGAATGGACTGGCTTGACACTGAGCGAAGCCATGAGGGTTGTTGAGGACATAAAAAGATGGAGTACGCTGGTTAAACGATATTCGGTGGTGCCTCAACGACTCTCGAGTTACGGGATAGGATAGGTTAGGATAGGATAGGATAGTAATGATTTTAAGCTATCAGCCTTTTGCCCTTCTCGTGCAGTTACTTGTCACAGTGGAAGGCTTTCATGCATAAGTTGTGTGATAAACTTTGGGGTGGGGTACACCATGTTAGACAAAAACTTCTGTAGACCATTTTTAATGCATTTGTGGTACCAGCTGTTACAACATCCCATTTCAAGACTGTTCCATGTGTTAGTAATTCTGTTAATGAAAAAAATGCTGGTATAAATTATATAAACAGTCCTTTTTAATTGTTTGTTAATTTAAATTCATGACTTCGGGTTGAAGTGCTATCCACCCTACATAAGACCGAAGACATTTTATTTAAGACATAATTGGGACCTTGTGGCTTTGAGGTCATACGCGTTGTGTGGGATTTTAAACATTCCAGTCATGTCTCCTCTTAGACGTCTATCCTGAATAAAACATACTGCTGCATGACTCAAAGAGCGGGTGGGATGTTTGGTGAGAGTAGCTGGCTAATAAAGGCAGGGAGTAGACAGACGCAGAGTGCTATCTTCCAATACCAAAGTTTGCAAAACAAACAATTGTGGGTCCGGCGACGAAG
Source organism: Oncomelania hupensis (assembly GCA_036898135.1). Classification (NCBI taxonomy): domain Eukaryota; kingdom Metazoa; phylum Mollusca; class Gastropoda; order Littorinimorpha; family Pomatiopsidae; genus Oncomelania; species Oncomelania hupensis. The sequence goes on from CM072527.1 coordinate 12,910,735, forward strand.
TAATTGTTTACTGCAGTTAGCTGAGACCTGCAGAGGTCTACATTGGCCCCTCACTTGTCAGAGGTAGTTGGACGTGTCTCAGCAACGCCGTGTGGTATGGGCCTTGTGCATCAGGTCACTGAGGCTTTCCCTCTGTGATTCCTAGGCTTCCGACTTCCCTTCAAAGTCTCCGATTCGAGGGCTTTGTTTACTTTTGCTGGCAAAAATGAATTTAGCCTAAAATGTGTATTGTCGTGACATAAAACAATAATAAAAGTGGGGCTTTCTTTGCCCCAAACCAATCAACCGCTAGACTGGAATTTTCCATTTCTGTTTTGAAAGGGAATGATTTTTTCCTTTTTTTTAAAACAGTACCGTTAAAACAGGATAAATCACTCCCTGTCAGAACAGAAATGGAAAAATCAAATTTCAGCGGTAACTTAGTTGGAGCAACGAAATATCATTGTCTAATGTATAAATTATCAAACCCTGTAATGTCTAATTTCCTTGGATGTCTAAAATAACCGTAATTTGATTCCCTTTATGTCTAAATTAAAGAAATGTACATACTTACACACGCGGACGTCAAGTCTATGTTCACCCAAACCTTTAAATGTTGTGTGTTCCTCCAGGTCTCTCCAGGTGTATTTTCCCGCAAGCATATATTCCCCCAGGTCTTTGTTCCTCCGAGGTCTTGTCGTACGACATTGTTTATCTGTATGCTAGTGTGTTTGCGTTACATGTGTGTGTGTGTTGTATGTGTGCATGTGTGCGTTGTGTATGTGTATGCGTTACATGTGTGTGTGAACGCGTTACATGTAGGTGTGTGTTTTGTGTGTGTGTGTGTGCGTTGTGTGTGCGTTACATGTGTGTGTTTGTGTGTGTGTGCGTTGTGTGTGATGTATGTGTGTGTGTGTGTGGGTGTGATCCGCTGTACCATCCATATGCGAACCCATATTTTCAACACTCACAGATGACATCCTTAGAAGTTTGTCATTTTGTCAACGGAAGGGCGAACATATGTATGTGAGCTGGTGGGTGGAGTGATGTGTGCACGCACTTGCGAATCTATAGATCATGCGTGTGTGTGCGTGTGTGCGCGCGCGTGTGTGTGTGTGCGCATACATCATTTGAATGTCGGTATGTAAGTTTTGGGTAACCTATATTTTCTGCCTTTTATTTTGATCACGTCATCTTCATTATAAAACCCTTCTTTGTCCTCAATCTACACCGAGGTTTTAAAAAAAAAAGAAACCGCCCGTTTCTGAAAGCTCTCTTAATCTTTTGGGTCGGTTTTGTATTCTCTGCAGAAAATTATCTTTGAACCTAGGCCTACAACACATTCTTAAGTATTTTTAGATTTAGAAAGGATTTCTTTGTCCGGATTTAAAATAAAACCTCTCCCGAAGAAACATTTGGTTTAGAACAATCAAAATGTACACAACTATTCTTTCCGTCCTTTTGCTTCTGACTCTTGTGCACGGTAGGAAATTGTTTTCATATGTAACTATTTTATCGAAGTGGCACATTAATAAGTAAGAAATATCAGCTAACTAAGTACATACGCATTTATGTAAACCAACTAACAAGTTGATTAAGTGGTTACATTTTGTTTCTGTTGCTTTGATTGAATTACCTTTTGTTTGTTTGTTTTCAATTTATCCTCAAATAATGAAATAATATCTTCTTCTACTCCTCATCTTCGTCTTCTACTTATTTTCCTTCTTCTTCTTCTTCTTCTTCTTCTTCTTCTTCTTCTTCTTCTTCTTCTTCTTCTTCTTCTTCTTCTTCTTCTTCTTCTTCTTCTTCTTCTTCTACTGCTTCTTCTGCTTCTTTTCCATCTATCTTATCATCATCATCATCATCATCATCATCATCATCATCATCATCATCATCATCATCATCATCATCATCATCATCATCATCATCATCATCATCATCATCATCATCTTCTTCTTCTTCTTCTTCTTATTATTCATCCTCCTCCTCCTCCTCCTCCTCCTCATCATCATCATCATCATCATAGTCTTTTTCTTCTTCTTTTCATCATCATCATCATCATCATCATCATCATCATCATCATCATCATCATCATCATCATCATCATCATCATCATCATCATCATGATGTACTTCTTCTTCTTCTTCTTCTTCTTCTTCTTCTTCTTCTTCTTCTTCTTCTTCTTCTTCTTCTTCTTCTTCTTCTTCTTCTTCTGCGTTTTACTCTTTAATAGATGTTTAATTGATGATATTTGTGTTTCGATTTGTTAATATTCTATATCTTAGACTCATATTTATATGTACCAACAAAATCTCAATTTGTAAATCTCACATCATCATCATCTCCATTCAGATCACCATATTCATCTTCATCATCATATTCTTCATCGTGATGATAATCATGATGATCATGATCATGATCATGATCATCATGATCATGATCATGATCATCATCATGATCATCATGATCATGATCATCATCATCATCATCATCACCATCATCGTCATCATCATTATGATCATCAACATCACCTTGGATTGATTACATTTATATACTCACATTCATTCACTATCCATTTTACCAACAAACACCAACAATAACAACAACAACAACAACAACAACAACAACGTATTTTTCGTATTAAGCTGTTCTGTTGTTTTTATCCTTGACTTTGTAAATGTATATATAATTACGTGAAGTAACGTCTTTTCACCGAAATGATTTTAGAATACGTCTTTGTTAAAAATAAAAATCTTTGTCACAAAATATTGCAAGTCTTCCTGTGACTATATTTCATGGTAATTAAAACTGTTTGTTTATGTCATGATGCGTCTTTTTATCGAAATGAGTTTAGAAAAAGGTTC
>CM072527.1:12918577-12943577 GCA_036898135.1 Oncomelania hupensis
CAGGAGGCACGGTTCCCCCTGCAGTTGTGACTGCTGCTACTCATCCAACTGGCCCCGCCGCAACCCATCCCACCGCAGCCCCGGCCACCACAATCCCACCCGTAGTCACCACTTCTTCTACTGTAGGTAAGTACACATTTGTGTAAATATTATAAGTAAGGCAAACATTTTTTTTAAAGATCTTGATACTCATGTCCTAGGCGGGTGTGTGAGTGTAAGCACGCCGGAGTGTGTGCGAGGTGCGTATATAGCATCAATTGCATTGTTAGTTGTAATATTTTCTTTTACCTGCTTGTCTTTTGAGTGATCGTATTGATCTGTCTACCTAATTCTCTGTGTTTATGGGTTGTCTGTGTAGGAGTGTGTGTATGGGTTGTCTGTGTAGGAGTGTGTGTATGGGTTGTCTGTGTAGAAGTGTGTGTATGGGTTGTCTGTGTAGAAGTGTGTGCATGGGTTGTCTGTGTAGAAGTGTGTGTATGGGTTGTCTGTGTAGGAGTGTGTGTATGGGTTGTCTGTGTAGGAGTGTGTGAATGGGTTGTCTGTGTAGGAGTGTGTGTATGGGTTGTCTGTGTAGAAGTGTGTGTATGGGTTGTCTGTGTAGGAGTGTGTGTATGGGTTGTCTGTGTAGGAGTGTGTGTATGGGTTGTCTGTGTAGGAGTGTGTGTATGGGTTGTCTGTGTAGAAGTGTGTGTATGGGTTGTCTGTGTAGAAGTGTGTGCATGGGTTGTCTGTGTAGAAGTGTGTGTATGGGTTGTCTGTGTAGGAGTGTGTGTATGGGTTGTCTGTGTAGGAGTGTGTGAATGGGTTGTCTGTGTAGGAGTGTGTGTATGGGTTGTCTGTGTAGAAGTGTGTGTATGGGTTGTCTGTGTAGGAGTGTGTGTATGGGTTGTCTGTGTAGGAGTGTGTGTATGGGTTGTCTGTGTAGAAGTGTGTTTATGGGTTGTCTGTGTAGGAGTGTGTGTATGTGTTGTCTGTCTAGGAGTGTGTGTATGGGTTGTCTATGTAGGAGTGTGTGTATGGGTTGTCTATGTAGGAGTGTGTGTATGGGTTGTCTGTGTAGGAGTGTGTGTATGGGTTGTCTGTGTAGGAGTGTGTGTATGGGATAATTTTGCTGATGCTGCTGCTGATGATGATTTCAACATAACTGTTGCTAACTACTGTTGATGTTGCTGCTACTGTTCGTGATGATGATGATGATGATGATGGTGGTGGTGGTGGTGGTGGTGGTGGTGAACCTTTATTTCCACAGGTTTGGCGACCTAAATACCATTTAGGTAGCCGATCACTGTGAACTGGCTACCTACTATTTTGAACGGCTACCTATAATGTGAATGTCTACTTAACCATATTTGTGAACTGCTACTTAATTTTGAACCCATTTTTACGACAGGCGACCTAAATGTGAATGGTTACCTGCCTGTGAATGGCGACTTAAGCAGTTCACCACCACGGCTACCTATTACGTGAAATGTTACTTGATGGTGATATGGCTACCTAATATGCTATGTTGTTAAATTGACATGAAAGAATTTGTTAAAAAAACATTGACCAGCTAATAAATAACCTTACAGCCATTAGTTCATAGTTTTATAGTACAATTCAGTTGTATTCTGGGAGAGCCGACAAATATTACAATACATATATAACTCATGGATGATTTGCAGTGTGCAAATTTCAAGGTAAAAGCGCGTTTTAAAGAAAAATAAGCGAATGTAAGTGGTCATAATACCTTTGTAGCCCTTGGTATTGTTTACTTCGACTGTTGAAGTGTGGGCACGTTCGACAGCATTAACGGGAAATGATACAGTGTGACCTGAACAACTCTTCTGTTGATGTGATAGCAATGTTGGTGTTATATGTCCCTTTAAACGTCTAATCCTTTATCTATGCACTTCATAACTTTCAACAACGAATACTAATGGAAGCAGCAGTTAATTTGATTTTTAAAATGAAATGTGTGCATTCGATTTTAGATAAGGTGATGCCGACTGTGCGTTGATTTTTATGAGCAAAAAAAACCCAATAGTTTTCAAGGGGTAACCTTTTTTTTTGGTGCACACACACGGGAACTTATAAGCCTTATAAGTAACAGTTCAACATGGAATGTAACTTATAACAATAGAACTGTGACTTATAACTGTGAAATGTTACCTCGAACTCAAAATTCGGAAAGTAACTTTATTTTGTGGAACTGTGACTTTGTTAAAATGCTACCTGGATGTGAAATGTAACTTAGTAAAACATGTTGAACTGTTGCTTAATATGTTGTAATGTAACTTAATGCGGTGGTTTAGTAAGACCTTCATTCATAGGGTTCCATAACATACTGAAATGCATAAACAGACATTTATGTGAGAACACACCACGTAAAACAATACTTTCAAACAGCTTCACATCACTTCAAGATTCTTTATTGTCCAAACACATGGCATGGATATTTGTTTTGCAGTGCAAGAAAAGAGATAACATCAAAAACATAGACATACAATATTAATACATTTGATATACTATCATACCCAACTTCCATACCGAAATACAAATCTATCACCACTAGCACACATGCCTAAACAGATATCCAGTCACATACCCATGCGTACACATTAGACACACAGATAATTATTCAACAATACACAAAACCACTCAAACCCACCCATTCTTCCATGCCTTAGACCCATCCTAGCCATCCACAACACTTCACTCCTGTATCTATACACTCGTACTTGAAAACTTTTCATCCTTCCTACCACTCAACTCGTTGACTCACACATACATCCATGCACACACATACACCCATTTACACATATACACACATGCTTACTCGTGCACCCACCCCTCCATTCATGTCTGCATACACCTTGCACTAACGACAGCAACAATGGAATAGAATATAATATTATTAGGTTCCTGAAATAACTAGGTGCGACAAAGTACTAATGACTTCAGCAAAGCTATCTTTTTAAAATTACAATACTGAGTACTGGTGAAAACCTGATGAAGGTGACAATGGTGATTTAATAATAATAATAATACTAATAATACTAATAATAATAATAATACTAATAATAATAATAATAATAATAATAATAATAATAATAATAATAATAATAATAATAATAATAATAATAAGAGTAATAATAATCATAATAAAAAATAATCGTAATCATAAGAGTAATTATAAAAATAATAATAATAACAATACAACTACTAAAAATAATACAACAGCAGCAGCAACAAAACTAATAATATATGGTAACAATGAAAACAATAATAATAACAATACTAATAAAACTAATAATAATAACAACAAGAAGGATACAAAACCAAGCTTCATGATGATCTAGGAGAACACAATTAGCTGTTCGTGGGTTTAATATCCATGTTAGTTATTGTCAACAAAACTACCTAGTTGGAAGTAATAATAATAAAAACAAGAAGGATACCAAACCAAGCTTCCATGATAGTTATTGTCAACAAAACTACCTAGTTGATAGTTATTGTCAACAAAACTACCTAGTTTAGTAGTTGGTAGAAGAAAGAAGGATACAAAACCAAGCTTCTTGATGATCTAGGTGAACAAAATTAACTGATCGTGGGCTTAATATCCATGATAGTTATTGTCAACAAAACTACCTAGTTGGAAGTTTCTCTCACCCCATCTCTAATCAAAAGGAACAACGGATGGACAAATATTCACCAGAGCACAGCACACTGTGACAGTTTGGTCCAACGTGGTCACAGTTGCACCTTCTGCACAAGTCAACAAAGTGACTGGAATTGTAGAATCAATAATGGCATAGTTTTAAACAATGTTACCAATCACCCTTTCAACATGAATCATTACTGTGGCTTACATGTGCTATTTTGCGTGTTGATTCTACATCAAAAGCAGATAGTTGCTTTTTTACCTTTGGTCAAAGCTGGTATCTTAACTTCAGCACACATCAGTCCAACACTATCATGGATATTAAACCTTGAGAAATATGTGTGACACTGAAGTGTCAGAAATGCCAAACAAATCAACAACGGCCTGTACAGTCAGATTCAACCTCAGTTGAGTGAGGACAATTAACACTTCTTGAAATTTGCTTGTGATAGATCTGGGCCCACTAGTAATAAGAGGCATCAGGAATGACACCAGAGCAGCAAGAGTCAAAAAGATGGTAGGCCTGTGTAATATTTCACTTTCTCATCATCTCTAGACCCATCTTCTTTTTAAAAAAAGTCATCTGACATAGTGCTGGCATTCAGTTTCATACAAAGAGTGAGGTTTTCTGTTCTTAGAGTCTGAAGCTCAGACTCCATGGCTTCCAGGTAGGAAATGGTAATATCAGTCTGGACTTCCTGCTCCACAGTTCGTTTCAAATCAGTAGCTTCTTCACCCAGTTCTAAATCAGTGTCCCCTCCAAGATCACCCATAGATGCAGTAAACAGTAAACAGTAAACTTTATTGTCCAAATCTTTACAAAGTGGAAAAAGATGCGTCACTGTCTGTGGTGTTCTCACCGTCATCAGCATGATCTGCACAAATAAGAACCATAATATACACATAACTATTTGTTTACTTCAAGCACATTCTATGTTTAGGTGATCATACTGCCTTGAAATGTTTCACTTTTGCTTTTTACTCAAAAGTATGAGTAAATGCCTATTTTGGGCAATCAGTGTTCCTCCCATCTATAGGACAAGATGTGGCTTTTTTAATATTAACCAAAATGAAAACTGAAGACAGTTTATTTAACTGTAGTTTAATACTGATTAATTGAGATTCATAATGATGAAGTGGTGGGAACGGGTTGTGGTGAGAGAAAAAAAATTAACACTGGATCTGGGGGCATGCTTCCCTGGAAAACTGCATTCCTGTACACTTACTAACAACTGCATTACCTTCAAAAAGCATAATTTCATGGACTACATCAAATATCTAAATACGAAGGCGATGACATTATACATGACAATGTTAGATTTACAAACATTAAAAATTGCATTTTAGAAAGGCAGCATTGTTTCAAAAACACAATTTCTTTACACTTGAAGATAAACTATGAAATATTTCATAAAGTAAATATTCATTACATACTGTTGTGGGCATTTCCTTGTTTCTGTTGCTCTCTCTTCTGTTTCCTTTCAAACCGGTCCACATCAGTGGATGCACATTTAATGTTGTAGCCAAGGTGCAAAGTTGGGATCCAGTTGGGCGTATCATCTTGATAGAACTCCGCACGTTTTCCTGTCATCAAAATCAAGTCAAAATGTAATAACAACTACACTAAAATATTGACTTGCATGATAAACAAAACAAGCACTCTACTCGTCTCTAGTCTTTCCTCTGTGATTCTGGAAGAAAGGTAAACAATGTTTCTCCTCAGGTGTTTCGTGTGGTGTTTTTTTTTAAAATTATTATTTTGTATTCAAGTAAATGTGAAATTTGAAAAAAACAACAAATACAGTCCCAGTCTTTATATTTAAATCACGAAGCCTAAACGCACATTCTATCTATGAAATTTTTAGAACAGAGCAAAAGTCATCTAAAAACCCTCCAACACTCGACCTGCTCAAAAATGGCAGATTTCACTACTGCCAGGTTGTCAGTGAAAGTGGGCAGCTGCAACTTCGCAATGGCCTAGTAAGACCAATAACAAAATGCATGTGAACCATTGAACAATTATTGAAAATGCTTACCTTTCACAAAGTGGCGTGAACACACACGGGGCCAGGGTTTCACTGTTTTGTCTGTGATCTTCTTTCGATTGATTTGGGCGATCCAAAGCCTTCTCCTCCTAGCTGTCAGCTCGCGTATGTTGGTGCCTCTATTGAATATAATCGTCGGAATTCTATGGTAAGAGATCCTAAGATCTCTAGTACTTCGCTTCGAACAATGTTTGACACAACAATCGTTCGTCATGGTGAGAAAAATGCGAATAAATACGCACAAAGTTATGACGTCAATCGGGATAGGTCCAGTCTATTCTCTCTCTTTCTCTCTTTGTCCGGAGAACAGTTATTGGGGGTGGGGACATTCCAAGCAGTATAACACCCGTTCTGCTTGACTTATTTACACACTTTTGGTTGCAAACAACGCACCGTTGAAATACCTACCTACAATGTTTGTATATTTGCTGAAAGTTTTCACACAGCTTTGTGATTGATTGATTTTGACTGCCACCGATTGTCTTGGCTACCTAAGCTAAAATACGGTTGATACATTTATTATAATACTTCGCCACCAAACCCATAGATCATTACAATAATTAAAAATAGTATCGAATTTAAGTTTTTTGAGTACATGGTGTCAAAGTTTTAACTTTTTGTAAAAGTGTTGACCAAAATAAGCGCGGTGGTGCTTTTCCAAACTGGACATGGTGACCTAAATCGGATATAAAAAACACAAATCCACATTTCTCCCGCCACGATGAACAAAGTTAAGTTTTTAATGATGGTCAAGCCGAATGTAACTAGCTCATATGCACATGGCATTCTACTTAATTGAATTAAGGACGCTGTCACTGACTTTCTTAGGTAGCCATTTTCGGCTTATGCCACGGTTTTTTACAATGTTCCAGAAAATCACTATAAAACTAAAATTACTGATTGGATTTTCAAAATTTTTCCTTCACCACTTTAGTAACATTCTAGGCAAAGTTTCTGCCAAGTTTGGTTACATTTGATTAACGTTTAGATATTTATTTTTCATTTCAATCGTTAAAACGAGTTCACGCAACTTGGTGTTGAAATCTGGACATATGGGCAGTGTGAGGAAGTAATACGCTTGACTCTGTTTTTTTAAACCACAAAAAACACGTGGTGTTTCAATTCTAAATTTTATACAAAATATATTTCTTGATATTTCTTAACCAAACAAACACCACCTAAGTTTTTACATAAAAATAAATAAATTTCATTAAATAGAACACGTAAATAGTTTTAGGTAGCCACTTTTTGGACACCTCCCATTGGTATAAAAAAGTAATAATAACTGTTCCATTAAATTTTTCAGAAACCTACAGCCATATAATTTACAATGAAACACTCAGAATCTTAATTGAAAAACTAGAAAGTACTCGTGGTGGAACCATTTTGATTAGGTAGCCAACGTCACGCCAGCAGGTAGTGGTGTAAATGATTCTTACATTGCTGTTGCTACTGCTTATGATTTTGTTATTGTTGTGGCTGCTTGTGATGAAGTTGACGATGGTGATGATTATGATGATGATAATGATGACGATTATGATGATGATAATGATGATGAGTATGTTGCTGCTGTTGCCTCTGCTACAGCTAATACTGTTGACGAAGATGACGATGATGATGATACTATGATTATTATTTCCAGTGTGTGAGGACCTGTATCTAGGAGACTGCGCGCAAGAATATGGAACTCGCTGCAGCGAGTCCCTGATCCGTCAGCTGTGCGCCAAGACTTGCAGAATCTGCACGCCCTAAGGTACCACGACACCTATCTACCCTTTCTTACACATGGAGCCTCCACAGCTCAGCTCAAACAGCGGTTCTTAGCGCCGGATAAATGACAATCTAACTCGCTAAAGTCGTCCAGCATCGTGCAACCGGACACTTTGTTGAGCCATCTCTCCTGTCGAACTTAGATCAATACTGTGTTTATTCACAAGCCTTGAGATCCAATGGTCGTGATATTTAACCTCCCGGTTGCAGCGATACAGAAAAAAAAAAACACCGTATAAAGAGACGCGTCCTTCCCTTTTTCCAAATCCAGTCTAGTATTGTTCATCCTGAACCTATCGAGAGTATAAGTCACCCCTCACCCCTCTCCCCTCTCCCCGCCCGTTCGTATAATGTGGTGGTCTTTTCTTATACCGAAGGTGGCGGGTTCGATTCCAGCTGGGGACGAACTTATGGGACTTTGGTACGAGACTTTTCAGGTCTCTGAGGGTTTTCTCCGGGTACTCCAGTTTCATACTTCCATTCAGTAATGGTATTGGATGCAATCTATTTAACATTTTTAAAAATTTGATTTTGATTTCCGTCTTCTAATAGCGACATGACTTTACACCACTTGGTTGAGTGATGAATGTTTGTGTGTGTGTGTGTGTGTGCGTGTGTGTGCGTGTTGTGTATGTAGGAGTGTTTGTATCAGTGTATGCTTGATAAAGATCGCCGCTCTTTGAGACTGATTTAGGAACAAGGCATAATAGCATCCATTATTATTATTATTATTATTATTATTATTATTATTATTATTATTATTATTATTATTATTATTATTATTATTAACTAGTTGAAGTTTGTGTATTTATTATGGATTTTCACATTCCGTTGTGCCTCTGTATGTTTCAGTCCGATGCACCCGGCATATATCGGTTCCTTCACCAGCACAACTATCAGCCGTAACACCACCCTCATCTTCTCCCCCTCCCCCCTCCATCCCTAACTTTCTCTCCATTTCCCCCTCCCCTGTCTCCCCGCCCCTCCCCATTTGTAAAAGATTACAGTTAGAGCCACCGACGTTGAGAAATCCCAGCAGTTATAGATCGGCGCCACCAAAGACAAGACGGATAAACAAAAATGGTTGTGTTTGGAAAGAGAATTTCGTCTGCTAATGTTACCAACTAGTCTGACCTTTTGTCGTACTGCTAATCCGTAATGAGTGCATGATAATATAACATTGCCGCTCTGTACAGTCTATGAAGTCAATATTTGTGTTTGTTAGTGTGTATTTTCTTCTTCTTCTGTTGTCTAACTTTGTAATTAATTGTACGCATCTATTCTTTTTATCATGCACCTCAACATTCTTCTTCATCGTCATCATCATCATCATCATCATCATCATCATCATCATCATCATCATCATCATCATCATCATCATCATCTCTCTCTTTCTCTCTTTTTCTCGCTTTCTCTTTTTCTTTCTTCCTCTCTCTCTCTCTCTCTCTCTCTCTCTCTCTCTCTCTCTCTCTCTCTCTCTCTCTTTCTCTCTCTCTCTCTCTCTCTCTCTCTCTCTCTCTCTCTCTCTTACACGCGTGCGTGTGTGCGAACTTGATTATAATTATTACTAGACTGAAAACAAACAAACAAACAAACAAACAAACAAACAAAACAAAAACAATTGTGAAATATAGCTTTTCTTCTTCTGATGATGATGCTGATGGTGACGGTGATGACGACGATGATGATGAGGATGAAGATGATGACGATCATGAACAGGATGATTCGAGTTTATATACTACAAAAAACAATATATACTACTCAAAATAATTGAAGGGCCTCTCTCATATTTTATTTAGTTTAATTATTTTTTGCTGCTATCAATAATATCGCTTATATTGCTTATTTCAAAACTTATCCTGTACAGTAACATTCAAGACAATCTTAATGGCACAAATGTTCAATTTTGTTGGATACTATCTCATTGTGGTTTAGATAATAATGATTGGGCAGACAGGAAAGCAAAAGAAGGGGCGAAAAATCAACACAACGTTAGCCATATTGACATCCCCTTATCAACAAAAGAAATGTATAGTATAATAGAAAAGAAAATAAAAAATAATTTTCCTTTAAAAATAATATATTGTGATAATTCACAGTATCCTCGAACAATAACCTCTTTAGCACATCGTCTTGCTTTAAATTCTTGGAGAACAAAATAGTGCAAGGATATTGTTTGCATTTGCAATGACAATTTAACTATAAATCATATCATTCATGACTGCAGTGTAATAACACAATATATTCCACAGAACATTCATAATGTTCAAAATAAAGATAGTAAATATTGGATAACCATCGCAGGACATTTGTTATAAAAATTGCAAGTTTATTCTGATTACTTCGTATATGACAATCTCACAAACTTGACTTTTCTGTCAATGCACATTTCGCAAGTTAGACATGTTCCATAGTAAGTTTATTTTATTTTATTTATTTTTTTAAAGAGTTTTAAAATATTGTTTGAATACTTAATGTTTATTTAATTTTATTTCATGTTATGTTACTGTACCATTTTGTTTAAATGTTATTTCCTTTCCCCCATCCATGTAGCGCATATCCTTTTCCCCCCACCTTCCTTTTATTTTCTTGTCTAAAATCACTTCGGTGAATAGACGTTAAATGAAATAAACAAACAAACATCAAGACAATCTTATTCTGACAAGTAATCACATGTGTGAGATTTGAACTTTCTGCACCGAGTTGAAAAACAAACCCAATTTTTACAAAAAAATGACCCTAATTTACTGTTGTCTTGCTAATAAAGCAAAATTTTCAACATTAAAAAGTGATTTGCCCGCGAAAGGCTTGCATTTTGTGAGTTCAGTTCAACAATCGGCGCTTTTTTCTGGGTATAAATGGCAGCGCTTTTGCTGTTTTCTAACCATGCCCCCAAGGCGACGATTGACTGATGCGGCTTGGGGCAGAGCTATTGCATAACTTCAGGAAGGGGTGGGGGTGAGAGAAGTTGGCAGGGGGCTGGGAGTGTCCCACTCCGTTGTCCAAAGGCTCCGGGAGCGCTTTAACAACACTGGAAGCGTCCAAGAACCAAGAAGGTCCGGACGTTCTTGCGTTACCACTGCAAGACAAGAAAATTTCATCACCCTGTCAGCTCTGAGGATGAGGTTCGCTACAGCAAACACAATCAGAAGACAGCTTCACGCAGCCAGCAATGTTAACATCAGCGACCAGACAATTCGCAACCGTCTACACGAGGCAAACCTGCGATCAAGACGACCAGCAGTACGGCCTTTGCTCACCCCAGCTCACCGTGTAGCGCGTTTGGCCTGGCCTCGGCGTCATTTGGTGTGGACTAGGCAACATTGGTCAATGGTGCTCTTTACAGACGAGTCTCGGTTCTTGTCACGAAGAAAGGGATTTGGGGGAAGGGGGTAAGCTCTTAATCTCTAGCGCTGTGTTATCTCCTTTGATAGATCAACGTGCGATGACATTCCAGAGACTAAAGCAAGGCCAAATTAATAAGTGGTAAACAGAGTAAAGACGAGATGGAAAGTAAATGTACTAGTTAAGAAATTCACAGTCAAAGGCCAGTCAAGGAAATTGCGATTTCTGTAACTATCTACTTTTAATAATTTGAAAAGGGAGAGTCCCGGTCAAATTGTTCTGGGCTGATTCATCGGCGTGGCGTCTCTAATACTGAGTAGTCTGGTGGTATTGGGGAAAGTCAATCTTATGGGTACTAGAGCTATCGTAGACTGATCACATCATCGGGTGAGAGAGTATCTGTATGGGGGCCAGAGTTTCTGTGATAATCTGGCGAGTGGGGGGTCTCTCAGGCTTAGGCACTTAGCTGGGGACTGCAGTGCGGCGGGTTGTCCAGGATCCTCTGGATGGCTTGCCAGTGGTGGTGCAAGATGCTGTTCAGTGGTCACGCGAAGATGACTCACTGACCACGAGTGCAAGTAGTGCTGTCTTTGTTGTGGCACAGGCGTTGAACTTGGCTTACGTTGCTAGTCAGTTCAGAAATAGCGAAGTCCCAAATCACGCGTCTCATTGACCTCCCGGGTTGTCGGGGGCCTGCAGCGGGTCAGAGATTGGGAGATGATTCCAGTCCGGGGCGATGCGTCCGGCACAGGAACCCGTCTGCAACGTGTACAGACGCTGTATCAGCTGGGGATAGGGATAATGCGAATTCTGGGCCTGTGGTTATAGTCACCCTTATCAGAATTCAAATTGGCTTGACCGGTCATGAGTGGAGCCGGTGCAAATACCAACAGTCAAACAATGCTACTAGATTTACTGGGGCAAAGTGGAGGTTATGGGCAGCCACTAGTAAAAAGATACATTCGGCGCATTGGATGGGTTTGGCAACAGGGCAAATCTTTATACATTTGGGAAGCATGGTGGAAGGTAATAATAAGGGTACAGGACAAATGGGATATAGGTCTGGGCTGTACTTGGGATTCTAATCTATAGGGAGGGGTTGGCATGGCATGGAATATCATACATGGGGTAACGGAGTATACCAGCATAAATTCAAACATGACATGAGATATATACAAGGTAGAAAGTATGTGCAAGGGAGAAAATACGAGTCATAGCATTACAGCAAGGCAAAATTATAAACATGAACATACATACTGACAGGACGCATGAACATGATGGTGGACGATAGGTGACGGGGTTGCTATATGACAAGGAGTAAATTCCCTCTCTTACCTTGGTTTAAGACGGGTGGAAGCACAAGGATACTGACGAAACTCAGGGGTCGCTGGTGATGGCGGCGTGGATTCGCAGGTTGTGGCTTCGAGGTAGGGAAGTTAGCATCTGACCCCAAGTCTTGGTCAGTAGCAGACTTTAAGCAGGGCGCCCTCGGGGGCGGGGCTTAAGAGACTGTGCGAGCTTGCTAGGTAGAGATGGCTGGTCAAGAGGAATGACGGCAGGTCTGAGGCTATCGTCGCTGGCTGTGCGGGGTTGGTCGAACGGTTGCGGCCAGGCCTCAGGGATGCAATTGTCCGCCTCGTCACAGAGGCCCCCCCAAGGAAAAAGGCGAGGACGTAGGACTCGACGAAGGCGCGGCCAATCAGCTCTGAGGTCGGCTGCCGGGTGCGACGATGGGTTGCGATGATCCGGGTGATGCGGGCGATGCAGGGTTCCGGGTACGATGGCGGGTGCCCAAGGCTGGGGTCCGCGGAGCTGCCGGGTTTCGGCTACGGTTAGTGGGCGGCGGCAGGAATGAAGGCTGGGGCGTCGGCCCTCAGGGGCGACTCGATGTCGGTTGCGGGGTGACGGCTGAGGAAGTCTGCGCCGTGGTTGTCTTTCCCAGGGATGTGTTCCAGCCGGAAAGAATATGCCTGGAGCAGCAGAGCCCACCTCATTAGCCGGGCGTTGAGCGATTTGGAGGTCGCCAAGAAGGAAAGTGGTTGGTGATCCACTTGGACTGTAAAGTGCGAACCGTAGAGATACAGTTGGAACTTCTGGACTGCCCAGACAAGGGCGAGACACTCCTTCTCCGAGGTGTCGTAGTTTTGTTCGGCCGGCTTGAGTTTCCGGCTGGCGTACGCGACGGGGAAGAGCGTCGGGGCGTCCGGGGAGTCCCGTTGGAGCAGAACGGCTCCGAGGCCTACGTCGCTGGCGTCTGTGCGCAGGACGAAGGGCTGTCCGTGGTTGGGGAGTCGGAGGACTGGCTGGGACGTCAGCTTGTCCTTGAGCTCCTGGAAGGCAGCTTCGCATTGCGGGGTCCAGATGACTCGGTCCGGTGCGGCTTTCCGGGTCAGGCTTGATAGTGGCGCGGCGATCCCGTTGTAGCCGGGTACAAACTTCTGATAGAAGCCACTCAGTCCCAGGAAGGACTGAACCTCTTTCTTGGTCTTGGGGCGTGGCGCGTCTCGAAGGCGCTGGACGGTCTTTTCCAGAGGCCGGAGCTGTCCACGGCTGATGGTGTGGCCAAGAAATTCCAGCTCTTGGTAGCCGAACTGGCATTTGGTCGGCCGGGCAGTAAGGCCAGCTTCTCTGAGGCGGCGCAAGAGTTGGCGCACCACTCGCAGGTGCTCCTCCCATGTCTCCGTTGCGACGAGTATGTCGTCCATAAAAGAGTGTAGGAACGGACAGTGGAGGGGGTCCAACAGCTTCCGCATCATCGTGCTGAAAATACTTGGGGCATTGTGCAGACCAAACGGCAGAACATTAAATTCATAGTGGCCGTCCATCGTGCTGAAGGCTAGGTACTGGCGGGATGAAGGGTGCACGGGAATCTGATAAAAGCCTTTGCTCAGGTCCACCCTGGAGAAGTATCGGGCGGATTGTAGCTTTGCGAACAAGTCCGTGGGGTCGGATAGGGGTCCGGGCACGAACTGGGTTACAAGGTTCAACTGCCGGAAGTCGATACAGAGGCGATGTTCTCCGCTGGGCTTCCGTGACAGAACTATTCCTGCGCTGTAGGGGGAACGGGAGGGAGCGATGACTCCGGCTTGTAGCAGAGCCTCTACTTCCGTTCTTACCACTTGCTGCTGGGAGAGTGGGACGGGGTACGGTTTCTGGCGGACGGGAGTGGGGTCCGTTAGGGTCAGTCGAACTTCTTCCAGGTCCGTCCTCCCAGGAATGTCGGTGAGGACTTCCCTGTACTCTGCTACGATGGCGCGTAGCTGGCGTTGCTGGCCGGCGGGGAGTGAGGGGTCCAGAGAGACGTCCCGGAAGGATTCCTTCCCTTTGAGCGGAAATTCGGCGACGCCGGTCTCTGTGCCATCCACTTCGACGGCCAGCGCGACCGTGAGTAGCGAGTGGGAGTCTGGGGCGGGTGCAGGTTGCTCCAGGTACCGCTTGAGCAGATTGATGTGGTGGGTCCTGGGTTTTCCGCCTACCTCGATGCGATAGGTGGTGCGCGAGAGCTTCTCGAGCACCGGGTAGGGTCCTTGCCAAGCTATGTCTAGCTTGTTTGTGCCGCTGGGGAGAAGCAGTAGGACTTGGTCTCCTACCTGTAGCTCTCGGTCCCGGGCGCGGCGGTTGTGGTAGCGGGCTTGTCGCTCTCTCGCCTTCTTCAGGTTGGCGGAGGCGGCTTTCCATGTTGCCTTGAGGGTTTCTTGTAGCTTCGTGACGTATTTTGTGGCGTCGACCGGTGCCTCGTCCAGTTTGGCGTCGGTCCAGCTACGTCGTAAGGCGGCTAGAGGTCCGGAAAGGGGTCTTCCAAAAAGCAGCGTGGAAGGCGTGTATCCGGTGGAGGTGTGCGGGGTCTCTCGATACGCGAAGAGCGCTGACGCGACGTATGTGTCCCACGGCTTCCGGCTGTTCGTCGGCGATCTTGCGGATGATCGAGATAAGTGTCCCGTTCAGGCGCTCGACCTGTCCGTTGCTAGCGGGGTGGTAGGGTGGAGTCCGGATATGGCGGATGCGGAGTAATTGGAAAACCTCCTGCATAAGTTTTCCGGTGAACTGGGACCCGTTGTCGGTCAGGATGTTGTCCGGGAATCCGACTCGAGTGAATATGGTGACGAGCGCGTCGGCGACACGGGCGGCGTCGATCTTCGGGAGGGGAACGGCTTCGCACCACATCGAGCAGGCGTCGACGAGGGTTAGTAGGTACTGGTTCCGCTTCTTGGTCCGCGGGAGGGGTCCTACTATGTCAACAGCCACTCGCTGGAAGGGCGTTCCGACAACGACGGTGGGGCTGATAGTGACTGGTACGGTGTGGTGGCGGGGCGAGTATCGTTGGCACTGGCTACAGGACTTGACGTAGCGCTTCACGTCATCGGTCATCCCGGGCCAGTGATATTGAGCGCTGATTCGTAGAGTGGTCGCTCCTATGCCCATATGTCCGCTTAGGGGCATGCTATGGCCAAGTTCCAGGATTTGGGGGCGAAGTGTCGCAGGTACGACCAGTTGTGTATGGTCGTCCTTCTGGCGGAAGAGGAGTCCGTCTTCGACGAAAAAGTCCCCGGACTTGGGGGGAGTGCGTGCGGCGGGAAGTTTTCCGTAGCACTTGCGGAGGGTGGCGTCGCTTTCTTGGGCCTTCCGGATCTGTTCCGGCATCTGGTTGGGAATCGGGGGTGGAGTCGCGGCTGTCTTCGCCTGTGCGCGCGTCTGGACGGCGGCCATCGATTCCACAGGCTGGGGCGGCATCCCCAAGAAAACGTATCGGCATCCTAAAATTAAGTCGTACAGGGGCTGGTCCATTACTGCAGCTTGAATGGTCCCCGTTACGTACCGGCTGGTTACTTGGATCCGGGCTATAGGGAGCGTGGTGCTGGGTTGGGACGCGTCGGCCAACTTCAGGGTGAAGTCTCGCCGGTCAGGTCTTGTTCCCTGATGAGCGAGCGGCGGACGACGGCGTCGAAGGTAAGTCCAGTGTCGTAGAGACAGTGGGCTGGGCGATCGTTGACTGTCACTTGCTCGGTGACGGCAGGTCGATCGGCAGGAGTAGCGGCGGGGGTGACAGGGGTCCCGTCGGGGGTAACTTGGCGTAGGGCTAGTACGGTACCTTGTTTGCGACGCTGGTCGCTGATGCGTCGAAAACATTTCTCCCGGGTGTGTCCTCTGCGTTGGCAGTAGCCGCAGAAGAGCTCGGTGCTCCGCTTCCCTGGCTCTGCGGTGAGGGTTGGGCGTCCTTTGGGCGGCGGTGGACGGTGGTTCGCCGGCGGGACTGGCCGGCGAGGCTGGTGGCGGGTATCTGGCGACGAGGGTGCGGGGGGATCACGGCGAGGCTGTCTGTCGTCGGGATGGGCGGTGAGGTATCGATCCGCGACGATGATCAAGTCTTCAAGGCGAGCGGCGCCTTGTTGGCGGCGAATGTCCGGAGTTCCGCCGGCATGGTGCCTCGAAGTTGCTCGGCGAGCATCAACTCTAGTAATCCGTCGTAGGTCCTGGGTTCGTCAGTTTGCTCAATCCATTTATCCCGTAGCGTAGCTAGACGGTCGGCAAACTGCGTGAACTTCTCCCCTCTCTCTCTCCGGGAGTTCCGGAAACTCTTGCGATAGTGCTCACCTGAGAGCTCAAAACCATGTAGTAGGGCTCTCTTGAGGGCGGGATAGTCTCCCTCCTCGGAAGTCGGTGTCTTGGCTAGAATCTCATAGGCCTTTCCCTTGAGGCCATGACTGAGCTTGCGATACCAGTGCTGGGAGTCAAGACCGTTTTCCCTCGCGACTCGCTCGAATCGGGCGAGGTAGACTTCAATTGTTTCGTCCCGATCGACGAATGGGTCCAGGGGGAAGTTCATCCCCGGAATCGGCGGGGGGGGTGCGGGTATTCCGGTGCTGGTGGCGAAGCTGGGGGCGAGGAGCGGAATAGTCTTCGCTAGCGGGCGAAGCGATCCCTAACTCGCGGCGGTCGCGCTCAAGCTGGAGGAGTGCTTGGCGCCGTTCGAGCTCCCTGTCTTTTCTCTTCTCTTCGAGCGCCGCGACCCTCTCGTCCTCCTCCTTCTTCCTTGCTGCGGCTCTCTCCTCCTCTGCTATTCTATCCTTCGCCTCCTCTCTTCTCCGCTCGGCGGCTTTCTCCTCCTCTGCAAGCTTCCGGGCGGCGGCCCGCTCCTCAGCGGCGAGGCGCTCTTTCTCTTCCTCCTTTTTCCGGGCGGCGGCCCGTTCCTCCGCGGCGATGCGCTCTTTCTCCTCCTCTTTCTTCGCCTCTCGCTCTTTGGCCCTCTCCTTCCTCTTCAACTTTTCCTCTGCCACGTCAGCCTCCACGTTCGCCAAGACGTAGTCTTTAAGTTCGGTGCCGGCGAGCCCTAAGCTCTCGCCAATACTCTTGTACTTAAGAGCAAGCTCTCCCCGGTCGGCCATGGTAAGGAGGTAACTTACCCTGCAAAAGGTCCTAACCGGGATGAGGGGCACACACAAGGGGTACACTGACGGAAAACAGGGGGGTGGGCTGGATGAGCTACGATGAAAACTGCAAAGGGGCGAATACAACACAACCACAAAGACAAAGTGCAATCGATCAAAAAATCACAAAAATGAATGCAAGAAAAAAGCCTGTTGAGAGATCACCACTCGGGAAAACCAGTAAGGGGCCTATGGGCTATGCTAACTACTACTAAGCTTGGAGGGCTGGGGTGGAAATCTAGCTAAGTCCTAAGTCTAGTCGAGTTGGGATGGGAGCCTAAGTCTTTTGTCTTGTCGGGTTGGAGGGGGAAACCTAAGTCTTCTAGTCTCGTCGGGGTCGCCAAAATTAATGTCACGAAGAAAGGGATTTGGGGGAAGGGGGTAAGCTCTTAATCTCTAGCGCTGTGTTATCTCCTTTGATAGATCAACGTGCGATGACATTCCAGAGACTAAAGCAAGGCCAAATTAATAAGTGGTAAACAGAGTAAAGACGAGATGGAAAGTAAATGTACTAGTTAAGAAATTCACAGTCAAAGGCCAGTCAAGGAAATTGCGATTTCTGTAACTATCTACTTTTAATAATTTGAAAAGGGAGAGTCCCGGTCAAATTGTTCTGGGCTGATTCATCGGCGTGGCGTCTCTAATACTGAGTAGTCTGGTGGTATTGGGGAAAGTCAATCTTATGGGTACTAGAGCTATCGTAGACTGATCACATCATCGGGTGAGAGAGTATCTGTATGGGGGCCAGAGTTTCTGTGATAATCTGGCGAGTGGGGGGTCTCTCAGGCTTAGGCACTTAGCTGGGGACTGCAGTGCGGCGGGTTGTCCAGGATCCTCTGGATGGCTTGCCAGTGGTGGTGCAAGATGCTGTTCAGTGGTCACGCGAAGATGACTCACTGACCACGAGTGCAAGTAGTGCTGTCTTTGTTGTGGCACAGGCGTTGAACTTGGCTTACGTTGCTAGTCAGTTCAGAAATAGCGAAGTCCCAAATCACGCGTCTCATTGACCTCCCGGGTTGTCGGGGGCCTGCAGCGGGTCAGAGATTGGGAGATGATTCCAGTCCGGGGCGATGCGTCCGGCACAGGAACCCGTCTGCAACGTGTACAGACGCTGTATCAGCTGGGGATAGGGATAATGCGAATTCTGGGCCTGTGGTTATAGTCACCCTTATCAGAATTCAAATTGGCTTGACCGGTCATGAGTGGAGCCGGTGAAAATACCAACAGTCAAACAATGCTACTAGATTTACTGGGGCAAAGTGGAGGTTATGGGCAGCCACTAGTAAAAAGATACATTCGGCGCATTGGATGGGTTTGGCAACAGGGCAAATCTTTATACATTTGGGAAGCATGGTGGAAGGTAATAATAAGGGTACAGGACAAATGGGATATAGGTCTGGGCTGTACTTGGGATTCTAATCTATAGGGAGGGGTTGGCATGGCATGGAATATCATACATGGGGTAACGGAGTATACCAGCATAAATTCAAACATGACATGAGATATATACAAGGTAGAAAGTATGTGCAAGGGAGAAAATACGAGTCATAGCATTACAGCAAGGCAAAATTATAAACATGAACATACATACTGACAGGACGCATGAACATGATGGTGGACGATAGGTGACGGGGTTGCTATATGACAAGGAGTAAATTCCCTCTCTTACCTTGGTTTAAGACGGGTGGAAGCACAAGGATACTGACGAAACTCAGGGGTCGCTCGGTGATGGCGGCGTGGATTCGCAGGTTGTGGCTTCGAGGTAGGGAAGTTAGCATCTGACCCCAAGTCTTGGTCAGTAGCAGACTTTAAGCAGGGCGCCCTCGGGGGCGGGGCTTAAGAGACTGTGCGAGCTTGCTAGGTAGAGATGGCTGGTCAAGAGGAATGACGGCAGGTCTGAGGCTATCGTCGCTGGCTGTGCGGGGTTGGTCGAACGGTTGCGGCCAAGCCTCAGAGGTTGATTGTCCGCCTCGTCACAGTTCTCCTTGTCTTTCAACGACCGTCGAGTGAATGTTTGGAGACGTCCACGGGAGCGTTTTGCTGATGCGGCGGTGCGCGAGCATGACCGCTTTGGTAGTGGATCTGTCATGATATGGGGTGGCTTCGCATTAAACTTCAGAACACCCCTGCTCCAAATTCATGGCAACTTAAACGGTATTGGCTACAGTGATGACGTCCTACTGTTACGTTGAAACGTGAACGAAAGTATGTCGGAAGCGCGCACGATAGATCTAATCGTTTCGTTTTGCAAAGTATTCAATAATGGAGTTTATTTACCTTTGATTTGAGTTTGCATTGTTGTTAGGAAAGGCTTTGTATAACGTTGATAATTTTCGTTAGTCGATATTGTTGTAGAATCTTCTGGATCGGCTTGTTTACTATCGATCGAAGATTCGGGATAATTGTAGAAATTTGAAGGAACGATCCGGAAGGAGAAGAAATGTGTAATGACGTAAGTCAGTGATGACGATCTTTAGTTCGATTGGTGGCAGTACGTCATTTCTACCATGTACCAAATTGTTCCAGAAAAGAGAGAGGTTATTTAATCGTGTGCCGAGTTGCTGTTGAGAGAGTAAAGTTGTTGATAGTGATTTGGAAAGTTGCTGTGAAAGTTGTTGAGTTGAGTTGAGAATTGTATGCAGTTGTTGGTGTGTGCTGAATAAAAAGTGGAAAACTTCATACGTCGACTTAGTGACTTGTATGCTGCTTGAGCGGGTTGCGTGAATAAACTAATCTGAGTTACACCCTATCAGGAATTCAAGCATCGGGGCTGAATCAGATACTGATAGAAAACACCAACATCGAATCGAGTGTAACATTTTGGGGGTCAAGCCGCGATTCACGCCATAGCCAAGGGTTCAACTGCTACAACAAGCGAGTCAACGTTACGAGAGGCAGTCATCGAGGGTAGCCGCCAACGAGTTGCGTCGAGAGGGGCCAACATACTGGGACTACATCACCGATAGGTTCGGGTTGACTGCAAGGGCGTGTAGTCGCCGAAGAGTTGCTTCGTGAGCGAACAACAGAGCGGGACTACGTGGCTGCCGCAGGACTACGTCGAGGGACAGTCTCGGAGCTACATCGCCAGTATTAGAGAGAGCGACGAGCGGACGTCGCGTCTACTTCAGCACAGGAGCGTGTACATCAACACCAGCGTGGTGCAGCGTCGCATACGACGAGGACAGCGGGGCCTGCGTCAACGAAAGCGACTAGTGGCAAGCATCAGCGCTACTGCAGAAAGCGTGCTGTTCTAGAACAGTCTAGAAGGGTGCAGCACAGTCAAGAACTTTCCAGAAAAGAACTTTCCAGAAAAGAACATTCCAGAAAAAGAACTTTCCAGAAGCATCAAGATGGCTGACTTCTGGCAGAAAGGGGTTGAACTGAATCTAAAAGGCAAGCAGCTGACGGAGTACGTCAAGTCTCAGGAGAGAATACGAGAAAGAGAATTGGAAGAGAAGCGTCTAGATAGAACAGAAGCGTCTAGAAGTAGAAGAGCAGCGTCGCCGTGAAGAACGAGAATTAGAAGAGCAGCGTCGCCGTGAAGAAAGAGAATTAGAAGAGAAGCGTCTAGAAAAGGAAGAGCAGCGTCGCCGTGAAGAAAGAGAATTTGAACTGAAGCGTCTGGAAATTGAACAGCAGCAGCAAGAAAGAGATCGTCAGCACCAGCTAGAGTTGGCGCGTATCCAGAACAATCAGCATGCGCCACAAGTCACCAACGACCATACGGCTCCAAAATTGCCAGCTTTCGTCGACGGGAAGGACCAGATCAACAGCTATCTGGCGAGATTCGAAAGGTTCGCCGAAAGCTCCAATTGGCAACCTCGAGACTGGGCGATTCGACTGAGTGCACTTCTGACGGGGCAAGCTCTCGAAGTTTACACCAGACTGTCGAACGATGACGCCAAAAACTACGACGTCTTGAAAGAGGCCCTGTTGCAGTGCTACAACTTTACAGAGAAGGGCTACAAACGCTTCCGTGAATGCCGGCCTAAGTCAGACGAGACGCCAAAGCAGTTTGTGGAGCGCCTGTCGTCATATCTACACAAGTGGGTGGAGTTATCAGGCGAAATGAAGTCTTACGACAGTCTCCATGACCTGATTGTGAAAGAACAATTCCTCAATGCCTGTCACAAGGACCTAGCGACCCACTTAGAAGAACAAAAGCTGCAGACGCTTAAAGATGTGACTGAGGCTGCGGAAAGATATCTTATCGCTCATGGGAAAACCCTGGGGCCACCCAGCGCGACGAAACATTTTCAGAAGACTGGAAACCATGGGAACCAGATCCAAGGGAGCCAGACGAGCCAGAGACACACTGACTCCACGCCTCCTCCCAGGGAAGGGCATTCAAGAGGCTGTTTCACCTGCAACGCTACAGACCACAGGGCGGTTAATTGTCCTCAAAACAAAAGTAGTGGACAGCGGAGCAGTACGGACAACGCAGCGGCGGGCAACCGGCAGAGGCGGTTCTCCAATCAACGGCAAACCAGTAGATCTGACCATCAAGTGTGCGGCGGGAGCGTCATTCTTCCGAGTGAGACCGAGCGCACAGCTACCCCTGCGGACGTGCAAGAGTGCATGACTGATGGCCAACTCCTCCTTGCCAACGGGAAATCCATCCCCGTCGTCGCCAGCGCAGCTGTGACCGTACAGAACATGCCTGTTTCCAAGGGACGCGTCGGAAATCATGAAGTGACTGTTTTAAGAGACTCTGGCTGCAGTGGAGTCATCGCCAGAGAAGACCTAATCGCTAAAGAACAGTTCACTGGCGATTCTAAATGGACACTCATGGCCGACAGCAAATGTGTGAGAGCGCCAGTTGCGAAGATTCATGTCAACACCCCTTTCTACATAGGCGAAGTAGAAGCGGTTTGCCTAAAGAAGCCGCTGTATGATTTGATGATCGGGAACATCGATGGCGCGAGACGACCCGACGACCCCGATCCAGAATGGAGTCCTGCCTCAACCCAACACGTCGAAGTTGTGGAGGAGGATCCATTGCCATTTCCCGATGGAGACCTTACAGAGCTGCTACGGGACAATGTGGTTACTCCGGCTCAGCCCTGCCGACCAGAGATCGTCGGTGCCGTTACTACCAGGGCCCAGGCCAAGAGAGACAAGACGTCTACGCCACTGAAGGTCGCCGACAACTCTAAAGCTGCCATCGTGGACAGAGATAAGCTGATCCAGCTCCAGGAAGCTGATAGCACTTTAAACAAGTACAGGAACCGCCACGACCAAGTGACCAAAGGCAGTGGTACGGTCTATTTTGAGGTGAAGGCCAAGATCCTGTACCGAATCTTCCAGCACCCGAGGGTCAACGGAGGGAAACCACTACGTCAAGTATTGGTACCGTTACCCCTAAGGCGCCAGGTGATGGAAGTAGCGCATGACTCAATTATGGGAGGTCACCTAGGTATCAAGAAGACGTCAGACAGAATCCAGGCGGTGTTCTACTGGCCAGGACTTCATGCGGACGTCAGCCGTTTCTGCCGATCGTGTGACATTTGCCAGAAAACCATACCTCGAGGAAGGGTCCCGAAAGTGCCTATGCAAAGGATGCCTCTGATCGACCGACCTTTCAAGAGGGTGGCCTTAGACTTAATCGGCGAAATAAGACCTCCAAGTGAAGAAGGTCATCGATGGGTACTGACTTTAGTGGACTATGCGACTCGGTACCCAGAAGCAGTGCCTCTGAAGAAGATTGACACTGAAACTGTTGCAGAGGCGCTAGTGGACATGTTCAGTAGGCTTGGAGTGCCTGAAGAAATTCTGACAGACCTCGGGACGCAGTTCGTCTCTGACTGCATGAAGGAGGTCAACAGACTGCTGAGCATCCGGCATTTGACTACGACACCCTACCATCCAATGTGCAACGGGCTTGTCGAGAAGTTCAATGCTACGCTGAAGTCCACCCTGAAGAAACTGTGCAGCGAGCAGCCCAGACAATGGCATCGCTATATCAACGCCTTACTTTTCGCCTACAGAGAAGTACCGCAGGAGTCCACCGGCTTTTCTCCGTTCGAGCTGCTGTACGGAAGAACCATCCGAGGGCCGATGCACGTCCTAAAAGAACTGTGGACGAAAGAAGTAGACACCCCAGAGGTGAAGAACAGCTACCAGTACGTGTTTGAGCTACGGGAGAAGCTGGAGCAGACTCTCGAGATAGCCAGAGAAAACCTGAAAAAGTCCCAGGATTGTGGAAAGCACTACTATGACCGTAGGGCTGTGAGCAGGAAGTTTAAACCTGGCAACAAAGTGCTGGTGCTGCTACCTACTGATCACAATAAGTTGCTGATGCAGTGGAAAGGCCCGTATGAAGTGGAGACCGTGGTGGGAATCAACGACTACAAGGTGAAGGTCGGCCAGCATTCCAAGATATACCACGCCAACCTCCTTAAGCTGTACGTGGAGAGGCCGCCAGAGACTGTACATGCAGCAACAGCAGCTGTGACCGACGACAGCTTTGACAGCGAAGAACTGTTGGGACTTGGAGACTTCCACAGCAAAGAAGGCATCGATGATGTTAAGCTAGGACCAAGCTTGACGGAAGGTCATAAGATGGAGCTCAAGGACTTTATGGGCGAGTTTCCCCATAACTTCAATGATGTCCCAGGCTCTACGACTTTGGTCGAACATGAAGTCCACACCCAGACCTGGAAGGAGCATCTGCAGACTTTGAGGGAGCCGTTCCACCGTCCCGCAGAAGCCAACCTGACCGTGAGACCCAGCAAATGCATCCTGGGAGCTGACAACGTCGACTGCGTCAGACATCCGATGGAAGAAGGAGACAACGGAGAACGCACTGATTCCGGGGAAGCCCACGTGATCATCGTCTTTGACCCTGGGCCGATGACGACCGCAACTGACGAGGGCGTCGATTCCTTGCGAACGAAAGAACACTGACTGTGTGGACGAACTAAGAATATTGGTAATGACAGACTTGAAAATGAAAAACGTTGACTGGGTAAATGATCTGTGAACATTGACAGTATCCAGAAAGACTTGCAGATGAGAAACTTTGACTCTGTGTGAATGAACTGTGAACATTGACATTATCCAGGTAGATTTGAAGATGAAAACCATTGACTCTGTGTAGATAAGCTGAGCGCAATTACAGTATTCAGAAAGTCTTAAATTAGTTTCAATTGAGGACTTTGTTTGTGCATTACGTTTCAACGTTGTTGAAAGAAATTGGGTAAATTTCTTCTTGAGTGGGGGGTTATGTTACGTTGAAACGTGAACGAAAGTATGTCGGAAGCGCGCACGATAGATCTAATCGTTTCGTTTTGCAAAGTATTCAATAATGGAGTTTATTTACCTTTGATTTGAGTTTGCATTGTTGTTAGGAAAGGCTTTGTATAACGTTGATAATTTTCGTTAGTCGATATTGTTGTAGAATCTTCTGGATCGGCTTGTTTACTATCGATCGAAGATTCGGGATAATTGTAGAAATTTGAAGGAACGATCCGGAAGGAGAAGAAATGTGTAATGACGTAAGTCAGTGATGACGATCTTTAGTTCGATTGGTGGCAGTACGTCATTTCTACCATGTACCAAATTGTTCCAGAAAAGAGAGAGGTTATTTAATCGTGTGCCGAGTTGCTGTTGAGAGAGTAAAGTTGTTGATAGTGATTTGGAAAGTTGCTGTGAAAGTTGTTGAGTTGAGTTGAGAATTGTATGCAGTTGTTGGTGTGTGCTGAATAAAAAGTGGAAAACTTCATACGTCGACTTAGTGACTTGTATGCTGCTTGAGCGGGTTGCGTGAATAA
>CM072527.1:12948577-13014183 GCA_036898135.1 Oncomelania hupensis
CTGCTGTTTTTGCTATGTGTGTTTATGTGCGTGTTTGGCGCGCGTGTGTGTGTATTACATAGAAATAAAGACGGACAGCGTTCTTGTTGCTCTTCTTCTTGTTGCTCTTCTACTTGTTGTTCTTCTTGCTTTTCTTCTTGTTTTTTTTTTCTTTTTCTCTTCTTCTTCTTCTTCTTCTTCTTCTTCTTCTTCTTCTTCTTCTTCTTCTTCTTCTTCTTCTTCTTCTTCTTCTTCTTCTTCTTCTTCTTCGATGTTTAATGTTCTTCTTCTTCGATGTTTAATGTTCTTCTTCTTCGATGTTTAATGTTGTCTGTGTAAATTAACTGTCATTTAAGACAGGTTGCAAGATAGGATTTAGAGAGGGACGAGGGAGAAGTAGGGATTATAATGCTTATTAAGTCACCGAGGGTTTTCTTCGGGTACTCCGTTTTTCTATTTATCTTAAGAACCGAATTGGACACAGTTACAAGTAAATGTCAAAAATACCTAAGCTATTTAATTCTTTCTCGATGTTCTAATAGTGTTTGCGATCTCCTTACCTGTAGAGCAAATATCTGAATCATGAATGTGAGTTTGTTGTGTATATAGGAGTGTACATAACCTGTCAAAGCGTATGCTGATTGAATTTTGAGCCTGCTTTAGGTGAAAAGCGCAGTAAATAGCACCTATATTTTACAGTTTAATTTTTGCACATTATTATTATTATTATTATTATTATTATTATTATTATTATTATTATTATTATTATTATTATTATTATTATTATTATTAGTAGTAGTAGTAGTAGTAGTAGTAGTAGTAGTAGTAGTAGTAGTAGTAGTAGTAGTAGTAGACGACAAATCAGATCACGAAAGCACAGTCAGCATAAGGGGAAGAGCAATCTCCAACCTTCGTTTTGTGGATGACATTGATGGATTGGCTGGAGAGGAACAAGAACTTGTACAGCTGGTACAGAGGTTTGACACCACTTCCAGAGCATATGGAATGGAAATAAGTGCAGAGAAGACCAAAATGATGACCAACAACATTAATGGCATCAACAAGGACATCAAAGTCCAAGGCCAATCCCTCAACACAGTGCATAGCTTCAAATATTTAGGAGCCATTGTATCAGGCAATGGGTCCCGACAGGAAGTCCTCTCCAGGATCGCACAAACAACTGCTGCCCTGGCGAGGTTGAAGCCAATTTGGAAAGACAGGACCATCCATCAGTCTACATTCCAAGGTAAGGCTGCTGCGCTCCCTTGTCATCTCCATCTTCCTATATGCTTGCGAAACATGGACTTTCACAGCAGATCTCCAAAGAAGAATACAAAGCATGGAGATGAGGTGCTACAGAAGACTTCTGGGCATTTCCTATACCCAGCACATCACCAACGACGATGTCCGACAGGCCATCACACCAGCCATTGGACAACACGATGACCTGCTCACAGTGGTGAAAAAAAACGGAAACTCTGATGGTATGACCACGTCAATAGATCATCAGGTCTTGCAAAGACCATCCTGCCAGGCACAGTGCAAGGAGGTAGAAGAAGAGGGAGACCGAAAAAGAGGTGGGAGGACAACATTCGAGAATGGACTGGTTTGACACAGCGAAACAATCAGGGTTGCTGAGGACAGGGAAAGATAGAGTACGCTGGTTAATCGATCATCTGTGGTGCCCTTACGACCTCCGAGTTACGGGATAGGATAGGATAGGATAGGATATTATTATTATTATTATTATTATTATTATTATTATTATTATTATTATTATTATTATTATTATTATTATTATTATTATTATAACAGGGACTTGGGCGAGATGTTACGACTTCCACTGTGAACACCATACTGATCTGGCTGGTTGCGTGCGCGGATCCTACACTTGTACAAACGATCAGGTACTGTGCGGAATATTAAAACAAACATATTTACAAGTTATGTGTGTGCCGAGGGAGGTCAGATAGGCACAGCCCTCACAAACTGGCTCTGTGAAAAGAGAGTCTATCGTTACAAGTGTGCTAAGGGAGAACACAGACCTAACAATGCTGTCCCTTTCATAAGTGAAATCCCTTATGCCTCTGGTGAAATTTCATCGAGCTGTTCTAAATGATGGGTAATAGAAATTCGGGTCATCGGCAGAGAGAGAGAAACTTTTGAAACTCCCAAATTTATTTTATTAGGGATAAAGATTTTAGAATAATTAATAAGTCTATTGCTCTGTGGGTTCGGGCAAATAGAATAGACCCAACGTTTCCCGGCGTGTCGTAAGAGGCGACTAACAGGGGTGATGTTAGCACGGCATCACTGGGCGAAAGTCTTCTACACAGAAGTCATCGGCCAGGGCGGAGGAACCTCACGTTACTACAGGTTCAACGACCACGTGCTCAGGGCCAAGGCGAGCCACACTGTATTCGTGGATTTCGGCTGTGGCCAACAGCCTGGAGAGGATTGGGCCCTGCCAGGTCTTTTTTTGCCCAAGACACAACACATGATGAGGCTATCCACTAATTCCATGCCGGATCGGTCGTCGCCCGGCTACACAAGGACCGCGCCTTCCGTTGGCCACCAGGACGGAGGTGAAAAGTATGCTACTGATGGACAAATTAGCAAGATCCGCACGAGAAACAACATCGTCATAGGAACCTGGAATGTCAGGACCCTAACTGCGGAAGGAAAATTAGAAGAACTGGCCCACGAGCTGGACCACTATCGATGGAACGTTCTAGGTATCAGCGAACTGCGCTGGAAAGGCCTAGGTGAAACAACGACTGACAAAGGCCACAAGCTCTATTTCAGCGGTAGAGATGACAGGCACGAACACGGCGTTGGATTCTTGGTCCACAAGAACATTCTAGCCACTGTCATGGGTTGCCGCCCAGTCTCCAGTAGACTCATTACCATCCGTCTGAGAGCAACCCCTTTCAACATTACCATCATCCAGGCCTATGCTCCAACATCAGACTATGAAGACAGCGAAGTGGAGGATTTTTATGAAAATATACAGGCGGCCCTTGACCAAGTGCCGAAGAAGGACATAGTCATAGTGCAAGGCGACTGGAATGCCAAGGTTGGCCAAGATGCGCATCACAACTGGGGAGACACATGCGGACCCCACTGCAACAACGAGACAAATGACAGGGGTCTGAGGCTATTGGAGTTTGCCAGATACAACAATCTGGTACTGGCAAACACGCTTGGTCTCCACAAAAAATCCAGACGATGGACATGGCACAGTCCCGGCGGGGAACATCACAACCAGATCGACTACATCATGGTCAAGAAACGCTTCAGATCAAGCATCAACATTGGCAGGACACGCACTTTTCCAGGAGCAGACATTGGAAGTGACCACGATCTCGTGATGATGTCTTTCCGGCTCCATTTGAAGAGAGTAAATACAGCAAAGTGCACTAGGCTGAAGTTCGACCTGGACAAACTGCAAGACCCGGAGGTGGCAAAAATATTTCAGTCCACAATTGGAGGGAAATTTGCACCACTGCTTATTTTTGGGGCAGGCGAAGTAGATGTCAACACCATGACCAATACCTTCAACTCAGCTGTAACAGATGCCGCCACTGAGATCCTTGGCAAGCACCGACCAAAGAAGAAGCCGTGGATCACACCTGAACTTTTGGATCTGTGTGATAAACGAAGGGAGTTAAAAAAGAAAAAGAACACCTCACAGGGAGCTGATGTCTACCGAAAAATCAACAATGACATCCGAAAAGGCATGCGCACAGCAAAGGAGAACTGGATAGAAGATCAATGCCAGGAAATAGAGAACAATCTGAACAAGAACAACAGCAAGAAGGCCTACCAGACTGTGAAGCGGCTGACAAGTGTTAAACAGCCCAAAGTCTCCACTATCCAAAGCAAGTCTGGCATTTGCCTTACAGAAGAACAAGAAGTCTTGGACAGATGGACAGAGTACTGCTCTGACCTTTACAACCATACACCAAATGGAGACCCATCAGTTCTAGCATGTCCCGAGAGCAGAGAAGAAGAAGAAATCCTCCCAATTCTCCGGGAAGAAGTTGAGGCAGCAGTGCAATCGCTGAAGAAAGGGAAGTCAGCGGGAGTGGACAACATACCAGCGGAACTGCTACAAGCAGGAGGAGAAGCGATGACTGATGCTCTCACCATTATCTGTAACAAGATCTGGCAGAGTGGGGAATGGCCTACACCATGGACCCAGTCGCTTGTCATCACTCTTCCCAAAAAAGGTAACCTTCAGGAGTGTGAAAATTACCGCACCATCAGCCTCATCAGCCATCCCAGCAAGGTCCTCCTGAAAATAATACTCAACAGGTTGAAACCACAAGCTGAACAAATCATAGCTGAAGAACAAGCAGGATTCATGGCAGGGCGAAGTACCACTGAACAGATTTTCAACCTCAGAATAATCTGTGAGAAATACCTACAGCACCAACAACATCTATATCATGTGTTCATAGACTTCAAGAAGGCATTTGACCGAGTCTGGCATGCAGCTCTATGGGCAACCATGAAAGTGTACAACATCAGCCCTAAAATTATAGAAGTCATCAAAAGCCTGTATGACAAGGCTACCAGTGCAGTCCTCCATAACAGCGTCATCGGGAACTGGTTCAGAACAACAATCGGTGTGCGTCAAGGATGCCTACTCTCCCCAACACTCTTCAACATCTTCCTAGAGCGCATCATGTCAGATGCTCTTGCAGATCACGAAGGCACAGTCAGCATAGGGGGCAGAGCAATCTCCAATCTTCGTTTTGCGGATGATATTGATGGATTGGCTGGAGAGGAACAAGAACTTGAACAGCTTGTACAGAGGCTTGACACCACCTCCAGAGCTTATGGAATGGAAATAAGTGCAGAGAAGACCAAAATGATGACCAACAACACCAATGGCATCAACACGGACATCAAAGTACAAGGCCAATCCCTCAACACAGTGCACAGCTTCAAATATTTAGGAGCCATTGTGTCAGACAATGGGTCTCGACAGGAAGTCCTCTCCAGGATCGCACAAACAACTGCTGCCCTGACAAGGTTGAAGCCCATTTGGAAAGACAGAACCATCAGTCTACATTCCAAAGTAAGACTGCTGCGCTCTCTGGTCATCTCCATCTTCCTATATGCTTGCGAAGCATGGACCCTCACAGCAGATCTCCAAAGAAGAATACAAAGCATGGAGATGAGGTGCTACAGAAGACTTCTGTGCATTTCCTATACCCAACACATCACCAACGTTGAAGTCCGACAGACCATCACACAAGCCATTGGACAACACGATGACCTGCTCACAGTGGTGAAGAAACGGAAACTCCGATGGTATGGCCACGTCACCAGATCATCAGGCCTTGCAAAGACCATTCTGCAAGGCACAGTGCAAGGAGGTAGAAGAAGGGGGAGACCGAAAAAGAGGTGGGAGGACAACATTCGAGAATGGACTGGTTTGACACTGAGCGAAGCCATGAGGGCTGCTGAGGACAGAGACAGATGGAGTATGCTGGTTAAGCGATCATCTGTGGTGCCCCTACGACCTTCGGGTTATGGGACAGGATAGGATAGGATAGGAATAAGTCTAATCTTCCCAATCTGTCCCTTAACAAGTTAACATAATAAAGAACTGTTAACATTAACTTGGAAATCATATCACACACATACACACACACACACTCACACACACAGACACACACACACACACCCACACCCACACCCGCACACACACACACACCATCATATTCGTCATTATCATTAAACAATTTTTCACCCACTTTTCCATCCCTCGGCATAATAATAATAATAATAATAATAATAATAATAATAATAATAATAATAATAATAATAATAATAATAATAATAATAAATAAATAAATAAATAAATAAAAAACACATGAATGGCTGTGTTCTGATATATATTATTATACATCACTGTTATGATTAATTTCGCAGATGCCTACATATTTTACATTTGAAAGAAAACGGTGTGTCGCAAAGTTTACACTCCAGAGGGAGAGAGTTCCATACAGCAGCTCCATTAAATGATAGACTATTTGGTATAAATCAATGCGAGGTAGAGGTAGTTTATAATTATAAAGTCTGTGCCCATCAACTGGCTTAGTAAAAAAATGTATGAAGATATGTAGGTGTTTCTCCGTGTGCTCCGTGTGTGATTTTGAACATAAGAATAGCTCTATGAAATATTAATTGTTTTTGAAGTGGCAATATTCGGAGTTCTTTATATTTTTCATTAGTTGTAATATCTGTATTTATGTTATAAGACGTAGACAGTATCTTTATTGCCCTTGCGAGAGAGAGAAAGAGAGAGAGAGAGACAGACAGAGAGCGAGAGAGACGGACAGACAGACAGAGAGCGAGAGAGACGGACAGACAGACAGAGAGAGCTGTACGTTCAATACTTTCCTTGCTCTTTGCTCTTGCTCGGCGGCAGGGATAGCTCAGTGGTCAGAGCGCACGACTTGTGTGAGTCCGTCTTGGGCGACGTGGGTTCGAATCCTGACTTCAGCAAACTATTGTGTGATTGCTGGATATTAGGGGCCAGCGCCTTGAGAAGCTCTCTGAGCTTGTAAGTGCGCTATATAAGAAAACTCTATTTTTTATTTCTTTGTTTGGGATTTCGTTTTACAGCAACTGTTTATCCATTTTATGACTTTGAAATTAGGAGGCAACGTTGCACTGGCTCTATGGTTATGTAGTGTATTCCGGCTCATGAGCAGATCAAAAGTGTGAACGAAGTCGTTGCTTCTAAAGTATGCATGGTGGGTGAAACATTAATACTGAAATTTTGTGAGATGAGAAGCGGGAAAAAAAATTGGCCGTTTGCTTTGGTGGGCACCCCAACGACGGAATAAAGAAAACAACAACAACACTGAGAAGTCCAAAATTGAAGATTTAAAAAACAAACAAACAATATTCTGCTGAACTGCTTCTTTAGCGGATCAGTTGATTGCCTTATTTATAACATAAAATAAGATAATAATGGATTTGTTAAATGTTCGTGTACTGTAGTCATGTGACGTGCATATAAGCAAATTCGTAATCGGGAGACGTCATCTTGATTGAGTACACAGATTATTTTATGTTTCTTCCCTTGCATTGAGGGGAAACCGAATAGGCCTTGTTCGGAAATGGGAGGTAACTTGTCCTTTTTTTTTTTTTTTTTTTTTTTTTTTTTTTTTTTTTACAGTAGTTATCTATAGTTATCTGGGCGTACATCTCGTCTCAGAGCAATATGAAGGCTACCCACGAGCTGCAAGCCTTTCCTCGTGAACGTTGGGTGGAGGTTGCCTGGCAGTGCACGGCCGACCTAGCGGAGCTAGCAAGGATTGCAACTGAAATTAACCTTTCGGTTGATCCGGAAGGTTTTGATGGAAGACAGAGCAGAAATTGTAGGCGATAAACTGTGTTCGTTTGCAAAGAATGCCCGCCCCAACGGTAGACAACTCTGGCGCAACAAGTCGGCTAAAGTTGTTTCAGCTCGTATTTCCGAGCATGGTGTAATAACAGAAAAAGATATACATCCTTTTCTTAGTTCGCTTTAAATGAATGATGTAGAACTCCCGGCCTATATCTTAAAGTAAAGTATATTTTATTTTCAGTTCTGTGAGGTGACGACGCACCTGGACCATGGGAACGCACCGTGGGTTCTCCTGGTTTGCCAACCAATGACAGTAAGTACCATCCTTCTGTTTTCAGCAAATAATAATAATAATAATAATAATACTAATAATAATAATAATAATAATAATAATAATAATAATAATAGTAATAATAATAATAATAATAATAATAATAATAATAATAATAATAGTAATAATAATAGTAATAATAATAATAATAATAATAATAATAATAATATAATAGTAATAATAATAATAATAATAATAATAATAATAATAATAATAATAATGATAATGATGATAATAATAATAATAATAATAATAATAATAATAATAATAATAATAATAATAATAATAATAATAATAATAATAATAATAATATGCATACTCTCGCACAAGCTCTCACAGAATAAGAGGGTCGGCACAACACAATAAAACATGGAGCAATACAAATACCCATAGGCTTACTAAACAACACACATCTAACACAAAAAAAATCAATGAAATAGGCAGTCGCAGCGGTAAGACAAAAGAGTGCATCTGTATAGGACACCTACGCAGTGCAATTCAAATCCCCTCCCACCCCTCCACCCCCCATCGCTCCTCCAAAACAAAAAAAAAAAGAAAAGAAAAAAAATTCTAATGGCGTATGAAAATTAACACACACACACACACACACACACGCGCGCACCCCCACACACACACGCATACATACATACATACATGCATACATACATACACACATACTGTACATTCATACATACATACATACATACAGTAACAGGTAAATACAATAAAATACTCTACACAGACAAGACTCAAACCTAACACGGCGATTAACTGACCAAGCCAGTCAACACAAAAAAACAACCCCATATATATGACTAGTACGTTAAGTTACTATGGAATACAAATTTTAATTAAAAAAAATATCATCCATGTATTGTGAATATTCACTCATTTCCCGTGAAACATGACATAAATAAGAAGAAAAAACCCACACACTTTAGAATAATAACATATTCGTAGACCACCAGACGTAAAAAAAACAAAAAGGTAAAGGTAGTCCCATAGCCTTGTGGCCGCAGGGCAGCGTGATGTTGGACATCACACTTATTGTTCAAGTTCAAGACACTTTATTACTCAATGAATTCAAAAATACATAGGATTTTGTTTTGGTGATGTGGTAAAACATTCAGTCCTTTTGCAACAACAAACAACCTACCACTGGACATTACAACATTAAAATACTCTGATAGAAAAAGTTATTTAAGGAGTAAAGCACAGGCGCACGCCCACTCGCAACCCCCACACGCACACGCATTCTCACGCATACCCGCATTGGTATCTAAATTAAAACATAATGAGATAAAATACATTAAAGAATCAGAATTGCACCACTAACACATTATCGCAAATAATAAATTGGCGTTTAAGTATAACACCTCATGCTCTGTGGATAACTGAGGACAATGGTACTGAGAGGGCGGCCACGGGGAAGAAGCTGTGTCTAAACCGGTTAGTTCTAACATTTAGTGCTCTGAAGCGTTTGCCTGACGGGAGGAGCTCGAACAGATGGTTGGCTGGGTGGGATGGATCGCCAATGATGTTGCTGGCCCTTCTTGCCAAACGCGTGCTTTATAAGGACGCGAGGGATAATAAACGTCTTGGGCCAGCGTAATGAGGGTGATGCCCTGTAACGAAGGGTTTTTGTGTATTATAATCTAAATAAATATATGTATAACTACTTATGGTGTAATGAATGAGTGTGTGAGTGTGGCTGTCTGACGCTCAGTATAAGGTGTGTGTTCTATCTCTGTTTACTATACTCATACACTGCCACACACGTGCTTGCAGACAAAGACAAAGAATACACAGTTGTTTCTCTTTGCCCTCTGTTATGCTATTTCACACTCAATCATGAACATACACAATAAATCATCTTCACATACACTAAATTCACAGATACATTAAATCATACAATTATTTCTAGCATATAAATAAATTCACACATACGATAGTTAAGTGCCCATAATTAGTGTAATACTTCCACCCGGGCGCTTGGGTGAGTGCACGCAGATTACTCAGTAAGTTCACGCAGTTTCTGATATGAATGTACACAGTTTCTTTCAGAGTTCAACACTAGTAGAAGTCGTTGTCCTTTTCTGGGGACGTCACTCGACTCTACTCTGTTCATTAGCACCGACACAAATATCTCACTTTAAATATTTCACTTTGATGACTTGGAGACACAGAAGTCACAGTTTTTATTTACTGACCTATTTCACGGATCAAGCACTCCAGGCGCGGAATTATTAGCCGTCGCTGGAGTCACAGCCACCCACACTGAAGACGCTGCAGATGTCTTCGTGGCGTCGATCCGGAGATTTACTTCGGCACCGTTGTTGCAATTCTGCACCAGTGATGGTATCCGAAGGAGAGGCAAGGCAAAGATGGGGTCCACATCCGGTCAGGCCAGTGATGTCATGGGGACCAGATCCATCCGCCGCACATCAGGGGTTGTATACAACATGTACACAATCGTAAATTTTTGCTCCTATCCTTAAAGAGACTGTATGTCTTTATAGCTCACATTGAGCAAGGATCATTTCCCTTTGTAGAATGTCTCTACACGCCACCACAATCACTACAATCACTATTATCAGCATTCCTGTGACAATACCTAGTATAGCCACTTTACACACATTGCATAGGCTACACACAATGGACTATGAGACAAATATTACAAACACAGCTCACCTCATTTTATAACATAGTTATACCCATTCATTCATCAATAGATATTCAAATTACACAACTGAAATACGTTCCTATTTCAGCCCATATCTTCACATATGACTGAATATAAAAATGGTATCATAATTACAAACTGAGTCACACATACATGTATACACATGATCAAATAAATATTGACACGAGTTAACGAACTTTGTTTTCAAACATGGGTTCTTCTGTACCCTAAACGTACTAATTTACAAAAAGCAATACTCTTCCTTTTTCGTAAGAATAGCTTAGCAGTTCATTATAAATACCACTAATAATAATAATAATAATAAACAAATACCTGTATTCTTATACAGCTAAAGTCCTAAAGAAACAGGTCTTTCCAGAGCACCCACAAAAACGTCCTCTCGCTTAGGCTGATGTATAGTCTCTGCTCTAACAACAGTTCACAAACTATTCGAAAAATTACGCAGTGACGTCATCACGTCTTCATACACAAATGTGTACGAACTGCGGTCGTTACACTACCCCCCTCCCAAAGAAAAAAAGAACCGACCGAGGTTATTTTTTACAAGTTCTGAGGATAATGTCAAAACACAGCAACGACCACAAAACCTTGATCTATGGAACCGATTGATCACGATCAGCGCGTGACAACAGATCTGCGAACACATTCTGTGTACCTGGAAGTGGTTCAAGAGTGAATCTGAACTCTTGTAAGGACAAAGACCAACGCATGATGCGAGAATTCTTAAAGCGACTTGTATGCAAGTACGTCAGCGGTCTGTGATCAGTCTGAAGGACGAAGTCAACCCCCCAGAGAAATTTTGAAAATTTCGAAATAGCCCAAACAATAGCCAAACATTCCCTTTCTATCGTGCTATATCGGGTTTCTCTGTCGAGCAACTTTCTGCTCGCAAATGACACGGGGTGAAGAGTTTCCTCCAACTCCTGAAGCAGCACAGCACCCAGGCCAGTAGAACTAGCATAAAAAAAAAGGTAAAGGTAGTCCCATAGCCTTGTGGCCGTAGGGGAGCGTGATGTTGGAGATCACACTTATCTTGGGCCAGCGTAATGAGGGTGATGCCCAACTCTCTCCCTCGCTGCTTTACCTTCCCCACCCTCAAGAGAGTAGGTACTCAATCACAGTTGAGTCAACTGGGGGCGTTGTTGTTTGTCGCTTCACACCTTAGCGGTCACCCATCCAAGTGCTAACCGCACCGGACGGTGCTTCACTTTCGACACAGTAGCGAGTGCTCCAACCACTGCACTATCATCTAGAACTAGCATCCGTGCGCAAAATGAAAGGTTGGTCCAGCCTAAGTAACTGAAGAACAGGCGCAGAAGAAAAAATGTGTCTGATCTTAACCAACGCTTCCTCACAAGCAGGAGTCCACGCAATTGTGCGCGCTTTCGTCTCCTTTGTGAGATCGGTAATGGGAGCCGTGATAGTTGCGAAAGCAGGGACATATCTTCTATAAAAACTCAACAGCCCTAACAGGGAACGGACCTGCTTTCTGGTAGTCGGAGTAGGGATGGCCAAAATCTTTTCTATCTTTTTCTTTTCTGGACGCAGCATCCCCTCTCCCACCACATGTCCAAGAAACTCCAGACTTTTGTAGCCAGACGCGATCTTAGCCGGTCTCGCCGTCAAATTGTAGCGAAGCAGCTTGTTCAAAACTCCTCTAACATGCACCAAATGATCTTGGAAAGTAGCACTATGAACCAAAACATCGTCAAAGAAGTTCATGGAATTGGCCTCATCAAGTTCGAGCATCCTCATCATCCGGGCAAACACTGCAGGAGCAGAAACCAAACCAAAAGGCATTCTAATCCATTGGTAGAGACCAATGTGCGTTGCGAACGCCGTCTTGTGACGATCCACCGGGCTGACAATAATCTGCCAGTAGCCCTTAGAAAGATCAATACGTGTGAAAAACGTACTGTTCGCAAGCCTTGTGAACAACTCGTCCACATCTGGAATAGGCTCCGCATCAAAAACTGTAATTTTGTTGAGGGCTCTGTAGTCAATGCAAAATCTACAAGCGCCATCTTTCTTTTGAACCAAGACAACAGGTGATGAATATGCAGACTTTGACTTCTCGATCACACCCAGATCAAGCATGGCTTGAATTTCTCTTACGACTACCTGCTTGGAAGAGAAAGGTAAATCATAAGCCCGTCGACGAACTGGAACATCAGTCGTAAGTTTGACGTCAAGGAATAGATTTCCATTGAATGCACCGGGTCTCGATGTCAACACCGTAGGAAAATCTGCAAACACTGAATACAGGGACTGACCATCAGAATCAGAGAGATCATTGTTGAAATCGATCTTTGAAATGTCCTCGTCATTGACAGACGACAACATGAGAGGAATAGTGGGAAGACCACCAACATCATCATCATCTTGGACAACACCAATAGCCACTGATGGGACAGTATGCCAATCTGAAACGTCAGCATGAGGAACAACACACTGAGGCCCAACATCCTCGACATCTGGAAGCAAAAAGGTAGAAATGGAAGACCAGTCAACCAAAACACCTGTTGACAACCGTGTAGTATCCTCAACAACACCAACAGCAGCATCAACACGACGAAGATATCGTTTGAGCATGTTTGCATGGAAAATCTTCGACTTGCCTTTCACAAGAATTCTATAATCTGGATGAAGACATTCCTGTACAAAATAAGGACCTGACCATGTCATAAGAAGTTTGTTAGAGTCAGTGGGGAGAAGAACGAGTACCTCATCATGAACAGAAAAAGTTCGTGCCTTTGCACGACGATCAAAGTACCTTTTGTTCTTGACAGACGAATCTGCAGAGTTTTGGGAAGCAATTTCACAAACTTCAGAAATAATATTCTTCAGGTCAAAGAGGTAAGTGTACAATGGCTTCGCTGATGTATCACTAGAGTTGTGATCTTCGGTCCAGAAATCAGCAATGAGAGAAATGGGACCTCTCGGTTTGCGACCGAACATCAGTTCAAAAGGACTGAAACCTGTACTTTCTGACGGCAATTCTCTACATGCGAAGAGCAATGCAGGAAGATAGCGATGCCAAGCTTTAGGTTGAGAATGAACAACCTTTCGAAGCATAGATTTCAAAGTGCCATGAAACCGTTCAACAGTACCATTTGCTTGAGGATGGTAGGGCGAAGTACGTATGGCTTGAGTACCACACAAAGCATGAAACTGTTTCATCAAATCTGAGTTGAACTGAGAACCTTGATCTGAAAGAATTTCCTTGGGAAAACCTAACCTTGAAAAAATACTCATCAAAGCCTCAGCAACTGCAACAGAAGAAATGTCTTTCATAGGAACAGCTTCGGGAAACCTAGTAGCTAAGTCAATCAAAGTCAGAATATATCTGTGACCTTCAACAGATGGAGGAGACAAAGGCCCAACTAGATCAATAGCGACCCTCTCGAATGGAGTCGAGATAAGAGGCATAGTCGCCAAAGGAACAGGGGGAACTTTTCCTTTTGAAATTGTTTTCTGGCAAATGTCACAAGTGTGAACATAAGCACTCACATCAGCAGAAACACCAGGCCAAAAGAATTGGGACAGAATCCTAGTCAAAGTTCTACGGACTCCACAATGACCTGCCAAAAGTTGATCATGCGCAGCAATCATGACTGAAGTGCGAAGTTTTTCAGGAACAACAACCTGATGCAAAATATCCTTGGATTTCTGATACCTTCTGTACAAAATATCATCTTTAAAATAGAAAGTATAAGTAGCAGAACCAACAACCTTTTCTTCACCTGAAACAGCTAACTTAAAACAACCTTGCAAAGTAGCATCACCTTTCTGCAACTGAATAAGTTCAACACGAGTGACCTTCAAGTCATCGCACACAGTGACAAGAGGTTTGTGCGGGAGATCCTGCTTCCTAGCCTGAGCACGAGTAGTGACAGCAGCAACAGGGACATCAGCAGCAGCAGCAACTTTGGTATCTTGGGTCTGCTGAACAATCAAACCTGGAATATTTCCTACAATCAAGTCAGCAACTGGATCCTCAAGAACACAACAAACCAACTCTCCAACAAAATATGGGCAAGAAACAACAACTTTAGCCTGCTGATAAATGTTTATCTCTCCACCAAAAGTTTTACAACGAACAGTACCTGGTATATACTGCTCATCAGAAACCAAACGTTTTCGAACACCACAAATGGTAGCACCTGTGTCTCGCAGAACTGAGCAAGCAGTAGAATTTACAGAACCAACTTCTAAATGCAAGTGACCAGGTGTCTGATCAAAAACAGAACAAACAACTTCAGAGTCTACAGGGACAACTGCACAACCTGAGCTTGATTTATTAGTCTTATCATCTAAAGCCGTGGCTTTCTTTACAACAAAGGGACAAGCTTTTCTAGTATGACCGCCAATGTTGCAAACAGGGCAAGGGTTTTGACTATTTCGAAGGGGACATTGTTTAGGACCATGACCTTTACCATCACAAAGAGGGCAATTATCAAAATTGGTGTAAAATGAACCACCTCCACGTCCACGTCTATAAGATCCCCGAGTTTGATCAAAACGACCTTCGACCTTTTGGTTCGAATCTGTGTATGTTGGGTCTTTCTTTTGAAAACCACCACGATTTCTCCAATAGCCACGACCTCGATAGTTGGAGTAACCACCGCGAGAATCTGCAGAGCCAGCAGCAGCTTGCGATTCCTCAGCTACATCAACTGATCCTACTGAACCGAAAATTGTAGCAGCCGATTTGCGTGCTAAGTTCTTTCCGGGACGAGCAAGACGATAACTTTCAGCAGTTTTAACCATATCATCCAATGTGACAAGTCCACGCTCGCGAATGAAAGTAGCAAGATCTTGTGATACACATTCTAGAAACTGCTCACCTAAAACAAGATTCATTATTCCTTGCATGTTTCTAGGAACACCGGACAAAGCTATCCACCTATCAAACAATCTGTTCAGTTCAATACCAAATGTTTGGAAAGGTTCGTTTGAGTCTGGTCGGACTTCACGGAATTTCTTGCGAAAACCTTCAGCAGTACACTGGAACTTCTTAAGCAAATTGTCTTTCAATGTTGGATAATCAACCTGACCATTTGCAGCAAGACTGTGGTATAAGTTCAGTGCATTACCTTCTAACAAAGCTGAAAGAAAAGTAACCCATTTGCTTTTATCCCAGCCAAGGGCTGTAGCATGAGTCTCAAAACGAAAAAGGTATGAATCTATGTCATCTTGTCTTTCTTTGAAAAGAGGCAACTTGGGGTAAACAGGTCTAGCACCAAAAGAAGTACTATCTCTACCTCTGTTTCCATAACCCGTATCTTGCTCCTCAGGTCTATGTTCAGAACGTATCTCAAATTCCTTTTGTTTTGTTTTCTCTCGCTCTAACTCAACTTCTGCTTGTTTAGTTGCTAGTTCAACTTCTGCCTGTTTTTTAGCTAATTGAACTTTTTCTTTTTCTAACTCAACATCTGCTTGTTTTTTAGCTAATTCAATCTCCGCTTCCATTTTTTTTTCATCTCTCAATCTTTGTCTTTCAAGACGATCAAAACAATCCTGTACATATTTCCCACGTTCTTTATCAGGAATACCCAAAGTTGTAGCTTGAGCAATAAAAGATTGGAACAACTGATCATAATCATCAGACATGGCTAAGTACAATGTAGATCAACAATCAACAAAAAAATTTTACTATAAAAGTATCAAAGTGTTCAACCAGTAAATCAATAAAATATCAAAGTATCAACAATGAAATGGTCAAATGCAATCAATCAAACAACTATAAATTGCTCAATGAATCTTATGAAAACAATTAAGGTTTTTTCAAAAGCAGCTTTTCAATACAATGCACAATTCAAGTTATAATGAAAGCAGTCAAGTCTTAATGTAAACAAAGCAAATTATATATTATATTATCCAAATATGTTTTACAAGTTGTGAAGCAATGACAAAAAATCTTTTTAAATATCAAATGGAATACACCGAGTCAATATATTCACAACATATGTTGAAGAACTTCAACTGAAGTTGATAATAAACACAATGAATATACAGTGAGAGATTAAATTACTAAGTTAAGTTTGGATCCAAGTATTTGTCAAACAGTCTTTTAGTTTTAAAGTATGATAATATTATTATGCATAATCACAGTAATAAATCTATTCACAAGTATTTAAAGTTTGTATTAATGTCAATAGGAATTTAAAAAAAAAATTTACATAAATTTCTAAGTCAAATAAAATATACCAACGTTCAACACTCACAATCAAATTTGTTACCTCCCTTTCCCCAAGAGAATAATTATATAAACAGTGTAAAAAACTATCCTAATGAAAAATATATACAATGCCAACAAAGGAAATATTATTTAAACAAAGTTATTAAATAAAGAATTATGAAATGAGAAAAAAAAAAAACAATTAACTCTCAACACAGTAAGCACTAGAACTAAATAATACTATAATACCAAGTAG
Source organism: Oncomelania hupensis (assembly GCA_036898135.1). Lineage (NCBI taxonomy): Eukaryota > Metazoa > Mollusca > Gastropoda > Littorinimorpha > Pomatiopsidae > Oncomelania > Oncomelania hupensis. The sequence continues at coordinate 12,965,401 of CM072527.1, forward strand.
ACGGCCAAAGGAAAAAAAGAACTCAACAAAATAACAAAGTGTTATCAAGATTAATTTTATAAATAATAAAAATCAATGAGTGTCACACTAACTACTATATTATTCTATATCCAATTAAATTCACAGTCAAACAGAATAAAATAAAAATCACAAAACACAAACTATCAGCACTAACAATCCAACATGAACCAAAGGAAACAATGTATTAACAACTAAACTAAATCAAGGGAAACAATTTAACAAGGATAATCCAGCATAACTACATACATAAATACAGAATATTATAACATCAAACTCAATGCAAATCAAGAACACAATGAATAAATAAAATAAATTAAATTAAATGGGGCTGAAATTCTAACACTATAACCTACTTAAAATAAGGGCAAAGAGAACATACACCCAAACACACGCATGAAAGGACAGAACCCTACACAGCAAAGAACTAACAAAAACAAACAATCCCACTAACAGAAGAACAGAGCTGAAAATAAGAAAATAGCAACCCACAGACAGAAAAAGAATTAAGCCCTTAGTGCCCAGAAACTGTACACAGGCACAGCCGTTACGCCGGAGACGGCATTGTCACACAAAACAAAACATCACAGTCATACACAATATAATCAAGAAGTCCCAGGGAGATAAGCCCACTAGTCTAACTGTATATAAATATAATAACTAGTGGTGCCCTCAATAAATATAAATATGTATGACTTAATGCTAACTAACACAGAGAGAGTCTAGGGTCACCAAATGTAACGAAGGGTTTTTGTGTATTATAATCTAAATAAATATATGTATAACTACTTATGGTGTAATGAATGAGTGTGTGAGTGTGGCTGTCTGACGCTCAGTATAAGGTGTGTGTTCTATCTCTGTTTACTATACTCATACACTGCCACACACATGCTTGCAGACAAAGACAAAGAATACACAGTTGTTTCTCTTTGCCCTCTGTTATGCTATTTCACACTCAATCATGAACATACACAATAAATCATCTTCACATACACTAAATTCACAGATACATTAAATCATACAATTATTTCTAGCATATAAATAAATTCACACATACGATAGTTAAGTGCCCATAATTAGTGTAATACTTCCACCCGGGCGCTTGGGTGAGTGCACGCAGATTACTCAGTAAGTTCACGCAGTTTCTGATATGAATGTACACAGTTTCTTTCAGAGTTCAACACTAGTAGAAGTCGTTGTCCCTTTCTGGGGACGTCACTCGACTCTACTCTGTTCATTAGCACCGACACAAATATCTCACTTTAAATATTTCACTTTGATGACTTGGAGACACAGAAGTCACAGTTTTTATTTACTGACCTATTTCACGGATCAAGCACTCCAGGCGCGGAATTATTAGCCGTCGCTGGAGTCACAGCCACCCACACTGAAGACGCTGCAGATGTCTTCGTGGCGTCGATCCGGAGATTTACTTCGGCACCGTTGTTGCAATTCTGCACCAGTGATGGTATCCGAAGGAGAGGCAAGGCAAAGATGGGGTCCACATCCGGTCAGGCCAGTGATGTCATGGGGACCAGATCCATCCGCCGCACATCAGGGGTTCTTTGCTCCGTAACCGCCCCGCTGTATACAACATGTACACAATCGTAAATTTTTGCTCCTATCCTTAAAGAGACTGTATGTCTTTATAGCTCACATTGAGCAAGGATCATTTCCCTTTGTAGAATGTCTCTACACGCCACCACAATCACTACAATCACTATTATCAGCATTCCTGTGACAATACCTAGTATAGCCACTTTACACACATTGCATAGGCTACACACAATGGACTATGAGACAAATATTACAAACACAGCTCACCTTCATTTTATAACATAGTTATACCCATTCATTCATCAATAGATATTCAAATTACACAACTGAAATACGTTCCTATTTCAGCCCATATCTTCACATATGACTGAATATAAAAATGGTATCATAATTACAAACTGAGTCACACATACATGTATACACATGATCAAATAAATATTGACACGAGTTAACGAACTTTGTTTTCAAACATGGGTTCTTCTGTACCCTAAACGTACTAATTTACAAAAAGCAATACTCTTCCTTTTTCGTAAGAATAGCTTAGCAGTTCATTATAAATACCACTAATAATAATAATAATAATAAACAAATACCTGTATTCTTATACAGCTAAAGTCCTAAAGAAACAGGTCTTTCCAGAGCACCCACAAAAACGTCCTCTCGCTTAGGCTGATGTATAGTCTCTGCTCTAACAACAGTTCACAAACTATTCAAAAAATTACGCAGTGACGTCATCACGTCTTCATACACAAATGTGTACGAACTGCGGTCGTTACATGCCCATCTCTCTCCCTCGCTGCTTTACCTTCCCCACCCTTAAGAGAGTAGGTACTCAGTCACAGTTGAGTCAACTGGGGGCGTTGTTATTTGTCGCTTCACGTTTTGCGGTCACCCATCCAAGTGCTAACCGCACTGGACGTGCTTAACTTGCGACACAGTAGCGAGTGCTCCAACCACTGCGCTATCCGACACCCCACCAGACGTACAGTATATGAAAAATATAGTTTGTTTTTAATTTCCAGACTAACCTGGAAAAAAACGTTTGAATGGTTCAGAATCAAGGAGCAAACTTGCGCGTCGTTAACTCTCCTAGACGATTGGAGGTGAGGGAGTAGGAGGTGAGGGAGTAGGAGGTGAGGTGTAGGAGGTGAGGAGTAGGAGGTGAGGAGTATGAGGTGAGGGAGTAGGAGGTGAGGAGTAGGAGGTGAGGAGTAGGAGGTGAGGGAGTAGGAGGTGAGGTGTAGGAGGTGAGGAGTAGGTGACGAGTAGGAGGTGAGTTGTAGGAGGTGAGTTGTAGGAGGTGAGGGAGTAGGAGGTGAGGGAGTAGGAGGTGAGGAGTAGGAGGTGAAGAGTAGGAGGTGAGGAGTAGGAGGTGAGGGAGTAGGAGGTGAGGAGTAGGAGGTGAGGTGTAGGAGGTGAGGAGTAGGAGGTGAGGAGTAGGAGGTGAGGAGGTGAGGGAGTAGGAGGTGAGTTGCAGGAGGTGAGGAGTAGGAGGTGAGGAGTAGGAGGTGAGGAGTAGGAGGTGAGGTGTAGGAGGTGAGGAGTAGGAGGTGAAGAGTAGGAGGTGAGGGAGTAGGAGGTGAGGAGTAGGAGGTGAGGAGTAGGATGTGAGAGTAGGAGGTGAGGGAAAGGGGAAGGGACACGGTGCTTGTTGGATGTGTTGATATTTAATGCATGCACCCACCCGTCTATAGGACATGAGAGTCAGGATCTTTAAAGTCAGTGCAATGAAACGCATGCGTGCACAGATAAGACTTCGCTGTGGACTGTTTTCAAGGAGTAGACTTTCTCGGCGAAAACACGGCAGCCGCAGAGCGCCGCCACCCGAAGACGACGACGGAGACAGCTGAGTGGTAACGGACGAGCGGTGATCAGATGAAAGGGACCTTAGTGCCTGCTGGGTGTTTAGTAGTTTCCCGAGCACAGGCGCTTGTATCTTGGACACGCGAGCGCCTATGCCTGTGACGCGTCTCCCTTTGGTTATCGATGTTCCCGAGCGACAGCTGCGGAACAGTTGTTTTAGTTGTAACTGGCACCACAGGGGAGTTAACCAAGGACAAAAGGATTCGCGACAGCAAAGAGAAAGCGGATCCACGATAGCACAGCGGTAGCAATAGTAGCGGACAGCCCATGCAGTATAGACGGGTGGAATTAAGCTGTGTTTTAGGCGAAACGACTGGACCGCTCCAGTGGTTTATTCCCAAATCGCGTAGCAAGGAGCCTGTAATATCTTCATTTGTATGGGGAGAATACGGTCCTAAAACTGGGAAGACGGGAACTTAAGCCTATTGTATTAGGCCTACATGCGGAACTTTCATCAAGCGTTAAGGTGCGGTCTGACGTGAAGTGAAACAGAAGCAAAGCGGTAAACAAAGCAAAGCATCTGCTGCTAGAAGCAAGTGCGTTTATAATGCTTAGCTTTTTGAAGCGGTCACACGATGAGAAGTTTTGCATAAGCAGTATGCGTGGAAGCAATGCGCAATAAGTTGTAAATCAGTCAGATTGACCCTCACAGAAGTCCTTGATGAGGCCTTTTTCAGGGTTTGGTTTCTGAAATTTTGACTTCTAACATTCCATAATGCCTCGTGGCTTTGAATTAGATCGAGGAGAATAAACGTATCATCTTGTTTCAGATTTGCTCATGGCCCAGAAGCTTTAGATGCCGCCATGATCGCTGAAATGATAACAACCTCGTTTTCGTACGTCGGCTCTAATGATTGGCAGGCAATCAAATGCTTCAGCGAAACGACCCAAAATTTTAGAGCACGCTCTAAACTGAAAGCATCGGCTTTGCTTCACTTCGGCGCTTTGTTGCTGTCATGCTTTAGGACTAGTCACACGAAAAACATAGTCAAAACTACGATGTTTCGTGTTTTACTGGCTGTTTTGCTTCGGTTTCACTTCTCGTCAGATCGCACCTTAAGCCTATATCGTTTCGATGTAAGGGAAGATGACATGTGCGTCCTCATGCGGCTTGCCGTCTGATCGGTCGATTGTTTGGGCCAGACGCAGTCTGACCCCGCCCTTCCTATTTATAGTACAAATGGCTGTTGTGTTGTCTATCGCGGATCCATTCTGTATGGTTAATGCCCCTAAGCTGGCCGCCACCGAGGACGATGCGTTGACAGACTAGATCTCGGTGTTTACTTTCATCGGAAAAAAACCCCGAAGGCACGGGGCCCTGCGTCAGCATCAGGGTGATGCTATCTGTACACGAGGCGATCTTCTTTGGTGGATCGTAGGGGTCGCGGTCGGTCGATATTGCTTAGCCGTAATTTTCTCACTCGGCTACCGCAGCCCATGCAGGATAACATCCTCCCACACACCCCACACACACACTCCCATCTCCCTTAAAATTGTGGGAAACTTCGAGAAGAACTAACATGTTGTTGTTAAAAGAAAGACACAAAGTTTGTGTGTAGAACACAGGAGGTAAGTGCCTGGTCTGTAGAGACGGTACTGGGGCTTATTGATAACATGTTGGATATAGTCCTTATTTGATCAGGCTGCAGAACAACTTTGAAAAAAAATCTCTGAAGTTTGGCCGGTGTCTAGGGGCAGACTAGGCCCTGTGGAGTCCAGGGGCAAAGCCCTGGTGGGGAGTTCATGAAAAGAACAATGGCACATCTTAAGGCCATTTTGTTGTATTTCCTGGATGGAAATACTGGAAAATATATAGCTATGTTTTGGGGAAAAAAGTTTTTTTTAGTGTGAACAGGTTAAAAAAAAACGCAAATTGCCTTTAAAATTTTTTAAAATCATTTATTGACACCATCAGATTTTTTTTTCAATACCTCACATCAAAATTATTGCTTTCATTAAATGTCTCACCACGATAGACAATTCTAGAAGCACGTTTTGAAAAAAAAAAAGGTTAATGAAGCGTGTTAATCACAGAAGAAGCGGCTTAGTCTAACCACAAAATTTCAATCACAGTTCTACACTCCGTTGATTTTCACAGACTTAGCGCATAGAATAGCATACGCGGGCGGCGCACCTTTCTTTCAGTACGCGCGAAATGTACAGCATAAGAGGCGCCCGCTAAAGTTGTAGCCTATAACAGTGAAGCAGTATTAGCGGGCGGCGCACCTCTCTGTCAATAAGACGACATGAAAATGTGGATAGGTACTCGGAAAAAAAATATTCTCAGGATTTTTTCTCTCGGAACTTTTTTTTTCTCTCGGATTTTTTTTTATTCTTACTCGGAAATTCGCGGATCCGCGGAAAGTTCTGCAGCCTGTTTGATGTTATCCTCCGTGCAGTGAGAGAAGGATAGAAAAGGTCTATCTCCATGTCTCTGTTGCCAATGGTTTTCATTTGTGGATTTGTGCCACAGACACCGACACAGACTTGTTAAAAGCTTGAGGTCCAATGATATAAAAAGAGGCGGCCCCTAGTGTTAGACTGTTGAAAGGCCAGCTGATAGATAACTAACATTGTTGTTTTCATTGCTCACACCTGCAGGCGATGGAAACTTGCTGGACCACGTCAGAGGCGAACTCTCCGTTCTGTGACCCCAACCGCCACGACCATATCTGTCATTGGTGCTGCCGTGACCAAGCGTGCATGAACGAACTCGTGCAGGTACACACAAACACCCTCACACCCACGGTTACCTATCCTTACATCCATAGTTGTCGACACAGTATGTCAATATAATAACCTGACAAACATGATTTATCTTAAATAAGTATTTTACACAGTCTGACATGGGGAGACAAAAACACTAGCGTGATGGTGATGAAGATGATGATGATGATGATGACGACGACTATGATGATGATGATGATGATGATGAAGACGACAACTATGATGATGCTGATGATGATGATGAAGGCAACGACGACTATGATGCTGCTGCTGCTGATGATGACCACGACTATGATGATTATGATGATAAGGATGACGATGATGACGACGACGATGACGACGACGACGATGATGGTTATGATGATGACGATGAGGAGGAGGAGGACGAAGATGATGATGATGATGATGATGATGATGATGATGATGATGATGACGACGATGACCACGATGATAATGATGATGATGATGACGACGACGACGATGACCACGATGATAATGATGAGGATGATGATGACGACGATGATAATGATGATGATGATATCTTTTTTCGCTGGTGACATTTCAATTGTTTTTCAACAGGGAATCCAGCCAACAAGACCCACGACCACGTTGGCCCCGTCCACCACTGAGGCCATGACCACTGAACCCATCACGATGACCATCCCACCGGACACGACCACTATGCCAGTACCGCTCCCTACGGAAGGTATATAATAATCGTGTCATGAATTCCACATCCTTGTCCCCTATATGCTCTGTGTCCGGGGACGTTAATCTACGTACTGTAAACTGTAAACTGTTCCACAGCAGCTTTCTAAACTTATTCAACCTCAAAATACTTTGAAATCGTCGGGAATCACAACGTAGCCTAATGTCGGTCTATCTAGCCTATCTGTCGGTCTGTAGATCTTTTCGTTGGACGCCATATCTCACAAACCACTGAACGGATTTCGAGTTTATTTATTTTATTTACTTTAACCTCTGTTCACATCTGTGATATTAACAAAACGGATTTTGACCGAACTTTTCTAGGAACATTATCAGGATTAGTGTACGGCCAGCTTCTCATGCCACATGAAGTGCTAGTGTGCTTCAAAGGCGAAGGACACTGGCTTGGATTCTTTGCTAGACAATCATTTGGCAGCCCTGACAGTGCAGTCAGCTACATTGTGTGGCTATTGTGTTAGGCACTGTGTTAGGCACTGTGTTTCGCACAAAGCCCGATAGCGCAGTGATTTTCGGGCTCCGTCGGTCAATCTTTCGCTCACTCCGCCATGTCAACAACCACTGGACTGATTTTTTAAAAATTCCCTTTTCATAGGTATATGAGTGGACAGCTTTCCGTGCCATCGTATTTGCTCTAGATCTACCTCAACAGGCCAAGGTCACGCGGATCAATTCTTTGCTATACTCGTTTTACTCATATTTCAAAAGAGGTTGAACGAGTTTGTGTTAATTTATTAATGTATTATCTAAATTTAATCATTTCTTAATGAATTAATTCAAATGACTTAAATTCTTTCTTTCTTTTTATATGTAATTTATTAATTTAATACTGAAAGAATTCCTTAATTCAAATGATAACATTTAAAAAAATTTTTAATACATGTAAATTTTATTTTATTTATTGATTTTTTTTATTGACAGTTTATAATGATCTGTACTTTTATAATTTCGTAATGTTTTATTAATTCAAAGAACTGAAAGAATTAATTAATTCATTAATGTATTTATTTATTTAATTACTTTTTACCAACATATAAATATGTATATATATTTGTGTGTGTGTGTGTGTTTGGGGGTGGGGGGTGAAGATCTGTACCTGTGTCTTTACCTGTATCGTTTCGTAATCTAGTAATTCAAAGGACTTTATGTTTTTATTCATTTTCAATGTGTGAAAATCTGTACCTGTTTCTGTACCTGTACCAATTCGTAATGTAATAATAGAAAGGACATAAAGTAATCATTACTTTATGCATTTAATTAATGTATTAATGTATATATTTATTAATTAATTAATTTACTTATTTATTTTCAGTGTGTGAAGATCTGTACTTGGGCGACTGCCAGTTGGACTACGGAGGGAGGTGTGGTGATCCGCTGATTGGCCATGAATTGTGCAAGAGAACATGTGGCAACTGTTGATTTGGCTCAAGCCTGCAGAACACCTCTTTCTAAACTCACTAACGTGACTGATTAGTTGATGGATTCATTGCGTTTTGGTGCGATCGTATGTATGGTAAAAGTCATGTTACCAAAGTACCGTACTGTCGCCATTCCCTCATCCACCTCCACCTCATTCTTTTCCACCCACCCTCCAACCCTTTCCACGAACCCGACCATTCCAATGACTGTAATAAAAACTCTAGCAGAAAAGCGTTCCCCTTCAAAAGAGAATATATTAATTCTGTTAAAATATTTCTCCGATTGTTCCGATTGGAAAGCACTGGAAATAAATGTAAGATTACTTTACGCCAGAATTTTCGTATTGTGTTCACTCTGTGTTGCTGAGATTGTTTGTTTGAAAAAAAAAACAAAAATGACAAGCATTTGACACTGCTCCAAGATTCACGGGAAATGTAGATAAAAACGTTATTATACACCGCGCAAATGTACGCATTTATCTTTGTTTTACATCGACACAAAGTTTGTGGAAAAAATGGAAAACATGGCTTTTATCTGACGACTCATGGCGTTGTTTTTTGCTTATCTTCTCTTTGCCTTCCCGCAAACGCAGTAATTGTTCAAGATTATTTAATAACACAAGCATATTCATTGAAGAAGAAGAAGAAGAAGAAAAAAAAAAGTTTAAAGTTATTAAAGGCGGTAGGCGGAAGTATAATACACCGCGTTAGTGTTGAGCACTTGTTACCCTTGGAAATGTAACCTTCGCTACAAGTCGATATTTTGCATCTTAATTACCCGCGTGTGAAGAAAATTATCCATATTACGCAAAGAAGAGAACATTCACATGAGTACGTCGTGTGAAGAAAACTATCCATATTACGCAAAGAAGAGAACATTCACATGAGTACGTCGTGTGAACAAAACTACCATAGTGACAATGTAAACGAGGAGTCCAAAAAAATCGTGAATGGGTCTCTCTCTGTACTGTTATGTTTGTGTGTGTGTGTGTGTGTGTGTGTGTGTGAGAGAGAGAGAGAGAGAGAGAGAGAGAGAGAGAGAGAGAGAGAGAGAGTAACTACGACGGTCTACTAGCACCAAAACCTGATAATTACAAATATCATGAGATAATTACAATTATCAATGGATAATTACAATTATCGTTGCAAAATTACAAATATCTTCGCGTGATCATGTTTAATTTTCAGTTTTGGCCCTAGCAGTCCGCCTGGAAAAGCGCCAAAACCGAAAATTGTAATTAAGCTTATCACATAATAATTACAATTTTCTCTTGATAATTAAAATGTTTACGTGATCATGATTAATTCTGGCTAAGGCGGCTTACAAGCGCCAAAAGTTGCATTTACAGATATCAGTGATAATGGTAATTATTAATAATAATAATAATACAGGATGCTATAGACGCGTCTTTCTCCAAATCAATTAGGCTCAAAGCGCGGTGATCTGTACCAACATACACGCTCACCTATCTAATCCACCCTCACACACAACAATTACACATCCATCACTCAAACAGTTGGTGTAAAGGCAGGGAGATCGCTATTGGAAGATGGAAAGAAAATCGAATTTTTATTTGTGAAATTTTATATTGACTGCGTCCAGTACCATTATTGAGGAGAGAGAGAAAACCCTCGGTGACCTCAATAGTCTCGTACCTAAGTCACTTACTTACATACTTTCGTCCCTTGCGGGAATCGAACCCGCGACCTTCGGCATAGGAAACCGGCGACTAATCCACTGCGCCACGAGGCCACCACACACACGTGTTCTGTGTATTTCACACATATTACGGCTTACTAGCGCCAAAACCTGATAATTACAAATAACATGGGATAATTACAAATATCAACGACATATTTACAATTAACACTAAAAATTGTAATTATCAAGTAAAAAGTTACAATGTTCGGTTTTGGCGCATTTTCAGACGGATTGCTAGAGCAAGAACTGAAAATTAAACATGATCACGCGAAGATATTTGTTATTTTTTCAATGATAATTGTAATTATCCCTTGATAATTGTAATTACCCCATGATATTTGTAATTATCTCATGATATTTGTAATTATCAGGTTTTGGCGTTAGGAAGGCGTGGCAAATACTGATAATTATTAATTTAAACTCTGGATTACCGGTATCTCTGTAAATTAAACAGAACACGTTTTAATTTCAATTATCTCGTGATAATGGTAACTCTCGATTTTGTGCTAGTAGGTCGTCATAAGTAACACAAACAAGATAAAATCATGCATGTGATTACGTGTGAGTAGTTACATGCCCACCACACACTCGTGTAATTATAAAAGTGACGTTAAAGACCGTTGTAATACTGTAAATGCAGCTGAACAGATAGTCGTGTTGTTCAATAGACTAGTTTCCAATAAACAAGCGACCGGAAAGCTGAACGTCAGAGATCTACCAAGCATAGGCCTCAACATTCTCTGACACTCGGCTTAGGATCAGCGGCGTTTTTTCGGGCCAGCTGTGCTGATTCTATATGCTAGTAGCATTCCAACGCAGCCCGATAGCAGCAAACGGCCTATTGCATTTTTCCAGTCAGGAAATAGCACCTAACATCACGACCGCATACTAAAATGAAGAAACAATGAAATGTTGGCTCCAGTTCCTAGACATATGTTTACTCCACCATCTTGATTGGTTATTTATTAGATTATACATCTACAGTTCGGCAAAAATACATAAAATCAATATGCCTACATGTCCATCCTATTGGATGTCGTTTCTCGCATTATCGCTAGGGTGGTTCTCATAGACAGCATTTCCGTGGAGAGTGGGAAAAGATCGAGATCGGTTCAATTGAGGTCGGTTCGACTAGTGCCGATTCATCTACAGATGTCTGAAGTATATGTGCTATTAACATGATGCAGCCGTGTAATTGTGTTGTGAGCATTATTCAATATAGTAAAATTATTGAGCACAAGAAAATTATTAAACAAATTACTGATACTGAACACGTGAGTGGCATATTGTTTCAGGCGTCGGCTAGACGGTATAATAATGATACATAAACTTCGTTGCAGACATGTCACTGTACTTTAACACTTTATGGCATTATACAAGAGTCAAACCTCATAAAACAAAATTCAAAATACACTACAGTAGTAATGGCCAGCGAAATCAGTATCGATATTACACGGTGTTTATCAATAGTCGATTCAGCCCCGATGCTTGAATATTGATAAGTGTAATTCGATTTCGTTTATCCAAGCAGCCTGTTCACCCAGCAACAAGGCAGGAGTCGCCGTATAAGTTTTCTGTCTTTATTCGCAAACATCAACAGCATACAACATCGCTTTCCGAAAATCACTTCAAAGATCAAAGCAGACAGTGCATCACTTATATAACCTCTCTGAGTGCATCACTTATATAACCTCTCTGCAATGAGAACAAATTTTAACATTCCAGCATGACGCAATAACTCCCAATGAAATTAAAACTCGTCACCGGAACTTATGCACTGTCTTAAGTCATCGAACGTACTTTAGGTTAGATTAATCGCTTAGCTATTACGAGACCTATCCGGAAGCTTCGGTCAATAATACACAAGTAATTCCATAAAATTCTCAACAATATCAACCGACGAAAATTATCAACATTATACAAAGCTTCTTTCAGACATGGATGTAGAAGCCCGGATGTCAGCAACCGGAAATGAATAATTAGAAACCGGAAAGGAATCATTAAAATATGAAGTAGACTTCTTGAATTTTCGAGATTCGGGAATTCGCTTCTCATTTTTTTAAAATTAATTTTATTTTGCACATCGTTTTTACCAAGCAAAGACAAGTGCTTAGATCGTTTTATATGTTTTCCAAGACTTTTACTGGCCAAGACAATTTTGCTCAATTTTCACAAACTTTCACAGACTGGAAAACACCCTCTCAAATTTCCCAAACTTTCAAAGACTTCACAGACCTGTGCAGACCCTGTCTTTTTTAAAATTCTTTTATCATTTGTATCACTCCAAAATTGTGGTGTGTGTACAAATCTGTATGTGGTATGATTTGAAGTTTATGGGAGTATGAGTGGTGTTGTTACGTTGAAACGCGAATGATAGTATGGCTGAAGCGTGTACGATAGATCTAATCGTTTCGATTTGCAAAGTATTCAATAATGGAGTTTATTTACCTTTGATTTGAGTTTGCATTGTTGTTAGGAGAGGCTTTGTATAACGTTGATAATTTGCTCTGGTCGATATTACTGTAGAAGTTTCTGGATCTGAGTGTTTACTTTCTATAGAAACTTCCCGATACATGTCGAAGCAAGAGGTTGTTCCAGAAGGAGAAATAATAATGTATGACGTAAGTCAGTGATGACGATCTTTTATTCGATTGGTGGCAGTGCGTCATTTCTACGGTATTCGAAATCTTTCCGGAAAAGAGAGAGGTTATTTAATCGTGTGCCGAGAGATGGTTGATAGAGAGAGAAAAGCTGTTGATAGTGATTTGGAAAGTTGCTGTGAAAGTTGTTGAGTTGAATTGAGAATTGTATGCAGTTGTTGGTGTGTGCTGAATAAAAGTGGAAAACTTCATACGTCGACTTTGTGACTTGTATGCTGTTTGGACGGGCTGTGTGAATAAACGAATCTGAGTTACACCTTATCAGGACTTCAGCATCGGGGCTGAATCAAATACTGATAACGAAAAACACCAACATCGAACTGAGTGTAACATTTTGGGGGTCAAGCCGCGATTCACGCCATAGCCAAGGGTTCAACTGCTACAACAAGCGAGTCAACGTTACGAGAGGCAGTCATCGAGGGTAGCCGCCAACGAGTTGCGTCGAGAGGGGCCAACATACTGGGACTACATCACCGATAGGTTCGGGTTGACTGCAAGGGCGTGTAGTCGCTGAAGAGTTGCTTCGTGAGCGAACAACAAATCGGGACTACGTGGCTGCCGTAAGACTACGTCGAAGGACAGTCTCGGAGCTACATCGCCAGTGTTACAGAGAGCGGCGAGCGGACGTCGCGTCTACTTCAGCACAGGAGCGTGTACATCAACACCAGCGTGGTGCAGCGTCGCATACGACGAGGACAGCGGGGCCTACGTCAGCGAAGGCGACTAGTGACAAGCATCAGCGCTACTGCAGAAAGCGTGCTGTTCTAGAACAGTCTAGAAAGGTACAGCACAGTCAAGAACTTTCCAGAAAAAAAGAACTCTACAGTCAAGAACTTTCTAAAAAATTTTCCAGACAAGAACTTTCCAGAAGCATCAAGATGGCTGACTTCTGGCAGAAAGGGATTGCACTGAATCTCAAAGGCAAGCAGCTGACGGAGTACGTCAAGTCTCAGGAGAGAATACGAGAAAGAGAATTAGAAGAGCAGCGTCGCCGAGAAGACAGAGAAGAGCGGCGTCAAGAAAGAGAAGAGCAGCGACGGCGTGAAGAAAGAGAATTAGAGGAACAGCGTCGGCGTGACGAGATGGAAGAGAGACGACTAGAAGCTGATCGTCAATACCAGCTAGAGTTGGCGCGTATCCAAAACAATCAGCATGCGCCACAAGTCGTCAGCGACCACATGGCTCCAAAATTGCCAGCCTTCGTCGACGGGAAGGACCAGATCGACAGTTATTTGGCGAGATTTGAAAGGTTTGCCAAAAGCTCTAACTGGCAACCTCAAGACTGGGCGATTCGACTAAGTGCACTTCTGACGGGAGAAGCACTCGACGTCTACACCAGATTGTCGGACGATGACGCTAAAGACTACGACGTCTTGAAAGAGGCCCTATTGCAGTGCTACAACTTTACAGAGAAGGGCTACCGTAAACGCTTCCGTGAATGCCGGCCCAAGTCAGACGAAACGCCAAAGCAGTTTGTGGAACGCCTGTCGTCATATCTACACAAGTGGGTGGAGTTATCAGGCGAAAGGAAGTCTTACGACAGTCTCCATGACCTGATCGTGAAGGAACAATTTCTCAATGCCTGTCACAAGGACCTAGCGACCCACTTAGAAGAACAAAAGCTGCAGACGCTTAAAGAGGTGACTGAGGCTGCTGAAAGATATCTTATCGCTCATGGGAAAACCCTGGGGCCACCCAGCACGACGAAACATTTTCAGAAGACTGGAAACCATGGGAACCAGATCCAAGGGAGCCAGACGAGCCAGAGACAGACGGACTCCACCCCACCTCCCAGGGAAGGGCATTCAAGAGGCTGTTTCACCTGCAACGCTACAGACCACAGAGCAGCTAACTGTCCTCAAAACAAAAGTAGCGGACAGCGGAGCAGTACGGACAATTCAGCGGCGGGCAACCGGCAGAGGCGGTTCTCCAATCAACGGCAAAACAGTAGATCTGACCATCAAGTGTGCGGCGGGAGCGTCATTCTTCCGAGTGAGACCAAGCGCACAGCTACCCCTGCGGACGTGCAAGAGTGCATGACCGATGGCCAACTTCTCCTTGCCAACGGAAAATCCATCCCCGTCGTCGCCAGCGCAGCTGTGACCGTACAGAACATGCCTGTTTCCAAGGGACGCGTCGGAAATTATGAAATGACTGTCTTAAGAGACTCTGGCTGTAGTGGGGTCATCGTCGGAGAAGACCTAATCGCTAAAGAACAGTTCACTGGCGATTCAAAATGGACACTCATGGCCGACAGCAAATGTGTAAAAGCGCCAGTTGCAAAAAATCATGTCAACACCCCTTTCTACATAGGCGAAGTCGAAGCGGTTTGCCTGAAGAAGCCGCTGTATGATTTGATGATCGGGAATATCGACGGCGCGAGACGACCCGACGACCCCGATCCGGAGTGGAGTCCTGCCTCAACTCAACACGTCGAAGTTGTGGAGGAGGATCCATTGCCGTTTCCCGATGGAGACCTTACAGAGCTGCTACGGGACAATGTGGTTACTCCGGCTCAGCCCTGCCGACCAGAGATCGTCGGTGCTGTTACAACCAGGGCCCAGGCCAAGAGAGACAAGACGTCTACGCCACTGAAGGTCGCCGACAACTCTAAAGCTGCCATCGTGGACAGAGATAAGCTGATCCAGCTCCAGGAAGCTGATAGTACTTTAAACAAGTACAGGAACCGCCAAGACCACGTGACCAAGGGCAGTGGTACGGTCTATTTCGAGGTGAAGGCCAAGATCCTGTACAGAATCTTCCAGCACCCGAGGGTCAACGGAGGTAAACCACTACGTCAAGTCTTGGTACCGTTACCCCTAAGGCGCCAGGTGATGGAGGTAGCGCATGACTCAATCATGGGAGGTCACCTGGGTATCAAGAAGACGTCGGATAGAATCCAGGCGGTGTTCTACTGGCCAGGACTTCATGCGGACGTCAGTCGTTTCTGCCGATCATGTGACATTTGCCAGAAGACCATACCTCGAGGAAGGGTCCCGAAAGTGCCTATGCAGAGGATGCCTCTGATCGACCGACCTTTCAAGAGGGTGGCCTTAGACTTAATCGGCGAAATAAGACCTCCGAGTGAAGAAGGTCATCGATGGGTACTGACTTTAGTGGACTATGCGACACGGTACCCGGAAGCAGTGCCTCTGAAGAAGATTGACACTGAGACTGTTGCAGAGGCGCTGGTGGACATGTTCAGCAGACTCGGAGTGCCTGAAGAGATCCTGACAGACCTCGGGACGCAGTTCGTCTCTGACTGCATGAAGGAGGTCAACAGACTGCTGAGCATCCGGCATTTGACTACGACACCCTACCATCCGATGTGCAACGGGCTTGTCGAAAAGTTCAATGCTACGCTGAAGTCCACCTTGAAGAAACTGTGCAGCGAGCAGCCCAGACAATGGCATCGCTACATCAACGCCTTACTTTTCGCCTACAGAGAAGTACCGCAGGAGTCCACCGGCTTTTCTCCGTTCGAGCTGCTGTACGGAAGAACCATCCGAGGGCCGATGCACATCCTAAAAGAACTGTGGACGAAAGAAGTAGACACCCCAGAGGTGAAGAACAGCTACCAGTACGTGTTTGAGCTACGGGAGAAGCTGGAGCAGACTCTCGAGATAGCCAGAGAAAACCTGAAGAAGTCCCAAGACTGTGGAAAGCACTACTATGACCGTAGGGCTGTGAACAGGAAGTTTAAACCTGGCAACAAAGTGCTGGTGCTGCTACCTACCGATCATAATAAGTTGCTGATGCAGTGGAAAGGCCCGTACGAAGTGGAGACCGTGGTGGGGATCAACGACTATAAGGTGAAGGTCGGCCAGCATTCCAAGATATACCACGCCAACCTCCTTAAGCTGTATGTGGAAAGGCCATCAGAGACTGTGCACGCGGCCACAGCAGCTGGGACCGACGACAGCTTTGACAGCGAAGAACTGTTGGAACTGGGAGACTTCCACAGCAAAGAAGGCATCGATGATGTTAAGCTAGGACCAAGCTTGACGGAAGGTCAAAAGATGGAGCTCAAGGACCTTATGGGCGAGTTTCCCCACAACTTCAGCGATGTCCCTGGCTCTACAACTTTGGTCGAACATGAAGTCCACACCCAGACCTGGAAGGAGCACCTGCAGACCTTGAGGGAGCCGTTCCACCGTCCCGCAGAAGCCAACCTGACCGTGAGACCCAGCAAATGCATCCTGGGAGCTGACAACGTCGACTGCATCGGACATCCGATGGAAGAAGGAGACAACGGAGGACGCACTGATTCCAGGAAAGCCCACGTGATCGTCGTCTTTGACCCTGGGCCGATGACAACCGTAACTGACGAGGGCGCCGTTTCCTTGCGGTTGAAACAACATTGACTGTGTGGAGAACATTGGCAATATCTAAACAGATTTGAAGATGAAAACCATTGACTCTGTATGAATGAACTGAGAACGTTGATAGTGTTCAGACAGACTGAAATAAGTTTTAATTCTGAACTTTGTTTGTGCATTACGTTTCAACGTTGTTGAAAGAAATTAGGTAAATTTCTTCTTGAGTGGGGGGTTATGTTACGTTGAAACGCGAATGATAGTATGGCTGAAGCGTGTACGATAGATCTAATCGTTTCGATTTGCAAAGTATTCAATAATGGAGTTTATTTACCTTTGATTTGAGTTTGCATTGTTGTTAGGAGAGGCTTTGTATAACGTTGATAATTTGCTCTGGTCGATATTACTGTAGAAGTTTCTGGATCTGAGTGTTTACTTTCTATAGAAACTTCCCGATACATGTCGAAGCAAGAGGTTGTTCCAGAAGGAGAAATAATAATGTATGACGTAAGTCAGTGATGACGATCTTTTATTCGATTGGTGGCAGTGCGTCATTTCTACGGTATTCGAAATCTTTCCGGAAAAGAGAGAGGTTATTTAATCGTGTGCCGAGAGATGGTTGATAGAGAGAGAAAAGCTGTTGATAGTGATTTGGAAAGTTGCTGTGAAAGTTGTTGAGTTGAATTGAGAATTGTATGCAGTTGTTGGTGTGTGCTGAATAAAAGTGGAAAACTTCATACGTCGACTTTGTGACTTGTATGCTGTTTGGACGGGCTGTGTGAATAAACGAATCTGAGTTACACCTTATCAGGACTTCAGCATCGGGGCTGAATCAAATACTGATAACGAAAAACACCAACATCGAACTGAGTGTAACAGGTGTGCGAGGTCATAATAGGAACTGCACTCGGCTAAAGTAGTATCGGTAAACAGTCTCTATGCTAGTTGGCGATTGAAGCTTTCTACCAGACCTTGAGATCTATGTAACTCCAAAATTCCTCTTCATATTGAAACATTATGTTTTAATAACAATAATTCATTGCACACTTAATTCTGATCCATCGTCACACTGAATTAGTCTGGGACTTATAAGAGGGCCTCTAGAATAAATTGTATCTAATGCACTAGAAACCTCTCATTCACTTTTGGTTGTAAGAGGTTCAGCATCTTTATACCTCGAAGCAAGATCAATAACAGTTAGGGCATACTTGAATTTCTTCTTTCGTATTTTCTCATGAGGAAGATACAGCAAGTCCATTTGATGGGTGTCATTAGGCTTAGCGTTTTCAATTGTAGGTCTTATTATTTTCTTCGGGGGCGGAAGATATATTTTCCATACAGCTTGTTTAGATAACCATCGTTTAACAATGTTTTCTGGCAGTCCTGTCTTTTTGTGTTAGTTTACCAACGGTCGTTTTTCATTTCGAATACCCTGATTCAGAATAATATACCTGTGAAGAAGTAGTCATATTTTATTCAGATTTAAATTTTGTAACCAGGTAATAAAACACCACCATTCCTAATACAATTAAAATTAATTCTCCAGTCTCTAATCTTGCAGGCGCTATTTCAGGTGTGTAGTAATCAGATAACACAGGTTGTTTTAACCTTCGGTACACGTTGCTATTTTATATCTTATTTACCCATCGTGTGAAGAAAATAACCCATATCACACAAAGAACAGAATAGTCACATTAGTACATCGTTTGAAGAAAACTACCCATAGAGGAAACGTAAATAAAGAGTCCAAAAAATATGCAGCAGTCTCTTTCTGTTATATATATATATATATATATATATATATCTATATATATATATATCTATATATATATATCTATATATATATATATATATATATATATATATATATATATATATATATATATATATATATATATATATATATATATATATATATATATATATATATATATATATATATATATATATATATATGTGTGTGTGTGTGTGTGTGTGTGTGTGAAAGAGAGAGAGAGATTGTCTGGTAGACTATACACATATAGGTATACAATTCAACTCGGTGTCATTTTATTAAATTCATAGGATTTTAAGGACATCTTTAGCAGGACTTCTAGAAAATCTCATTATTTTGCTACTGTCACCTTATTCTGACGCTGGTAATGCTGAAAAAATAAATGAAAGAAAATATTTTTAAAAAACACTCCATGCATGTGAGTCACAAATATAATTATGAAAATGGTGTTACAGCCAATTATAGTATTAATGCAATACAGATATTCAATTATTTTTTATAGGGCGCTAACTGGATTCTGTTTTTCAACCTGTCTGACGTTCAGTTGCGTGATAAGAAACAGGAATTTTCACATGCCATATACCCAATACAGCTCTACACTGACATAGTTATAAATAGTGCCAAGGAGTCCATTCCACAAACTTCATCAAAGCCTCATACACTTAAAAAATACTGGTTTGATGATGAATGTTAAAAACTTCAGCAAACCCGTATTTGTATCCCGCTGCCATTCTCTCATCTTTTGTCTATGTCTGATCCGTAAGTGTACAAACGGCTGTAAATATTTATACTGTTTTTCTTCTTGGGCCTAACCGGGCATATAAATAGCTGTGAATAGGTTTTTGCTATTCTATTTTCTGTCTTTTTTGTCATTTGTGTACATAGTTGTAAATAGTATATTTTCGTCTTTTTTGTAATTTATGTACATAGTTGTAAATAGTCTGTACCTTTACTGTCCCGTCTTTTGGTGTATTGTAGTAAAAGTGATGTTTCATCGAGTGCATGTATTTATATGTAATGACTATGTAAAGCGTGGTGAGTCTGGTCATAGGCTGGAGTACCCGCTATATAAAAATCCGTTATTATTATTATTATTATTATTATTATTATTATTATTATTATTATTATTATTATTATTATTATTATTAAAAAAGCTTTAAAAATTATGTATTTTCATCCAAGCTATGAAAATAAACAGAACCACCAACGTTTGTGAGCCCAATGTCGACAGCTCTTCAAACGTAAGAGTAGAGAATCGTGGAGAAGTTTCTGCTCCACGCTAAATTCGAAAGCAAAACTGTCGAAGGTTTGGAAAGTGATCCGCAAACTCAAAAATAAAAGTAACAAACTGTTGAGCTCATGCCTTAATGTTCGTGGGGACATAATCAGAGATACAAAAACAACAACTAGTAGTTGATCTTTAGGCCTCTTCTTTTGCTGCAAATTCTTCCTCTAAAAACTATTGTGTTTCTTTTCAAACTATTGAAACACGTAAAGAAAAACAACGGTTAAATTTTACCTTTGACAATTCTGAAGACTACAACATTTTGTTCTCATTAGTTGAGCTTGATGATGCCATTAACAAAAGTGCAGATTCAGCAGTTGGATGATGTGCACTATCGATTTATTTATTTATTTTATTTAATCGTTCTTATATAGCGCTTTTCCAGCTCAAGAGCTGCTCAAAGCGCTGGCCGATACAGGATCTAACTCAAGGCGCCCGAGACGCCCACCCGCAGCCTTTGGGCGCATGGTCTGACGCCCGGACAACTGAGCACAATCCTGGGCAGCCAGGGATGGGGGAGAAGGACCTAGGTGCATGCTGGGTGTTTTCTTGTCACCGGCACTCACCCGTCTAGGACATGAGCGTCAGGATCTTTAAAGTCCGTTATGATGGAATGTATGCGATACAGACTAGACCTCGGTTTATACTCTCATCCGAAGGACGATTTCTACATTTAACAAGGTACTCACATTTTCAATCAGATTTGGATCAGTGGCAACTTTTCTCCCTATTGGAGAAAGGCCATTATTGTTCCCATCCCTAAACCTGGCAAAGACCATACTAATCCAACAAACTACAGACCAATAGCCTTAACGTCCTGCTTATGCAAGAGGCTGGAAAGAATGGTTTATTCTCGTTTACTGTGGTATATCAAAACCAATAATATATTATCCAACACTCAGTGTGGCTTTCGAAGTGGCAGAAGTACTGTTGATCACCTGGTGCGACTAGAAACTTTTATCCGTAACGCGTTGGTCCAGGGTGAACATGCCGTTGCCATCATGTTTGATTTGGAAAAAGCATACCATACCATATGGAAATATGGCTTTCTTTCAGATTTGCAAGAAATGGGACTGAAGGTACATTTACCTCTGTTTATATCCAATTTCCTAACGGACAGAAATTTTCAGGTTAAGGTTGGAGGATCTTTATTAGATATGAGGGAACAGGAGATGGGGGTACCTCAGGGTAGTGTCTTGTCTCTCTTGCTGTTAAATATTACCCCTTGGGGTCATGAGCAATCTTGCCACTGTAGATTGTTCTAACCTATAAAGGGAACAGTGAAAGCCCCAGTTGAAAACCTGTCTTGCCTTTGTAGGCATGACAGATTCACTGCGGCAACAGTACCCCCGTTGGAGTGCCGGGGGTTTCAGTATAAATAGTATCCCCACTTTATGGAAATTTAGTGCTTTAAATTCCCACTGTTGCTATCTTCCTCATATACTCTTTTCCATTCCTGCTCTGTCCTATCACTCTGCTATACTATCTTCTTCTTCGCTAGATCAATGACCTACCTTTTTTCTTGAAAACTCTTCCTGGACAAGACTCCTTGTTTGTGTATGAGGTCTGTTGGATCAGCTTGGGAGTGTTGGACGCTTTCTGCTGGGTGGTCACTAGGGCTTCCTATGATGTTAGTATTTAGCAATATAGGCATTTTATATGTATATGTTTCGTTGATGATTTGTAATGATGGTTGTATTCTATTTTGTTTTTGTAACCGGGGGTTCGCGTTGTTGAGGTAAACCCTCAGCCGTCCCCCGCGTGGGATGTCTTTATTGTAAAGTGACTGGCCGGTGGAGGGCGTTCAATTTTCCCACTAGGGTTGTTTCAGCAGATCTTTTATGCGGATTGGGGGTTGTCCGGTCTTGATTTGGCTCGGAGGAGTCCGCTGGACCTAAAGCAACAATCAATCAATCAATCAATCAATGCTGTTAAATATTAAAATAAATAATATTGTTCGTTCAGTGAAACGGGGAATTGACAATTCTTTGTTGATGATTTTGTATTAGTAGCCAAGGGTAAAACCTTGGCATCTGCAGAACGTCAGCTACAGTTATGTGTCAATGCCGTTGAAGACTGGGTATTACAAAATGGTTTCAAATTTTCTGAAGCAAAAACTGAATGCATTCACTTTTCCAAGCACCGGGGAATTATTCAAGATCCTAATATTACTCTCAATAAAACTCCAATAAAGACGGTCCAACAAGTCAAAGTTTTGGGTATCTTTTTTTAATTAAAAGTTATCCTTCCTTCCTCATCTGAAAGTTTTGAAAACTAAATGTCAACAGGCCTGCAATTTGCTCAAGGTTATCAGTAGTGCAGACTGGGGAGCTGACAACAAAACGTTATAGACTACGGTAGCATTGTTTATGGTTCTGCTAGAAAGTCTTATCTTAAAATGTTACATCCAGTTGCTCATCAGGCACTACGCATTGCTTTGGGTGCGTTTCGCACCTCCCCTTGTGAAAGCTTTTATGTGAAAGCTAACGAACCTCCGCTGGAACTGAGGTGTATAAAATTATCACTGAATTACTATTAAAAATTAAAAATTGATCACATGAATCCCACTTATGACTGAGTTCTCAACCCAGATTTTGTGCAGAAATTTGAGGCCACACCGAATGCAATCCTTCCGTTTGGCATCAGAATGCAGGCTCATTTGAATAAAGCAGACATCGATGTTGTTTCCATCAACGATGATGAGCTGATGGACTGAAGCTCCTCCATGGAAATTACGTAACCCAAACATTAACTGGCAATTGTCCGCTTTCCTCAAAAACAATACATCTGAAACTGTTTATAATAATCTTTATTTGGAACAGTGTTCTTTGTACCCAAAATATGAAAAACGTTTTACAGACGGGTCAAAGAAAGGAGACTCTGTTGCTGCTGCGTCGGTCTCTGGGAGACACCTAGACCAGCGTCTACCTGATTTTTGTTCTGTTTAAATAGCTGAGCTCAAGGCAATCCATCTAGCTCTGAAGCAGGTTTATCAATCCAAAAGAACCTCATTTTTAATCATGTCTGATTCACTGTCAGCACTTCAGGCTCTTCCCACGAGAAAGTTATCGCACCTTTTTCAGGCAGAGATCCATGACCTCCACACACAACATACTTCTGAGGGTAAAAAGATAGTTTTTATGTGGGTACCTGGTCACATGGGCATCCGCGGCAATATTGCAGTGGGCAAAGGGGCTAAAGAAGATCTGCATCTCAATTTCCCTTCAGAGATTTTCCAGTTTGTTCCTTATAAAAATATAATGCAGTATGAAGTTTTCTACCCACAATGTGTGGCGAAGGATAATGGAGGTAGTGTTTTACCAGTAAATATATAATGTTAGTGCAAAGCTTCGTCAACATCTTCGAATGTTTTAATAGCATGACCTTCTTATTTCATTCTTTTATTAACGACATGAAGCTGCAATAGTCTGTTTTTCTCGTATTCGGCCTGATCTTGTGATACTTGTTCCATTGCTAAGTTGGGACGTTTAGATTCTTCTTTGCCATCTAGTTTAGAGAACAAATAATTTGATCCTGAAAAAGCTAAAGCGTTGACAGCCAAGAATAATAGCAACGCTAGCTAAATTTTAATTAGTTTTTAAATTTGTGTTCTTGTTAAAAATGAATTACGACGACTTGCTCACCAGGAAGCTATTTAATTTCAATTTTCAAAATAAGGCCACCGACCTGTAGACACGGGGTTAATCACGTGCCACCAATACAAAAATAAAACAGAAATATCAAAAATGCATAAACCAACAAAACTGAAGTGTTATGTACCTACTTAAATAATAGTCGGGCTGTCCTACAGTATTACCAAAGCGTTAGAATACTGTTCTCTTTTCTTCATCGAGTAAAATATATACATGGCCACATCTCTTGTAATGTCCGAATTTTCATTTGATACTAAATATTTTACCACAGACTGGCAATTCCTCGTTACAGTCAAATATTTAGACAACTATTTAGTCCTCAAATCATCATACATCTTGCAACTGAAAATAAAATGAGTCTCATCTTCAACCTCATCACAAAATGTACACAAAGGGCTAACCACAGTATAACGTTGGTTTACTTTTAGATCATTTAACCCCAAGCGAAATCTTGTAAAAATGTGACGTACTGTGAGGTTTTCTATCCATAATTTGTAGCCAAGGTTAATAATAAAGTAGACTATGTATAGTATGCAAAATGCGAACAGTATATGAATTTTCTTTTTTAAAATCCGGGCTATTCTGTCATAATGTTATGCATTTTCTACGTTTGAAAACTATATGCTGGGTTTTTAAAAACAAAAACAATGTTCTGCTTTTCCAAAGTTTCGAAGGTTAGTGGAACACGTTTGAATGGCTGCCATGTTGATTACAAAAGGAATGGGAAAAGATAGGTGTAACAGCAGAAATAGTGACGACAAAAATGTAGGAAATTAGCTTAGCGAAACATAGATACCATCGAATGAAACTGGACGTTAATACAACAGTTATCTAAAAAGCAGCCAACACATGTCAAATTAACTTCCTTGAGACAGTCACACCGCCAACCGTTCCGATACCATCTAACAGACTTAGCGATCCAAGACTAAATAGCATACTTTGGTCAAAACTGACCATAACTTCGTCTTTGTTAGCTAGCCTACTTCACTGTGACCAGAGTCATTGAGACACTAAGTAGCCTAGGCTCAGCTTATAGCGATTATATCTATCAGCCACTCTACCCCTGACACTCCACTTCAAGGATAATTATGCGTGTCTAGTGAATAGGGTAGGGGGCGGGAGAAAATATTCATAATAAAACGATTAAAGGTAAAGGTAGGTAGTCCCATAGCCTTGTGGCCGTAGGGGAGCGTGATGTTGGAGATCACACTTATCTTGGGCCAGCGTAATGAGGGTGATGCCCAACTCTCTCCCTCGCTGCTTTACCTTCCCCACCCTCAAGAGAGTAGGTACTCAATCACAGTTGAGTCAACTGGGGGCGTTGTTGTTTGTCGCTTCACACCTTAGCGGTCACCCATCCAAGTGCTAACCGCACCGGACGGTGCTTCACTTTCGACACAGTAGCGAGTGCTCCAACCACTGCACTATCCGACACCCCTATAAAACGATTAATCCCGTATATACGAGATTGACGAAAACGAGAGCTAAACGATTGGTCAGAAGACTACTAGGAACTCTTGCCTATCTTTGGGGACCAAATCTCAGCTGGTCAGTCGCAAACAAACTGCCCAGCTGTGAGGGTCGACCAAAGGAACAAACTGCAGTGTCCGTCTGTCTCCATCTCATCTAGAGAGTGCTAGAGACGTAAAAGACGATTTCACGAGTCCCAGAGTCTACAAGTAAGATAACACTAGTAGTTTTGATATGTGTATGTTTATTGTATATTGATTGCCATGTATTGATAATATGTTCTTGATATATATAGTTACAGAAACAGATTATTGTTTCTGAGACAGTATGCATGTGGTTTGATGTATCTTAGCCTTAAGATTCGAATCGAATTGTGCATATGGGAACCCTGCAGGTGTCTGATGCTATAGACACTCTGCAAAGGAGACCGCACACTTATAGCTAACGAGAATATTGTAGCCAGAGCTCCGACTTTTACAGGTCGGCTCTGGGATCATAAGGTTTGTGGAGACGAACGCCTGACCTTCGCTCCCGTGGCACCAAAGGAGAACAATCAAGAGTCTACCTGGCCATGTCCGAACCCCACAGCTACAAGAACGACCCGACTCACCTCCAGAGTAGACAAGTCACCCGCAAATGCCATCTGAGTTTTACCCTCGAGAAAACCTAGAAGACAACTAGAATATTTAGTACACTACGAACAGTGAAAATCGTAACCGCAGTTAGCAAATGATGAAGGAAACCTGCTAAAGAACCTTCCCAGCTCTTTGAACTATATTACTTATTCATTTACCGGTTAATGCAGAAAGGTTAAAGTTTGTGTTGAATATATAAAAAGTGAAATTACATACATACGACTGGTGTCATTCTGTTTGCATTGTTGTGTAGCTATTAGTTTTCTTCTCTCGAGACATAATAATCTAGTCTTTTGATTAGTCATCCCGGTTCTCAAGTTGAGCCAAATGATACTAAGATTCCCGAGAACAAATATAAATTTTATGTGACCAAAGTGCCGTGATCTGTCTCTCACACAACTTTCGGAATTCTGGTAAAAGAACGATCGATAGTGGTAGCACATCGCCCATCTATCAATAAGTCTTACCCCCTAGTAAGATAAACGTATCTTCCCCAGAATATCATCACAATAGGCCTATATCAAAAGCTGTCGTCGTACATTGATACAATTAATGACTTATTTCCAATGACTTTTAAGTTGTTTATAGGCTTTTCGGAGAGTTTTCACCTCAACAAAGTAGATGTAAAAAGCAGTGTATGATCATACTACTTAGTGTAATCCTATCCTATCCTATCCCGTAACTCGGAGGTCGTAGGGGCACCACAGATGATCGTTTAACCAGCGTACTCCATCTTTCCTATACTTTGTGAAAAGGATTTACAAAATGGCTTAAGATTCACCTTTCAGTTTCATTACGACTGCCTATGTTTAACTTTCTTGTCTCTAACAGCGAGCGCCTGTAGCTGAAGCATGAACCTTGTTGAGGGCATCGTAAGGTACACATGTACAATGAATAGGCCTACATGACAACTGGGCGGTTATGTAACTGTTCCAACAAAACCCATTGTTCTAATTATCAGTTATAATCTATATTGCCAGTCGTTGTCAGTCACTTTATCAGTCACTATCATACACTGAAGCGCCGTCATCGCAGCCTATGATCAAACGAAATAAATTACCATTGTGCATGAGCCTGTCCTGACCTACATACTTTTTTGCGTTAAGTGCAATATTTACAACTAGAAGTGCTGTTGACTGAGCTAGTCTAGGTCGAATTTCAATTCGATGGCAGCTTGTCATAGCTACAATTAAAATAAAACTGCGAAGTCACATCTTGCGTTGTTCATTCTGCAGTTTTGCGCTAAAGGTACAGAGAGTACTGCAAAGTCTCAGGTATTTATTTAGAGCAGACGCACTCCTAGCTTCCAAAGTGTCGTCTGCAAAGCGTTTGCGACCTTCATTTCGTCAGCACTTTTGCAACGGGTAAGTGTAATTGCTAGGTGCTGTCTATGTAGTTTTATTGTTGTTTTTTTTCATCGAGTAGGCGCCTAAAATCAGTTCCTCTTCTTCTTCTTCTTGGATTGAGCAGAACAGTCAGTACGTTGATTCATTTTTTCAGTTCTACTGTAGCGTTCTCGTTGTTTTCAGTCAAGTCAGTTCCGTGGTTTTGTGTTGTGTGTATGTTGGTGTTCTTCTTCTTGGATTGAGCAGCAACAATCAGTAGCACGTTGATTCATTTGCTGCTTTTGGATGTTACAAGGGGTTTGCGGTGTTTTTCCGTGGTGGTGTCAAAGAAGGAGATAAAAATATACAGTATACAGGACAATCTTGGCCTACTTGCTATATAAGCCGAGGCCCAAGTACCAGCCCCAGCACAGCCTAATGTTGTACCAGCCCCCCTCCCTCCCCCTACCAAAAAAAAATTAAAATATTTTCCTCTTCAAAGCAAATCTACTTGCTTTTCTTATCAGCCGTTCTAGTTACTGTGTTTATTTCTGGTTTCGATTCTCGAGTTGCGAACAAACATGGTTTTCTTTTTACAAAAAGTAATAGGCCTGCCAAAGTGCACTGGTCCTAAAGAAGTTGTTAGCGAAATACACGTATAGAGAACCTATTATCTGCTGTGTCATGTCTCCTTTAGCTTTGAGCTCTGTTTCGTCAGCAAGCGGACTAAGCGATTCCATACTATCGACTTATACAGGAAAGGGACAGTGGTGATTTTTTTTAGAGAAGAAATCTTCATTGTGCAACATATAGTCAGTCACTAGCTTCCTATTTTTCAAATTCTTTATCAATGGTCAATAACAGTCTTTTCTTTTTCTTCTTCTTCTTCTTCTTCTTCTTCTTGTTTCAACGAGTTTCGTTGCGTTTTCGATAGTTTAGCCTACTAGAGGTCGCAGAGTTCAAATTGGACCACAGTGTGCTCACTCTTTGTATAGTGATTTTATTTACTTGTTAATGTCTGGTAATTTATAGTTTTAAACTATAATATTCTGTCACAAAACAAGCATCCATATTTTTGGGCAGTGTCAGAAACCCTAAAATGTCTTAAAGTTGCTGGATATTTATGAGAAAATCTATCTATCTATCTATCTATCTATCTATCTATCTATCTATCTATCTATCTATCTATCTATCTATCTATCTATCTATCTATCTATCTATCTATCTATCTATCTATCTATCTATCTATCTATCTATCTATCTATCTATCTATCTATCTATCTATCTATCTATCTATCTATCTATCTATCTATCTATCTATCTATCTATCTATCTATCTATCTATCTATCTATCTATCTATCTATCTATCTATCTATCTATCTATCTATCTATCTATCTATCTATCTATCTATCTATCTATCTATCTATCTATCTATCTATCTATCTATCTATCTATCTATCTATCTATCTATCTATCTATCTATCTATCTATCTATCTATCTATCTATCTATCTATCTATCTATCTATCTATCTATCTATCTATCTATCTATCTATCTATCTATCTATCTATCTATCTATCTATCTATCTATCTATCTATCTATCTATCTATCTATCTATCTATCTATCTATCTATCTATCTATCTATCTATCTATATCTCAACCTGTCGAGCCGTAAAAAAAAAGAGTGATGGTATCATGGAGGATCTTAATTTGATAATAACTTCAATAGAATAGTTTGGGTAAGTGCTAGAAAAACCGCTGTTAGCTATCCTATCCTAACCCGTAACTCGAAGGTCGTTGGGGCACCATAGATGATCGTTTAACCAGCGTACTCCATCTTTATCTGTCCTCAGCAACCCTCATGGCCTCGCTCAGTGTCAAACCAGTCCATTCTCGAATGTTGTCCTCCCACCTCTTTTTAGGTCTCCCTCTTCTTCTGCCTTCTTGCATCGTGCCTTGCAGGATGGTCTTTGCAAAGCCTGATGCTCTGGTGACGTGGCCATACCATCGGAGTTTCAGTTTCTTCACCACTGTGAGCAGGTCATCATGTTGTCCAGTGGCTTGTGTGATGGTCTGTCGGACTTCGTTGTTGGTGATGTGCTGGGTATAGGAAATACCCAGAAGTCTTCTGTAGCACCACATCTCCATGCTTTGTATTCTTAGTTGTAGATCTGCTGTGATGGTCCATGTTTCGCAAGTGTATAGGAAGATGGAGATAACAAGGGAGCGCAGCAGTCTTACCTGGAATGTAAACTGATGGTCCTATCTTTCCTAATGGGCTTCAATCTTGTCAGTGCAGCAGTTGTTTGTGCGATCATGGAGAGGACTTTCTGTCGGGACCCATTGTCTGATACAAAGGTTCCTAAATATTTGATGTCCTTGTTGATGCCGTTGGTGTTGTTGGCCATCATTTTGGTCTTCTCTGCACTTATTTCCATTCCAAAGGCTCTGGAGGTAATGTCAAGCCTCTGTACCAAGTTCTGTTCAAGTTCTTGTTCCTCTCCAGCCAATCCATCAACGTCATCAGCAAAACGGAGGCTGGAGATTGCTCTACCCTCTGTTCTGACTGTGCCTTCGTGATCAGCAAGGCCATCCGATATTATGCGCTCTAGGAAGATGTTGAAGAGTGTTGGAGGGAGTAGGCATCCTTGACGCACGCCGATTATTGTTCTAAACCAGTTCCTTATGGCGCTGTTGTGGAGGACTGGTAGCCTTGTCATACTGGCTTTTGACGAGATCGTGGTCTCTCCCGATGTCTGCTCCTGGAAAAGTGCGTGTCCTGCCGGTGTTGATGCTTGAACTGAAGCGTGTCTTGACTGTGATGTAATGCTCCCCGTTGGAACCGTGCCATGTCCATCGTCTGGATTTTTTGTGGAGATCAAGCGTGTTTGCCAGTATCAGATTGTTGTATCTGGCAAACTCCAAAACTCTCAGACCCCTGTCATTAGCCTTGTTGTTGCGGTGGGTCCCACATGTGTCTCCCCAGTTGTGGTGCGCATCTTGGCCAATTTTGGCATACCAGCCGCCTTGCACTATGACTAGGTCCTTCTTCGCCACTTGTACAAGGTTAGCCTGTAAATGTTTATAGAAATCCTCGACTTCGCTGTCGTCATAATTTGATGTTGGGGCATAGGCTTGGTTGATGGTGATGTTGAAAGGGGCTGCTCTCAGACGTATGGTAACGAACCTATTGGAGACTGGGCGGCAATCCATGACAGTGGCTAGAATGTCTTTGTAAACGAAGAAACCAACGCCGTATTCGTGCCTGTCATATCTCCCGCTGAAATAAAGCTTGTGGCCTTTGTCGGTCTTTGTTTCACCAATGCCTTTCCAGCGCAGTTCACTGATATATAAAATGTTCCATCGATACGGTCCAGCTCGTGGGCCAATTCTTCAAATGTTCTCTCCGCAGTTAGGATCCTAACATTTCAGGTTCCTATGACGATGTTGTCTCTCGTACGAATCCTGCTAAGTTGTCCATCAGTAGCACACTTATCATCTACGTCCTGGTGGCAAACGGAAGGCGCGATCACTGTTGACCCGAGCGTCGACCTATCCAGTTTGGAATGAGTAGTTCTTTTCATCCTATGGTGTGTCTTGGGCAAGAAAGACCTGGCAGGGCCCAATCCTCTCCAGGCTGTTGGCCAGAGCCCAAATCCACGAGTACAATGTGGCTCGCCTTGGCCCCGAGCACGTGGTCGTTGAACCTGTAGTAACATGAGGTTCCTCCATCCTGGCCGGTGACCTCTGAGTAGAAGACCTTGGCCCAATGATGCCGTGCTGACATCACCCCTGTTAGTCGCCTCTTACGACAGGCCGGGAAACGTTGGGTCTATTCTATTCAGTGCCCGAACCTACAGCCGTTAGCTATTTCTATAATTTACAGATTAGAAAATTGCTCGCCCAGACAACACCAACAGAACAAATCAAAATTTTCTTTTAAATGTTAGTCACCGTGTCTTTGTATAGCTACAGGAGGACTATCATTTATAACACTGCAAGTATCATTTCTAGCTGGACCACTATTATTTTCACCATAGCAATAATCCTACCCCGGCTAGAGGACCTCCATTTCCAAAATTGCGGTAATCTGTTTTCCAGATAGAGGACCTCAGTATCCAGCAAGAAGACCAGATCAGGTATTTTAGCTCAAATATCTGAAGATATTTTTTGGGACAATGGGGATGGATAGCTAACAAATGCAATTGAGACATATTTTGGAAACCGTAATGCACACTAGTCAGAAAGTGCAACTGTGAAAGGTGTGGTTTTGACTGGCGGTGTGCGGCTGCATACAATCTTCATCTTTACACTACAGTTGCTCTGTCCTAAACATTATTACAGGTTGGGATGTATTGGTTGATATTTATACATAACGGTTGCGGAGGACAGGGAAAGATGGAGTATGCTGATTAAACGATCATCAGTGGTGCCCCTACGACCTCCGAGTTACGGGATAGGATACATAGGATAGGATTTATACATCACTTGTTCTCCTTTATTACTTTTTTTAAATGCCCCTTTTTTTCAAAATTAGAAATCTACCACCAAGCCTTCCAGTATATCTCCAGCATGGCCAGCATTCCTGCAGAGTCAAAACTGGCTCTTACATTCCTAGGGAAGTCCGGACTTCGTGTGTCCAATATCTGCCTGGGCTGTATGACCTTTGGCCCGAGTCGTGTAAGTACTAGACATGCTAGTTTTGATTTCGTTTTTGTTATCGCGTGGCCAGATACGTGCTCCTGTGAGTAAAAGAAAAATTGCAATGCACGTTTTATTGTGTAAATTTAAGTATTATATAGGTCTATTTTGCATATATTTATTTTGTGTGTGTGTGCTTTGAGTGTTTAGAAAGTGCGGCTGAGGTTGAGATTAACATTGCGCAACAAATCTTTTTTTTTAAAAAGTATAATTAACGTTAACACTAAAAGATTACTATTTGCTGGTATATTCATACATTGTGTGTGTGTGTGTGTGTGTGTGCGTGTGTGTGTGTGTGTGTGCGTGTGTTTCTACTTTTTGCGAAAATGTAAACTACTGTCGTGTGTGCGTAATATGTGCGAACATGTAATCTACATTCGTTTGTGTGTATAATATTTGCGAAAATGTCATCTACATTCAAGTGTGTGTGTAAGATTTGTGAAAATGTCCATCTACATTCATGTGTGTGTGTAAGATTTGTGAAAATATCATCTACATTCGTGTGTGTGTGTAAGATTTGTGAAAATATCATCTACATTCATGTGTGTGTGTAAGATTTGTGAAAATATCATCTACATTCGTGTGTGTGTGTAAGATTTGTGAAAAATGTCATCTACATTCGTGCGTTTGTGTAAGATTTGTGAAAAATTAATAATAATAATAATAATAATAATAATAATAATAATAATAATAATAATAATAATAATAATAATAATAATAATAATAATAATAATGGAATAATTATTATTATTATTGTTGTTTTTATTTTATTGTAATATTATGTTATATGTGTTGTAATGACAGGATGTACAATGGATGAATGCGAGTGGGTGCGCAATGAGTCACAATGTGAGATTTGCGCGATATAAGTACCATTCATTATTATTATTATTATTAAAAATGTCATCTACATTCGTGCGTTTGTGTAAGATTTGTGAAACATGTCATCTACATTCGTGCGTTTGTGTAAGATTTGTGAAAAATGTCATCTACATTCGTGCGTTTGTACTATTTTGGAAAATGTGTGTAACTCCCTGTGCGTACTATTTGCGAAAATGTAATCTACAGTTACCTGGTCCTGACTCAATGCGTATCAGCTTGTTTTTGGAGAGTTTTAATGTGGCTGTTTCTATGCCACCGGTTCTCGGCCTTTTGTGTCGGCTGACGCGTGATGAACGTATCGGTATATAAGGAAACTGGCGAGGTTACGTGTAAAGATACAAGCGCCTGTGCTTGATGACGCGTCACAGGCATAGGCGCTCGCGTGTCCAGATACAAGCGCCTATGGTGTAAACACAGGCGGCGGAAGCTGCTCAGGATTGGGGGGGGCACACACACATTATATTCACTGACATCAGGGCCAGACATGGGAAAAGTCGAGGGTGGGGGTTACAGATTCGGCGAAGGCGCGAAGCGCCGAGCCTTCTAGGGGGGTCCGGGGGCATGCTCCCCCGGAATTTTTTTTTTCAAGGATGCAAAATGGTGCAATCTGGTGCAATCTGAACCTTGAAAAAGCCATCTGTGATGGTCTGGGACTTTGAGCTTTTTGAACTGACAAACTCTGGGGTACAAAAATTATCCTCTGCCCCTCAAAAAAAACAACACCACACACACATTTATTTATCAGCAGAGATGTTTTGTATACTATTATTATTCACTACTTTTTGTTGATCGTTAACGGTATAAAGCTTTACCTTGTAGTTTATGAACATCACCGCCCTGCTTTCACTTAATTCAGTCTTGCTGCACTAGGTTCCTCGACATTAGTACCATTTGTGAATTGTATCTTCTGGCAAAACAGTTCACTGCCTCTTTGAAGTCAATATCAACATCCCTGTGCACTTTCAGTAAAGCAAGTCCATTGAGTCTCTGTTGCCCCATTGTAGAGCGCAGGTAGTTTTTCAGGTTGCGCAACTGACTGTTTGAACGCTCACACTCGGCAGTAGTGACAGGTAGGGTGCAAAGGTTCTAAAGCATGATGAACAGGTTGGGATAAAAAAAATCCCTGTCACAATGTTTCAGTGCTTCTGATGCCGTGGATGGGATGATAGCTGTCGCATTCTCAGCAGCACTTCGCCATTTGCAAACCCACCGTTGGTATTCTGCATTAAGGGTAGCGTTGTCTGGTAGGTCAGACTCCCACAACATTGCCAGCATCACCCCTTCTGGAACCTGCATGAAACCATCCTGGTTGTCTATTAAAGTGCTTGGCACCAGACATAGACCATCAACTGCTAGACCAGCATTTTTTAACCTCGAGTCCAATTCGGTTGACAGGTGTTCCAAGAAAGGAATGGCAATGCTAATCTTGAAATATTCTTCTGGAGTGGCCGCAGGTTGGTTGTCACGGAGAGTCTGTCGGAATGCTTGACGAGGAACAATAACACCAGTTGTCAAAGCATTTGCCATTTTGCTGACTTCTTCACTTGTAGTCGAGAAAATTGCTGATATTGAAAACGGTAGACTGCAAAAACTGACAGCAAATTAAAGTTTTCAAAACGCGACTGTGACGTGCACGATGTCGAAAACTGTCGGTCACTTTGATCTACGCTAAGGCTAACGATTATGACGCGTCGACAGGAAATGATGACGAAGGGACGAACTTCTCTCAATGATCAGAGGGTGATGATGATTATGATAAACACTTGTATTGCTTGATTCCATTTGAAGAAAAAAAATCCTTTGAAGCCCTGGCAAAGAAAAAAACAAACAAAAAACTCTACTCATTATTGGAGGGGGCAATATATAAGGCTGCCCCCTCCAACATTTTTCTAGGGGGGGCATGGCCCCCCGGCCCCCCCTGCCCCCCCTGCTTCCGCCGCCTGTGTAAAGGGATACGCTTATTTCAGGGCTTTCAATCAATAACGTGGAATAAATAATCTTTTCTACGACAATACGAGCTGGTGGAAAAGCTTGGTGGAAAAAAAAAGGCCCCAGACTGTCTTTAAATAATGTGACGACTGGTTAGTTTTAATTTAAATTATTTCATAAATAATGACGATGGTGGCCCCTATATTACACAGCAACCAGTTAAATCAGTTTAAGAACCGAACCTGCTTTGAGCTCGGGCCTATCAACGCATCAAAATAGAACGTAGAGCAAAATAATGCTCTTCATGGGTACACCAGTCCTCAGACCATAGTACAACAGTCCTGGCAATCCATCTCTCTCTCTCTCTCTCTCACTCTCGCACGCACGCACACACACACACACACACACACACACACACTCACACACTCACACACAAAGCAGGAACGAATGCTCTGACTGAGTACATTACATTACATGGTTATTGCTTTAGGTCCAGCGGACTCCTCCGAGCCAAATCAGGACCAAATCTACTGAGTACATCAGCTCTCCGCCTGGTACATCAGTACTGAATGACGCTATCAATCCGGCAAGTCACCGCAACCAGAAATAATTTTTTCCCCTCTAGATATCCCTGCCGCAACAGAGCTATTTCTCTCCTTCGGTACAAGATCGCACCTTATCAGCTCAAGACCACAGGCGCATGACATAGAGCGCTTTCTATCCTACTCCGCCCCCATCTTAAATCATCCCACACTCCGCAGCCACACATTTGTGTACTAAACCTAGATGCAAAACGTGCTTTAGACCACGAAAGCCGTTGAATGCTATTCTATTTTATTCCATTGAACGAGTTTTATTACCTCTTACTAGGAATTATGAAAGGCGTTAAACATTGCCCAAATAAATAAAAGACCTTCAGAAGTGAAATCCTATCCTATCCTATCCTGCCCGTAACCTGGAGGTCGTAGGGGCACCACAGATGATCGTTTAACCAGCATACTCCATCTTTCTCTGTCCTCAGCAGCCCTGATGGCTTCGCTCAGTGTCAAACCAGTCCATTCTCGAATGTTGTCCTCCACCTCTTTTTCGGTCTCCCTCTTCTTCTACCTCCCTGCACTGTGTCTTGCAGAATAGTCTTTGCAAGACCTGATGATCTGGTGACGTGGCCATACCATCGGAGTTTCCGTTTCTTCACCACTGTGAGCAGGTCATCGTGCTGTCCAATGGCTTGTGTGATGGTCTCTCGGACTTCGTCGTTGGTGATGTGTTGGGTATAGGAAATGCCCAGAAGTCTTCTGTAGCAACTCATCTCCATGCTTTGTATTCTTCGTTGGAGATGTGCTGTGAGGGTCCATGCTTCGCAAGCATATAGGAAGATGGAGATGACAAGGGAGCGCAGCAGTCTTACTTTGGAATGTAGACTGATGGTCCTGTCTTTCCAAATGGGCTTCAACCTTGTCAGGGCAGCAATTGTTTGTGCGATCCTGGAGAGGACTTCCTGTCGGGACCCATTGTCGGATACAATGGCTCCTAAATATTTGAAGCTATGCACTGTGTTGAGGGATTGGCCTTGGACTTTGATGTTCGTGTTGATGCCATTGGTGTTGTTGGTCATCATTTTGGTCTTCTCTGCACTTAGTTCCATTCCATAAGCTCTGGAGGTGGTGTCAAGCCTCTGTACCAGCTGTTCAAGTTCTTGTTCCTCTCCAGCCAATCCATCAATGTCATCCGCAAAACGAAATTGGAGATTGCTCTACCCCCTATACTGACTGTGCCTTCATGATCTGCAAGAGCATCTGACATGATGCGCTCTAGGAAGATGTTGAACAGTGTTGGAGAGAGTAGGCATCCTTGAAGCACACCGATTGTTGTTCTGAACCAGTTCCCGATGGCGCTGTTGTGGAGGGGACTGCACTGGTAGCCTTGTCATACAGGCTTTTGATGACTTCAATAATTTTAGGGCTGATGTTGTACACTTTCATTGTTGCCCATAGAGCTGCATGCCAGACTCGGTCAAACGCCTTCTTGAAGTCTATGAACACATGATATAGATGTTGTTGGTGCTGTAGGTATTTCTCACAGATTATTCTGAGGTTGAAAATCTGTTCAGTGGTACTTCGCCCTGCCCTGAATCCTGCTTGCTCTTCAGCTATGATTTGTTCAGCTTGGGGTTTCAACCTGTTGAGTATTATTTTCAGGAGGACCTTGCTGGGATGGCTGATGAGGCTGATGGTGCGGTAATTTTCACACTCCTGAAGGTTACCTTTTTTGGGAAGAGTGATGACAAGCGACTGGGTCCATGGTATAGGCCACTCCCCACTCTGCCAGATCTTGTTACAGATAATGGTGACGGCATCAATCATCGCTTCTCCTCCTGCTTGTAGCAGTTCCGCCGATATGTTGTCCACTCCCGCTGACTTCCCTTTCTTTAGCGATTGCGCTGCCGCCTCAACTTCTTCCCGGAGAATTGGGAGGATTTCTTCTTCTGTGTTTTCGGGACATGCTAGAACTGATGGGTCTCCATTTGGTGTATGGTTGTAAAGGTTAGAGCAGTACTCTGTCCATCTGTCCAAGACTTCTTGTTCTTCTGTAAGGCATATGCCAGACTTGCTTTGGATCGTGGAGACTTGTCAGCCGCTTCACAGTCTGGTAGGCCTTCTTGCTGTTGTTCTTGTTCAGACTGTTCTCTATTTCCTGGCATTGATCTTTGTACAGCCCATCTGTATTACCACAAAAGGAATTACTGCAGGCCAGAATCACATTTCAAATTCATATGCACTAATCCTCTTTCATCCATATTACACTCATCGTAAACAATCTCTCTCTCTCACTCACTAACCTTAACGGAACACTGTTTTGATGTCAAAATAACGGGGTCCGTCAAAAGAAAGTACGTAGAGGTTCAAGTGTATGTCAGAAAAAGGCGTTATTTAATTTGCTAATTGTTTATTCACTTGTTTATACTTTATATATCTATCTGCCATCTGCGTGTTGGCAGTTCTCTCTTCCAAACCAGCTGGACGAAGCAGCTGCACATGAAGTGATCAACCGCTATGTCGAGTGGGGAGGAAACTTCCTGGACACCGCCAACATTTATGGACCACGTCACTCAGAAAAGGTCGTCGGCTC
This sequence comes from Oncomelania hupensis, assembly GCA_036898135.1. Taxonomy (NCBI): domain Eukaryota; kingdom Metazoa; phylum Mollusca; class Gastropoda; order Littorinimorpha; family Pomatiopsidae; genus Oncomelania; species Oncomelania hupensis. The sequence continues at coordinate 13,003,175 of CM072527.1, forward strand.
ATGGCTCTCTGGGTGAGTATTAGTACTACCCTCATAAAGCTGGCCATGACTGTTCATGTCCAGTTGTTATGACGGGGAATTTAATACAACGTATTTATCTAATAGTTCTTCGCGCTTCCAACAACTCCTTTCCTATTATGCACTATAGAAACAAAGTTCACTCAACCCAATACATGTTATGTACTTGCTGTGGTTTTTGTCATTGCTGCACGTTGTTGGCGCTGATGATTGGTGATGATGATGATGATGATGATGATGATGATGATGATGAGGCCGAGGAGGAAGAGGAAGATTGTAAGTAAGAATAGAAAATAAAATTGAATCAATTATTGATCCTTGAGGAATAACCATATCAATCTGCTGAAAAGAAGAATATGTTTTACCAACGTGGGTACATATGTATCTATGAAATAAGAAATTCTTAAAAGAATTCATACATTATTTCAGATATTCATATATTCTTCAATTTGTAAAGTAAACGTGCATTCCAAACAATATACATAAAAAAATGTGATACAGTAGACTTTCTACAAGAAAACTGGTTTTTTTTATATGTGATGTTATCTGATCAGCAGTACATCTTCCTTTTCTAAAACCTGCTTGATTTAATGGAAAAGATTAATTTTTCTCACAGTAACGAAGCACTGTTAAAAATAATCATTTCCAATAATTTGCCATCTTATGATATTATTGGCCTGTAGCTAACTATAATGAAGATCTTGTCTTGTCTTGTTTTAGAACTTGAATTACAACTCACTTCTTTCAGACATCAGGAAGAGCTCCTTTTAACCAACATTTGTTTGTTAAAATAAGTGAAGTAACTGTTTTCAAATATCAGACAAATGGATCAGCATTTTATAAGCAATGCTGTCAGTACCAACAGCAGATTTGTTAGAAGTAAAATAATTCAGGGCTTGTAAAAATTAATCGTACGTTATGGGAGCATTCATTTAATGATGTTCTTTCAGTTGTGGATTTTCATAATCTTTTTTGTTCGACCTTTAACCTAAAAGGTTTTTGAGTTTTCATCAAGACTTGTGGAAGGACTATTTCTGTGACGTTTTAAAGACATGGTTCAGCTTTAACCACCAAAGAACTTGGAAAACGATTATTTTCAACTTTTACAGGATAATTTTGAAGATAATAAAGCCCCAAACCCATCCCCCCACCCCCACAACAAAAAAAGTCTGTTAACGGTAACATAGGGAAAAAATAAGATCGGGGGCGGATTTTAAAAAAAAAATTAAAAATTCCTTTCCTTCTTGGGTGCCATTTTTTTGTTGTTTTTTTTTTCTAATGTTTTTCCAGACGATCCCAAAAACAGTTTAGGGTCGGGACGAAAAATTATGATCGGTCGGGATACCATTAAAAGATATATATTTTGGGGGCCTAACCATTTTATATGCTTTACTTTTTTTTTAAAACCTTATAGGTATCTGTTGATTTTGAAACTTCAGTTTACACAATTCTGTCCCATATTTATTTTTAGCTTGTGCAGTAATTCTGTTGCATTGTATTTTTGTGTTTTTAGTGTGTACAGTTTGAGCCATCTTTGTTCCTCTATGCATTACCTCAGTATTTAATGTTTTTATTACATTTAGGTATTGCATATTCTGGATAATATTTGTAAAATTTGAATTACAAGTATTAACATATTTATGAATAATGGAGTCCATATTTTGACATGTTTTAAAATCTTTCCAGTTTGCACGATTGTAATGAAACTTTGGAACCGTATCTTCAATATTCAAATCATCATTAATTATATCCTCATTTAATTCTATATAGATGGGGATATGATCACTACCCAATATGTAATTATTTGTAGACCAATTGCAATTTCCGCGCGATATCAGGAGAAATTAATGATAAATCTATTGCAGAAGCATTTTGAGTTAACACATCAGGAATCTGGTAAATGAATCGTCATTTAAACGATTTAATTTAGAATCGATGATGTTTTCTGGCAAATTATTAAAAGTAATAATTGTACATCCAGATTTCCCAGAAAAGGAGCATGTGCATTAAAGTCACCTACAGATACAGCAAGGTGTTTGATCCAACCAGAGTTATCATCCTTTGGACCATTAGATATATACAGAAAATATATTTAATACAAAATAATGGTTGATTTTTATCATTGCTCCAGAGGCAGAGGCATGGAATCCAATATGTAGTTTGAACAATCCCAGTGTTCTTATTATAAACCTATACAGTGGGGGATAATACAATATCAAGTTTAGGAAGTCTCTTCGGTGAAACATGTACAGATTGTAAGCTAAACACAAAATGATTTTTTGTAAACATGATGCTCAAATTGTAATAATAGAGATTGCCTCGTCATTAACATGCTTGATTTTGCATTGAGACATACTATTACTACTACTACTACTATACTACTACACATCATTAATAATAATAATAATAATAATATAATAATAAAATAATAATAATAATAATAATATAATAAAAATAATAATGTCAAACATCACATCCACATCCTACTCCATCCCGTAACTCGGACGTCGTAGGGGCACCACAGACGATCGTTCAACCAGCGCACTCCATCTTTCCCTGTCCCCAATAATAATAATAATAATAAATAAAAATAATAATAATAATAATAGTAATAATTTGTGTGGCCGTAGGTCTGTTACAGGAAAAATAAAAAGTCTGTTACAAGAAACACAAACGTTACATCAAATATTTGCATAACAAATTAAAAAGCCGTCAGTCGCTTATACATCAATACTGTCACGGGCCCCGAGCAGGTTCCGTGACTTCAGCACATAAAGCGAGTGGAAAGGAATAAAACTCAAACAAAATAAACTAACACAAATGCCAGAATACAATCACACTCTTTTATTCCACAATTAACATACACGCACAGGATAAATGGGAACTAACCTCCCTCAACCCCTAACAAGACCCCCGTCCCAATACTAACTAACAATTACCTCCCCTTGTAACAAACCCCAAACAGAACTAAACAACAACAGTTTCTTTACAAAGTGTATACAGCAAAATCAAAATCAACAAATCAATTCAAAATGTAAATCTTCAAATAATAAGCAAACAGCGTCTGAATCTTTACTCATAAACTATTATCTGGCGAAGCTGTGGCACCGAAGCAATGTCTCAATGTTCTTGTCAAGTAGCTCAGAGAGCTAAACAGTCTCTTTCACAATAAGCGGATGATTCTTCTAACTAAATGAATATGTTTTTAGGTGTGGTGCAGTGTGAATCTGTGTGTGCATGAATTAGGTATGAAAACCTCCTGTAATGGTGTTGCCTCGATACATAGGCAAAACCTGCAGCAGTGTAAGAGATCACCACAACACTACTCTGTTGTAGAGGCAAAGGCACACCCCAGGCTGGCTAGAACCCAGTCAGCGTCAACAACAGCAACATCAGTACAGCATAACAGGCAACATCAGGCAACAGCGTTGAAATAATGCGTAGAAATAAACAGGTAGAAGAAACACGTAGAAGTAATAGCCCACACCTGTAAGCATATACACAGTCTTAACAACCTGCCTACAAAACAATAACCACCATATAATATAATATAACACGCCGTCCTCCGTCCACCATCTCGACCTGTATATGAATACCATGATAATAATACAAGATGCTATACACACATTTCCAATAATATAAATCAACCTTTGATGCTAAATAATTCGCATCTTCTATAAACACAAACATTTATATAAATGTACATAATCATTGCAACCACACCTCAACCACACAGTCCTGATTCATTCCGCCTCCCACTATCACCACCGTCACCCCCAACAATTATAACACATCACGATTATCTCCCTTCTTCCATACTACCTTGCCATACTATACTATAAACATGCTTGCTTCATAATCATCGCTTCATCTTTGTTTAGTATAATACATTCTATCGCTCTCCTCACACATACACCCCACTCTCTCTCTCCCTCTCTACATTCCCCATCGTCGCCTTTGACCCACTTTTATAACAACAACAGCAACGACATTTCCCCATCACATATACAATAAGAAAATCATAAGAAAATCATATAAAATCAACAAAATTCATTATACATCCTAAAATACATCCCCTTCCCCACACTCATCACCACTCATACACGTACGCAGTTCTCGGAGCGCGCCACTAAAGAATTGAATGACAGGATTTGCTCACCTTATAGGCCTCGGCTTGTGACACCCTTCCCCCAACACCACAACACGACACAACACTGTCACAATACAATTGGTTAGTCTTTTTTTTTGAGAGTCACTTTCTCTTGCTATTGCAGGTTATTTCACTTTCCAAATAACACTTATACTGAGGATGAGGTCACCTTAGCTCTGTCACAGACGCTAAGTCTTGGTGGGTGTTCAATCGAGAACTACACACACCTTAAGCATATAACTCTACATTTGTTGACAAATGGTAGTTAATATCTTCCTTTCGAATTCTAAACATCCTTATCCCGACGAGGGCATAAGACCTTAGGTGGCTATATAAACAATAAACACACCCTTCCAACAGTACCCTACACTACAATGACCTCTGTCACAGGGTTGCTGCCTCGTTAGATTCGATCCTCTCGCAACAGCATCTCAAACCACTCTGCCCTCCAAAAAACGCGCCGGCCACAAGCAAAATAGTCGAGCTCTCGTCAGTATGCACATTCTTTATTACGCGTATCCCTATTCGGAAATTGGCCTACTCCCTGTCTTCTACGAAACGCACGGACTTTACGAAACTGCACTTTCATACGCAAAAAGTAAATCGGTCACGCTATTCTATGTACACTATATACGGAGAAGTGTAACTTCGTGAAAAGTATAATTCTCCCTGCTACCTGAAAACTCGTGTCGTCACACAACCCCCCCCCCAGTTCTTAACACCTTGAAGAACCTTAACTACGACGCGAATTTCAATACCCCCTATGCTACCTAATACTCCTACTGAGAAAAGCTAAATACATTCACCCTACCTGAAGAAGATTTGTGCTCCAAATGGTCCAACGTGGATTATAAGCAGTCCAAACATGTATTAATTATTAATTTTTTTTAAGGCTTCATATTTAAGGGATATTTTTATTTTGATGTTACATGCAGACAAGAGAGAGATCGCTTTGTCATCGCCACCAAAGTTCGGTTTAACATGGACGCCACCAATCCTAACGCAGTAGGCCTCAGCCGTCGCCACATCACCCAAAGTGTGGAAGAGAGTCTTGAACGTTTGCAGACAAGCTACATCGACCTTTTGCAGGTATGAAGTCGGTCTTATGATGGCAGAATGAGCTTAAAATAAAATAAAAATGCTATTTTGACCTCGTATTATGACGTCTGATGTTGATCCTTCGACCTCAGAAATAACTCTCTGTGTGTGTGTGTCCTTGTTTACACAGTATTATCTGGACAAAACAATGAACATCTACATAACTTGTATTGACATGCCTACTTGTTTTTGACGTCAGAACAATGATCCGTTAGGGTTAGAGTTCGGGTTAGGGTTAGAGTTCGGGTTAGGGTTAGGGTTCGAACACTGCAAAGTACTTAAAAATGGGGACGAAATATTACCTATTTGCACAACGTAGGTGGCGTTTCGGGAAAGTCATGATAATACTGTGTAACCTCGGCTGGGTGTGTGGGTGTGGGTGTGTGCGCGTGTGTGAGCACGTGTGTGTGTGTGTGTGGTGTTTTAAAAAAAATGCTGGTATGACGTCATATTATTACATCTGACGTTCATGACGCCAGAAAGAAAGGTCGAAGCTTTCTGAAATGACTTTGTAACTCTAATTTATTTTTTCTTATAGTATTTATATCACCTCAAATTTCACCATTCAAAAAAAAATGCTACAAAATTAATGTGTTTGTAGACGCCTATGTGGATTTAAAACCATTCCTATGAGCACAGCACGCTATCTAGTGTACAGATTTTTATGAAAAAAAAAAGGGTTGAGAGGCACTTTAGTAACTTATTTAACGAATGACGACACAATGTGTGCTACAGACGCATACGTGGGATAACGCAGTACCGCTGGAGGAAACACTGATGACGCTCAATGACTTGGTGCGCTGTGGAAAGGTGCGCTATATCGGAGCCAGCAACGTCACTGGTTGGCAGATGCAACGGATCGTGGACCTCAGCCAGCAGATGGGCTTCAACCAGTACGTCTCCCTGCAGGTTCGTTTCCAACGGCCTTTGTTCCATTTGTGTATTCTGTGTTTAACGCTGAGCCTGCCCATTGTGTGTGTGGATGTGGGTATGTGGGTGTGGGTGTGTTGGTGTGTGTGTGGGTGTTGGTGTGTGTGTGTGTGTGTGTGTGTGTGTGTGTGTGTTGGTATGTGTGTTTGTGTGTGTTTACATGTAGCTATTTGTATATTATAAGCGACACGCCAAATATTTCAGTTATTTTTGTGAATAAAGATTTCCTGACTTGATAATAATAATAATAATAATAATAATAATAATAATAATAATAATAATAATATAATACTGTAATAATAATAGGCGAGCGTTGTGGCCAAGTGGGCTAAGGCGGGTCTAGCTTACCTTGTCCAGAAGCCAGAAACCAATCGTGCCTGACAGGTGTGGGAATCGATCCAGCATCTGGGCGTTATGTTTCTCCGAATATTATTTACTTTCGACTCGGGTAACGTCCTGTGGGTTTTCTCCGGGTACTCTAGTTTGCTCCCACAGCAAAATTTCAAAAACACAACTAATTTTAGGTAGGTTGGGTTTGTGCGCGCCACAGGCTGCGACTACGCCTTCCCCAGGGAAGGCGACCCAGAATTTCCCGATAAAACAATAAAGTGTTGCCCCAAAAAATCTAAATAATAATAATAATAATAATAATAATAATAATAATAATAATAATAATAATAATAATAATTATTATTATTATTATTATTATTATTATTATTAAAATAATAATAAGATACAAAACACGTGCTCTTTTCTCGGTCAAACTCAAAGCGGGCGTGGCGATCTCAGGCCACTGCTGGCCAATAATTTTATGAAGAAGACAAAAAGGAATTAATTATAATTTTCATATTAATTTAAAAGTGAAATCTGAGGACTTACATATTATGTCCAAGTTCTTAGAAAATCTAAGATCGGTCTTAGAAAATGGTAATGCGGGAGCAGGTTTTGTTATTCCCGACTTTAAAATTACAGAATCATTTTATTTAGGAAAAGGATATTCTATTTTCACTGCAGAATTGATAGCAATACTGATGTCTTTAAATAGAATTATAAATCTCCCATTACATGTTTCTAGTGTAGTCATCTGTGTTGATTCAAAATCAGTTTTAGAAGCTCTAAAATCTAATAACAGTAAAGAAAGAAAAGAAATTATTTTTGAAATTAAGAACTTGATTCATAGTATTATAATTAATGGAACAGAAGTTAACTTTTGTTGGGTTCCTTCTCATTGTGGTTTTCTCTTTAATGACTGGGCTGACCGAGCTGCAAAAACTGGTGCCGAAAATAATAATGCAGTAAAATTAAATATACCCCTGTCAGTTAAAGAGATGCATGTTTTAACTGAAAAGGAAGTTAAAACTAAATGTCATTTTAATCAACTCTTTGACCAACATATTGGCATTCCCAGAACTGTTGTGACGATGGCTTATAGAATATATCTAAATTCCATCAGAACTAAATATTGTACGAACGTCAAATGTATATGTAATGAAATGTTTTTTTTAAACATGTTTTATTTGAATGCAATCAACTGCGTAATAGTTTGCCTAATAATGTTACGTCTTTGGGCAATATTAGTTTTGGTGTATGCATTAGTTTAGCGAAGACGTTCATTGGTTCTTCAGTTAGTAAGTATATATGAGACTCGTCGATGTTATTTGATCATAATTATGTTTTGTTTTGTTGTTTTTTTTCCAAATTTATTTTCTTTGTATTTATTTATTTTTATTTTTTGTTTTGTTTTTCATTTGTTTTTGTTTTTTGTCTTATCATTTCGGTGAAAAAGACATTAAAACAAACAAACAACAAAACAACAATCCAAGTTCTCTGGTAAAATCCATGATTATAAGGGGCGCAACTCTGTTGCTAATAACACAAGCTGGCCCACTACGGCGTGCGGGGCACTGTCCACACCTGGCTGACCAGTTTCCTGACCAAGCGGACGATGAGGGTGGTACTGGAGGGGGAGACATCTGAAGAGGTAGAGGTCGAGTCCGGCGTCCCACAGGGTACAGTGCTCGGGCCGTTATTGTTCCTATGCCATATCAACGACTTGCCGGACACCGTGAAGTCTACTGTCAGACTGTTTGCGGACGACTGCCTGCTGTACCGCCAGATCCGCTCCTTCCAAGACCATCTTGCCCTACAGGTCGACCTCAAGAGCTTAGAAGTGTGGGCCGCCCAGTGGGGGATGAGATTCAACACGCAGAAATGCTACGTACTCTCCACCCGATCCAAGTCTCACTTCTTCTATAGCCTCGGAGACACCATCCTCCAACAGGTCGAGCAGAACCCCTACCTTGGCATCCAAATCTCAGCAGACCTCAAATGGGGACCACACATCACCAGCCTATGCAAGAGGGCAGGATCTACACTTGGCTTCCTACGCCGGAATCCTTCGGAACTGCCCACAAGAGTGCCGTCGCCTTGCCTACATCGCTCTTGTTAGGTCCACCCTTGAGTATGGGTCGGTGGTATGGGATCCCTACTACAAACAAGACATTGAGAGACTTGAACGCATCCAACGCCTGGCTGCGAGGTTCATTACCAAGGACTACAAGTCCAGGGACCCAGGATGCATTGGCAGGATGCTTGAGTACCTCAAACTTCCCACACTCCAGGAACGTCGCCAGCAACTCCGGCTGACGATGCTCTACAAGATCGCCAATGGTCTTGTCCCCGCCCTACCCCCTGATTCCTTCCTCACTCCTGTGAGCGGCACTCGACGTAGGGTCAAACCCACAGCGTACGACGGGTACGTGAGCCAGAATATTATACAGAGACAGGCAACCAACAATAGCCGCTGTTTCAAGGCTCCTCCCTCCAAGACAGAGCAGTACAGAGGCTCGTTCTTTGTCAAGACAGTGATCGAGTGGAACAACCTCGACGATACCACCGTCACCATGCCCACGCCCAACGCCTTCTCAGCAGCGTTAGGGCGGCAGAAACCAGTGTGAACAACCCTGTGTTTTTATCAAGTTTTTAACCGTTTGGATTATAACCCTTTTAAACAGACAGTGTACCCATTGCCTACATCTGGGCAAACGGACGGCTAAAACCGCTAGGTACAACAGCAAGAAGACCAGCTGAAGTGTAAATATTACTGTTAAAGTTGTTTTTTTTCTATCTATGCGCACACCCAAAAACGTCACGTTGATAGTCGTCATCGGCTTCTGTGGCGCACCCGCCAATTAACACCAACAGGCGGGATATCCAGATCCAGATCCAGAACAACAGTGTGCACCGTCTATCCCCTTCTTCAAACCATTTGACGTCATCAAGACTTGTAAAGGTTCTAGTTTTCTTCGGTACATGTTATGTCATTGATACATTTTGATCAGTGTGATTCTTTGCCATTATTTGTAGCGTTTTCACTGTTGGAAACATGGCCAGCTTGACCACAAAATTAAAAGTCTTGTGTTGTGTTTTTGTTTGTGAGCTACCCTGTTGATAGTATTTTCAAACTCGAAAATTTTGTTTTGTGAATGCAGCAACAATACAACCTGGTCTCCAGAACCTCAGAACTGGAACCGTTCCAAGTGTGCAAGCAATTTGGAATTGGGGTTCTGCCATGGAGTCCCCTTAAAGGGTAGGTAACTCACAGTGCGTTATGAGTTATGCGAGATCACTATTTGCGTATATATTAATACTTTTTTATGTGTCTAATTATTTGCTAACATTTGAAAAAACTAAACCTCGGTGGAACTGCTAATCGCAACAATGAAAGTATATATACGAGCGTATATAAAAATTCTCTTAAAATGGCTAGCACCGTACAACAGCCTTTACAGAACAAGGACTAAAACAAGCCAAACGAGGCAAGTTGCTTTAATCATCAAGAAAGGTAATTATCCTGCTGTCAAGGTGGACAAAAAGTGCGACAGACTGGCTTTCAATTCCATGTGCTTCTCCGTGAGCATACAGAGCTCAGTGCAATACAATTGCATTCTTAAAGCCTTCTTCTTACGCGTTTCGAACTTTACCAAAGGTTTGATCAGAAGTGGTTTGGCCTTGAATGCTGAGACTACACTGAGTGCAGTTTATATGGTATATAAGCCTACTGCATGGGTAGTCAGAAAGACACCCGTTGAGAGTTCGCATTAGGGAGAAGCCAGTCGCGAATTGAACCCCCCCCCCCCCCCCCTCCATTTACTAGGGCCGACTGAGAGAATTACTTTCATAGGTTTTGAAATAATTCAAATAACATATAGACTGCATTGAGTGTATGTGTGTGTGTGTGTTTGTGTGTTATATATTTTATTATTATTTTTATAAATGAATAATAAATAAATTAATTAATTAATAAATAAATATTATACCATCCCAACTGCTTGCTCCACGCAACCACAAGTGAACTGTTAGTTTTCTATGTCCAAGAAGAATGACACGTAAAATAAGACCTTTTGAAAAACGACAATTGTTGTCCATTCCATTTTTGTTTTATTGTATGTGCCAAAGGTTGGGTTTTCCACCTTTATCAGGGCATTCTATTTAACAGTATAATATAAATCTATTTGGCTCGATCTAGCAACTAATTTGACTCGATTTAGCAACTTAATGTGAACTTTTTTGTACTGTTTATTTGTGATCCAGTGGCTTCTTGACGGGCAAGGTCAAGAGGAACTCGACCCCGACTGAAGGTCGTCTTGGCTTTATGGCCCAACAAGAAGCCAAGATAACTTTGGAATCAGCCCCGACCATGGCCGCGTTGGAGAAGGACCAGTACTGGGACACGTTGGCCACAGTGGAGAAAATAGCCAAGGCTAAAGGTCAGTCGACAGGCACATGCATGACACAAGAAAATAGCCAAGGC
>CM072527.1:13014683-13169787 GCA_036898135.1 Oncomelania hupensis
CAGTCAAGTCAGTTCCGTGGTTTTGTGTTGTGTGTATGTTGGTTGTTCTTCTTCTTGGATTGAGCAGCAACAATCAGTAGCACGTTGATTCATTTGCTGCTTTTTGGATGTTACAAGGGGTTTGCGGTGTTTTTCCGTGGTGGTGTCAAAGAAGGAGATAAAAATATACAGTGTACAGGACAATCTTGGCCTACTTGCTATATAAGCCGAGGCCCAAGTACCAGCCCCAGCACAGCCTAATGTTGTACCAGCCCCCCTCCCTCCCCCTACCAAAAAAAAATTAAAATATTTTCCTCTTCAAAGCAAATCTACTTGCTTTTCTTATCAGCCGTTAGTTACTGTGTTTATTTCTGGTTTCGATTCTCGAGTTGCGAACAAACATGGTTTTCTTTTTACAAAAAGTAATAGGCCTGCCAAAGTGCACTGGTCCTAAAGAAGTTGTTAGCGAAATACACGTATAGAGAACCTATTATCTGCTGTGTCATATCTCCTTTAGCTTTGAGCTCTGTTTCGTCAGCAAGCGGACTAAGCGATTCCATACTATCGACTTATACAGGAAAGGGACAGTGGTGATTTTTTTTAGAGAAGAAATCTTCATTGTGCAACATATAGTCAGTCAGTAGCTTCCTATTTTTCAAATTCTTTATCAATGGTCAATAACAGTCTTTTCTTTTTCTTCTTCTTCTTCTTCTTCTTCTTCTTGTTTCAACGAGTTTCGTTGCGTTTTCGATAGTTTAGCCTACTAGAGGTCGCAGAGTTCAAATTGGACCACAGTGTGCTCACTCTTTGTATAGTGATTTTATTTACTTGTTTTAATGTCTGGTAATTTATAGTTTTAAACTATAATATTCTGTCACAAAACAAGCATCCATATTTTTGGGCAGTGTCAGATACCCTAAAATGTCTTAAAGTTGCTGGATATTTATGAGAAAATCTATCTATCTATCTATCTATCTATCTATCTATCTATCTATCTATCTATCTATCTATCTATCTATCTATCTATCTATCTATCTATCTATCTATCTATCTATCTATCTATCTATCTATCTATCTATCTATCTATCTATCTATCTATCTATCTATCTATCTATCTATCTATCTATCTATCTATCTATCTATCTATCTATCTATCTATCTATCTATCTATCTATCTATCTATCTATCTATCTATCTATCTATCTATCTATCTATCTATCTATCTATCTATCTATCTATCTATCTATCTATCTATCTATCTATCTATCTATCTATCTATCTATCTATCTATCTATCTATCTATCTATCTATCTATCTATCTATCTATCTATCTATCTATCTATCTATCTATCTATCTATCTATCTATCTATCTATCTATCTATCTATCTATCTATCTATCTATCTATCTATCTATCTATCTATCTATCTATCTATCTATCTATCTATCTATCTATCTATCTATCTATCTATCTATCTATATCTCAACCTGTCGAGCCGTAAAAAAAAAGAGTGATGGTATTATGGAGGATCTTAATTTGATAATAACTTCAATAGAATAGTTTGGGTAAGTGCTAGAAAAACCGCTGTTAGCTATCCTATCCTAACCCGTAACTCGAAGGTCGTTGGGGCACCATAGATGATCGTTTAACCAGCGTACTCCATCTTTCTCTGTCCTCAGCAACCCTCATGGCCTCGCTCAGTGTCAAACCAGTCCATTCTCGAATGTTGTCCTCCCACCTCTTTTTAGGTCTCCCTCTTCTTCTGCCTTCTTGCACCGTGCCTTGCAGGATGGTCTTTGCAAAGCCTGATGCTCTGGTGACGTGGCCATACCATCGGAGTTTCGTTTTTTCACCACTGTGAGCAGTCATCATGTTGTCCAGTGGCTTGTGTGATGGTCTGTGGGACTTCGTTGTTGGTGATGTGCTGGGTATAGGAAATGCCCAGAAGTCTTCTGTAGCACCACATCTCCATGCTTTGTATTCTTCGTTGGAGATCTGCTGTGATGGTCCATGTTTCGCAAGTGTATAGGAAGATGGAGATAACAAGGGAGCGCAGCAGTCTTACCTGGAATGTAAACTGATGGTCCTATCTTTCCTAATCGGCTTCAATCTTGTCATGCAGCAGTTGTTTGTGCGATCATGGAGAGGACTTTCTGTCGGGACCCATTGTCTGATACAAAGGTTCCTAAATATTTGATGTCCTTGTTGATGCCGTTGGTGTTGTTGGCCATCATTTTGGTCTTCTCTGCACTTATTTCCATTCCAAAGGCTCAGGAGGTAATGTCAAGCCTCTGTACCAAGTTCTGTTCAAGTTCTTGTTCCTCTCCAGCCAATCCATCAACGTCATCCGCAAAACGGAGGTTGGAGATTGCTCTACCCTCTGTTCTGACTGTGCCTTCGTGATCAGCAAGGCCATCCGATATTATGCGCTCTAGGAAGATGTTGAAGAGTGTTGGATGGAGTAGGCATCCTTGACGCACGCCGATTATTGTTCTAAACCAGTTCCTTATGGCGCTGTTGTGGAGGACTGGTAGCCTTGTCATACAGGCTTTTGACGAGATCGTGGTCTCTCCCGATGTCTGCTCCTGGAAAAGTGCGTGTCCTGCCGATGTTGATGCTTGAACTGAAGCGTGTCTTGACTGTGATGTAATGCTCCCCGTTGGAACCGTGCCATGTCCATCGTCTGGATTTTTTGTGGAGATCAAGCGTGTTTGCCAGTATCAGATTGTTGTATCTGGCAAACTCCAAAACTCTCAGACCCCTGTCATTAGCCTTGTTGTTGCGGTGGGTCCCACATGTGTCTCCCCAGTTGTGGTGCGCATCTTGGCCAATTTTGGCATACCAGCCGCCTTGCACTATGACTAGGTCCTTCTTCGCCACTTGTACAAGGTTAGCCTGTAAATGTTTATAGAAATCCTCGACTTCGCTGTCGTCATAATTTGATGTTGGGGCATAGGCTTGGTTGATGGTGATGTTGAAAGGGGCTGCTCTCAGACGTATGGTAACGAACCTATTGGAGACTGGGCGGCAATCCATGACAGTGGCTAGAATGTCTTTGTAAACGAAGAAACCAACGCCGTATTCGTGCCTGTCATATCTCCCGCTGAAATAAAGCTTGTGGCCTTTGTCGGTCTTTGTTTCACCAATGCCTTTCCAGCGCAGTTCACTGATATATAAAATGTTCCATCGATACGGTCCAGCTCGTGGGCCAATTCTTCAAATGTTCTCTCCGCAGTTAGGTCCTAACATTTCCAGGTTCATATGACGATGTTGTCTCTCGTACGGATCCTGCTAAGTTGTCCATCAGTAGCACACTTATCATCTACGTCCTGGTGGCAAACGGAAGGCGCGATCACTGTTGACCCGAGCGTCGACCTATCCAGTTTGGAATGAGTAGTTCTTTTCATCCTATGGTGTGTCTTGGGCAAGAAAGACCTGGCAGGGCCCAATCCTCTCCAGGCTGTTGGCCAGAGCCCAAATCCACGAGTACAATGGTGCTCGCCTTGGCCCCGAGCACGTGGTCGTTGAACCTGTAGTAACATGAGGTTCCTCCATCCTGGCCGGTGACCTCTGAGTAGAAGACCTTGGCCCAATGATGCCGTGCTGACATCACCCCTGTTAGTCGCCTCTTACGACAGGCCGGGAAACGTTGGGTCTATTCTATTCAGTGCCCGAACCTACAGCCGTTAGCTATTTCTATAATTTACAGATTAGAAAATTGCTCGCCCAGACAACACCAACAGAACAAATCAAAATTTTCTTTTAAATGTTAGTCACCGTGTCTTTGTATAGCTACAGGAGGACTATCATTTATAACACTGCAAGTATCATTTCTAGCTGGACCACTATTATTTTCACCATAGCAATAATCCTACCCCGGCTAGAGGACCTCCATTTCCAAAATTGCGGTAATCTGTTTTCCAGATAGAGGACCTCAGTATCCAGCAAGAAGACCAGATCAGGTATTTTAGCTCAAATATCTGAAGATATTTTTTGGACAATGGGATGGATAGCTAACAAATGCAATTGAGACATATTTTGGAAACCGTAATGCACACTAGTCAGAAAGTGCAACTGTGAAAGGTGTGGTTTTGACTGGCGGTGTGCGGCTGCATACAATCTTCATCTTTACACTACAGTTGCTCTGTCCTAAACATTATTACAGGTTGGGATGTATTGGTTGATATTTATACATAACGGTTGCGGAGGACAGGGAAAGATGGAGTATGCTGATTAAACGATCATCAGTGGTGCCCCTACGACCTCCGAGTTACGGGATAGGATACATAGGATAGGATTTATACATCACTTGTTCTCCTTTATTACTTTTTTTAAATGCCCCTTTTTTTCAAAATTAGAAATCTACCACCAAGCCTTCCAGTATATCTCCAGCATGGCCAGCATTCCTGCAGAGTCAAAACTGGCTCTTACATTCCTAGGGAAGTCCGGACTTCGTGTGTCCAATATCTGCCTGGGCTGTATGACCTTTGGCCCGAGTCGTGTAAGTACTAGACATGCTAGTTTTGATTTCGTTTTTGTTATCGCGTGGCCAGATACGTGCTCCTGTGAGTAAAAGAAAAATTGCAATGCACGTTTTATTGTGTAAATTTAAGTATTATATAGGTCTATTTTGCATATATTTATTTTGTGTGTGTGTGTGCTTTGAGTGTTTAGAAAGTGCGGCTGAGGTTGAGATTAACATTGCGCAACAAATCTTTTTTTTTAAAAAGTATAATTAACGTTAACACTAAAAGATTACTATTTGCTGGTATATTCATACATTGTGTGTGTGTGTGTGTGTGTGTGCGTGTGTGTGTGTGTGTGTGCGTGTGTTTCTACTTTTTGCGAAAATGTAAACTACTGTCGTGTGTGCGTAATATGTGCGAACATGTAATCTACATTCGTTTGTGTATAATATTTGCGAAAATGTCATCTACATTCAAGTGTGTGTGTAAGATTTGTGAAAATGTCCATCTACATTCATGTGTGTGTGTAAGATTTGTGAAAATATCATCTACATTCGTGTGTGTGTGTAAGATTTGTGAAAATATCATCTACATTCATGTGTGTGTGTAAGATTTGTGAAAATATCATCTACATTCGTGTGTGTGTGTGTAAGATTTGTGAAAAATGTCATCTACATTCGTGCGTTTGTGTAAGATTTGTGAAAAATTAATAATAATAATAATAATAATAATAATAATAATAATAATAATAATAATAATAATAATAATAATAATAATAATAATAATGGAATAATTATTATTATTATTGTTGTTTTTATTTTATTGTAATATTATGTTATATGTGTTGTAATGACAGGATGTACAATGGATGAATGCGAGTGGGTGCGCAATGAGTCACAATGTGAGATTTGCGCGATATAAGTACCATTCATTATTATTATTATTATTAAAAATGTCATCTACATTCGTGCGTTTGTGTAAGATTTGTGAAACATGTCATCTACATTCGTGCGTTTGTGTAAGATTTGTGAAAAATGTCATCTACATTCGTGCGTTTGTACTATTTTGGAAAATGTGTGTAACTCCCTGTGCGTACTATTTGCGAAAATGTAATCTACAGTTACCTGGTCCTGACTCAATGCGTATCAGCTTGTTTTTGGAGAGTTTTAATGTGGCTGTTTCTATGCCACCGGTTCTCGGCCTTTTGTGTCGGCTGACGCGTGATGAACGTATCGGTATATAAGGAAACTGGCGAGGTTACGTGTAAAGATACAAGCGCCTGTGCTTGATGACGCGTCACAGGCATAGGCGCTCGCGTGTCCAGATACAAGCGCCTATGGTGTAAACACAGGCGGCGGAAGCTGCTCAGGATTGGGGGGGGCACACACACATTATATTCACTGACATCAGGGCCAGACATGGGAAAAGTCGAGGGTGGGGGTTACAGATTCGGCGAAGGCGCGAAGCGCCGAGCCTTCTAGGGGGGTCCGGGGGCATGCTCCCCGGAATTTTTTTTTTCAAGGATGCAAAATGGTGCAATCTGGTGCAATCTGAACCTTGAAAAAGCCATCTGTGATGGTCTGGGACTTTGAGCTTTTTGAACTGACAAACTCTGGGGTACAAAAATTATCCTCTGCCCCTCAAAAAAAACAACACCACACACACATTTATTTATCAGCAGAGATGTTTTGTATACTATTATTATTCACTACTTTTTGTTGATCGTTAACGGTATAAAGCTTTACCTTGTAGTTTATGAACATCACCGCCCTGCTTTCACTTAATTCAGTCTTGCTGCACTAGGTTCCTCGACATTAGTACCATTTGTGAATTGTATCTTCTGGCAAAACAGTTCACTGCCTCTTTGAAGTCAATATCAACATCCCTGTGCACTTTCAGTAAAGCAAGTCCATTGAGTCTCTGTTGCCCCATTGTAGAGCGCAGGTAGTTTTTCAGGTTGCGCAACTGACTGTTTGAACGCTCACACTCGGCAGTAGTGACAGGTAGGGTGCAAAGGTTCTAAAGCATGATGAACAGGTTGGGATAAAAAAAATCCCTGTCACAATGTTTCAGTGCTTCTGATGCCGTGGATGGGATGATAGCTGTCGCATTCTCAGCAGCACTTCGCCATTTGCAAACCCACCGTTGGTATTCTGCATTAAGGGTAGCGTTGTCTGGTAGGTCAGACTCCCACAACATTGCCAGCATCACCCCTTCTGGAACCTGCATGAAACCATCCTGGTTGTCTATTAAAGTGCTTGGCACCAGACATAGACCATCAACTGCTAGACCAGCATTTTTTAACCTCGAGTCCAATTCGGTTGACAGGTGTTCCAAGAAAGGAATGGCAATGCTAATCTTGAAATATTCTTCTGGAGTGGCCGCAGGTTGGTTGTCACGGAGAGTCTGTCGGAATGCTTGACGAGGAACAATAACACCAGTTGTCAAAGCATTTGCCATTTTGCTGACTTCTTCACTTGTAGTCGAGAAAATTGCTGATATTGAAAACGGTAGACTGCAAAAACTGACAGCAAATTAAAGTTTTCAAAACGCGACTGTGACGTGCACGATGTCGAAAACTGTCGGTCACTTTGATCTACGCTAAGGCTAACGATTATGACGCGTCGACAGGAAATGATGACGAAGGGACGAACTTCTCTCAATGATCAGAGGGTGATGATGATTATGATAAACACTTGTATTGCTTGATTCCATTTGAAGAAAAAAAATCCTTTGAAGCCCTGGCAAAGAAAAAAACAAACAAAAAACTCTACTCATTATTGGAGGGGGCAATATATAAGGCTGCCCCCTCCAACATTTTTCTAGGGGGGGCATGGCCCCCCTGCCCCCCCTGCCCCCCCTGCTTCCGCCGCCTGTGGTAAAGGGATACGCTTATTTCAGGGCTTTCAATTCAATAACGTGGAATAAATAATCTTTTCTACGACAATACGAGCTGGTGGAAAAGCTTGGTGGAAAAAAAAAGGCCCCAGACTGTCTTTAAATAATGTGACGACTGGTTAGTTTTAATTTAAATTATTTCATAAATAATGACGATGGTGGCCCCTATATTACACAGCAACCAGTTAAATCAGTTTAAGAACCGAACCTGCTTTGAGCTCGGGCCTATCAACGCATCAAAATAGAACGTAGAGCAAAATAATGCTCTTCATGGGTACACCAGTCCTCAGACCATAGTACAACAGTCCTGGCAATCCATCTCTCTCTCTCTCTCTCTCACTCTCTCGCACGCACAACGCACGCACACACACACACACACACACACACACACACACACACACACACACACACAAAGCAGGAACGAATGCTCTGACTGAGTACATTACATTACATGGTTATTGCTTTAGGTCCAGCGGACTCCTCCGAGCCAAATCAGGACCAAATCTACTGAGTACATCAGCTCTCCGCCTGGTACATCAGTACTGAATGACGCTATCAATCCGGCAAGTCACCGCAACCAGAAATAATTTTTTCCCCTCTAGATATCCCTGCCGCAACAGAGCTATTTCTCTCCTTCGGTACAAGATCGCACCTTATCAGCTCAAGACCACAGGCGCATGACATAGAGCGCTTTCTATCCTACTCCGCCCCCATCTTAAATCATCCCACACTCCGCAGCCACACATTTGTGTACTAAACCTAGATGCAAAACGTGCTTTAGACCACGAAAGCCGTTGAATGCTATTCTATTTTATTCCATTGAACGAGTTTTATTACCTCTTACTAGGAATTATGAAAGGCGTTAAACATTGCCCAAATAAATAAAAGACCTTCAGAAGTGAAATCCTATCCTATCCTATCCTGCCCGTAACCTGGAGGTCGTAGGGGCACCACAGATGATCGTTTAACCAGCATACTCCATCTTTCTCTGTCCTCAGCAGCCCTGATGGCTTCGCTCAGTGTCAAACCAGTCCATTCTCGAATGTTGTCCTCCCACCTCTTTTTCGGTCTCCCTCTTCTTCTACCTCCCTGCACTGTGTCTTGCAGAATAGTCTTTGCAAGACCTGATGATCTGGTGACGTGGCCATACCATCGGAGTTTCCGTTTCTTCACCACTGTGAGCAGGTCATCGTGCTGTCCAATGGCTTGTGTGATGGTCTCTCGGACTTCGTCGTTGGTGATGTGTTGGGTATAGGAAATGCCCAGAAGTCTTCTGTAGCAACTCATCTCCATGCTTTGTATTCTTCGTTGGAGATGTGCTGTGAGGGTCCATGCTTCGCAAGCATATAGGAAGATGGAGATGACAAGGGAGCGCAGCAGTCTTACTTTGGAATGTAGACTGATGGTCCTGTCTTTCCAAATGGGCTTCAACCTTGTCAGGGCAGCAATTGTTTGTGCGATCCTGGAGAGGACTTCCTGTCGGGACCCATTGTCGGATACAATGGCTCCTAAATATTTGAAGCTATGCACTGTGTTGAGGGATTGGCCTTGGACTTTGATGTTCGTGTTGATGCCATTGGTGTTGTTGGTCATCATTTTGGTCTTCTCTGCACTTAGTTCCATTCCATAAGCTCTGGAGGTGGTGTCAAGCCTCTGTACCAGCTGTTCAAGTTCTTGTTCCTCTCCAGCCAATCCATCAATGTCATCCGCAAAACGAAATTTGGAGATTGCTCTACCCCCTATACTGACTGTGCCTTCATGATCTGCAAGAGCATCTGACATGATGCGCTCTAGGAAGATGTTGAACAGTGTTGGAGAGAGTAGGCATCCTTGAAGCACACCGATTGTTGTTCTGAACCAGTTCCCGATGGCGCTGTTGTGGAGGGGACTGCACTGGTAGCCTTGTCATACAGGCTTTTGATGACTTCAATAATTTTAGGGCTGATGTTGTACACTTTCATTGTTGCCCATAGAGCTGCATGCCAGACTCGGTCAAACGCCTTCTTGAAGTCTATGAACACATGATATAGATGTTGTTGGTGCTGTAGGTATTTCTCACAGATTATTCTGAGGTTGAAAATCTGTTCAGTGGTACTTCGCCCTGCCCTGAATCCTGCTTGCTCTTCAGCTATGATTTGTTCAGCTTGGGGTTTCAACCTGTTGAGTATTATTTTCAGGAGGACCTTGCTGGGATGGCTGATGAGGCTGATGGTGCGGTAATTTTCACACTCCTGAAGGTTACCTTTTTTGGGAAGAGTGATGACAAGCGACTGGGTCCATGGTATAGGCCACTCCCCACTCTGCCAGATCTTGTTACAGATAATGGTGACGGCATCAATCATCGCTTCTCCTCCTGCTTGTAGCAGTTCCGCCGATATGTTGTCCACTCCCGCTGACTTCCCTTTCTTTAGCGATTGCGCTGCCGCCTCAACTTCTTCCCGGAGAATTGGGAGGATTTCTTCTTCTGTGTTTTCGGGACATGCTAGAACTGATGGGTCTCCATTTGGTGTATGGTTGTAAAGGTTAGAGCAGTACTCTGTCCATCTGTCCAAGACTTCTTGTTCTTCTGTAAGGCATATGCCAGACTTGCTTTGGATCGTGGAGACTTGTCAGCCGCTTCACAGTCTGGTAGGCCTTCTTGCTGTTGTTCTTGTTCAGACTGTTCTCTATTTCCTGGCATTGATCTTTGTACAGCCCATCTGTATTACCACAAAAGGAATTACTGCAGGCGCAGAATCACATTTCAAATTCATATGCACTAATCCTCTTTCATCCATATTACACTCATCGTAAACAATCTCTCTCTCTCACTCACTAACCTTAACGGAACACTGTTTTGATGTCAAAATAACGGGGTCCGTCAAAAGAAAGTACGTAGAGGTTCAAGTGTATGTCAGAATAAAGGCGTTATTTAATTTGCTAATTGTTTATTCACTTGTTTATACTTTATATATCTATCTGCCATCTGCGTGTTGGCAGTTCTCTCTTCCAAACCAGCTGGACGAAGCAGCTGCACATGAAGTGATCAACCGCTATGTCGAGTGGGGAGGAAACTTCCTGGACACCGCCAACATTTATGGACCACGTCACTCAGAAAAGGTCGTCGGCTCATGGCTCTCTGGGTGAGTATTAGTACTACCCTCATAAAGCTGGCCATGACTGTTCATGTCCAGTTGTTTATGACGGGGAATTTAATACAACGTATTTATCTAATAGTTCTTCGCGCTTCCAACAACTCCTTTTCCTATTATGCACTATAGAAACAAAGTTCACTCAACCCAATACATGTTATGTACTTGCTGTGGTTTTTGTCATTGCTGCACGTTGTTGGCGCTGATGATGGTGGTGATGATGATGATGATGATGATGATGATGATGATGATGAGGCCGAGGAGGAAGAGGAAGATTGTAAGTAAGAATAGAAAATAAAATTGAATCAATTATTGATCCTTGAGGAATAACCATATCAATCTGCTGAAAAGAAGAATATGTTTTACCAACGTGGGTACATATGTATCTATGAAATAAGAAATTCTTAAAAGAATTCATACATTATTTCAGATATTCATATATTCTTCAATTTGTAAAGTAAACGTGCATTCCAAACAATATACATAAAAAATGTTGATACAGTAGACTTTCTACAAGAAAACTGGTTTTTTTTTTATATGTGATGTTATCTGATCAGCAGTACATCTTCCTTTTCTAAAACCTGCTTGATTTAATGGAAAAGATTAATTTTTCTCACAGTAACGAAGCACTGTTAAAAATAATCATTTCCAATAATTTGCCATCTTATGATATTATTGGCCTGTAGCTAACTATAATGAAGATCTTGTCTTGTCTTGTTTTAGAACTTGAATTACAACTCACTTCTTTCAGACATCAGGAAGAGCTCCTTTTAACCAACATTTGTTTGTTAAAATAAGTGAAGTAACTGTTTTCAAATATCAGACAAATGGATCAGCATTTTATAAGCAATGCTGTCAGTACCAACAGCAGATTTGTTAGAAGTAAAATAATTCAGGGCTTGTAAAAATTAATCGTACGTTATGGGAGCATTCATTTAATGATGTTCTTTCAGTTGTGGATTTTCATAATCTTTTTTGTTCGACCTTTAACCTAAAAGGTTTTTGAGTTTCATCAAGACTTGTGGAAGGACTATTTTCTGTGACGTTTTAAAGACATGGTTCAGCTTTAACCACCAAAGAACTTGGAAAACGATTATTTTCAACTTTTACAGGATAATTTTGAAGATAATAAAGCCCCAAACCCATCCCCCCACCCCCACAACAAAAAAAGTCTGTTAACGGTAACATAGGGAAAAAATAAGATCGGGGGGCGGATTTTAAAAAAAAAATTAAAAATTCCTTTCCTTCTTGGGTGCCATTTTTTTGTTGTTTTTTTTTTTCTAATGTTTTTCCAGACGATCCCAAAAACAGTTTAGGGTCGGGACGAAAAATTATGATCGGTCGGGATACCATTAAAAGATATATATTTTGGGGGCCTAACCATTTTATATGCTTTACTTTTTTTTTAAAACCTTATAGGTATCTGTTGATTTTGAAACTTCAGTTTACACAATTCTGTCCCATATTTATTTTTAGCTTGTGCAGTAATTCTGTTGCATTGTATTTTTGTGTTTTTAGTGTGTACAGTTTGAGCCATCTTTGTTCCTCTATGCATTACCTCAGTATTTAATGTTTTTATTACATTTAGGTATTGCATATTCTGGATAATATTTGTAAAATTTGAATTACAAGTATTAACATATTTATGAATAATGGAGTCCATATTTTGACATGTTTTAAAATCTTTCCAGTTTGCACGATTGTAATGAAACTTTGGAACCGTATCTTCAATATTCAAATCATCATTAATTATATCCTCATTTAATTCTATATAGATGGGGATATGATCACTACCCAATATGTAATTATTTGTAGACCAATTGCAATTTCCGCGCGATATCAGGAGAAATTAATGATAAATCTATTGCAGAAGCATTTTGAGTTAACACATCAGGAATTCTGGTAAATGAATCGTCATTTAAACGATTTAATTTAGAATCGATGATGTTTTCTGGCAAATTATTAAAAGTAATAATTGTACATCCAGATTTCCCAGAAAAGGAGCATGTGCATTAAAGTCACCTACAGATACAGCAAGGTGTTTGATCCAACCAGAGTTATCATCCTTTGGACCATTAGATAATATACAGAAAATATATTTAATACAAAATAATGGTTGATTTTTATCATTGCTCCAGAGGCAGAGGCATGGAATCCAATATGTAGTTTGAACAATCCCAGTGTTCTTATTATAAACCTATACAGTGGGGGATAATACAAGTTATCAAGTTTAGGAAGTCTCTTCGGTGAAACATGTACAGATTGTAAGCTAAAACACAAAATGATTTTTTGTAAACATGATGCTCAAATTGTAATAATAGAGATTGCCTCGTCATTAACATGCTTGATTTTGCATTGAGACATACTATTACTACTACTACTACTAGTACTACTACTACTACATCATTAATAATAATAATAATAATAATAATAATAATAATAATAATAATAATAATAATAATAATAATAATAATAATGTCAAACATCACATCCACATCCTACTCCATCCCGTAACTCGGACGTCGTAGGGGCACCACAGACGATCGTTCAACCAGCGCACTCCATCTTTCCCTGTCCCCAATAATAATAATAATAATAATAATAATAATAATAATAATAATAGTAATAATTTGTGTGGCCGTAGGTCTGTTACAGGAAAAATAAAAAGTCTGTTACAAGAAACACAAACGTTACATCAAATATTTGCATAACAAATTAAAAAGCCGTCAGTCGCTTATACATCAATACTGTCACGGGCCCCGAGCAGGTTCCGTGACTTCAGCACATAAAGCGAGTGGAAAGGAATAAAACTCAAACAAAATAAACTAACACAAATGCCAGAATACAATCACACTCTTTTATTCCACAATTAACATACACGCACAGGATAAATGGGAACTAACCTCCCTCAACCCCTAACAAGACCCCCGTCCCAATACTAACTAACAATTACCTCCCCTTGTAACAAACCCCAAACAGAACTAAACAACAACAGTTTCTTTACAAAGTGTATACAGCAAAATCAAAATCAACAAATCAATTCAAAATGTAAATCTTCAAATAATAAGCAAACAGCGTCTGAATCTTTACTCATAAACTATTATCTGGCGAAGCTGTGGCACCGAAGCAATGTCTCAATGTTCTTGTCAAGTAGCCCAGAGAGCTAAACAGTCTCTTTCACAATAAGCGGATGATTCTTCTAACTAAATGAATATGTTTTTAGGTGTGGTGCAGTGTGAATCTGTGTATGCATGAATTAGGTATGAAAACCTCCTGTAATGGTGTTGCCTCGATACATAGGCGAAACCTGCAGCAGTGTAAGAGACCACCACAACACTACTCTGTTGTAGAGGCAAAGGCACACCCCAGGCTGGCTAGAACCCAGTCAGCGTCAACAACAGCAACATCAGTACAGCATAACAGGCAACATCAGGAGCAACAGCGTTGAAATAATGCGTAGAAATAAACAGGTAGAAGAAACACGTAGAAGTAATAGCCCATACCTGTAAGCATATACACAGTCTTAACAACCTGCCTACAAAACAATAACCACCATATAATATAATATAACACGCCGTCCTCCGTCCACCATCTCGACCTGTATATGAATACCATGATAATAATACAAGATGCTATACACACATTCCAATAATATAAATCAACCTTTGATGCTAAATAATTCGCATCTTCTATAAACACAAACATTTATATAAATGTACATAATCATTGCAACCACACTTCAACCACACAGTCCTGATTCATTCCGCCTCCCACTATCACCACCGTCACCCCCAACAATTATAACACATCACGATTATCTCCCTTCTTCCATACTACCTTGCCATACTATACTATAAACATGCTTGCTTCATAATCATCGCTTCATCTTTGTTTAGTATAATACATTCTATCGCTCTCCTCACACATACACCCCCACTCTCTCTCTCCCTCTCTACATTCCCCATCGTCGCCTTTGACCCACTTTTATAACAACAACAGCAACGACATTTCCCCATCACATATACAATAAGAAAATCATAAGAAAATCATATAAAATCAACAAAATTCATTATACATCCTAAAAGTACATCCCCTTCCCCACACTCATCACCACTCATACACGTACGCAGTTCTCGGAGCGCGCCACTAAAGAATTGAATGACAGGATTTGCTCACCTTATATACCTCGGCTTGTGACACCCTTTCCCCCAACACCACAACACGACACAACACTGTCACAATACACTTGGTTAGTCTTTTTGAGAGTCACTTTCTCTTGCTATTGCAGGTTATTTCACTTTCCAAATAACACTTATACTGAGGATGAGGTCACCTTAGCTCTGTCACAGACGCTAAGTCTTGGTGGGTGTTCAATCGAGAACTACACACACCTTAAGCATATAACTCTACATTTGTTGACAAATGGTAGTTAATATCTTCCTTTCGAATTCTAAACATCCTTATCCCGACGAGGGCATAAGACCTTGGTGGCTATATAAACAATAAACACACCCTTCCAACAGTACCCTACACTACAATGACCTCTGTCACAGGGTTGCTGCCTCGTTAGATTCGATCCTCTCGCAACAGCATCTCAAACCACTCTGCCCTCCAAAAAACGCGCCGGCCACAAGCAAAATAGTCGAGCTCTCGTCAGTATGCACATTCTTTATTACGCGTATCCCTATTCGGAAATTGGCCTACTCCCTGTCTTCTACGAAACGCACGGACTTTACGAAACTGCACTTTCATACGCAAAAAGTAAATCGGTCACGCTATTCTATGTACACTATATACGGAGAAGTGTAACTTCGTGAAAAGTATAATTCTCCCTGCTACCTGAAAACTCGTGTCGTCACACAACCCCCCCCCCAGTTCTTAACACCTTGAAGAACCTTAACTACGACGCGAATTTCAATACCCCCTATGCTACCTAATACTCCTACTGAGAAAAGCTAAATACATTCACCCTACCTGAAGAAGATTTGTGCTCCAAATGGTCCAACGTGGATTATAAGCAGTCCAAACATGTATTAATTATTAATTTTTTTTAAGGCTTCATATTTAAGGGATATTTTTATTTTGATGTTACATGCAGACAAGAGAGAGATCGCTTTGTCATCGCCACCAAAGTTCGGTTTAACATGGACGCCACCAATCCTAACGCAGTAGGCCTCAGCCGTCGCCACATCACCCAAAGTGTGGAAGAGAGTCTTGAACGTTTGCAGACAAGCTACATCGACCTTTTGCAGGTATGAAGTCGGTCTTATGATGGCAGAATGAGCTTAAAATAAAATAAAAATGCTATTTTGACCTCGTATTATGACGTCTGATGTTGATCCTTCGACCTCAGAAATAACTCTCTGTGTGTGTGTGTCCTTGTTTACACAGTATTATCTGGACAAAACAATGAACATCTACATAACTTGTATTGACATGCCTACTTGTTTTGACGTCAGAACAATGATCCGTTAGGGTTAGAGTTCGGGTTAGGGTTAGAGTTCGGGTTAGGGTTAGGGTTCGAACACTGCAAAGTACTTAAAAATGGGGACGAAATATTACCTATTTGCACAACGTAGGTGGCGTTTCGGGAAAGTCATGATAATACTGTGTAACCTCGGCTGGGTGTGTGGGTGTGGGTGTGCGCGTGTGTGAGCACGTGTGTGTGTGTGTGTGGTGTTTTAAAAAAAATGCTGGTATGACGTCATATTATTACATCTGACGTTCATGACGCCAGAAAGAAAGGTCGAAGCTTTCTGAAATGACTTTGTAACTCTAATTTATTTTTTCTTATAGTATTTATATCACCTCAAATTTCACCATTCAAAAAAAATGCTACAAAATTAATGTGTTTGTAGACGCCTATGTGGATTTAAAACCATTCCTATGAGCACAGCACGCTATCTAGTGTACAGATTTTTATGAAAAAAAAAAGGGTTGAGAGGCACTTTAGTAACTTATTTAACGAATGACGACACAATGTGTGCTACAGACGCATACGTGGGATAACGCAGTACCGCTGGAGGAAACACTGATGACGCTCAATGACTTGGTGCGCTGTGGAAAGGTGCGCTATATCGGAGCCAGCAACGTCACTGGTTGGCAGATGCAACGGATCGTGGACCTCAGCCAGCAGATGGGCTTCAACCAGTACGTCTCCCTGCAGGTTCGTTTCCAACGGCCTTTGTTCCATTTGTGTATTCTGTGTTTAACGCTGAGCCTGCCCATTGTGTGTGTGGATGTGGGTATGTGGGTGTGGGTGTGTTGGTGTGTGTGTGGGTGTGTTGGTGTGTGTGTGTGTGTGTGTGTGTGTGTGTGTGTGTGTTGGTATGTGTGTTTGTGTGTGTTTACATGTAGCTATTTGTATATTATAAGCGACACGCCAAATATTTCAGTTATTTTTGTGAATAAAGATTTCCTGACTTGATAATAATAATAATAATAATAATAATAATAATAATAATAATAATAATAATAATAATACTGTAATAATAATAGGCGAGCGTTGTGGCCAAGTGGGCTAAGGCGGGTCTAGCTTACCTTGTCCAGAAGCCAGAAACCAATCGTGCCTGACAGGTGTGGGAATCGATCCAGCATCTGGGCGTTATGTTTCTCCGAATATTATTTACTTTCGACTCGGGTAACGTCCTGTGGGTTTTCTCCGGGTACTCTAGTTTGCTCCCACAGCAAAATTTCAAAAACACAACTAATTTTAGGTAGGTTGGGTTTGTGCGCGCCACAGGCTGCGACTACGCCTTCCCCAGGGAAGGCGACCCAGAATTTCCCGATAAAACAATAAAGTGTTGCCCCAAAAAATCTAAATAATAATAATAATAATAATAATAATAATAATAATAATAATAATAATAATAATAATTATTATTATTATTATTATTATTATTATTATTAAAATAATAATAATAAGATACAAAACACGTGCTCTTTTCTCGGTCAAACTCAAAGCGGGCGTGGCGATCTCAGGCCACTGCTGGCCAATAATTTTATGAAGAAGACAAAAAGGAATTAATTATAATTTTCATATTAATTTAAAAGTGAAATCTGAGGACTTACATATTATGTCCAAGTTCTTAGAAAATCTAAGATCGGTCTTAGAAAATGGTAATGCGGGAGCAGGTTTTGTTATTCCCGACTTTAAAATTACAGAATCATTTTATTTAGGAAAAGGATATTCTATTTTCACTGCAGAATTGATAGCAATACTGATGTCTTTAAATAGAATTATAAATCTCCCATTACATGTTTCTAGTGTAGTCATCTGTGTTGATTCAAAATTAGTTTTAGAAGCTCTAAAATCTAATAACAGTAAAGAAAGAAAAGAAATTATTTTTGAAATTAAGAACTTGATTCATAGTATTATAATTAATGGAACAGAAGTTAACTTTTGTTGGGTTCCTTCTCATTGTGGTTTTCTCTTTAATGACTGGGCTGACCGAGCTGCAAAAACTGGTGCCGAAAATAATAATGCAGTAAAATTAAATATACCCCTGTCAGTTAAAGAGATGCATGTTTTAACTGAAAAGGAAGTTAAAACTAAATGTCAATTTAATCAACTCTTTGACCAACATATTGGCATTCCCAGAACTGTTGTGACGATGGCTTATAGAATATATCTAAATTCCATCAGAACTAAATATTGTACGAACGTCAAATGTATATGTAATGAAATTTGTTTTTTAAACATGTTTTATTTGAATGCAATCAACTGCGTAATAGTTTGCCTAATAATGTTACGTCTTTGGGCAATATTAGTTTTGGTGTATGCATTAGTTTAGCGAAGACGTTCATTGGTTCTTCAGTTAGTAAGTATATATAAGACTCGTCGATGTTATTTAATCATAATTATGTTTTGTTTTGTTGTTTTTTTTCCAAATTTATTTTCTTTGTATTTATTTATTTTTATTTTTTGTTTTGTTTTTCATTTGTTTTTGTTTTTTGTCTTATCATTTCGGTGAAAAAGACATTAAAACAAACAAACAACAAAACAAC
Source organism: Oncomelania hupensis (assembly GCA_036898135.1). Classification (NCBI taxonomy): domain Eukaryota; kingdom Metazoa; phylum Mollusca; class Gastropoda; order Littorinimorpha; family Pomatiopsidae; genus Oncomelania; species Oncomelania hupensis. The sequence continues at coordinate 13,033,165 of CM072527.1, forward strand.
AATCCAAGTTCTCTGGTAAAATCCATGATTATAAGGGGCGCAACTCTGTTGCTAATAACACAAGCTGGCCCACTACGGCGTGCGGGGCACTGTCCACACCTGGCTGACCAGTTTCCTGACCAAGCGGACGATGAGGGTGGTACTGGAGGGGGAGACATCTGAAGAGGTAGAGGTCGAGTCCGGCGTCCCACAGGGTACAGTGCTCGGGCCGTTATTGTTCCTATGCCATATCAACGACTTGCCGGACACCGTGAAGTCTACTGTCAGACTGTTTGCGGACGACTGCCTGCTGTACCGCCAGATCCGCTCCTTCCAAGACCATCTTGCCCTACAGGTCGACCTCAAGAGCTTAGAAGTGTGGGCCGCCCAGTGGGGGATGAGATTCAACACGCAGAAATGCTACGTACTCTCCACCCGATCCAAGTCTCACTTCTTCTATAGCCTCGGAGACACCATCCTCCAACAGGTCGAGCAGAACCCCTACCTTGGCATCCAAATCTCAGCAGACCTCAAATGGGGACCACACATCACCAGCCTATGCAAGAGGGCAGGATCTACACTTGGCTTCCTACGCCGGAATCTTCGGAACTGCCCACAAGAGTGCCGTCGCCTTGCCTACATCGCTCTTGTTAGGTCCACCCTTGAGTATGGGTCGGTGGTATGGGATCCCTACTACAAACAAGACATTGAGAGACTTGAACGCATCCAACGCCTGGCTGCGAGGTTCATTACCAAGGACTACAAGTCCAGGGACCCAGGATGCATTGGCAGGATGCTTGAGTACCTCAAACTTCCCACACTCCAGGAACGTCGCCAGCAACTCCGGCTGACGATGCTCTACAAGATCGCCAATGGTCTTGTCCCCGCCCTACCCCCTGATTCCTTCCTCACTCCTGTGAGCGGCACTCGACGTAGGGTCAAACCCACAGCGTACGACGGGTACGTGAGCCAGAATATTATACAGAGACAGGCAACCAACAATAGCCGCTGTTTCAAGGCTCCTCCCTCCAAGACAGAGCAGTACAGAGGCTCGTTCTTTGTCAAGACAGTGATCGAGTGGAACAACCTCGACGATACCACCGTCACCATGCCCACGCCCAACGCCTTCTCAGCAGCGTTAGGGCGGCAGAAACCAGTGTGAACAACCCTGTGTTTTTATCAAGTTTTTAACCGTTTGGATTATAACCTTTTAAACAGACAGTGTACCCATTGCCTACATCTGGGCAAACGGACGGCTAAAACCGCTAGGTACAACAGCAAGAAGACCAGCTGAAGTGTAAATATTACTGTTAAAGTTGTTTTTTTTCTATCTATGCGCACACCCAAAAACGTCACGTTGATAGTCGTCATCGGCTTCTGTGGCGCACCCGCCAATTAACACCAACAGGCGGGATATCCAGATCCAGATCCAGAACAACAGTGTGCACCGTCTATCCCCTTCTTCAAACCATTTGACGTCATCAAGACTTGTAAAGGTTCTAGTTTTCTTCGGTACATGTTATGTCATTGATACATTTTGATCAGTGTGATTCTTTGCCATTATTTGTAGCGTTTTCACTGTTGGAAACATGGCCAGCTTGACCACAAAATTAAAAGTCTTGTGTTGTGTTTTTGTTTGTGAGCTACCCTGTTGATAGTATTTTCAAACTCGAAAATTTTGTTTTGTGAATGCAGCAACAATACAACCTGGTCTCCAGAACCTCAGAACTGGAACCGTTCCAAGTGTGCAAGCAATTTGGAATTGGGGTTCTGCCATGGAGTCCCCTTAAAGGGTAGGTAACTCACAGTGCGTTATGAGTTATGCGAGATCACTATTTGCGTATATATTAATACTTTTTATGTGTCTAATTATTTGCTAACATTTGAAAAAACTAAACCTCGGTGGAACTGCTAATCGCAACAATGAAAGTATATATACGAGCGTATATAAAAATTCTCTTAAAATGGCTAGCACCGTACAACAGCCTTTACAGAACAAGGACTAAAACAAGCCAAACGAGGCAAGTTGCTTTAATCATCAAGAAAGGTAATTATCCTGCTGTCAAGGTGGACAAAAAGTGCGACAGACTGGCTTTCAATTCCATGTGCTTCTCCGTGAGCATACAGAGCTCAGTGCAATACAATTGCATTCTTAAAGCCTGCTTCTTCTTACGCGTTTCGAACTTTACCAAAGGTTTGATCAGAAGTGGTTTGGCCTTGAATGCTGAGACTACACTGAGTGCAGTTTATATGGTATATAAGCCTACTGCATGGGTAGTCAGAAAGACACCCGTTGAGAGTTCGCATTAGGGAGAAGCCAGTCGCGAATTGAACCCCCCCCCCCCCCCCCTCCATTTACTAGGGCCGACTGAGAGAATTACTTTCATAGGTTTTGAAATAATTCAAATAACATATAGACTGCATTGAGTGTATGTGTGTGTGTGTGTTTGTGTGTTATATATTTTATTATTATTTTTATAAATGAATAATAAATAAATTAATTAATTAATAAATAAATATTATACCATCCCAACTGCTTGCTCCACGCAACCACAAGTGAACTGTTAGTTTTCTATGTCCAAGAAGAATGACACGTAAAATAAGACCTTTTGAAAAACGACAATTGTTGTCCATTCCATTTTTGTTTTATTGTATGTGCCAAAGGTTGGGTTTTCCACCTTTATCAGGGCATTCTATTTAACAGTATAATATAAATCTATTTGGCTCGATCTAGCAACTAATTTGACTCGATTTAGCAACTTAATGTGAACTTTTTTGTACTGTTTATTTGTGATCCAGTGGCTTCTTGACGGGCAAGGTCAAGAGGAACTCGACCCCGACTGAAGGTCGTCTTGGCTTTATGGCCCAACAAGAAGCCAAGATAACTTTGGAATCAGCCCCGACCATGGCCGCGTTGGAGAAGGACCAGTACTGGGACACGTTGGCCACAGTGGAGAAAATAGCCAAGGCTAAAGGTCAGTCGACAGGCACATGCATGACACAAGAAAATAGCCAAGGCTAAAGGTCAGTCGACAGGCACATGCATGACACAAGAAAATAGCCAAGGCTAAAGGTCAGTCGACAGGCACATGCATGACACAAGAAAATAGCCAAGGCTAAAGGGCAGTCGACAGGCACATTACACTGCATGTTTTATAATTTATATTGAGACCGTTGCACAGACTTGTTTGACAGTCTAGGTATATAGAAAGAAGACAGATGAGTCACATTCAGGGCAAAGCCTGCAGCCTATAGCATTTTCCGTAGCTGGAAGCGAGAAAAGATTATATAGTATGTTCGTCACACTGTTATGTCATTAATCACAGTTAGCTTTAGTCAGATCCTGTTGTCGGCCAGCACCCCAAGCAGCTCTTTGAAGTAGAGAAAAGCGCTATATAAGAACAATTCAAATCTATACCTCAGTTAAATAGTTCGTCCGTGGTGGGAATCAAACCTACAACATTTGAAATCGGAAACTAGCTCTCAAAACATCTGCGCCATTTAGAAAGTGCTGATTCATGTGCGTGCTTTGCTGTTCTAGGAAAGAGCATCCCCCAGGTGGCGCTGAGGTGGCTACTGCAGAAGCCAGTAGTGTCGTCGGTCATCATTGGGGCCACCAAATTGTCGCAGCTGGATGATAACCTCGGAGCTAGCAACGGGTGGTCGCTCACCGACGAAGAGGTAAGGCTGGTGTTGCTGTTGCTGCGGTCACGTGCAGAATTTTGTTTTAATATAGAGAAATAAACCAATCCTCTCCTCCTCCTACTCCCCCTCCCCCTCTCTCTCCTTTTCAACCTTTGTCCATGATGACGAGTGTTTATGTCGGGCCGATTCCGCGGATAAGCCAACAACAGTTTGCTGAATCTGCAGTGCCTAAATATCTGCCGATTTCTCGGAATCATCAACTGACTTTTTGGGTTAAGCTACATTAAATGACCTGGAATCGGCAGGTATTATTTACAAAAGCTATCTATTAAGGTGCTACTAGCTAGTTTTTATTATTATTATTATTATTATTATTATTATTGAGGATTTTTATAGCGCACTTAACTTATCTCGCGTACTTGACCAGACTCTTTAGGCGCTGATATAGGATCTAACTCAAACCGCCCCAGACGCCCACCCGCCGCCTTTGGGCGCTTGGTCTGACGCCCTGACAACTGAGCACTATCCTGGCCAGCCAGGGATGGGGGAGAATGACCAAGTGCATGCTGGGTGTGTTCTTGTAACCGGCACTCACCCGTCTAGGACATAAGCGTCAGGATCTTTAAAGTCCATTATGATGGAATGTTTGCGACACACAGACTAGACCTTCTCATCCGAAGGAGTAGGAAACGGGAGTAAAGTGTCTTTCCCAGGGACACAACACAATGGCCCGGACAGGGCTCGAACCCGGGACCTTCAGATCCGCAAGCCAAAGCACTACCATTAGGCCACCGTGCCTCCACGTTTACAAGCTTACTCTCATCCAAAAGAATCTAGCGGAGTATATTCGCTCCGTTTTCTTCTATCTATCTATCTATCTATCTAGAGACAAACATTTATCATTCATCATCCAAAACTGTAATGTAATCTATCTATCTATCTATCTATCTATCTATCTATCTATCTATCTATCTATCTATCTATCTATCTATCTATCTATCTATCTATCTATCTATCTATCTATCTATCTATCTATCTATCTATCTATCTATCTATCTATCTATCTATCTATCTATCTATCTATCTATCTATCTATCTATATAGAGACAGACATTTATCATTCATCATCCAGAACTGTAATGTAAAAATAAAGCAGGGCTGCTTTATTTTCACATTACAGTTTTGGATAATGAATAATACATGTCTGGTGCGTATGTAAGAGTGGGTATAACATGCAGGCGCTTATGCTTCTACAGATCGCCGCGCTTTGAGTCTGAGTTAGGAGAAAAACTAGAATAAAGAATCCAGTATTATTATGATGACTAACCTGTTGGTTTGTTTTCAGATGGCAGAACTGGACCAAGTCAGCAAACCGGATCAGCCGTATCCCTACGAGATGATCACGCGATTGAACGCTGACAGGGTCAACCCCTGGATTCCGTCCTAAAAAAAAGAAGTATAATTCCCTAGGGAATCCTACTTGTTAAGTCTCGTCTAAATTCCGTTAAGGAATCGTCGGAAAACGTCTCATTACGTGTGGGATCGAACCGGATACGTCCTGTTTCACTAATCCGTCTTCTTTCGACGAACTAAGTCGCAACACTCCTTAATCAAATTTATAGAGCAGTTTAAAAAACAAACAACAAATCTTAGTTTTTTTTCCAGAACACTCGTGATACCTGTCTTCAGACACACGTACTTAGGATATTAATTATCATATTTTAACACTGTTTTCACTGTTATGCGCTGCATTAAATATAGACCTACAAGTAGATTGTGTTGGAAAGTGAAATGGACATTGTGTGCGATGCGACTCGTTTAGTTATTTATTTATTCATTTATTTAATTTGTTTATTGTTCTTCTCTTGCGGTTTTTCAGCGTACGAGCTTCTCAAGGTGATGGAGAAACACACTATACAAATGCACTGAAAACACGTACGCTTTTGGGTGTGAAAGTGTATGTTTACATTCCTTTATTCCTGTGACAAAGGCTTTCTTCTTTTTTGTTCTCAATAATTTATAATCGGAGCACTGTTTGTGAAAAATTGCTTTCTTAACTTCTGAGTTTCTTTTAGATATAAATGTTGCAGTTGTACTGCGATGTAGATATGTCGGTCTCCTTGTTTCTTTGTGTGTGGTATGTGCATATTATTAGCCTGCTCATTCCGAATAAAATCACTATTGATCATTAGTTTGGCTAATGGCTAAGTCATAATAAAATCAACACGTTCTACAATTATTCTTAATCTGACGATTCAGTATATAGTCATAGTATTATATTAGCTGAATATACTTTGGATGTTGTTTTACGTTGCTTGTTGAACGGGTGATACAATCAGCATTTGGTACTGTTGTTTGCTAGTCGGATGATTTGGAATAAAAGTCACTAATTGTTTTGTAACGAAGGGTTCATTGTGGTGTTTGCTGGTATTCACTAAATCAATAAAGTAAATGTAAATATATATGCGATTTTTTTTACATTATTTTTAAAGCGCTCGCTTGCATTCACACGTTCGCACACAGTTTAACATCATAATCTGAAAACATCGGTTATAAACACAGGGAGCAAATACAACCATGCATATTACAAGAAAGATGTACATTTATAATCGTCATCACGCATTACAAAGCAAATTGTGTGCAGCACGTACTCATCACAATGATTTATGATATATAGTAGTCGGTGTTATTACGATATGATGAAAACCACCAACACGTGGAAACACGTTACTGAGACAAACTAAGAATGACTATTGCGAGGTCAAACACTTGTAATAATAAAAAAAATTAAAACTGATTCATTTTAAAGAATAGAATTAAAATTGTGTAATAAGAAAAATGGAGATGCCGTGTATGGTGAAGAAGAAGAAGAACGAGAAGGTATGCACATACGCGGGGAGCAATAGTTTGTCCCACCGCCGTAGCTCAATTGATAGAGCGTTCACCTGGCACACCGATGACCCAGGTTCGAATCCCGTGGTGGGCGATATAAAATGTGGCCATTTTCACTGTCCATTTTAGCAGTATGATTGCTTTGGTGGTTCAGTATTGATTAAGGTCCCTACCCCTCTTTCCCTGGGATGGTTATCCCCGTCTGCCATATCGCCAATGGTGGGTGTAGACGTTAAACCTCAATGTTCATTCATTCAGCAATAGTTCGCGCGCACACACACACAAACACCCCCCCCACACACGCACACAACCACACACACACACACAAAGGACAAACTAAAGTCTACTTTAAGCGCTCACACACACATTCACAAACACATACATTCACAATAATAAATAATAAATTATTTAAACAATATAAAAATCATTATTTTAAACAAATGAATTATTTAAACAATATAAAAATCATTATTTTAAAATGATGGTAGAGAATGTGATGAGAAAGACAGGAAAAGGTGGCAGAAAATGATAGAATGTGCGAGAAAGAGGTTCCTAGCATCATGTTCAATATAAATGTACACACTAAAGTTCAACCAACTATGGAATGAATGTGGCAAGGTGAAGTTTAATATAATTATCAACAAAAGCAAAAGCACTTAATAATTATGCATTATATAACATACAATGTAATTCAAGTGGTCTCAACCTAAGCTGTTTTAGGCTTACATACAATGAGTAAACATAGAATTTACATTTTTCAAGATACCTTTGTATGAGTTTGTGCTTTGCTACATTTTGGATCACAAACACCATCCTTTTGTGTTTAGAGGAAAGCTGCACGAAGTAGCAATTACGCCTCAATTTTTATTTATTTTTAAAACAAATCTGAAACTCCGATAGTATGGCCACGTCACCAAGGCATCAGGCCTTGCAAAGACCCTCCTGCAAGGCACGGTGCAAGGAGACAGAAGAAGAAGGGGGAAACAGAAAAAGAGGTGGGAGGACAACATTCGAGAATGAACTGGCTTGACACTGCGCGAAGCCATGAGGGTTGCTGAGGACAGAGAAAGATGGGGTACGCTGGTTAAACGATCATCTTTGGTGCCTCGACGACTTTCGAGTTACAGGAAAAGAAAAGGATATGAAACAAATCTGGCCATTTTTGTTTTAACAAATTACTGCAAAAAAGAATTGTTTAAACTGTGAAAGGAGTTAACCCACAGTTTTTCTTATGTGCGTAGGCTTTTTGCACAGATGAAATATTTTGCAACTAGCATGCAATTATACGTAATTATCACGCATTAGTTGATTCGTCGAGCGGATAACGAAATAGAGTTCTCTTTGCAACTGAAAGTGTACACATTGTTGCTGTGCCAAGCAGTGATTCCCTCTTGCTCTGACCTTCACTTCCATAGCCGCCACTAAGACCTCCATTTTCAAGGGACGCAACTCACACCATCTCCATTCCTATGTGAGCAGCACTTGTCAGTGCCTCTGCGTTTCGCATGCTGCGGGCTATTTATAGCTTGCCTGAACCCTTCCTTCCGGTGAAAGGAAGCATCGGCGAAGCTATTAATAGCTAGCCTGGCTGACCTAACCTCAAACTCTGAAAAGCTTTGCTTGAGCTGCTGTGAACTCTTGTAACGCAAAATGACGGGAGTTTTACGTCTGGGTATAGTGTGATTAAACTAAACACGCACAGTCAAGGGAAACCACCACATCACAGAGCAACTAAAGCGCTGTACCCCGCATTGCACCGCAGCCAGTGTTAGTTACAAGTTGTAGACTACTGCTAGTCTAGATAGGTAGGTAGGTAGATTACCGTCCCCGGATACAATAGCGTATAGGGGACTTGGGTCTAGATATTAAGAATCCAGCCTTTATATTTGGATAGAAGATCAATGCCAGGAAATAGAGAACAATCTGAACAAGAACAACAGCAAGAAGGCCTACCAGACTGTGAAGCGGCTGACAAGTGTTAAACAGCCCAAAGTCTCCACTATCCAAAGCAAGTCTGGCATATGCCTTACAGAAGAACAAGAAGTCTTGGACAGATGGACAGAGTACTGCTCTGACCTTTACAACCATACACCAAATGGAGACCCATCAGTTCTAGCATGTCCCGAGAGCAGAGAAGAAGAAGAAATCCTCCCAATTCTCCGGGAAGAAGTTGAGGCAGCAGTGCAATCGCTGAAGAAAGGGAAGTCAGCGGGAGTGGACAACATACCAGCGGAACTGCTACAAGCAGGAGGAGAAGCAATGACTGATGCTCTCACCATTATCTGTAACAAGATCTGGCAGAGTGGGGAATGGCCTACACCATGGACCCAGTCGCTTGTCATCACTCTTCCAAAAAAAGGTAACCTTCAGGAGTGTGAAAATTACCGCACCATCAGCCTCATCAGCCATCCCAGCAAGGTCCTCCTGAAAATAATACTCAACAGGTTGAAACCACAAACTGAACAAATCATAGCTGAAGAACAAGCAGGATTCATGGCAGGGCGAAGTACCACTGAACAGATTTTCAACCTCAGAATAATCTGTGAGAAATACCTACAGCACCAACAACATCTATATCATGTGTTCATAGTCTTCAAGAAGGCTTTTGACCGAGTCTGGCATGCAGCTCTATGGGCAACCATGAAAGTGTACAACATCAGCCCTAAAATTATAGAAATCATCAAAAGCCTGTATGACAAGGCTACCAGTGCAGTCCTCCATAACAGCGTCATCGGGAACTGGTTCAGAACAACAATCGGTGTGCGTCAAGGATGCCTACTCTCTCCAACACTCTTCAACATCTTCCTAGAGCGCATCATGTCAGATGCTCTTGCAGATCACGAAGGCACAGTCAGCATAGGGGGCAGAGCAATCTCCAATCTTCGTTTTGCGGATGATATTGATGGATTGGCTGGAGAGGAACAAGAACTTGAACAGCTTGTACAGAGGCTTGACACCACCAATGGCATCAACACGGACATCAAAGTACAAGGCCAATCCCTCAACACAGTGCACAGCTTCAAATATTTAGGAGCCATTGTGTCAGACAATGGGTCTCGACAGGAAGTCCTCTCCAGGATCGCACAAACAACTGCTGCCCTGACAAGGTTGAAGCCCATTTGGAAAGACAGAACCATCAGTCTACATTCCAAAGTAAGACTGCTGCGCTCTCTGGTCATCTCCATCTTCCTATAAGCTTGCGAAGCATGGACCCTCACAGCAGATCTCCAACGAAGAATACAAAGCATGGAGATGAGGTGCTACAGAAGACTTCTGTGCATTTCCTATACCCAACACATCACCAACATTGAAGTCCGACAGACCATCACACAAGCCATTGGACAACACGATGACCTGCTCACAGTGGTGAAGAAACGGAAACTCCGATGGTATGGCCACGTCACCAGATCATCAGGCCTTGCAAAGACCATTCTGCAAGGCACAGTGCAAGGAGGTAGAAGAAGGGGGAGACCTAAAAAGAGGTGGGAGGACAACATTCGAGAATGGACTGGTTTGACACTGAGCGAAGCCATGAGGGCTGCTGAGGACAGAGAAAGATGGAGTATGCTGGTTAAGCGATCATCTGTGGTGCCCCTACGACCTTCGGGTTATGGGACAGGATAGGATAGGATAGGCCAGGCTTAGAATTGAATTGTTAGTCCAACGTTGCGTGACCACGTGGCGAACACGACCGGGTCGACGCCTTGATGAATGCCATACGGACCCACTGTTGTCTAGCCTATATGTATTCTAGCAGACCAGTGACTGTACAGGAGAATGTGTATAATATTACTTATTTCTCTATGTGTATAGTTAGCCATAATTTATATTTATATATGTATAGGAAATTAGAGTGGAGATTCCAGTGGACCACGGACTTAGCAGAATGTTCGTCGCTTATATATATATGTAGATATGTGGAGCTAATCACTGAAGGCTATTTCTGCCTTCAGTGAGACGCTCTGCACACACCTAGTATACACGGTGGTGCAGAAGTTCGTCTCATATTTTGCTGACGATGCAGGCATTGTGGGCCAGACCAGACGAAAGACAAGAAAAAGTGTTCACTGACAGTCGGGCTGCATTGGCTTCTCAAGCACTGCGCGACGAGAGCCCACCAGTCAAGGAACAAGGAGAAGAATCCACAACAACACAGCTTATCAAAGAATCAACCACAACACAGCTCTTCTAAGCCAGAGCTAAGTTCAAATTACTCAGTGCACCAAAACTGTTAGCCAAGGACAACACTAGTCCACTCTTCCAGTACTCTGACCCTTTGGGCAGAACACATCAAGTGCCCGATGATGATACAGTAGCTGCATAGAACTATCTCTGTACCACAGCCTAAACACAGACCGAGCTAAACATATAATTTGTTTAAGTTGATTCACAGGGAGATTTACTAGCGATCCCCATCGACGATAGACGAGTGGGTAATAGCATTCCATTGTGCAGAGTCCAGCAACAATAGACCCACCGTCACACTGAGAGTGTCTTTGATTGGATGAAATAGGACTAGGATAGGGTGTATTAGTGGAATGAAAGATACTGTAAAAAAAAGGGTGCATGCTTATTTTGTGTGACTTGGAAATATTGTGTTACTGTATAGGCTACTTCTGTTTTCACTGGGGTGATTCTGGATTCTGTTCATGATAGACACGGTAATTTGAATATTTATATTTTATGATTTAATAATAATAATAATAATAATAATAATAATAATAATAATAATAATAATAATAATAATAATAATAATAATAGGCAATTTATACAGCACTTTCCAAAATCACAAAGCGCTTTACACAAACAAATGTAAACACAACATGCGTACAATGGTCAATAACACGCAACCACATACACATCCCAACATCTAAAAACACTCACTCAGGGCGACTACATGTAAGAAAAGGCCTCTCTAAAAAGATGCGTCTTCAAAGACGCTAGTGAAGGTCTGTGACGGACGGACCGAGGTAGCGAGTTCCTGTTTGAACGGAGAAGAAACTGAAGGCTCGATCACCGTGTCTCACCCTGTGGAATTCTGGTACACGGAACATCCTTTCATCTGCAGACGAGCGGAGAGAGCGAGAAGGAGCATAGTCAAAAGTTCCGAAAGATAGCTATAAGCAGTTCCAGAGATGATGTGGTAGCAAAGACATGAGGTTTTATATTTAATTCGTTGTTCAACTGGGAGCCAGTGTAGTTCTTGAAAGAAAGGCGTTCAATGCTGTGATTTCCGTGCTTTGAAGATGAGTTTAGCTGCAGAATTTTGGACTTGCTGAAGAGGTCTAGGGACTTTCTGTGTGCAACCCACAAGGAGTGAATTACAATAATCCAATCTAGACAGAATGCATGCGCTAACTAGTGTTTTTGTTGCTTCTTGTGTGGGATACTGTCGAATGGAGCTTATGCGTCTAAGTTCAATGTATGCAATCTGACAAGTTTTTGCAATGTGTTGCTGCATGGAGAGATCCTGATCGAGAAAAAACCCAAGGTCGCGAACAGTGTCAGAAAACGAAATAGAAGAAGTACCAATAGTGATAGTTGAGGGAAAAGAAGAGGGGTCTGCAGATGGCGGAGAAACACGGAGAGTCTCAGTTTTGTTATCATTTAGCTTGAGACGGTTGTTTGACATCCACGATTTTACCTCAGTAACACAATCTTGAATGGTCCGAACTAAATGATTGTAGTTAGAAGGAGAGTCAGAGTGATTAAGTTGGGTGTCATCAGCATACATTTCGTGGCGGACAGAGTGTGAGTTAATGAGACGTGAGAGAGGAGAGATGTACAGAATGAACAGAAGAGGGCCAAGCACAGAACCTTGAGGAACGCCAAAATCAAGCGGTTGTGCGGTAGATTTAATACCATTTACGAGAACAGCTTGTTTTCTTTCTGAGAGATAAGACCGAAACCAGTTAAGTGCACTGTTTTGGATTCCAAAATCGTTATTGAGACGTGATAACAGAATTTCATGATCGATAGTACCAAAAGCGTCCGAAAGATCCAAGAGAAGAAGAACTGAAATGTTGTCTTTGTCTAAAGAAATCAGAAGATCATTTAGAACGCGAAGAAGAACGGTTTCTGTGCTGTGTCCAAGACGGTAAGCAGACTGATGAGAAGTGAGAAGACTGTAAGCAGAAATATTGGAGAGAACCTGCTGAGGGATGAGAGGTTTCTAGTAATTTAGAGAGAAAAGAAAGATTGGATATAGGTCTGTAATTCTTCAGATCATTACAATCGAGGTTGGATTTCTTCAATAAAGGCTTGACGATAGCAGTCTTGAACTCAGGGGGAACAATACCAGATGCAACAGACTCGTTCATAATGTTAGTAATAGTGGGAAGTAAAAGGTCAAGGTGCTCAAAGAGAAATTTGGTGGGCATGGGGCACGTTCACAGGACTTGGAAGGAGTTTGAAAGATAGTTTGGTGAAATCCTCTGAAACAGGACTGAATTTAACCAACGGAGTGCCAGAACAAGTTGGGGAATGCAAAACAACAGACTGGTCTTGAGAAGGAAAACTTTTGTGAGATTTGTTTTGCAGAACAAATCAGCACAAATGCCCGTGAGCAGTTTTATATCAGACACAACAGGGAGAGACACCGGTTTTACTTTACCCAAAAGTGGCGACATGTTGTGAAACAGCTGTCTGCACGTTGATACATAGCTTTGTGTCAAAGGGTAAGTTAATGGTAGTCAATACTGATCTCTCCTAGGTTTATTAGAAATAGCTGGACCAGTAAAGCAATAATCATGTAATGTAATGTATGAGAAATAAGAAACTGACCTGCAAAGAATCTGTGTCGGTGCAAATGTACTATTGAACAGGTTCGCCAGGCATATTAAAGAGCCCACATTATAAGACTTTGTTTACTTTGTGCAGAAACGAGTTGAGCCTAAAATTCGCATTGTTATGACATAAAACAATGGCTTTGGTCGCTCAAACCAACATCTAAAGTTTGAATTTTCCATTTCTGTTCTGTATGTGTGCATGTGTGCGTACATGCGTGTATTTGTTTGTGTGTGTATATATGTGTGTGTGTGTTTGTGTGTGCGTGCGTGTGTGACTGTTTGCGTGCATGCGTACCAGCCCAGTCTCACACATAACAACACGATTTTTAAATCTTTCTATATTAAAACACAGTAACGAGCAAAGGAAACTTGACATGTTTACAACAAACAACAATGTCTTTTCAAACCGGCGTGCACTCAAACTGAAACTTGGAAGTAACTTTTTTTTTTTTTTTAACCTGCCTTCATTTAAACGTCTCCAATTTTCCATCTACTCGTTTGACCAAAAAAAAAAAAAAAAAAAAAAAAGTGGGGGGTGATTCTGAACCCTTTATTTTACAGATAAGTGGCAGCAAAGAACGTGCCAAAATAACACCATGTTTGAATAACGGTTCGCGAGTTATTCGTGTCCGAAGTAGGACTGACTGACTTCCTGCCTGACGCACTCCTATTAGTACTAAGATATATATTACTGATGAATCACAACAGCTAACGGTGCACGTGACCTCGCTGCAGGTGCAAACGTTCCAGAAGAAGCGAACTTCAAATACAGCGCAGGAGTGCCCCCTAAACCCAATGAATAAAATGCAATATAGAAATAGTGTTTATTTTATCGTTTTGATAGAGCACTTTTCCAGCTCCATATCTGCTCAAGGCGCTGGCCGATACAGCATCCAACTCCAGCCGCCCACTTGCAACCTCTGGGCGCATAGTCTGACGCCCAGACGACTGAGCTCCACCCAGGGCGACTGGGGATGCGGGAGAAAAAGAGACGTAGTGCGTGCTGGTGTGTGTGTGTAGCCGGTGTAACAGGCAGGAATATACCCCTAGCTACTTTATACCCTGGGTATAATGTAGCCTAGGCGGGTTTAACCCCCCTGGGTATAGATCAGCCAAGGCCAGGTCATACGTCTCGCGCCCGGAATATACCCCCACCTAAAGAGATTTCACTCATGGGTTTGTTGTACATGACCGTGTGCGTGACCAACTCTCAGGTAACAGCCTTTTGCTTGCGTGTAAAAAAAAAAACCTGAGTGAACTCAGCTAACAGCCTTTATCTTGCGTGTAAAAAAAACACACACTAAAAAACCCCTAACCCTAACTATCTATCTATCTATCTATCTATCTATCTATCTATCTATCTATCTATCTATCTATCTATCTATCTATCTATCTATCTGTCTGTCTGTCTGTCTGTCTGTCTGTCTGTCTGTCTGTCTGTCTGTCTGTCTGTCTGTCTGTCTGTCTGTCTGTCTGTCTATCTATCTATCTATCTATCTATCTATCTATCTATCTATCTATCTATCTATCTATCTATCTATCTATCTATCTATCTATCTATCTATCTATCTATCTATCTATCTATCTATCTATCTATCTATCTATCTATCTATCTATCTATCTATCTATCTATCTATCTATCTATCTATCTATCTCTCTCTCTCTCTATCTATCTATCTATCTATCTATCTATCTATCTATCTATCTATCCGTCTGTCTGTCTATCAATATATCTGAGTGCATCAGAACAATTACAACACATATATTAAAGAGTAACGTGAAGGATAAGGTCTTCCGTAGTGGGGGGGGGGGGGGGTGTTATAATGGGCAGGAGAGGGTTACACGAGCCTAGGCCAGATAATACCCAGGGGTATAGTCTGGGCTAGGCCAGTTTATACGGGGGCATAGTCTGGGCTAGGCCAGTTTATACCCTGGGCAGTGGTGTTCCTAGGATTAGAGGGCAATAGGACAAAATGTCCTAAATCATAAAACTAATCGGACTTCATGTCCTGACTACATAAAAGCAGTAGGACATTCAGATTGTGAAGCGAACCGATTAATGGTGCTTCTTTAAGATCGTTGCAGAGGAAGTAAGGTGTCGGTTATTTCCCTTTCAAAAGTGTCGAGAGTTGCGGCCCTTTTGTTGTTCGACGGAAGGTACTACTCGTTTTAACGGCTTTGACACTCCAGTTTGTACAGACGTTTCTTGCAGTGACCGCTCTAGTCATAATACTATCGGACAATGACCGCTAATTTCGCAATAGAATCGGACATTTGACGGGACACAGGTGTTTGCATTCGGTCATTTTCCAAACGAATCGGACCATGACCGATGTCCGAGGCCTCGGGACATCACTGACCCTGGGTATACTTGAGGCGGGGTATAATCTGGCCTGCTACACCGGCACTCACCCCGGATAGGACATGAGCGTCAGGATCTTTAAAATCTTTGCGATGGAATGCGTGCGTGAACAGATTATGGTTGTAGGGCGCGTTGGCGTTAGCGAATGGTGGAAGATGAAGTAGACAAGGGAACGATATAGTGTAAGTCAGTGTGACGCTCTCAATGAAGTCTTCATTGGGAAAACTGCCTTACAGTTTCCTCTTTTTCCTACGGAAATATTGTTGTCCTGCCCACAAGGTCAACGCATTGTTTATTCCACAACTAGGAAAACGCATGGCATTCTAGGACAAATAAATAAACAACAACAATAAGCGCTCACGCGCGCGCGCGCGCGCGCACACACACATACACACACTCAAGTCATACATATTCGCTGTAAATAATACATAAGTGTGTGCAGCTTTTGTTGTACTTTCCGTCATATCTATATAAATCAGTGCTGTTGACGTGCCTCGCGCATTGTTAATGTGTCTCTGCTTCGTGAATTGACTAATTATCTTTATATTTCGCCGTCAATGTGACCCGAATTGAAAAATAATATCCCCCCTCCCCATCCTCTATCCCAACCCCTCTTTCCCCCTCCCTCCCCCCAAAAATCCCTGAAAATAAATATATATATAAAAAAAATTAAGACAAATATAAATCTATTTCACTTTTAATTGGCCGGGGAAAAGACGAAGAGACAGGGATTCCGTGAATGGGAAGAGTGTTTGATGCAGATAAATACAGATGTTTTCGTTTTTTGATTGTGGTGTAGGTTACATGTAAATTTTATAGGCTTACTTTTTAAAAAATCTATCTATTCTTCGTCACATATGTTGGTCTGTTCAAGAAAAGTATTCTTCAATCAACTTGGATTCACAGACAGACTGTACCCTCGGAATTCATGACTTGCTTTCATCTTATAATATTACGTATTGCACAGTAAATTTAAATCTTCTGTTTGATTTGTGATTTTTTTCAATGTTTAGCTGCCGGGCAGTCCACTTGTACTGTCGTTACTGCTTATCGTTGCTGGTCAGAAGTCAGATTATATAATACAGAATGTACACAATATAGAATAGAGTCTACCGTCTTCGTTGTCACGAACGCATTGTTTCTTCACAACAACTAGGTTGGAGTCAACTTGTAGTCGCAGGTTTTGCCCTTGCAGTGGGTGATTTGCTTCCACTTTATAATTACACACTCCGATCCGTCATTGTGGCTGGTCCTTGTGTTGTGGTCAGAAGTCCGACTCGGACTGCCCGGTTGTGCTGCAGGAAATCTCCCGCATGGTATCAGTCACCTCTTGTCTGTAGAACACACCGCGGTCGTCCATCAGTTCCGTGGTTTCTTGCAGGACGCTGACAGAACGCCCGCTGGCCGGAGACCCGCTGCGACTGCCTCGCTCAGACACCGGCCTCTTCGTCGGCGTTGGCATCCTCCTGCTGCTGCTGTTCTCCGTTGGGCACGGGCATCTGTGCAGGAAAAAAAAAGGGCCCAGTTTTAAAGCTCAGATTGCCTTTAGCGCATGTTAGGAGCGAGCGAACGAACAAATGAACGAAACCACGACCCACAACTCTGCACTTATAGCAAAGAGCTTATATAGTCTTTGCTTATAGATCGTTTTTACCAGCTCATTCACACACACACACGCACACGCATACAAACAAACAAACACACACACCCACACCCACACCCACACACTGTTTAATGATCTATACAGGCAAAGAGTCGAGTCACGTGTCAGCTTTATGGCTGGGGATTCTTGATGATAGAAATAGGGATGGTTAAAAAAACATTATTTATTTCAGTTTCATTAAAATTAATAAAACATCAATCAAATTTGAGGTGTGTGGGTGATCAAAGCTTCATTTTATATTTTTTTAAATTTATGTTAGAATGAATAATTAAGGGTTGAATTGGTTGAAAAACATTTTCAGTTTATTTTAGATCTAATATTTTTCCATTTTTAGATCTGGTTATTTGAACGAACGGTTTTACCCCAAAATAGACGAGAAAAACGGCAGAACGCAACCTACAATGAAGGTCGCTCTGTTGGTCAGTGCATAACTCACGCTTTCAAATGATTTTGTTGCAGGTAATTATCTTTTTCTTCTTATTCTTTTTTTTTTTTGATTAAAGAAATGTTTTGGTGCATGTCCTGAGTTTTAAAATGGCCACAACCTAAGATTTGAGAGTTCTGAAGATTACAATTTTTATTGCTGACCTCTGTTGTGGGTGTGCAGCGGTGTGGTGGTCATTTGTCTCTAGTCACTGGTCACTTGTTACTCATCTCTGGTTTTGTGTCTCTGGTTACTTAACTCTGGTTTCGCGTCTCTGGTCACTTGGCAAGGCACGGTGCAGGGAGGCAGAAGAAGAGGGAGACAGAAAAAGAGGTGGGAGGACAACATTTGAGATTGGACGGGCTTGACACTGAGCGAAGCCATGAGGATTGTTGAGGACAGAGAAAGATGGAGTACGCTGGTTAAACGGTCCTCTTTGGTGCCCCAACGACCTTCGAGTAACGGGCTAGGATAGGATAGGATATGTCACTTGTCACTGGTTACTTGTCTCTTTATTTCTTGTCTCCGGTCTCTTGTTACTTGTTTCGTGTCACTTGTCTTTTATTTCTTGACACTTGTTTTTTTGTTTATCGTAAGTTGTCTTTTGTCATTTGCTTATTTTTGGAGGGATCTAATTTCATTTGGTTAGTCATAAAAATAAAGTTGTTTTTTTTTAGCTAATAAAATGGGACTTTGTTTTCTTTTAGTTGGTTTTTAGTGAGGCATTGTGGCTATTCCTTCCACTTGCTTCCACATGTTTTCGCATTCAGTACAAGGGTGCGGACTCACCTTGCCAAACAGCGAACTACACTTCACCTACCATCATTTTAATTTTATGTTTATTTGTAACTGCATAGAAATGTGCCCGAAGTCCTATAGGTATCATAAAATATAAAGAAAAGGTAATTCAATTTACTTAATTTTAAAAGCTGTCAAATCACCCCGCCCAACATTGATCCAAGGCTACAAGGCTCGGGTACCTTGAAACTGTGCTTGCTTTTGTGGATTAAAAGGATCCACGTCCAAAGTTCCACCCATATCTATGTTCCCGCAACTCTATATTCTCGCACGTCTACCTTCCCAAAGCTGTACATTTCTAAGGATCTATGTTCTTATGTTCTATATTCCCTAACGCGGTATTCCAACGACTTTATGTTCTCAAAGCTGTATATATTCTTCAAAGCTCTTGATGCTCGCGGGGCTAATATATTTTCCCAAGGCTCTATATTTCCACAACTCTATTGTTTCACTACTCTATGTCCCAACGCTTTATTTCCAAGGATATATGCTCTCAAGGCTCTATATTCCAACGACTCTTATGTTCCCCAACTCTTTATTTTCCCCCTCCCTATGTTCCCTTAACTCTACATTCCCATATCATTATGTTCCCATAGCTTTATCTTCTCACAGCTTTATGTTTATTTATTTATTTAATTAATTACTTTTATATAGCGCTTTTCCAGCTCAAGAACCTCTCAAGGCGCTGTTCCAATAGCTTTATATTGGCGTTTTCTTACAACTCATTGCAGCCGCTGCGAGGACAACACAGTTATAAGAATATATGCATATATGGGGACAGAGATGCTCCCGAGCATGTCCGTGCTTCACATACCCTGTTACAAACCCTCCTCACTGGTTGTCGATCTTTATCAGTGCTTGGCCTTTCAATTTGGAACTTTCTTTCTCTCTCTCTCTTCGTAGCTCTCCGAATATAAGCTTACTGCTTTTAAATCCAACTTGAAAAATCATATATTCCTTAAAACATTTCTGATCTGGTCTCCCATCATCATCGTCATTCCCTCATTTTCTGATTCAGACCACCGCCGCTACCCGCCGCCGCCACCCTAACTCCCCTACCCATTACCCCTTCGTCGCTCCTCCCCCCCCTCCCTCCCTCCATCCCTCTCTCCCTTGTAAATATGTTTGTCCCGTTTGTACATAATTATGTTCTTGCGTAATTCGTTAACACGTGTTTTGTGTCGATTTTATTTACTATGTAGCCGGATGTTAACGTATAGTAGGAAGGCTTGCGAACTGCGCTTTGAACTGATTTACCAGTACGAATAAAAAAAAAAACACTACATAAATACCCTTATTATTAGTATTATTATAATATTTTTTTTAATTTTTTAATTATTATTAATATGTATTATTATTATTATTATTATTATTATTATTATTATTATTATTATTATTATTATTACTCTGGTTGAATGAGTGTCAGCGTAGCGGCAGAAGTGGTGATGGAGGCAGAAGAAGGGGGTGGAGAGAAGCACAGGTAAAGAAAAGCCAGGCAAACTAGAGACCAAGGCTGAGACTTCAAAGAGATTGGAAAAGCGGAACAGGCCGTTGTCGTAGCCTCAAGCGGGTGAAGTCAAGTCTTTTGTTATATCTGGTCCTATAGACTTTTGTTTAAAAATTAATTGTGGATACTTTTTTGGCATAAGTTTTTTTTTCTGAGAAACTTCATTCAGACGTCTTCTCATGCTTTGGGAAATCAGTCCCTTGATGTTCAGCAAGCCCAGCTGATACACTGAGGCGCTGACAACACAGCCATAGGGTCATCTGTATTTAGGGCACACATCCACCAATGCAAACCATTGGCAGCAGAGAAGGGGAAATAACTCTTTCCTTATCATTCCCCCATTCCACGGAGGACAGCAACTAATAAGTCTTTTTACCCAAATTTTACCCATTAAACTCCAGTCCACCTCTGTAGGCAAGCCATCTTGATCACTCGTGTTTTACGCACACTTTTTTTTATCTCCCCTATAGGCTTACCAGTGCTGGAGCACCAGAAAGACCAGCGGAAGAAGTCACAAGAGAAGCTACTACTACCTTGAACGCCATCAAGAATTTTGCCTCTACGCCATGCTGTTCTTTTGGACTCTCGCGTATTCCGATCGAATGATATTGTTTTATATCATCTCCGTTCTTGCCGTTACCACAAGTATGCCTGCTTATTGGTCAACACAAAAATGATTTATTCCACAAACTGCGTGTCTCATTATTGGTCAAACAATACGGATTTACTGAAAACAAGTATGGCTTTCTGATGGTCAAAACAACAATGATTTATAAAAGGTGGGGTCAGACAGTGTTTTGGACAAACGTATCCACCAGGTGAAAGTTCTTCATATAGTTAAATAGGCATATATCAATGCCTTTCCTGTTACAGTCATGTGTAGCGATTTGTACATGTGTCTTATATTTTCATTGGCCAAGTAGAGTGTGACGAAAACTGATATCGCATGGCAATTGACCAATCATAGATGACGGTGTTTCTAGCAAGCTGTTGAATATAAAAGTTGTAAGAATACATGACCATAAATAATAATAATAATAAATAATAATATTAAAAATAATAAACCTTCCTCTTGACAAATTCAATGACTAGAATAAAATTCCATCACATTTTAATGTATATATATTATACAAATCCTCTTTGTAGTTTAAACTCCTTGGGATCTCAATTTTGATATGATGATGATGATGATCATTGTTGTCAGGGTGGCGACGTGGTGATCGTCCTTAACGCTGGTGCAATAGGACGTTAAGCTTCGTTGTTCCTCCTTCCTCTTATTCTAGCATTGATGCTTCTTTTTATACCTGTATGCAGTGAAGTACTGCTACCTAATGCCACTGTGACCTTTGAACTAGCTGTTGGAAGGGGACTGGTCTTACCCACTGTTATATTAAATCCCTCACCCCTAAAGGTACACAGTTCAGTGCCCTTTAGCGTTTTAATGCATCCTGATCTCTTAAATCTCTTCTTCTTCTTCGTAGTACTGTGGATACCCCGTTTTTGAGGAAATGACTCCACAACTTTGGCGTGCTCAGCGAAGGGTGTTCACAGATTTAAAATCAGGCAAAAGTACTATTTGAGGATGAGGCAGTGAGGTAGTCTGACTGGGTTAAAATTGTGTTAAGACATATGTACATCGGCATTCATTACAAGATGTTTATGCTCCAGTCTGTCAGCGATGCTATGAAAGATGCGACAGACGAGGCTGATGCTGATTCAGCGCTCAGTGAGTTCCATAACCTGGTAGCTGACGGGAAGAAGGAGTGCTTGTACACATCTGTTCTAGTTCTCCTTGCCCTTAGTGTAGCCCTTAAAGTTGTAGTCAACATTAGTCCCTCCCTCTTTTTATTGAAGCCAAAGTTTTATTGTTGTTTTATTTTGTTGCTTTTTTCTGTTTTGTTTTGCTGTTGTTGTCTATCCTTCTCCCTTCTGGGGTGGTGTTAACCATCTTACTTTTATTCCTGCTATTTTAATACGGCCCCTCATTTTTGATCGGTGCTGTAGCAGGGCCGGACCTAAGTTTTTCAGGGATAGGGGCCCAAATATATTTTAGGGTAGTAGTGAAGGCGCGAAGCAAGCGCCGAGCCGACGGCGCGAAGCGCCTAGTTTGCTAGGGGGGTCCGGGGGCATGCTCCCTCGGAAAATGTTTTGAAAAGGGAGAAAAAAATGGTGCAAAGTAGTATGACATACAGCTTCTTAAGCGGGTTTGTGACGTCACGGCTGGGTGACGTAATCGTGACGCAATCATGATGCCCCACCGCGATGGTCGTGCGCCCTGTCACGGATGATGGATGACGTATGGCCCGGGGGGATATATTTTATTGATAGTGTGATCGCAAGTGCGCATCTCGGTGAATGGATATATGACTCAGTGGTCGGGGGGCGTGAGATCAAGCACCCCAAAGACAGCAAGTGCGCATCTTGATGAATAGAGAATGACTCATTGGTCTGGGCGTGAGATCAAGCACCCAAAGACAGCAAGTGCGCGTCTCAGTCAAAGACAGCAAGTGTGCATCTTGATGAATAGAGAATGACTTAGTGGTATGAGCGTGAGATCAAACATCTAAAGGCAGCAAGTGCGCGTCTTTTTTTGTATTTATCAATTTTTTATTTTTTTTATTTTTTATTTAGACCAAGCACCCCAAAGACAGCAAGTGCGCATCTTGATGAATAGAGAATGACTTAGTGGTATGAGCGTGAGATCAAACATCTAAAGGCAGCAAGTGCGCGTCTTTTTTTGTATTTATCAATTTTTTTTTTATTTAGCCCAAGCACACAAAGCTTGCAAGTGCGCATCTTTTTGTGGTTGTATACATTAATAGGTAGACCTAGACACATTGAGCAGTAAAATATCAAAATGATGAATGATATATGCCTCGATGGTGTATGGATAATTATGGAAAAGTATGGAAAGACCTGCTTAGCAATATCCGATGTAAGCATTTGAATATAGATAGGGAGAATGGTTAAAAGCATGGGTTAATGGGTGTGAGATCTAATTTTTATCAGGCCCAACAAATTTTAGTACCACAGATAAATATCAAAATGAAGTATTATATATACCCCGAAGGTATAGTTAGGATTAACGAAAGGGACGGATCAAAAGAAGACGGGAGCCAGCAAAATTTTAGTACCATTCATAAATATCAAAATCTCTCTCTTTTTCTTTCTCTCTCTCTTTTTCTTTCTCTCTCTCTCTCTTTCTCTCTCTCTCACTCTCTCTCTCTCTCTCTCTCTCGCTCTCTTCTTTCTCTTTCTCTCTCTCTCTCTCTCTCTCGCTCTCTCTCCCTCTCTCTCTCTCTCTCTCTCTCTCTCTCTCTCTCTCTCTCTTTCTCAGCATATAAATGTATACAATTGTTATTAAAATATACATTTATCTATGTATACTAATAGAATAATGTGTAAGCAGGAAAACAAGGAGAGAGAAAGTCGTGCAATTTAAAATGAAAACAAAAACCAATACTCAATGATACAAAAACACAGTGTGAGCTGTATGTGAACGCATGCAATAAATGATCTTACCAGAACTTATGTGTCTGTCCCCTATCTCTCTCACACCCGCTCTCTTTTTCTCGCTCTCTGTGTGTCTATATTTTGTTATACAAACACACCCAAGAATAGTTAATGACCATTGATGAATATATAATGACTCAGTTGTCTGTACATTAGACCAAGCACCCAAAGGCTGCAAGCGTGCGTCTTGACAATTTTGATTTAGATCATGTATCAATTGACCAGCGCCTTGGTAAGTATGGCGAGATATCCCGAGGGGGTGATTAGCCAGCAGAGGGAAGGGGTGATTAGCTGCCCATCACGCTTGAAAGACTGTGGCTCATCTTATTTACACGGGAGCAGATGATAAACTTATTTATTTTAAGAGAGATATCTTAACTAGAATTTTTTTTTGGATGTGAAGCATTGCAAATGATAGGTCATGGCCTATGTGTATATATACTCTCTCTGGCTCATCCTCTCTCACACACATCTATCACTCAAACAGATGGTGTAAAGGCAGAGACATGATTTTGATAATGATTATATAGGATTGGATGAGGGTCATTTTAATCAAACAGGCATTTTTTTTTAACGTTATTATTGATTTTGTTTAGTTTTGATGACAAAGTCTATCGATGACGCATGATAAAAAGTGGTAAACAGGAGCAGAATCGATGTAGTGGTTTTTGAGATATTGAATTTATATGAGGCGAATCGCGCAAATATTTTAAAGTATTTGATTTATTTTATTGATTTGAGTCTCTCTCTCTCTCTCGCTCTCTATCTCTCTCTCTCTTTTTTCTCTCTCTCTCTCTCTCTCTTTCTCTCTCTCTCTCTCTTTCTATCTCTCCTCTCTATCTCATCTATCTATCTCTCTCACGCTCTCTTTCTCTCTGCATATAAATGTATACAATTGTTATTAAAATATACAATCATCTATGTATACTAATAGAATAATGTGTAAGCAGGAAAGCGAGGAGAGAAAAAGTCGTGCAATTTAAAATGAAAACAAACCAATACTCAATGATACAAAAACACAGTGTGAGCTGTACGTGAACGCATGCAATAAATGATCTTACCAGAACTTATGTGTCTGTCCTCTGCCAAACTTGTAAAATATCCATGAAAAATTGGCCCATTTTTTTCTTAAAGGCATGTTTGGACATGATATGGAAACGGCTGACGCAAGCATAAGATATGGGAAGTAACTCTCTCTCTCTCTCTCGCGCTCTCTCTCTCGCTCTTTTTCTCTCTTTCTCTCTCTCACTCTCTCTCGCTTTCTCTCTCTCTCTCTCTCTCGCTCTCTTTCTCTCTCTCTCTCTCTCTCTCTCTCTCTCGCTCTCTCTTTCTCTGCATGTTTGGACATGATATGGAAACGGCTGACGCAAGCATAAGATATGTGAAGTAACTCTCTCTCTCTCTCTCTCGCTCTCTCTCTCTCTCTCTTTTTCTCTCTTTCTCTCTCTCTTTCTCTCTCTCTTTCTCTCTCTCTCTCTCTCTCTCTCTCTCTCTCTCTCTCTCTCTCTCTCTTTCTCTGCATGTTTGGACATGATATGGAAACGGCTGACGCAAGCATAAGATATGGGAAGTAACTCTCTCTCTCTCTCTCTCTCTCTCTCTCTCTCTCTCTCTCTCTCTCTCTCTCTCTTTCTCTCTTTCTCTCTCTTTTTCTCCCTCTCTCTATCTACATCTTATTATTACTCTCTCTCTCTCTCTCTCTCTCTCTCTCTCTCCTCTCTCTCTCTCTCTCTCTCTTTCTCTGCATGTTTGGACATGATATGGAAACGGCTGACGCAAGCATAAGATATGGGAAGTAACTCTCTCTCTCTCTCTCTCTCTCTCTCTCTCTCTCTCTCTCTCTCTTTCTCTCTTTCTCTCTCTTTTTCTCCCTCTCTCTATCTACATCTTATTATTACTCTCTCTCTCTCTCTCTCTCTCTCTCTCTCTCTCTCTCTCTCTCTCTCTCTCTCTCTCTCTCTCTCTCTTTCTCTGCATGTTTGGACATGATATGGAAACGGCTGACGCAAGCATAAGATATGGGAAGTAACTCTCTCTCACTCTCTCTCTCTCTCTCTCATTTTTTATCGATCTCTGCACACACAATATCGAAAAATGTCACTTTTGGAGGGGATATTGAATATCTAACTACAATCTGTTGTGTGGCGTGGTTGAATATATAGACAAATCTTTACAAACATAGATAACTGAATACTAATCAAATGCTGTCAGCACGCCTGAAAAAAAAGTCTAAACATATATGCCACCCCTGATGACGACCGCCAACATGTTTAACAAGTCACACACATGATCACACTTGTTTATTAGTCGGCTTATAGATTTAGCTATCACTTTTTAAAGAGTAAATACTGTGTGGATAGTGCTCAATTGTCCGGGCGTCAGATCATATACCCAAAGGCTACAAGTGCGCTTCTTGGTGGTGGTTAACAAAAGGCTGCAAGTGTACGTCTCGATGGTTTTTGAGTTAGATAATATATTAGCCAACGCCTGATAAAGTATTACATGGTTAGTGCTCAGTTGTCTAGGGCGTCAGACCATGCACCCAAAAGGCTGCAAGTATGCGTCTTGGTGGTTTTGAGCTAGATCATCTTTCTCCTCTTTTTCTTATTTATCTCTCTCCCTCTCTCTCTCTCTCTCTCTCTCTCTCTCTCTCGCTCTCTCTCTCTCTCTCTCTCGCTCTCTCTCGCTCTCTCTCGTTCTCTCTCTCTCTCGCTCTCTTTGCTCTATTTTTTTAGTTGATGATCACACTTATTTTTATTAGTCAGCTTATAGATTTAACCATCTTTTTTTTTGATTTAGCCCTCACTTTTTTAAATCCTTTTTTTATTTACCTACACACCCACCCACCCTCAGCCCATCTCCTCGCACACCCAGCACACTCAACCATCCTATCATTGAAATACTCAAAACTATGTTGAAAAAATGCGCACCCCATGCAGCGATGATGACATGGATGATAACGTGCATGGGCATGTATGCAGTATCTACACACGCACACGTACGCACACTTGCCCACACAAATTTTTAAAACTACATATGAAAATACAAAGAAATACAAACTTGTAAAATATCCATGAAAAATTGGCCCATTTTTTTCTTAAAGGCATGTTTGGACATGATATGGAAACGGCTGACGCAAGCATAAGATATGGGAAGTAACTCTCTCTCTCTCTCTCGCGCTCTCTCTCTCGCTCTTTTTCTCTCTTTCTCTCTCTCACTCTCTCTCGCTTTCTCTCTCTCTCTCTCTCTCTCGCTCTCTTTCTCTCTCTCTCGCTCTCTCTTTCTCTGCATGTTTGGACATGATATGGAAACGGCTGACGCAAGCATAAGATATGTGAAGTAACTCTCTCTCTCTCTCTCTCGCTCTCTCTCTCTCTCTCTTTTTCTCTCTTTCTCTCTCTCGCTCTCTCTCTCTTTCTCTCTCTCTCTCTCTCTCTCTCTCTCTCTCTCTCTCTCTCTTTCTCTGCATGTTTGGACATGATATGGAAACGGCTGACGCAAGCATAAGATATGGGAAGTAACTCTCTCTCTCTCTCTCTCTCTCTCTCTCTCTCATCTCTCTCTCTCTCTCTCTCTTTCTCTCTTCTCTCTCTTTTTCTCCCTCTCTCTATCTACATCTTATTATTACTCTCTCTCTCTCTCTCTCTCTCTCTCTCTCTCTCTCTCTCTCTCTCTCTCTCTCTTTCTCTGCATGTTTGGACATGATATGGAAACGGCTGACGCAAGCATAAGATATGGGAAGTAACTCTCTCTCTCTCTCTCTCTCTCTTTCTCTCTTTCTCTCTCTTTTTCTCCCTCTCTCTATCTACATCTTATTATTACTCTCTCTCTCTCTCTCTCTCTCTCTCTCTCTCTCTCTCTCTCTCTCTCTTTCTCTGCATGTTTGGACATGATATGGAAACGGCTGACGCAAGCATAAGATATGGGAAGTAACTCTCTCTCACTCTCTCTCTCTCTCTCTCTCTCTCTCTCTCTCTCATTTTTTATCGATCTCTGCACACACAATATCGAAAAATGTCACTTTTGGAGGGGATATTGAATATCTAACTACAATCTGTTGTGTGGCGTGGTTGAATATATAGACAAATCTTTACAAACATAGATAACTGAATACTAATCAAATGCTGTCAGCACGCCTGAAAAAAAAGTCTAAACATATATGCCACCCCTGATGACGACCGCCAACATGTTTAACAAGTCACACACATGATCACACTTGTTTATTAGTCGGCTTATAGATTTAGCTATCACTTTTTAAAGAGTAAATACTGTGTGGATAGTGCTCAATTGTCCGGGCGTCAGATCATATACCCAAAGGCTACAAGTGCGCTTCTTGGTGGTGGTTAACAAAAGGCTGCAAGTGTACGTCTCGATGGTTTTTGAGTTAGATAATATATTAGCCAACGCCTGATAAAGTATTACATGGTTAGTGCTCAGTTGTCTAGGGCGTCAGACCATGCACCCAAAAGGCTGCAAGTATGCGTCTTGGTGGTTTTGAGCTAGATCATCTTTCTCCTCTTTTTCTTATTTATCTCTCTCCCTCTCTCTCTCTCTCTCTCTCTCTCTCTCTCTCTCGCTCTCTCTCTCTCTCTCTCTCGCTCTCTCTCGCTCTCTCTTGTTCTCTCTCTCTCTCGCTCTCTTTGCTCTATTTTTTTAGTTGATGATCACACTTATTTTTATTAGTCAGCTTATAGATTTAACCATCTTTTTTTTTGATTTAGCCCTCACTTTTTTAAATCCTTTTTTTATTTACCTACACACCCACCCACCCTCAGCCCATCTCCTCGCACACCCAGCACACTCAACCATCCTATCATTGAAATACTCAAAACTATGTTGAAAAAATGCGCACCCCATGCAGCGATGATGACATGGATGATAACGTGCATGGGCATGTATGCAGTATCTACACACGCACACGTACGCACACTTGCCCACACAAATTTTTAAAACTACATATGAAAATACAAGGAAATACTTTGAACACACTGACCCCATACAGCGATGCTGGTGTGGACGCACACCCCGTGCAGTGATGATAACATGGATGATGACATACATATACATGTATGCAGTGTCTACACACGTACGCACACTTGCATACGCAAATTTTTAAAACTGCACGCCAAAATATAATAAAAACACGTACCCCATGCAACGATGATACCATCTTCATCCATTGTAAACAGTGTCTGCACACGTGCGCATGCATGTATGCAGTGTCTGCACATATATTTTGTAACACTGCACACATATTTTGTAACACTGCACACATATTTTGTAACACTGCACACATATTTTGTAACACTGCACACGGATTTTGTAACACTGCACGCCCAAAGTTTTAAAAGTGCACGCCAAAATACAATGAAATATGCTGAAAACAAAACACGCAACCCCGTGCATCGATGATATCATGTGCGTGCACGTGTGCGTGCATGTATGCAGTGTCTGCACACACATTTTTAATACTCTGTACGATCAAATTTGAAACACTGCACGCCCAAATTTAAAACACTGCACGCCAAAATACAATGAAATACGCTGAAAACAAAACACGCAACCCCGTGCATCGATGATACCATGGGCGTGCATGTATGCAGTGTCTGCACACACATTTTTTAGTACTCTGTACGATCAAATTTGACACACTGCACGCCCAAATTTAAAACAATGCACGCCAAAATACAATGAAATACGCTGAAAACAAAACACCCACCCCGTGCAATGAAGATATCATGTCCGTGCATGTATACAGTGTCTGCACACTTATGTTTTTTGGTCGATGTTTGCCAAGGATCTCAGTGACGGCATCTATCACATCCGAGTTGAAGGTGATGGTGGTGGTGATTAAATAAGAAAAAGAGGAGAAAGATGATCTAGCTCAAAACCACCAAGACGCATACTTGCAGCCTTTTGGGTGCATGGTCTGACGCCCTAGACAACTGAGCACTAACCATGTAATACTTTATCAGGCGTTGGCTAATATATTATCTAACTCAAAAACCATCGAGACGTACACTTGCAGCCTTTTGTTAACCACCACCAAGAAGCGCACTTGTAGCCTTTGGGTATATGATCTGACGCCCGGACAATTGAGCACTATCCACACAGTATTTACTCTTTAAAAAGTGATAGCTAAATCTATAAGCCGACTAATAAACAAGTGTGATCATGTGTGTGACTTGTTAAACATGTTGGCGGTCGTCATCAGGGGTGGCATATATGTTTAGACTTTTTTTTCAGGCGTGCTGACAGCATTTGATTAGTATTCAGTTATCTATGTTTGTAAAGATTTGTCTATATATTCAACCACGCCACACAACAGATTGTAGTTAGATATTCAATATCCCCTCCAAAAGTGACATTTTTCGATATTGTGTGTGCAGAGATCGATAAAAAATGAGAGAGAGAGAGAGAGAGAGAGAGAGAGAGTGAGAGAGAGTTACTTCCCATATCTTATGCTTGCGTCAGCCGTTTCCATATCATGTCCAAACATGCAGAGAAAGAGAGAGAGAGAGAGAGAGAGAGAGAGAGAGAGAGAGAGAGAGAGAGAGAGAGAGAGAGAGAGAGAGAGAGTAATAATAAGATGTAGATAGAGAGAGGGAGAAAAAGAGAGAGAAAGAGAGAAAGAGAGAGAGAGAGAGAGAGAGAGAGAGAGAGAGAGAGAGAGAGAGAGAGAGAGTTACTTCCCATATCTTATGCTTGCGTCAGCCGTTTCCATATCATGTCCAAACATGCAGAGAAAGAGAGAGAGAGAGAGAGAGAGAGAGAGAGAGAGAGAGAGAGAGAGAGAGAGAGAGAGAGAGAGAGAGAGAGAGTAATAATAAGATGTAGATAGAGAGAGGGAGAAAAAGAGAGAGAAAGAGAGAAAGAGAGAGAGAGAGAGAGAGAGAGAGAGAGAGAGAGAGAGAGAGAGAGAGAGAGAGAGTTACTTCCCATATCTTATGCTTGCGTCAGCCGTTTCCATATCATGTCCAAACATGCAGAGAAAGAGAGAGAGAGAGAGAGAGAGAGAGAGAGAGAGAGAGAGAGAGAGAGAGAGAGAGAGAGAGAGAAAGAGAGAGAGAGCGAGAGAGAGAAAGAGAGAAAAAGAGAGAGAGAGAGAGAGCGAGAGAGAGAGAGAGAGAGTTACTTCACATATCTTATGCTTGCGTCAGCCGTTTCCATATCATGTCCAAACATGCAGAGAAAGAGAGAGCGAGAGAGAGAGAGAGAGAGAAAGAGAGCGAGAGAGAGAGAGAGAGAGAGAAAGCGAGAGAGAGTGAGAGAGAGAAAGAGAGAAAAAGAGCGAGAGAGAGAGCGCGAGAGAGAGAGAGAGAGTTACTTCCCATATCTTATGCTTGCGTCAGCCGTTTCCATATCATGTCCAAACATGCCTTTAAGAAAAAAATGGGCCAATTTTTCATGGATATTTTACAAGTTTGGCAGAGGACAGACACATAAGTTCTGGTAAGATCATTTATTGCATGCGTTCACGTACAGCTCACACTGTGTTTTTGTATCATTGAGTATTGGTTTGTTTTCATTTTAAATTGCACGACTTTTTCTCTCCTCGCTTTCCTGCTTACACATTATTCTATTAGTATACATAGATGATTGTATATTTTAATAACAATTGTATACATTTATATGCAGAGAGAAAGAGAGCGTGAGAGAGATAGATAGATGAGATAGAGAGGAGAGATAGAAAGAGAGAGAGAGAGAGAAAGAGAGAGAGAGAGAGAGAGAGAAAAAAGAGAGAGAGAGATAGAGAGCGAGAGAGAGAGAGAGACTCAAATCAATAAAATAAATCAAATACTTTAAAATATTTGCGCGATTCGCCTCATATAAATTCAATATCTCAAAAACCACTACATCGATTCTGCTCCTGTTTACCACTTTTTATCATGCGTCATCGATAGACTTTGTCATCAAAACTAAACAAAATCAATAATAACGTTAAAAAAAAATGCCTGTTTGATTAAAATGACCCTCATCCAATCCTATATAATCATTATCAAAATCATGTCTCTGCCTTTACACCATCTGTTTGAGTGATAGATGTGTGTGAGAGAGGATGAGCCAGAGAGAGTATATATACACATAGGCCATGACCTATCATTTGCAATGCTTCACATCCAAAAAAAATTCTAGTTAAGATATCTCTCTTAAAATAAATAAGTTTATCATCTGCTCCCGTGTAAATAAGATGAGCCACAGTCTTTCAAGCGTGATGGGCAGCTAATCACCCCTTCCCTCTGCTGGCTAATCACCCCCTCGGGATATCTCGCCATACTTACCAAGGCGCTGGTCAATTGATACATGATCTAAATCAAAATTGTCAAGACGCACGCTTGCAGCCTTTGGGTGCTTGGTCTAATGTACAGACAACTGAGTCATTATATATTCATCAATGGTCATTAACTATTCTTGGGTGTGTTTGTATAACAAAATATAGACACACAGAGAGCGAGAAAAAGAGAGCGGGTGTGAGAGAGATAGGGGACAGACACATAAGTTCTGGTAAGATCATTTATTGCATGCGTTCACATACAGCTCACACTGTGTTTTTGTATCATTGAGTATTGGTTTTTGTTTTCATTTTAAATTGCACGACTTTCTCTCTCCTTGTTTTCCTGCTTACACATTATTCTATTAGTATACATAGATAAATGTATATTTTAATAACAATTGTATACATTTATATGCTGAGAAAGAGAGAGAGAGAGAGAGAGAGAGAGAGAGAGAGAGAGAGAGGGAGAGAGAGCGAGAGAGAGAGAGAGAGAGAGAAAGAGAAAGAAGAGAGCGAGAGAGAGAGAGAGAGAGAGTGAGAGAGAGAGAAAGAGAGAGAGAGAGAAAGAAAAAGAGAGAGAGAAAGAAAAAGAGAGAGATTTTGATATTTATGAATGGTACTAAAATTTTGCTGG
This sequence comes from Oncomelania hupensis, assembly GCA_036898135.1. Classification (NCBI taxonomy): domain Eukaryota; kingdom Metazoa; phylum Mollusca; class Gastropoda; order Littorinimorpha; family Pomatiopsidae; genus Oncomelania; species Oncomelania hupensis. Next base: position 13,065,645 of record CM072527.1, read on the forward strand.
CTCCCGTCTTCTTTTGATCCGTCCCTTTCGTTAATCCTAACTATACCTTCGGGGTATATATAATACTTCATTTTGATATTTATCTGTGGTACTAAAATTTGTTGGGCCTGATAAAAATTAGATCTCACACCCATTAACCCATGCTTTTAACCATTCTCCCTATCTATATTCAAATGCTTACATCGGATATTGCTAAGCAGGTCTTTCCATACTTTTCCATAATTATCCATACACCATCGAGGCATATATCATTCATCATTTTGATATTTTACTGCTCAATGTGTCTAGGTCTACCTATTAATGTATACAACCACAAAAAGATGCGCACTTGCAAGCTTTGTGTGCTTGGGCTAAATAAAAAAAAAATTGATAAATACAAAAAAAGACGCGCACTTGCTGCCTTTAGATGTTTGATCTCACGCTCATACCACTAAGTCATTCTCTATTCATCAAGATGCGCACTTGCTGTCTTTGGGGTGCTTGGTCTAAATAAAAAATAAAAAAAATAAAAAATTGATAAATACAAAAAAAGACGCGCACTTGCTGCCTTTAGATGTTTGATCTCACGCTCATACCACTAAGTCATTCTCTATTCATCAAGATGCACACTTGCTGTCTTTGACTGAGACGCGCACTTGCTGTCTTTGGGTGCTTGATCTCACGCCCAGACCAATGAGTCATTCTCTATTCATCAAGATGCGCACTTGCTGTCTTTGGGGTGCTTGATCTCACGCCCCCCGACCACTGAGTCATATATCCATTCACCGAGATGCGCACTTGCGATCACACTATCAATAAAATATATCCCCCCGGGCCATACGTCATCCATCATCCGTGACAGGGCGCACGACCATCGCGGTGGGGCATCATGATTGCGTCACGATTACGTCACCCAGCCGTGACGTCACAAACCCGCTTAAGAAGCTGTATGTCATACTACTGTGCAATCTGAGCATGTAAATTGTTTTTGTTTTTTGTTTGTGTGTTTAGTGTTTTTGTTTGTTTCTGCAGAGAGACTCTCGTTTCTGTATCACTTGTTTTTATTTATGTGTGTGTGTGTGTGTGTGTGTGTGTGTGTGTGTGTGTGTGTGTGGTGTTTTTTTTTTTTTTATATATATTTCCCCCACATTTTTTTCTTTCTTTTTTATTTCTTTCTTCTTTTTTTTTTTTTCAAAAAAGGGTAGGGGCCCGGGCCCTTCGGGCCTCTAGGGCAGGTCCGGCCCTGCTGTAGGTTAGAATCCACTAATATTAGCCAGCCGAATGAGCAATGTGTAAAGCGGTCGTTCACACACATCTTTCTCCTCTAGTCTAATTTCGGTTCTTCTTTTTTTTCCCAATTGAAAAAGAAAAGCGATACATAAATGTTATTCGCATCTTAGACGTGGAATGTGAAAAATTATCACACCTCGATCGAACAATATTGCAATCGCAAAGCGCGCTGGTGAATATTGTGCGATCTCGATGTGACAATTGTCCATATCCCACGCCAAGATGTCAATAACGCACAGTATTTTTCGATCTAAATGAACATATTATAGGTTCGTTGGTACGCGAATTGGGAAAAAACCCCGATTGAGTGGACGGCGGACAGACATACATTTTTGTTTTCGATATAATTATTGGACTAATATGAGGACTCCAAAAATCGTTACATTTCTTTCTTTGTTCTTTTTTTTTTTTTTTTTTTTTTGGAGGGTGGGTGGCGGTGGGGGGGAGGGATTAGCACATAGACTTACATTGCTATGCATGATAGCCCAAAACGACACAAGGACAGAGAGCGCCCTTTATTGTCACCCACCATCCCGACCTTGGACCTTATGCCTCAGCTGCATAAGTTTACTTCCAGAAGGATGCAGCAGGCTGTACCAGAACCACCCGTACTGGGGGAAAGGCACTCCAGGACCCTCAGGAACATCCTCATGCCCTCAACCCTGCCCCTACAACCTGACAACAAAGCCCCCAGGCTGTCACTGCTGCCGTCGACGTAAATGCACCATCTGCGACACACATTTGGTACCGACCACTACCTTTACTAGTTGCCAGACCAAACGGTCCTACAATATATAGAGATGCCAACCTGCAGACAGATCTGTCAGTGAGAAATTTATAAATTGTCAGTAGATTTAAAATTTTGTCAGTAGACAAGAGGGAGCAAAGGTCCGGGATTGAGATTGCTTATTAAAAATCATATCGGAAAAATTAAAGATGACTTAGCTCCGCAAAAGAATTCTATAATAATCTGTGGTAAAACTTGACCCCGACCGAAGTCAGAAGGATAAGCGATGTCAGTTCGCAAAATTTTTAACATCAACCTTACCTGCTACAAATCAGAATCATGTACAGCACAATGTTAGAGTTAATTAAAATAAATCGCTTTGAGGTTGTGTATCGGCATAAAATTAAAAAAAAAAAGGTAAATCTCATTGATTTCTTTGCATTGTTTTGTCTGTTGCTGCTGCTTCAGCGCAGCTAACAAGGTTGTGAACTACGATATGCAATAAGTTAAACTAATCAAATAGATTTATTACATTATAAGGTCATTATATACTATGCTGCATTATTTTATACTGTGACAGTGCCTAACTGTAATCAGTCTGAAACGTGTAGCTTAACAGTCCTTTTGCCATAATCATCAGCTGGAAATATATATTCTTGTAAAAATTATTCTCGCCGTAAGATAAATGACTTCAGCGTAAATCCGTAAAAAACTATTTGCACCCGGAAAATAATACGGCGAAACCGTGAGGGTTGGCATCTCTGAATATACAAACGCACCTCCACTGTGACTCAAAGGACTTGGTGTACTTAATTTTCAGCGCAAAAGACTGCACTGACACCGCTCTCAGCTCGTCGGTGAAACCAAAACAATTATGAAAGAGAGATTTTACAAACGCAGAAATACAACTGACAGCAACATCGCCACACACGTGCCGGACCATTTTAACAGTCCAGGACACAGTAAAAATGACGCGAGCTGCTTAGAACTATAGAAAAATAGAACCGATGGTCACACGCACAAAAAAACAGGGACTGGGAGAGACGTTCTGGCTGCATGAACTGGAAACGATCCGGCCATCGGGTTTCAAAGCCGCAACATGAAGAACGAGAGAGAGAGAGAGAGAGAGAGAGAGAGAGAGAGAGAGTGAGAGAGAGAGAGAGAGAGAGAGAGAGAGAGAGAGAGAGAGAGAGAGAGAGAGAGTTAGTTAGTTAGTTAGTTAGTCACTGTTTATAGGGTCCAGCGGACTGCAAAGAGCCGAATCAGGACCACCGCTTGGTTGAAAGAGGACTCACGCCTGATCCGTACAAAAGATCTGCGAAACAATCCCAATGCTAACACTGAAGGCACCCCACCAGCCTGTCACTCCACAATAACAGTATCCCATGCAAAGGACATTGAGGCTGTACTCTAATCCATTGAACCCCGAGAGAGAGAGAGAGAGAGAGAGAGAGAGAGAGAGAGAGAGAGAGAGAGAGAGAGAGAGAGAGAGAGAGAGAGAGAGAGAGAGAGAGAGAAGGGGAAGGAGAATTGAGAAGAGTTTTGACTCGCGTATAAATCATACTTGTATTAATACTATGGATGTTAAAATTGTGTATTATTTGTGTGTTTTTTGATGGGAGGGGGAGAGTTGTGTGTATGCGCATGTTTAGTTACAATTAGTATTTTGATTTATTGGTTTCGCTATAAGTAATAATTGGTTTAGGTATGGTTAGTATTCTCTTTATTTAACATTAAAATGTGATCTGTATCTCACTCTGCGCCATGTATAATATATATACATTAAAATGTGATGGAATTTTATTCTAGTCATTGAATTTGTCAAGAGGAAGGTTTTAATACCAAAATATTGAATTCTAAAACACACTTCTTGTTTGAGTGTTTAACATGTATTTTTATCTTTTTATCTTGACTGTGATTTTGATTTCAAGTGGTTATTGTGTTCAGACACGAGTCGTGCGATAATATGTTTACTTATCTTTGATCTATGTCGTTGCTTACGTAATGTCTATTTTGTTTCCGTCGTTCAAAATTTTGTGATTCTTTGCTTGAATCTTCGAGATGACTATAGAAAAGTACTATGACGTAAGTACCTCCGGTGACGAGTTTTAGTTTGATTGGCTGATTTCGTCATTCTGGAACATTCCACGTTTTTTCTAGTTTGTTGATAGACTATATACAAGTAGCGCGCAGTCTTCTTCTTGTGGGGTTAATTTTGGAAAACAGATTGTGTATGCAGTTGTTGAGCCTGTTTGCTGAATAAAGTTGGAAAACCTCATATTAACGACTCCCTGCCTTGTTGCTGAGTGAACGGGCTGCGTGAATAACCAAATCGAATTACACAAGATTCAAGCATCGGGGCTGAATCGACCTTTGTCCTGTAACAAAACGTGTTAAGAAATGAGTCATTTTTAATAGCTCTTATATAGCGCTTCTCCAGCTTAAGAGCTGCTCAAGGCGCTGGCCGATACAGGGTCTAACTCAAGCCGCCAAAGACGCCCTCAATACAAAGTACAAAGACTGCAAAGCATAGCACCTACCCCTTGGGGTCATGAGCAATCTTGCCACTGTAGATTGTTCAAACCTATAAAGGGAAAAGGGAAAAGTGAAAGCCCCAGTTGAAAACCTGTCTTGCCTTTGTAGGCAAGACAGATTCACTGCGGCAACAGTACCCCCGTTGGAGTGCCGGGGGTTTTCAGTATAAATAGTATCCCCACTTTATGGAAATTTAGTGCTTTAAATTCCCACTGTCGCTGTCTTCCTCATTTACTCTTTCACATTCCTGCTCTGTCCTATCACTCTGCTATACTATCTTCTTCTTCGCTAGATCAATGACCTACCCTTTTTCTTGAAAACTCTTCCTGGACAAGACTCCTTGTTTGTGTATGAGGTCTGTTGGATCAGCTTGGGAGTGTTGGACGCTTTCTGCCGGGTGGTCACTAGGGCTTCCTATGATTGTATTATTTAGCAATATAGGCATTTTATATGTATATGTTTTGTTAATAATTTATAATGATGTTTGTATTCTATTTTGTTTTTGTAACCGGGGGTTCGAGTAGTTGGGGTAAAGCCTCAGCCGTCCCTTGCGTGGGATGTCTTTATTGTAAAGTGACTGGCCGGTGGAGGGCGTTCAATTTTCCCACTAGGGTTGTTTCAGCAGATCTTTTATGCGGATCGGGGGTTGTCCGGTCCTGATTTGGCTCGGAAGAGTCCGCTGGACCTAAAGCAACAATCAATCAATCAATCAATCAAAGCATAGCACCTGTTGATCACCATAGCAAAGTTAACGTACGGATGTTTATCTTTATAGAGTGCATTAGCCCCATTTTAACCAATAAAATATCGTGTTCATTGGATCGTTGTGTTGACAGTTTTGAGTGTTGATCTGTTTACTTTTATCAAATTTCGTTCTCGTGTAAAAGCAAATCTCTTATAATTTATAGGCGTTTTGGACCTGTACTGACCAGTGTAAAAAAAGAGAGTAAGAATATCCATTTTATTTTCTCGTTACGTCGATATCATCAAAATAATCATCTAGCCAATGATCATACAAACACACTCTCTCTCACTCTCTCTCTCTCTCGCACACACACACACCCACACACCCACCAGCACACAGTGCAGTGGACCAGTACGTGTCGAGCAACAATGTAATCGAGTACGGAGAAGTGGGGAGAGTTTGTTTTGTGGGAAATCAGCCAAGAGAGAGGGATAGGAGGAAAACAACACAACAAGAAGACGATTGATTGATTGATTGATTGTTGCTTTAGGTCCAGCGGACTCTTCCGAGCCAAATCAGGACCGGACAACCCCCGATCCGCATAAAAGATCTGCTGAAACAACCCTAGGGGGAAAATTGAACGCCCTCCACCGGCCAGTCACTTTACAATAAAGACATCCCACGCAGGGGACGGCTGAGGCTTTACCCCAACTACTCGAACCCCCGGTTACAAAAACAAAATAGAATACAAACATCATTATAAATTAGTAACAAACATATACATATAAAATGCCTATACTGCTAAATAATACAATCATAGGAAGCCCTAGTGACCACCCGGCAGAAAGCGTCCACACTCCCAAGCTGATCCAACAGACCTCATACACAAACAAGGAGTCTTGTCCAGGAAGAGTTTTCAAGAAAAAAGGTAGGTCATTGATCTAGCGAAGAAGAAGATAGTATAGCAGAGTGATAGGACAGAGCAGGAATGGGAAAGAGTAAATGAGGAAGACAGCGACAGTGGGAATTTAAAGCACTAAATTTCCATAAAGTGGGGATAATATTTATACTGAAAACCCCCGGCACTCCAACGGGGGTACTGTTGCCGCAGTGAATCTGTCTTGCCTTCAAAGGAAAGACAGGTTTTCAACTGGGGCTTTCACTTTTCCCTTTATAGGTTTGAACAATCTACAGTGGCAAGATTGCTCATGACCCCAAGGGGTACAAGAAGACGAGACGGCAAGGCTACCGTGATAATTACCTCCCGTTATCGCTGGCACGGCGACGTCGTCTGGGAGGCGACAGTAAGCTGCCGTGTGTGCCGGACGGCGACAGGCTCTGCGGACGGTGACGCGGAACTGGGGATGGAGTGCAAGAGCGCATGGCTCTGGAGTTGGTCCTCGAAGGGTTGGGGGTGCATCTGGCAGGCTGAGGAGTGCATCTGGCAGGCTGAGGGGAACATCTTCTAGGTTGAGGCGTGCCCCTTGCGGGTTGAGGGGTGCCCCTTGCGGGTTGAGGGGTGCGCCTTGCGGGTTGAGGAGTGCACCTTGCGGGTATAGGGGTGCATCGTGGCGCAGGCAGCTCCCGGGGGCAGGGGCAGGGGGACGGGACGGCGGTGGACGTTCTCCAGCTGGCCGGTGACGTCATCCGAGGCAGCGTGCTGCAGCGCGGCGGTCTGTCTGCTAGTCGGTGAGGGGAGAATCTGACAATAAAAACAGTACAATAATCATAATAGGGTATTTGTATAGCGCCCTTCCTAATGACAGATCAGCTGAAAGCGCGGATACGACTTTTAGAAAACATTGCAAGCCGTCTTATCGAAGTTTAAGGACTAATGTTTTTACAATATACCCTGATTGATTTCATCCGGCTGAAATAAAACTTGTGGCCTTTGTCGGTCGTCGTTTCACCAAGGCATTTCCAGCGCAGTTCGCTGATACCTAACACTATCCTATTTTATCCTATCTTGTCCCGTAACCCTGAGGTCGTAGGGGCACCACAGATGATACCTAACACGTTCCATCGATATTGGGCCACTTCATGGGCCAGTTCTTCTAACTTTCTCTCCGCAGTTAGGGTCCTGACATTCCATGATCCTATGACGATGTTGTCTCTTTTGCGGAGATTGCTAAGTTGTCCATCAGTAACACACTTATCACCTCCGTCTTGGTGGTCAACGGAAGGCGCAATTCTTGGTGACCGGGGAGACGACCGATACAGTATGGAGTGATTGGATCTTTTCATCATACGGTGTGTTTAGGGCAAGAAAGACCTGGCTGGGCCCAATCCTCTCCAGGCTGTTGGCCACAACCGAAATCCACGAGTACAATGGGGCTCGCCTTGGCCCCAAGCACTTGTGCCGTTGAACCTATAATAACGTGAGGCCCCACCGTCCTGGCCGGTGACTTCTGTGTAGAAGACTTTCGCCCAGTGATGCCGTGCTAACATCACCCCTGTTAGCCGCCTCTTACGACACGCCGGGAAACGTAGGGTCTATTCTATTCAGTGCACGAACCTACAGGGCCTATCAACTGCTCCCCCCAAATTAATTTAAAAACATTTTTTAATCACACAGATATAATAATAATAATAATAATAATAATAATAATAATAATAATAATAATAATAATAATAATAATAATAATAATAATAATAATAATACAGGATGCTATGTACGCGCCTTTCCCCAAGGCTCAAAGCGCGGCAATCTATACCAACATACACGCTCACCTGTCTCATTTACCCTCACACACACCAAATACACATACATCACTCAAACAGGTGGTGTAAAGGCAGGAAGATCGCTATTAGAAGACGGAAGAAAATCGAATTTTTTTAGTTTTGAAATTTTTATATTGACAGCATCCTGTACCATTATTGAAGGGAGGGAGGAAACCGGAGTTCCCGGAGAAAACCCTCGGTGACCTCAATAGTCTCGTACCTAAGTCACATACGTTCGCCCCTTGCGGGAATCGAACCCGCGACCTTCGGCATAGGAAACCGGCGACTTATCCACATATACTACTTAAAATCAACAATAGCCATCGATGCTTCTTCAAAGGAAGCACTAAATACTGTAAAAGTTTAGTTTTATTTAATACCATGATTTTAAATTTTCACTTACACACACCCAGGTATCCAAACGTTCTAAGCGTTTGTTTGAAAAGGAAAGTATTCTTAAAATAAATAGATATAAAAAGCATAAACCTACTGCAGATTAAAGTAACGCATCACTTAGTTGCAGTGGCTATGAATCATTACATTACATGATTATTGCTTTAGGTCAGGCTATGAATCAGAACCGTTAGGTAGAAACGGTTGTGGAAATATCAAACGTTGAATGTCACAATGAAGTAAATAAGTAGCCGTTTCAGTGAAATATATGAGGTAGCTTGAACAATTTAAGTAAAAATCGGATTTCAATTTAAAGCAGTAGCAGTTCAATGTTTTGGGGTTTAAGTACAAGCGTACCTTAAAGGTGCCTGTGTCAGACGGAAGGTAGCAGGTCAACGAATCAACCGTGTTGCCTAAGGGGCGATAAGTAGCTTAATCGGTGACCAAACGGTACGCCCCCATTGTCACCACCTCTACCACCACCACCACCAGTAGAACCGCCAGCTGCAGCAACCACACTTACCTATAAACGTCGTCCGCAGTAGAGGTGGTGGTCTGGCTGCAAGGGCCGTAGCAAGGAGGGGATTGTCTAGAGGCAGGGCAGGGTCGGGACACGTGGGTGTAGTCAGTCACCCTGACGCACGAGTCTTCTGTCTGCGACTCCTCCGTCTCAGTCAGCTCCACCGCGTCGTAGGTGTACACATCACTTTCTGCTGCAACCACAACGTGAAAGTAAACCTTTCCCGTCCTTATCATTACCAGCTCAAAGAGCTGCTCAAGTCGCTCAGGCTTACGTAAACGGGCCGCGCCATGGTATCCAGGATCTGCTTTAATTTTTTGGTGACATTGACTTAACTTGGGAAGCTGCACTGCCGTCAAAATAAAAGATAGTATAATGGGTACTCGTTGCTCAAGCCGACCACTAACTTTATATTTTAGGCGTCTCTTCCTTGCTATGTAAACAAACATGCCTACTACCTTGGTGCTATGAATAGGCCCAAAAAGAAGTGAATTTAATGATTTATCTATTTAAAAAACTATTTTTGAAAGCGGCTATTTGTTATTTTTATGTATTAATCGTTTGTTTTTTTTTCTGCCTGGGCAATAATCACTGTGAGTTTGAAAAGGAATGTTTGGCTTTGTGACCCTGGCTAACTGACCAAATACAATGAAAACATTTGTTGTTCTCGTCAGTGATACAAGCTTTCTCCCAAAGATCACACCGTTCTGCAAACACCACCACACTCTTGACGTCCTACCAGACCACCATTCTTGACGTCCTACCAGACCACCCCTCTGGACCACCTACCAGACCACCACACTTGACGTCCTACCAGACCACCACACTCTTGACGTCCTACCAGACCACCACTCTTGACGTCCTACCAGACCAACACACTCTTGACGTCCTACTAGACCACCACTCTTGACGTCCTACCTGACAACCACACTCTTGACGTCCTACCAGACCACCATACTTGACGTCCTACCTGACAACCACACTCTTGACGCCCTACCAGACCACCATACTGACGTTCCGCTACCAGACCACCATACTTGATGTCCTACGGTACCAGACCACCACACCTTGACCGTCCCTACCAGACCACCACACTCTTGACGTCCTACCAGACCACCACACTCTTGACGTCCTACCAGACCACCACACTCTTGACGTCCTACCAGACCACCACACTCTTGACGTCCTACCAGACCACCACACTCTTGACGTCCTACTAGACCACCACTCTTGACGTCCTACCTGACAACCACACTCTTGACGTCCTACCAGACCACCATACTTGACGTCCTACCTGACAACCACACTCTTGACGCCCTACCAGACCACCATACTTGACGTCCTACCAGACCACCACACTTGACGTCCTACCAGACCACCATACTTGATGTCCTACGGTACCAGACCACACCACTTGACGTCCTACCAGACCACCACACTCTTGACGTCCTACCAGACCACCACACTCTTGACGTCCTACCAGACCACCACACTTGACGTCCTACCAGACCACCACACTTGACGTCCTACCAGACCACCATACTTGATGTCCTACGGTACCAGACCACCACACTTGACGTCCTACCAGACCACCACACTCTTGACGTCTTACCAGACCACCACACTCTTGACGTCCTACCAGACCACCACACTTGACGTCCTAACAGACCACCACACTCTTGACGTCCTACCAGACCACCACACTCTTGACGTCCTACTAGACCACCACTCTTGACGTCCTACTAGACCACCACACTCTTGACGTCCTACCAGACCACCACACTCTTGACGTCCTAACAGATCATCACTCTTGACGTCCTACTAGACCACCACATGACGTCCTACCTGACAACCACACTCTTGACGTCCTACTAGACCACCACACTTGACGTCCTACCTGACAACCACACTCTTGACGCCCTACCAGACCACCATACTTGACGTCCTACCAGACCACCACACTTGACGTCCTACCAGACCACCATACTTGATGTCCTACGGTACCAGACCACCATACTTGACGTCCTACCAGACCACCACACTCTTGACGTCCTACCAGACCACCACACTCTTGACGTCCTACCAGACCACCACACTTGACGTCCTACCAGACCACCACACTTGACGTCCTACCAGACCACCATACTTGATGTCCTACGGTACCAGACCACCACACTTGACGTCCTACCAGACCACCACACTCTTGACGTCCTACCAGACAACCACACTCTTGACGTCCTAACAGACCACCACACTTGACGTCCTACTAGACCACCACTCTTGACGTCCTACCAGACCACCACACTCTTGACGTCCTAACAGACCACCACACTTGACGTCCTACCAGATCACTCTTGACGTCCTACTAGACCACCACATGACGTCCTACCTGACAACCACACTCTTGACGTCCTAACAGACCACCACACTTGACGTCCTACCAGATCATCACTCTTGACGTCCTAACTAATCGTAATAAGTTTCCACCTATTTTTATACTGAGAGATTGTAGATGTATTGCTCGATCGTAACACTAGCAGCCATGTCTTTGTAAACGCGTCGAGCACTTCTGGGTGGCAATTAAGCTAGCTTACATATCAACAAACAAGGAACTTTCGGACATCAAAATTTCAACTCCGAATGTCAAGAGCCCACAGTTTCAAAATCCTAAAGCGGTAATCGCATTGACCCTCTCCTCTCCTTCACTGTTTTCCCTTCCCCGGTTCTACACAGAGCCAGGTACTCATTCACAGCTAGGGGGGAAGGGGGACTGGGTGTGTGTTGTGCGTTGATTTCATTCTTGGTGCGTTTGGGGGTTGGTTGGTATGGTCACTCATCCGAGTAGTATCCGCCCTCGACGCTGCTAAACCAAACATTTCTAGCCTGTGCTCAACTCACTACGCAAACTGCGTTGTCGGCATGTTTAGACGACATCTCTCTCTCTCTCTCTCTCTCTCTCTCTCTCTCTCTCTCTCTCTCTCTCTCTCTCTCTCTCTCTCTCTCTCTCTCTCTCTCTCTCTCTCTCTCGGGTAATTCAGGGTCAAGACAATGCCTTCCTTCATCCACTCACGTTGGTTTTGCAGGCAGACGGACTTGCTCTTGGCACAAGGGCTGCTGCACAGGATTCCACGAGGGTAGTCCCCACGCGCACACTCGTGCACCCTAGGAGCGGAAATAGTTCAAATCAATCCAACATAATATTTTAATTATTTCGCTGAAGAGGGACAGTCAACTCAAGTGTTCCCAATGACGATTTCAAAGGGTTCCCAATGACGATTTCCCAGTGTTCCCAATGACGATTTCCAAGTGTCCCCAATGACGATTTCCCAGCGTCCCCAATGACGATTTCCCAGTGTCCCCAATGACGATTTCCAAGTGTCCCCAATGACGATTTCCAAGTGTTCCCCAAATGAAGATTCAGATGAGAGTATAAACCCAGGTCTAGTCTGTTCACGCACGCATTCCATTGCACAGACTTTGAAGATCCTGACGCTCATGTCCTAGGCAAGCACTAGGTCCCTTCTCCCCCAGGGTGGTGCTCAGTTGTCTGGAGCGTAAGACAGTGCGCCAAAGGAAGCAAGTGGTCGTCTCGGGTCGGCTCGAGTTAGATCGACCTTGTATGGGCCAGTGCCTTGAGCGGCTCTTGAGCTGGAAAAGCGCTATATAAGAATGAATCAATAACAGAGCCATGTCGACAGTATCTTACACGATTTTTCCGGCGCCCCGAGCATGTCCCTGCGACATGGAGCACCATACAAGTGGACTTTGGATTAGATTGCAAAGAATGACAACATTAAAACAAAAAAATAACTGAAAGAAGAGGGTACTGACGGACTCTGCAAAGGCGACCATGTGAAATCGTCATCGTTTGGCAAGTTGACATGGTCCCATACGGTTTTGTACAGGTACTTGTACTGCTCCTGTCAGGAGAGAAAAAAAAAATCGAGGTGTTTGTACTGCGCCTGTCAGGACAAAAAAGACAACAAAGAAACCAAGGTCAAAAGAGTTGGGACGTCGTAGGTAAAGCAGACGCTCTTACGTCACGACACTAAAGGTCCGACCACACTTGTGTTACGCTTATCAATTCCTTATGTATTTCCTTGCGTACTGGCTAACGTAAAATTTCACAAGGCTAGCGCATGTTTGATTTCTTTTGCAAGTATATATAAGCCGGACTTACGAGGACCAATCGGAAGCGAGAATGTGACGTCACGAGTTTAGGTCAACCTAAATTCCTCCCACATCACATGCTTGATTATACGCAACAAATGTGGTCTGCTACAAACGCTTTTTGGTGAGCTAAGGCAGTTGAATTCACTTGTTGCGTGTCGAGCTTAGTAAGGCTGTTTCATATTATAGTCAAATGGTAAAAGAGTAAATTATACCGTCAATAAAAAGTGCCTTGTTGTAGTGAAATTACACATCTACACACGTTTATAAATTCGAACCGGGTCGCGCGTGATAAACATGGCGCCACAACCTCCGACCCTATACAAAAGCCGAAAAACGTAAGCCAAATGTGACCACTAAAGTCATTTGGTGTGGCCACCCATCAAAATTCCGGTCAGTGAAAAAAATCTCACAACCCAATGCATAAGCCGTAAAATGTCCCCCAAAGGTGGCCACGACTTAAAGGCCACTTTCCCGATAAACAACAGACATAAGCTGGTGTCGCAGTGTCGAAGATTGCCGCATGCGTGACTCGCTCTTGGAAAATGAAGCTAAGATGCATACACTGTTTTAAGATAGCGCTTTTACCCAATCAGAGAGCTGCTCAATGCGCTAGTCGTACTGCAGGATAATAATAACCCAAGCCTTCAAAAGCCAAATGGTAGCGCACCAAGAAAAACAGTGAAAATTTGGAGTGTCGCTTATAATTATACAGTAATCACAAGCATACACTCACCACACACAAACGGCAGGCTAAACAACGAATACGCCTATAATACACACAACTGCAGTGGCAACTACATGCCACATCAAACCTACCCTATCCTATTCTATCCCGTAACTTTAAAGTCGTTGGGGCACCACAGATGATTGTTTAACCAACGTAATCCATATTTCTCTGTTCTCAGCAACTCTGATGGCTTCGCTCAGTGTCAAACCAGTTCTTTTTCGAATGTTGTCCCCCGCCTCTTTGTCTGTATCCCTCTTCTTCTGTCTCCTTGCACCGTGCCTTGCAGGATGACATTTGCAAGGCCTGATGCTCTGGTGACGCGTGCATACCATCAGAGTTTCCGTTTGTTTACCACTGTGAGCATGTCTTCGTGTTGCCCAATGGCTTGTGAGATGGTCTGTCGGACTTCGTTGTTGGTGATGTGCTGAATATAGGAAATGTCCAAAAGTCTTCTGTAGCACCTCATCTCCATGCTTTTTTATTCTTCGTTGTAAGTCTGCTGTGAGGGTCCATGTTTCGCAAGACTATAGGACGACGGAGATGACAAGGGAGCGTAGCGACCTTACCTTGGAGTGTAGTAGACTGATGGTTTTGTCTTTCCACATGAGATTCAATCTTGTCAGGGCAGCAGTTTTAAAACATATCATACACCTAATACAAAACACGTCTTCATTTTCTTTTCTAAAAATCCACAAAGACAAACAAACCAACCAACAAAAAACATACTGCAACAACTAAGACTTGAAACTTACATATGAAAAAATAATACTAATACTATAATAATAATAATAAATAATAATTATAATAATAATAATAATAATAATAATAATAATAATAATAATAATAATAATAATAATAATAATAATAATAATAATATAATAATAATAATAATAATAATAATAACAATAATAATAATAATAATAATAACAATAATAATAACAATAATAATAATAATAATAAAATAATTAATAACAATAACTAATAATAATAATAATAATAATAATAACAAATAAACATAATAATAATAATAATAATAATAATAATAATAATAATAATATAAAAATAATAATAATAATAATATAATAATTAATAATAATAATAATAATAATAATAATAATAATAATAATAATTAATAATAATAATAATATATAATAATTAATAATAATAATAATAATAATAATAATAATAATAAATAATAATAATAATAATAAATAATAATATTAATAAATAATAATATATAAAATAATAATAATAAATATAATAATAATAATAAATAAATAATAATAATAATAATAATAAAAATATATAATAATATAATAATAATAATAATAAAAAAGTGATACTTAGAGATAAACAAATCGTATTGAACAAAACTTGACGTTAATTTACCAGATCTCTAAAGGAATGTTGGCAGTTATTAAAATTACCCTCCTTAAAACGTTCACTCCAGATACAATCAAGCAGAACTCGCTAGGAAGAATGTAATTTAGCCCACTTGGACATCTGACCGGTGTCACTGGATCGCTAAGTAGCCACGCGAATCATATCACTCTTAAATCTACCCTGCGTCTCTCCCCTGACACACGAAGTTGAGACGTAACAGATAGTGTCCCAGACGCAGGATAAGAGAACAAAGACGTCCGAGAAAAGATTCACGTATTCGCGAGAACGAGATGATTGGTCGGAGATGACGTAGATTCCTTCATATCCCCTGTACACCCCGCATTAACCGGGGCAGTCAAAAACGAAGCATAGAACCACGAGGGTCAAAATAAGGAGCGAACTGAAGTGAACAAAAATCCTCAGCCATCACCAACAGTGTGCATGACCGACTAGAGACGGTTTCACCATTCCCAGAGATTACTGTAGAAGTACGTTAATACTAGTAGTTTTCTAGTACTTGTATGTTTGTATATTATGTTGATTGCCATGTTCGTGTTATATGTATTTACAGAAACCGATTATTGTTTCTGACATGTTGTGCATATTGCTCGATATATCTTAGCCTTAAGATTCAGATATTGTAGTGTGCTCATGGGAAACTCGGCAGGTGTCTGATGCTATAGACTCCTTGCAGAGGGCACCACATACCAATATATCTTAGTATATTGTCGCCAGAGTTCTGGATTTTCCAGCTCAGCTCTGGGACGGTTTGTGGAGTCAACGCCAGAACGATTGCTCCCGTGGAAAGAAGATCAACTAGAATCTACCTCCCCACGTCCGGCCCCGTAGCTACCAGACTCGCCCGACCATCCTGAGAGTGACCAGACTCCCTCAGAGTGGCCACCAGACTCAAGCACTCACAGAAACCGAAAACTAAGTCCCTCTCAACTTCAACTGATGTCAAAAATACTCGGAACAATATTAGACCATCAAAAAACATAAATACTTAGCACGTGATGAAGAAGTACTGCTAAGAAAACTTTCCCAGCACATTGAACAGTTATAGTTATTAATTTACGTTGAAATCACATACATACGACTGGTATCATTCTATTTGTATTGTTGTGTGTCCACTAGCTCTTCTTCTCTGGAGACCAATTAAACTAGTCATTTGACTAGCAAAAATCATTTCTTAAAGTGAGCCAATGATACTTTAAAACCCGAGAACAAATATAAATTTGTATGTGACCAAGCACCATGATCTAGTCTCTCACATCGCTTAGGAATCTTGGTAAAGAACGACTGACAGAGATAGCTAAACTCCTCATCTATCTACAGATCTTAATCGCCTTGTAAGATTATCGTATCTTCTCCAGGATATCATCACAATAATAATAATAATCTCTATAATAATTAAGTCACTGTGGGTGTGTGTTTGCGCGTGTGCATGTGTGTGTGTGCGTGTGTGTGTGTGCTCTGACAGTCCGCTGGACCTAAAGCATCATGTAATGTAATGTAATGTGTGCTCTGACGTTCCTACACAAGAAATATAATAGTACTACTACAAAACCTAACCTAACATGACAGAAAGAGCATCATATCTTACTGAGGTGAAACATTCCTACATGACCTGTGATACTTAATTACTCACCGGTAACTAACATGACAGAAAGGACACAATACCTTACTGAGGTGAAAAATTCCTACATGACCTGTGATACTTAATTACTTACGGTAACTAACACGACAGAAAGGACACAATACCTTGTTGAGGTTAAACATTCCTACTAAAGAGCATCATATCTTACTGAGGTGAAACATTCCTACTACTCACCGGTAACTAACATAACAGAAAGGACACAATACCTTACTGAGGTGAAACATTCCTACATGACCTGTGATTCTTAATTACCTACGGTAACTAACACATTAAAAGTTCATTAATCAATACAACATATCTTTATTAAAAGGAATTACAGCAGGTGGAGAATCCCCACCACCCCCCTCCCCTTTCCTTTGTTTTTATTTTTATTTTGGTGTACATTAATAATACACAACAACGTCCTCTGATCGTCACCGCACTCATCGTAAAAGGCTTATTCCAACCCACTCCTTACACACAAACACACCACAGCAAGCCAAGACAGTTGCAAGGTTGGATGCATGTGACACTCACGTGCTAGTTGTAAGGTAAAAGTGTACTCGTCACCTTTCGTTGGTTAGGGAGGGAAGCGCTTGGGACCTCCTTTTTCTCAAGGCCAGCTTTATAAATGCGGCGCCTGTCTCCTCTCCCTCGCTGCTTGACCTTCTCCGGTTGTAAACAGATCCAGCTACCCATTCACAGCTGGGTGGACTGGGAGGTGTGGTGCGCTTGTTTCCATCTTTTGGTGTCGCTTGGTGGGTGCCTTCCAAGTATGGTCGCCCATCCAGGTACTAACGTTGCTTAACATGAAACATTGCTAGCGTGTGCCCCCAACACTACACTACTGCACCACCCGAATAATAGGACTTACCTTCCCTCGCGCTCTCTGTCCATCTCTCTTTCCCTCGCTCTCTCTCTCTCTCTCTCTCTCTCTCTCTCTCTCTCTCTCTCTCTCTCTCTCTCTCTCTCTCCATCTTCTTTCTCCTTCGACTCTCTCTACCCTTCCGAACTCCTGCGCTTTACCTCTCACTTCTCATCTTCCCAATATCCTTTTCCTTCCTCTACACCGCCTCCCCCCCCCCCCCCCAGTTCTCACTTCTACTCAATCTTTCAATCATAACCACTACTATTTTTCTTTCTCTTACCCTCTCTGTCTTTCTCTCTCAGTGTCTGAGTTCGCGCGCCTGCCCGGACTATTTTTATGGTAGTTAGGTGTTGTTAACTGGTGTAAATTTCATTAATTAGTAACTGTATGTACATATATTAAATAACCTATTGTTTGTTAAATTTACAATGAGCGATATAAAGCTGAAACTGTGTATATGGCGAGAGCGACTAGTGAAAACTGGGTTGCTGTCATCTCCTCCTTTTAGCGTTTAGCGTAAATAGACGCAAGCCTCCTGCACTTTCAATGAAATAAAACAAACAAACAAAGCAAATAGTACTAACACACACAAACCTAACCATACCATATTGTACAGGGCCAACAGAGCACTCTTGCTGGAAGGAGGCGGGCACAGTGACCGTTGCCGCCTGGTGCTGTACAGGCTGGCCGTGCGCGCAATACCACGGTCAGCGCTCCACCGAAGGTTCTGAGGCGGATTTCCAGGTACACCTTCTTCCGACGACCATCCCATAAACTGGAACTGACGCACCAGTCTGGAAGAAAAAGAAGAAGAAGGAAAAGAGAGAAAGAAAAAAAAAAGAGCGAGAGAGAGAGAGAGAGAGAGAGAGAGAGAGAGAGAGAGAGAGAGAGAGAAAGACAGAGAGTGAGAGAGAGAGAGAGAGAGAGAGAGAGAGAGAGAAAGAGAGAGAGAGAGAGAGAGAGAGAAGATAGTTATTCATTGCTTACATGGTCCAGCGGACTGCATAGAGGCGAATCAGGACCTCATAATCAGGACCACAACTTGACTGAAAGAGGACTTACCCCTGATCTGTATAAAAGAGCTGCTGAAACAATCCTAGTGGTAATATTGAAGGCACTCCACCGGTCACTTTAAAAATAAAGGCATCCCACACAGGGGGTCGCTGAGGCTATATATACTCTAATTTATCGAACCCCCGTTTACAAAACAAAGTAGAATATAAACATTATTATAAAATATCAACAAAACACATACATATAAAATGCCTACATTGCTATTATAATAATATCAGGGTGGAGAACAACTGAATCAAGAAATCTCTGAAATCCGGCCGGGGCCCAGGGGCCAAGCCCCGGTATTCGCCCCCTGGAAAAAAATGAATTTATGCAATTTTGAAAGTAATTTAGGGCCTCTCCTGAAAGCAAAAAGCACAAAGTAAACATGAATAGAAACAACAACAACAAAAAAAGAATGTTTCATGCACATGTCTTTCAAAAAAGTTAAGAATCTTGATTTGTAGGCCTAACAAAGTTTGCGGTCCACCACTGTTACACACAAACTCCACAATTCCAATTTTACTGGGCACACGTTTGTCTATTTTTTAGCTGTAAACAGGCAAGAATTTTTATAATTTTAGAGATATTTAGGGGTACGTTAGTAAAAACACCCCATCTTAGGTATTAGTGACTAGTGTATAGATTTAAATGAAATAAAATGCAAAATGAACAGAAAAAAATTCACTTTTGATTATCTACCTTTTTATACTTCTCTTGTCATGTCTTGTTTTTTATTACTCCATGTGTATAAAAAAAAAAAAGTTTTAAAAAGTCCAAACAAGCCCCCTCCTCTTTTTCACTTTTATGCCAGTCTGAAAGATCGTATGCATGCACACTACTGACACTAATTGTCTAATGTCAGTACCGATCTCTTCCTCCGACTCCAAGTCCATTTCTCTCACTTTAATGTCTGATAAATGGAAGCCTGTAAACTCTCCTTCATCAGTCGAAGAATCCAAACCATCCATTTTAGACACACACACAAGAAAATTTGAAAAAAAAAATCGAAAAAACGAACGCATCACAGAGAAAACTTGTGGAAATGCAGTCGAATGTTTTCACAACAGAACCGGAAGTCAATTGCCGGAAGTCTCGCAATCTTTCAAACAACGCGAGAATATAACCACATGGTTGATACGGACGCTTTTGAACGTTTTGCCTGTTTAGACCTTCGGCCGCTTTTGGCCGCTATGCCCAGTAAGTGGTAGCCCCTCAGCTTCTCACACTCGGAACTCAATATTTTTTTCTCGGAAATGCAAATGCCTTCCGCGGAAATCCGCGGATTCGCGGACAATTCTCCACCCTGTAATATCATAGAAAGCTGTAGTGACTAATTGGCAGAAAAGCGTCCAATATCCCCAAGCTGACCCAACAGACCTCATACACAAATGAGGAGTTTTGTTCCGGAAGAGTTTTCAAGAAAAAGATAGGTGACTGGTCTAGCGAAGAAGAAGATAGTATAGTAGTTTGATAGAACTGAGTAGGAATGAGAAAGAACAAAGGAGAAAGACATCGACAGTGAGTGGGAATTTAAACAGGCATGCTACTCTGAAAATTTTGTTTTCCAGGAAAATTTTGGAAGGATTAGCAGAGCCCCGAGAGCGAGCCTGCAAAGCAGGCGAGCCCCCTAGGGGGGTCCGGGGGCATGCCCCCCCCGGAAATTGTGTTTTTTTAAAGTTAAAATCTGTGCAATCTGGCACATTCTGAGCACTTTTTGAGAGACGAAAAATCAATCAAATTGCCCGGAACCTTAAGCTTTTCGATGTGGTCGACAAATTTCTCGACGTACTTCTTTTTTTCTTTTTATTTTCCGACAACTTTTACTTCATAATCCAGGGTTCTCTGCAGCCAGTCCCAACGCCACTTGTTTTTGAGACCTTTGTCCCAGTCTCCTACTGTGTTTCTTATTACAATGTCGGTTCGAAACATTTTGATACTATGCTACTATTAGTAGTATTTAACATCACAAAAACGCTTCCATACGTTATCAAACTTACAAAAACTAAGAATCGTGGTGAAGACTGTCAAAAGTCAAACGGAAACAACTGGCTATAACACAGAGCGAATCACGTAAGAGAGAAGCAATCTGATTGGCGAGATAAATTTAGCTAGCCAATCACAACGCCGCTTTGATATGATCGTTAAATTGGCTGTCACGGCGGTCTAGCAGACGAATCCCGCTGATATCTCCTACCGTGATAAGAACGCTTGCTTTTTTTTTTTCGACACAGATTTGTTTAATACTCCCGGAAATTTTTCAATCACCAGGAAAGCCAAAGATCGATTTCCAGGAATTCCTGGAATTCCAGGAAAAGTAGCATGCCTGTTTAAAGCACTGGATTTCCGGTGTGGGAATTTAAAGCACTGGATTTCCGGTGTGGGAATTTAAAGCACTGGATTTCCGGTGTGGGAATTTAAAGCACTGGATTTCCGATGAGATGAGATGAGATGAGATAACATAAGATAACATAAGATTGATTGATTGATTTATTGTTGCTTTAGGTCCAGCGGACTCTTCCGAGCCAAATCAGGACCGGACAACCCCCGATCCGCATAAAAGATCTGCTGAAACAACCCCAGTGGGAAAATTGAATGCCCTCCACCGGCCAGTCACTTTACAATAAAGACATCCCACGCGGGGGACGGCTGAGGGTTGACCTCAACTACGCGAACACCCCGGTTACAAAAACAAAATAGAATACAAACATCATTATAAATCATCAACCAAACACATACATATAAAATGCCTATAGTGCTAAATAGTACATTCATAGGAAGCCCTAGTGACCACCCGGCAGAAAGCGTCCAACACTCCCAAGCTGATCCAACAGACCTCATACACAAACAAGGAGTCTTGTCCAGGAAGAGTTTTCAAGAAAAAAGGTAGGTCATTGATCTAGCGAAGAAGAAGATAGTATAGCAGAGTGAAGGACAGAGCAAGAATAGGAAAGAGTAAATGAGGAAGACAGCGACAGTGGGAATTTAAAGCACTAAATTTCCATAAAGTGGGGATACTATTTATACTGAAAACCCCCGGCACTCCAACGGGGGTACTGTTGCCGCAGTGAAGCGTCTTGCCTATAAAGGAAAGACAGGTTTTCAACTGTGGCTTTCACTGTTCCCTTTATAGGTTTGAACAATCTACAGTGGCAAGATTGCTCATGACCCCAAGGGGATGATAACATAAGATAACAAGATAAGATTCTTTATTTAACGAAGCGTTGTGGCCAAGTGGGCTAAGGCGGGACTAACTTGCCTTGTCCACAGGCCAGAAACCAATGGCGCCTGACAGGTGTGGGTTCGATCCAGCATCTGGGCGTTATGTTTCTCCGAATATTATGTATTTTCGACTCGGGCATCGTCTCGGGGGTTTACTCCGGGTACTCCGGTTTGCTCCCCCAGCAAAATTTCAAAATTAACAACTAATGTTAGGTAGGTTGGGTTTGGGCGCGCCACAAGCTGCGACTACGCTTTCCCCAGGGGAGGCGGCCCAGAATTTCCCTATGGAAAAGGGGCAATAAGGTAAATAAAATAAAAAATACAATAAAAAAGATAGTAGAATAAGCAGTGGCCTGCTTTTTGACTTCTGACCCTTGCCCTAAAGAGGAACTATTCTACTGAAACTAAAAAAACAACAACAAAAACAAAAACAACAACAACAACAACAACATCATTCTAAACGATTACAAGTTTACCGATACATTTGACTAAGAACACATCTATGTATATGATAAGCATTGCAGCGAAAAGGGGGAGGAGTTGCACATCAATTTTATATTTATATTTAACATTTCTAGCATTCTAAAGATCAATCGGTTCGTAAGCAACAAAGCTGAGAGGACATTATACACATTATTTCGCACATATGCATTATTTTCAAAATAATTAAACGAAACAATATTACATTGCATAAAATCATCAGAAGCGAACATAAGCGAGTTTGTAGAAAGAAAACTCATAATGAAAGCAACGTTTACTTTGACTTCATAAGGTGGGAAGCAAATTTGCTCATCTCCAGATGTTTGGGTTGACTGTCAATGACATGGCTGTATCCTGATTTGTGCCCGTGACATTGCGCCCGGGACATTGTGCCCGGGACATTGTGCCCGTGACATTGTGCCCGGGACACTTTAAATTCCCCCCTTTCTAGAATTTCATATGTCTGTCTTCGCTTTGTTTTCTTTTTCTGTTGTCTACAGTATTCATTGTTCTAATGTGTCATTCCCTTGTATTTTTTCCCTCAACCCCTGTCCACTGTTTTTCTCAGCATTTTCATGATGCTGGCCTGCCTGTCTGTGGTGGCTAGGTAGTGAAACTGTACACATTGGGATTATCTTAGGGTCTTTCAGCTGTTATTTGCTGATTGGGCCTTTATATGTATGTATTTTTATTTTTATGAATATTTGTCATATAATTGATTTGTAATCTGTGGCTGAAAAATTAAGCGGAAGAGCTTACTTAGAATAGGATGTTAGTTAGGTAGTTATTCATTGCTTACAGGGTCCAGCGGACTGCAAAGAGACGAATCAGGACCACAAAATCAATGCCACAACTTGGCTGAAAGAGGACTCACCCCTGTCCCATCCTATCCTATCCCGTAACTCAAAGGTCGTTGGGGCACCACAGATGATCGTTTAACCAGCGTACTCCATCTTTCTCTGTCCTCAGCAACCCTCATGGCTTCGCTCAGTGTCAAGCCAGTCCATTCTCGAATGCTCTGGTGATGTGGCCATACCATCGGAGTTTCCGTTTCTTCACCACTGTGAGCATGTCATCGTGTTGTCCAATGGCTATCTGTCAGATTTCGTTGTTGGTGATGTGCTGGGTATAGGAAATGCCCAGAAGTCTTCTGTAGCACCTCATCTCCATGCTTTGTATTCTTCGTTGTAGATCTGCTGTGAGGGTCCATGTTTCGCAAGCTTATAGGAAGATGAAGATGACAAGGGAGCGCAGCAGCCTTATCTTGGAATGTAGACTGATGGTCCTGTCTTTCCAAATGGGCTTCAACCTTGTCAGGGAGACTTGGGAAGATTTCTTCTTTTTCTCTGTTCTGGGGACATGCTAGAACTGATGGGTCTCCGTTTGGTGTGTGGTTGTAAACGTCAGAGCACACAGCAGTAATCTGTCCATCTATCCAAGACTTCTTCTGTTCTGTTCTGTTTGTTTATTGTCTTTTCCAGCAAGCTGATAAGACATTTAAAAAAAAATATTGTTAGATTAGATTACCAACAGGAGAGTCCAGCAATACTTTGGACAGTTTGATTCCCAGTTGAAAATCTACATCACTGAAACTGACCTTCCCTTGCAATTCATATGGCAGTAAAGGCTTAATTTGATCACATTCAAATAAAACATGCTGTAATGAGATGGATGCATCACAAACACACTTTACATCTTTACAGTGCTTAGTTTTAATGGCATTGAGCAAAATTCTGTTAGTCATCGTAAGCACAGCTCTTGAGTAACCATTTAATGGATTGTCTTGTTTCTTAAAGTCAAGAGTACTTTTCATTATATTTTCAATTTCATTTTGAATTTCTTTTGAAGATTTCATAACTTCAATGTATCGAGAATTTAATTGTAAAGCACCTTGTTTAGCCCCTTTATCTGCTAATTCATTATAGAAAAAACCACAATGTGATGGTAACCAGCAGAAAGAGATGTTTGTGCCATTAATGATTAAGCTGTGAATAATATGTCTAATTTCTATTATTAAATCTCTTCTATTTTTATTATTTTGAGATTGTAACGCTTCTAGCACTGACATTGAATCAACACATATGTAACAAACCGGATTTTTAGTTGGACAGTTACTTGTATCGCTTTGAACAGCCACAAAGTGACGATTTCAAATTAAGAAGTTATAATTGTTATTTCTAATGCCTGTACTTGTAGTTTGTATAATTTTGACGTCAGGGTTTTAAGTTTCGTCATGGATGACGAAAACTTTTGATATGTTGTTTTAGTTCGTTGTTGGGAGTGACTGAGTCGTGTGTCTGTTTGTCCTACCGTCAATTGTTTTATTGTAGTTTGCAAAATAGGATAAACAATGTTGGTGGATTTCTACTTCACCATGCCAGAAGGGACAAAAGTGTTTTGACATCGGCAGGGTGTGCGACGCTGGTTTCCCAAACTCCACCAATCTAGGTACATTGATTGGACACCAAACAGTCGTTCAGCACCCGGACTCAGGACCTGCCGTCCCGAACTCACATGCAATCCTAGAAACAAAAAGTGTTATTGCAAAGCACGGCAGCTTTACGAGAGGACAGATGGACTGTGCGAGGACGGTTTTATCTGTGACCCCGGCACGCAATATATATGTTACTGGCAAACATTGAAAGAAGGAATCTGTTTGCACCTAACATTATTAACTGATTTTCTGACCCACGTATGCTGCTTTTGGTTGGCCTGATCTACAGGAATGTGAAGACATCGTTTCCATTGGTCTTCTGTCCGACTAACAGTTTCGTTTCGACGATGGACGCCTGACCCGTGTGTGGTAGTCAGATACAGATAACATTTCGTTTTGATTATACTGAACTATGACCTTTGAAGTGATACTTGTTGTGTTTTCTGAGGAGTCGTTGTTGTCAGTGTTTGTGTGTGTGTGGAGGGAATGAATATACAAACTAACATTTTATCATTTAGTTTCGTTGGGGATTATATGAGTGCGTGCGCGTGAATGTTTAGAACACCATCTTTGACAATTTGGCGAGCCTGCGTTTTAGTATTAATTTTTAGAAGTTAATCTGAACCTTCTTCTGATTGTAAACTATATGTTTTGTTGACTCATAGATTAGATATGATGAATTGAAATGTTTAAAAAAAAAGTCTTCTTCATTAGTGATGTTATTTGAAAGATACAGCCACTTTGGTTGGAATCATCATCATCATTTGCTTTTAAAAAGGATCAGGGTTATTAATGGTTAAGTTAGGATATTATAATCTTTCTTCTCTTTATTAATATTGTTTGTGGGGTTTGTTAACCTTGGAGTTGCCTTTGCACATATTTGTTCTTTTTCTTAAGCTGAATCGCTAACAAAGCCTTTTTATAATATTGCAATAATTAAGTCTAATTGTTATTAGCTCTTGTTGTCAAACATTGTTCTTGCTAATTTGGTAATGATGACCAGTGATAGTGAAGAGACTTTTACAGCAATGGCAGAAGAAAGGTCCTCAGGTTTTGATGATAGCGAGGATCACAGTGATAGAGTTCAGTGCTTGCGTCAGCTAGTGGGTGAGTTTCGACAGGAGGGTGAGATTTTGGGACTGTCTGGTAAAGCTTTAAATGTGCATATACAAGAGTCTTTGAAAGAACATAAACAAAGAGAAGAAGACAGAAAAATGAAAAGAGAAGAATGGGATAGGCAGTTAGTACTTCAGGAGAAATTGAAGAGAGAAGAACTTGCCCAACTTAGAGAAATAGAAGAGGAAAAACTTGCTATTGAAAGGATAAAAATGGAAAGGCAAGAAAATTGGCAAAAGGAAAAGATGTTGGGTAGAGAGAAAGACAAGCTAGCTGGTACTAAACCAAAGATGCCGTATTGGGATGAAAAGAATGATGACATGGAATCATACCTCCGTAGATTTGAAACTTATGCTACAATGAATCGTTGGGAACAAAATGAGCTGCCATGCTATTTGTCCGCTTTATTAAAAGGTAAAGCACTAATTTACTTTCAGGAGCTGTCTCATGAAGAAGCAAAGTCATTTGATAAGGTAAAAAAACACCTTTTAACCAGATTCCAATGTACTGAAGAAGGATTTCGAACTCAATTCCGTTCGAGTAGACCTGAGCCAGAAGAAACAATCGTTGTTTTTCTGTCCAGGATCAGAAGATATTTCTCAAGGTGGATTGAAATGGCAGAAATAGGCAACAGTTTTGACAAACTGGTGGATTTACTTTTAAGGGAGCAGGTTTTGTCTAGTCTGTCTGCACAGGTGGTTGCCTTTTTGATGGAACGAAGAGATCGAAATATTGATGACATGGTCCAAGCAGCGGATAGGTACAGAGAGGCTCACCCTGATATATCCATGGCTGCAAAATCGGGATCTAGCGTCCTGTCTGCTAATGCTAATGTTGCTGGTACTAGTCAACCGTCTGCCAGAGATGGTTTGGCCGAGGTACAAGGGGTTTTGGCCGTGGTTACCATGGAACCAATCGCAACAGTCCTACTGGAACACATAACAATAACAGTCAGTGGCAGAAAAGCCAAGATAACCGTTGTGTTATTGACCCACAAAACTTAAAATTCTATGGGGAGAAAAACGTATGCTGGGGTTGTCAAGCTAAAGACCACGCATGGCAGTATTGCAGACAGTTGCAGTTGAAAACTGATTCACAGCACAGGGTCCAAAAGTAGGATCTGTTAGTGGTGCACTTGGGGTGGAGACAGAGGAACCCAAATACAACACAGACTTTAGAGAGGTGTCAGATGATGTGGCTGTAGGCATGTCTGTTGTTGATGATTTGCCACCTTCAATTCAGACTTGTATAGGAACGTTGAATGGTCAGACAGTCACTGTTATGCTAGACTCTGGCTGCTCGACTGTTGGAGTGCGTAAAAGTTTGGTACGTGATAGTCAGTTTACTAACCGAGTGCAGTTGTGTCGTTTGTTCAATGGTGAAATTGTACGCTTGCCATTAGCGAGGGTTAGCTTAGACACTCCATACTTCTCGGGATTAGTGGAAGCCTGTGTCATTGAAAACCCCGTTTGTGACGTAATACTGGGTCGCATTGAGGGTTCTACCTTCCATTGTACTGATGTCGCTGCCGCGGTGCAAACTCGTGCACAAACTGCAAATCAAGAAAGACCGTTTCGTCCTCTTTTGACTGCAAAAACCCCTAAGTTAGACATAAGCCCTGATAAACTGAGAGATTTGCAGAAAGCTGATGTGACGCTGCAAGTACTGTTTGACAAAGTAGGAAAAGGCAGTGTAGTGGAGGATTCTGGCACAAGTGTTTCTTTTGTGATTAAAGATGGTTTATTACACAGAAGAGTTACCTCAGGAAAGTCAAGTACGGTAACGTGGCAAGTAGTGGTGCCAGAAGGTCTTCGGGACTCAGTGTTGATAGCGGCACATGATTCTTTGTTTGGTGGGCATATGGGATATAACAGCACTTTCAAGCGTATTCAACCATTATTCTTTTGGCCACATTTCAGTCGGTCTGTCAAAGATTACTGCCGGTCGTGTGACATTTGTCAGAAGACTTTTCCCAAAGGTAGGGTTCCCGCAGCTCCACTTCAGCCTGTACCAGTGGTGGACGTGCCCTTTTCGAGAATTGCAATTGATCTCATTGGCCCTATTTCCCCTCCTTCAGCTAGAGGACATCGTTACGTCTTGACTTGCGTTGACGTGGCTACGAGATACCCTGAAGCCGTAGCATTGAAGTCTATCTCAACAGAAGCTGTAGCTGAAGCGTTGTTGGAAATTTTCTCACGCACGGGTATACCAGATGAGATCTTGTCAGACCAAGGGACACAATTCACATCTGATGTGATGCGTGAGGTGATGAGGTTGTTGTCCGTTTCCCAACTTCATAGTACGCCATATCACCCTCAAACCAATGGACTAGTTGAGAGGTTTAATGGAACTTTGAAATCCATGTTGAAAAAAGTGATGGCAGAAAAACCTAAAGATTGGGACCGCTATTTACCACCTTTACTTTTTGCTTACAGAGAGATTCCCCAAGAGTCCACGGGTTTTGCTCCCTTTGAGTTGTTGTATGGTCGGGTTCCCAGAGGTCCTTCTCAGTTGCTATATGATACATGGACTGGTAGCGGGAGAGATGTGCAAGACACGAGCATGTCACAGTACGTTCAGGATTTGAGAGATTCTCTGAAAGACATGGTTAGTCATGCTCAGGATGCTGTTCAGAAGGCGTCGGCACGAAACAGAGCCTACAAATGCCGCAAGGCTAGTGTTAGGTCTTTCAAAGTTGGCACTAGTGTTTTGGTTTTGTTGCCCTCTGAAAACAACAAGATGTTGTTACGATGGCGTGGGCCATACAAAGTCTCGAAGCGTGTCAACACGTGTGATTACCTCATTGAAACAGGCAACGGTGTGCAAAAGTTGTTTCACATCAACCTTTTACGTGAATACGTGAATCGTAGTGATGTACAGACAGTGCAGACAGGTTTGGTTAGCATCATCACTGGTGATTGTGCAAATGATGATGTTGATGTTGATAAGGTCCAAGTCAAATGCATGCCTACAACACAGACTGAAGACTTGACTGATGTTGTAGTAAATCCTGATCTACCTTCTTGTCAGAAAAAAGATGTTTCAGATATTTTGCAAAAACACACTGACATGCTGACTGATATGCCAGGACAAGTTGACTTGCAGGACCACTCAGTGACGTTGACAAAAGACGTGGTGGTAAATGTTAAGCAGTATCCACTTCCGTTTCAGTCACAGGAGATTATCAAAGATGAGGTGGAAAAGATGTTGTCTTTAGGTGTTATTGAACCTTCATCTTCCCCATTTGCGTCACCGGTTGTTTTAGTACGGAAAAAGGACGGTGCCACACGGTTTTGTATTGATTTCAGAGAGCTGAATAAGATTACTCAGTTCGATGCAGAACCAATCCCGGACCCTGAGGTTCTTTTCTCAAAATTGAGAGATAAAAAGTACTTCAGCAAAATAGACCTGACTAAAGGCTATTGGCAAATACCAATGGCAGAAAAAGACAAAGAAAAAACCGCTTTTCAGACTCCTTTAGGTCTGTTTCATTTCACACGCATGCCATTTGGGATGTCGACCGCTTCGAGCTCTTTTGCTCGTATGATGAGAAAACTCAACCTTGATCGTTTTGGCGCAATGTCATTTTTTGATGATATTTTGATCCCGTCAGATACATGGAGTCAGCATATGGAAGCACTAGATAGCGTGTTTCAAGAACTATATGCTCATGGGCTCACAGCAAGGCCATCAAAAGTTGAGGTTGGTTTTACTCAGATCGAATTTTTGGGTCATGTGGTTGGTGGGGGATGTATGCGCCCTCAGTCTGGCAAAGTGTCAAAGATTTTGGCTCTCGATGTTCCTCAGACAAAGAAACAAGTCAGATCGTTGTTAGGACTGATAGGATTCTACCGTAGATACATACCTAACTTTGCTACTGTTGTAGGCCCGCTCACAGATCTGACTAAAAAAGGACGACCCACAAAGGTCGCATGGTCAGATGAGTGTCAGAGGGCACTTGACACAACAAAAACAATATTGTCTTCAGAACCAGTGAATAGACTTCCTGATTTTGCTCAGTCATTCACGGTGAGGACAGATGCGTCATCTACAGGATTAGGTGCCGTTTTGATGCAGCGTGATGATGATGGTGCTTTCCACCCAGTTTTGTTTGCGAGTAGGAAGTTGTTGGAAAGAGAGATGCGGTACTCAACTGTGGAGCGTGAGTGTTTGGGCCTTGTGTGGGCTATTGACAAGTTTCACCGTTATCTCTTCGGCAGACATTTCTTTGTTGAGACAGACCATCGTCCGTTGACGTATTTAAAAAGGTCTAAAACAACGAATGGCCGCTTAATGCGATGGGCTCTTGCCCTACAAGAATACAGCTTCACAATCGTTCCCATCTCTGGTTCCCACAATGTTGAGGCAGATGTGTTGTCACGATTGACGGTATAGATATTGACATCTGATGATTGTATTCAACCACTGCATTTGTATGCATAAATCTGTTTTCTGTAAGAGGAAATGTATTAAATGAAATTTTGTTTTTGAATTAAATCAACAGCATTTTTTTATTTATTGATGAAATTGTTTAAATCTGAAGTAGTGAAAGTGGGCCTTGGTACTTGGATTGAGACATTTTTGGTTTAATGTCCAATCTGGCTTCTAGCATGGTATTTGACTGCCTGTTGTGTGCAGTATTTTGATTGAGCATTTGGCCTGGTTAACAGTGTACTGTTATTACTGGGATGCTTAATTAGACAGCACGATTGTGAAGTGCTTATTGTTTGAGTGCACGTGGTGTGCGCTGATTTTAAGGGTATCTTGTCCATCTATCTGCATTTCGGTGCACTAGTGGAGGGCCCTATACTGTTCCTGTTTGTCGAGGACAGTTTGTTTTCATGCTGGATAAGCTTTTGTTGTTGGTCTAAAGCTGTACTCTTCACGAAAAAGGTATGACAATTTTGTTATCATAATTGTTATAACGAATTTAGTTTCCATTTATTAATGAAAAAAATTATTATTTATTGAATGTTTTGAAAAAAAATTATTCTGAACAAATAATTTTTTTCCCCCGGAGAATGGGCCGGGTGATGTAACAAACCGGATTTTTAGTTGGACAGTTACTTGTATCGCTTTGAACAGCCACAAAGTGACGATTTCAAATTAAGAAGTTATAATTGTTATTTCTAATGCCTGTACTTGTAGTTTGTATAATTTTGACGTCAGGGTTTTAAGTTTCGTCATGGATGACGAAAACTTTTGATATGTTGTTTTAGTTCGTT
This sequence comes from Oncomelania hupensis, assembly GCA_036898135.1. Taxonomy (NCBI): domain Eukaryota; kingdom Metazoa; phylum Mollusca; class Gastropoda; order Littorinimorpha; family Pomatiopsidae; genus Oncomelania; species Oncomelania hupensis. The sequence continues at coordinate 13,096,815 of CM072527.1, forward strand.
GTTGGGAGTGACTGAGTCGTGTGTCTGTTTGTCCTACCGTCAATTGTTTTATTGTAGTTTGCAAAATAGGATAAACAATGTTGGTGGATTTCTACTTCACCATGCCAGAAGGGACAAAAGTGTTTTGACATCGGCAGGGTGTGCGACGCTGGTTTCCCAAACTCCACCAATCTAGGTACATTGATTGGACACCAAACAGTCGTTCAGCACCCGGACTCAGGACCTGCCGTCCCGAACTCACATGCAATCCTAGAAACAAAAAGTGTTATTGCAAAGCACGGCAGCTTTACGAGAGGACAGATGGACTGTGCGAGGACGGTTTTATCTGTGACCCCGGCACGCAATATATATGTTACTGGCAAACATTGAAAGAAGGAATCTGTTTGCACCTAACATTATTAACTGATTTTCTGACCCACGTATGCTGCTTTTGGTTGGCCTGCTCTACAGGAATGTGAAGACATCGTTTTCATTGGTCTTCTGTCCGACTAACAGTTTCGTTTCGACGATGGACGCCTGACCCGTGTGTGGTAGTCAGATACAGATAACATTTCGTTTTGATTATACTGAACTATGACCTTTGAAGTGATACTTGTTGTGTTTTCTGAGGAGTCGTTATTGTCAGTGTTTGTGTGTGTGTGGAGGGAATGAATATACAAACTAACATTTTATCATTTAGTTTCGTTGGGGATTATATGAGTGCGTGCGCGTGAATGTTTAGAACACCATCTTTGACAACATATAACTATTTGAAAAATACTGATATGAAGACTGGATATGTTTCTTATTGCCATTAAGATTGCTATCAGTTCGGCTGTAAATATAGATATATTCTTGCCCAAGTAAAATGATTCGTTCATTTTTAAATCAGGAATAACATATGCTGCACCTGTTTCACCTGAAGATAAAACAGAACCGTCAGTATACACTTTTAAATGTTGAGAATAAACAGAATCTATGTGTTCACGAGCCTTAGTTGTAACTAAGTTACTATTAACACTTTTGAATGTGTTACAATAATGAATATCAAAATTACCCTTCATCATCTCCCAAGGAGGCATTGGTGAAGAAATATCTGTCTTAAGTCTTTTTATGTCCTCTACCGTAGAATCAATTAAGTCTTTAGTATATGTAGAAATCGTTTCTAAGAATCTAACATTTTGTGCTCGTTTTGGATATTCTAAATCAGACCTAAACAACAACTCTTCATTAGTACTATTGCAAATATTATGTGCTCTTACGATATATTTAACACAAGCCAACTTTCTCTGTTCATCCAGGGGCATAATTCCTGCTAACATATAAGCTTTAGATGTACTTGTATGCACGGGAACACCTAGGGCTAATTTTATAGCCTTGCTATCTAGACTTTTCAACTTATTTAAATAACTCTTCGGAGCTAAAAAATATGCTTCCTGCCCGTACATTAATTTAGATCTGACAAGTGAAGTTGCTAAATGAACGAGTGTCTTTATATCTTGACCCCAAGATTTTGTACTAATGATCTTTAATAAATAATAACTTTTTAAAGCATTCTGAATTAAATACTCAATATGTCTTGTCCATTTTAACTTCTTTGTTAGATATACACCTAAAAATGTAATCTCAGCAGTATATTCAATTTCTTCGTTTTCTATCAATATTTTAGGCAGTTTTCTTGGTACTTGACAGTTACTAAAAAGCATCATTTTAGTTTTTTCCTTAGATAATTCTAGGCCATTAGATATCATGTACTTGTTTAAGCTATTTATTTCTGTTTGATAAACTAAAGTAATGTGTTTTATTTCATACAAACAAACAAACAAACAAACAAACAAGACTTCTTGTTCTTCTGTAAGGCATATGCCAGACTTGCTTTTGATCGTAGAGACCTTGGGCTTTAAACACTTGTCAGCCGCTTAACAGTCTGGTAGGCTTTCTTCCTGTTGTTCTTGTTCAGACTGTTCCCTATTTCTTGGCATTGATCTTCTATCCAGTTCTCCTTTGCTGTGCACATGCTTTTTCGGATTTCATTGTTGATTTTTCGGTAGGCATCAGCGCCCTGTGAGGTGTTCTTTTTCTTTTTCATCTCTCTTCGTTTATCACACAGATCCAAAAGCTCAGGTGTGAGCCACGGTTTCTTCTTTGTGTGGTGCTTGCCAAGGATCTCCGTGGCGGCATCTGTCACAGCTGAGTTGAAGGCGGTGGTCGTGGTCTTGACATCTACTTCACCAGCTCCAAAAATGAGCAGTAGTGCAAATTTCCCTCCAATTGTGGCTTGAAATATTTCTGCAACTTCCGGGTCTTGCAGTTGGTCCAGGTCGAATTTCAGTCTAATGCGCTTTGCTGTGTTTACTCTTCAATTGGAATCGGAAGGACTTCATCACGAGAGCGTGGTAACTTCCGACGTTTGCTCCTGGAAAAGTGCGTATATTGCCAATGTTGATGCTTGATCTGAAGCTTGTCTTGACCATGATGTAGTCGATCTAGACATGATGCTCCCCGCCAGGACTGTGCCATGTCCACCCATGATTGACATAAAAGATCCGCCGAAACAACCCTAGTGGTAACAATGAAGGCACTTCACCAGCCGGTCACTTTACAATAAAGGCATCCGACGCAAGGGACGCTGAAGTTTTACTCTAATTTATCGAACCCCCGTTTACAAAAACAAAATAGAATACAAACATCATTATAAAATATCAACAAAACACATACATATAAAATGCCTACATTGCCATATAATAATATCATAGAGAAGCCCCAGTGACCATTTCCCTACGTCAGAAAATGTTTGACTATCGCTTGTCAATAGATTTATTGTTACCCCGCTTGTTACAGTTGTTTGCATGATTCAGCCATAATTCATGAATCTATCTTCTGCTATATAGTTTAGGGTCAAGGTCACTTCAAAATACCTAAACAAACTGACTTTGGACAGCTTCAGCTCCAGTGACCTTGACCTTGGAGTAAAGTTGACCAAATTTACATAGTATATGTATCTCCTTGATATCTATCATGCATCAAAGAATCCTAAGTTCAATATTAATAACCTAGAAGAAAAAGTTAAATTTACAATTGTCAGTTTTGACTTACATTTCATGACTCTGTGACCTTGGCCTTGAGGTGAAGTCATTCATTAATTCACTGATCAATTTCGAGGTCTCATAGGTATACATCATCTTACCAAGTTTGGTTGTGATAGTTGAAATAGGCTCCGAGTACTTAGCCACTTTAAATTTTTTGAACAGACCAATGGCTGGCGGCGAACAGACAGTAGGACGGAGGGACTTTTTTTTCGATATCATTTTTGGACTATTTAGGTTTCATCTCGTATAGATTTGCAAAAAATGTACAAAAATGTTGGGGTGAGTACAAAGACTCACATGTATGTGAGTCAAAAAACCTCATTTCAATTGACATGATTGAACTGAAAAGTCTATTACATCAACAAAGTTCAACTCTACCAATGAAGATCATACCTGTGCAAAAAGTTTTATGTTTTCATATGGTTCAACTTTAACAATGAAGATATCTGGCCATTAGTCAGCATTTTATAGACAAAGTTCAATTTTAACAATGAAGATCATCATGTACCTTGGGTCTTCCCTGCCTCTGTGCACGTGGCTGACTCGGAGGTTCCTGACAACGATGGTATCCATGGTGTTTTCTTCCAGCAGTTCCACTAGAAACGGTTCCCACATGTCCGAGCCCCCAAGCGGCCAGTACTCCGTCTTCCCTAACCCTGTCAGCTGTCACAGATAATATATACATATATAAAATAAAAACGTTCCCTGCCTGCAGACTGCTTTTCAATGTTGAGGATTTATTTCACAGTTAAACTGCCAGAGCCTGACAAACTATAGCACAGAGGCTAGTAATATAAGCGGTGAAGGCTTTCCACGCTTGACTATTTAACATATTGTAAGCTAAAGGCTTACTGTGAAGTAACTTTTTAAGACTTGTGTGATAAACGGATGCGCTATTTATCTCATGATGAAACTATGTGATGACAGTGATATTCGAAAAACTGATTAACCTGATGTGTAGACGACATTCTTCTATTGTAAATTATATGCAGAAACTGAATATTGCAAGAAAGACATGATGCGTGAAGCATGAAGCAAATATAGATCAAGTTGTTAATATTCCATGTGTTAATCTTATTCCAAACCAATTCTAAATTATGGGATTTGAGTGGAACGTATAATATGCGTAGCAGAATAGGTTATAAATATCTGAAAATAACTTGTGATTCCTATAACAAGTTCAAACAGATCGATAATAATTAAATTTGCATGTTGTCCGTTGAAGTTATCTAGTTCTTTTCTTTAACTATTTAACTTGTCTGTTAGTATACAACAGAATTACCTGGAAATATAATTGATTGTAACCAGCCAACAACAGAAGAACGACGGAAATAAGCCTAGTCTTGTTGCAGAATGTGTATGCAACCGAGACAGAGTTTCTACTATGATGTTGCATATACAAGCTACAATGACGTAGACATAGTAAATGACGTCAAGTGATTCATTAGAGCTGCATACACGAAGACGGGATCTGAATTCGTGTAAACTATTTAATGTTATTGCAATTCTGGAAGTAGGAAAAGTTATTAAAAGTGTTTTTAATCCACGATGGTGAAATAATAATTTAGGAAATATTATTTCTGTGCATTGATCTCATCGCGAGAAGGCTTTTTGTCTGTGTTGTCACGGCATTGTTTACGTTGCCACAGCACTGCGAATATTGTCATTGCGGAGCCAGGTAACTGGATCTTGTTTGTAACTTTTTGTCCACGTTTCTCAGGGAATCGTAGTTGTTTTGCTCAGTTTCCCTGGCGTGGATAGATTTTGAAATGGTTGCCAATCGTGGTTGTCACTGTTTTGGGCTGGAAGAAACCTTATAAAAGCAGAGAAAGGATTTAGGAGGGATTCTTATTCTTATTCTCGTGATTTTTGAGACACATTACCTGTTGCATAACCTATCAAGATAAAGTTTAGTTTTCCGTAGGTGACCCGCTGATAAATATGCTGTGTCCTGTCTATAACCACTAGGGTTGCGCGTCATTTGGTATTACATTGTTTGGTCACGCCACGGTAATATGGGACTATGGGTGGCCTCGTGGCGCAGTGGATAAGTCGCCGGTTTCCTATGCCGAAGGTCGCGGGTTCGATTCCCGCAAGGGGCGAACGTATGTGACTTAGGTACGAGACTATTAAGGTCACCGAGGGTTTTCTCCGGGCACTCCGGTTTCCTCCCTCCCTTCAATAATGGTACAGGAAGCAGTCAATATAAAAATTTCAAAAATAAAAATTCGATTTTCTTTCCCTCTTCTAATAGCGATCTTCCTGCCTTTACACCACCTGTTTGAGTGATGGATGTGTATTTGGTGAGTGTGAGGGTGGATGAGACAGGTGAGCGTGTATGTTGGTATAGATCGCCGCGCTTTGAGCCTGATTGATTTGGGGAAAGGCGAGTATATAGCATCCTGTATTATTATTATTATTATTATTATTATTATTATTATTATTATTATTATTATTATTATTATTATTATTAATTATTATTATTATTAGTTCTATACGTGTTGTTTGGTTACGCCACTGCACGTCGTAGGGTCCTTATCAAACTTATTAGACACCTTCCTGCAAGCTGCTTATAAGTTTGATAAGATGAATAGGAAAGAAAACTAAATTGTTACACGCATCACACGAACAACGATAGGAAATGTAGGAAATGTGTTCTGTCTTTATTTCTAGTCTTTCTTTCTCTATTGTGTTACTTTCACTTCGTGCTACGTTTGGGGGCTTGTGAACCAGTAAAACATATTTGTTGTGCCCTATTGTGTTGTTCCTTCTTCTTATGATTTTAATGACGCGCACGGAAGATTGCACGATATCACTGTGAAAATATGAATTGAAAAATAATAACTACAAAGAAGCTTTACAAAATGTTTCCAGAGGTTGCAAGATTGAATCTTTGTAAACTCTGTCGAATTTTCTAAGTGTTATATGTTGAATTCGTTAGTTTTTCTCGTCTCTTCATTCATTCTTCGTCAAATCTATCAAACTTAGTAAGTCTTCCTATTGAATAAATCGAGCGCGTTGATTGTCGAGGCCATTCCTGACAAGAACGACGCTGGACAATTAGCGCGGCCGATCTATCACACCGTAACTATGGTGCAGGGAGGCTTACAATATATACTTTCGCAATTTTGAATGTTCATTGCTTTGCTTAATCATGTTTTGTTCTAATGGAGGGGATTTCACAGGGCAGCTACACAAATCAAAACCACACCTGCTCTTATCTACCATATTTTCTAACCTATCGCGTCTGCTTAGATTATGATGATGATAGTGATCATGAAGATGCTGATGGTGATGATGAGGCACAATGATGACGATGACGAAGATAATGATGATGATGACGATGATACAAAATGATAATAATGATAATGACGACGATAACGACTATGACGATGATGATGATACTGACCATGTTGTAGTCGACACTGGCGTCCTCCATGGCCACAATAGTCCTGATGTTGGTCTCGTACACGAGCTGCCAGAAGTCCCGAACCTCCGTACAACGAGGGCTCCGCATCACCAAGTAGTGGTTTCGGCGACGGTAGCCATCCACATACGTCCCCATGGTCAGTTCGTATGCATCATCTGCGAAGAAAACAAAGAAAACAGAAACAGTGATAACACTGATGTAAGCTACTATCCAGAAGTCTTGAATTTCGGTCTATTTATTTATATTTAATAAGCTTTTGACACTTTTCCCGCTCAAGAGCTGCTGGCCAATACAGGATCTAACACAGGCCGCCCGAGGTTCTCAACTTGCTGTCTTAGTGGCATCGTCTAAAGCCCAAGACTTAAAGCAGAACATCGATGGGGAAAGGACCCAACCCTTGCTGCGTGTATTTGTGTTAGCAGTACAGTGCAAATTCATTTACGACACAACAGAGTGCACTGAGGTACAGCATAGAGCTGAAGCTTTCGTTTCCGCCACAACAACCCAGCACAGAATCTTGCCTTACCGAAAGCGCCCGGAAGGCGGTCAATGTTGCTGTTCATGTTGTAGTTGGCCCTGATAAGATTATAGCTGATGGATTGGGCACGCTCAGCCGGAGAGAAGATTTGAGAGCGCTTGGAGGGGATAAGGTCAGGGACGACCCCGGGATACAGGGGATCTCCCTGAGATCGGTTCAGCAACTCCTGATCGTCCATGGGCTGGTAATGAGGGCGGAAATCCAGGTCGCCGTCCTTGCACAGCTGCACAGGTCACGAGTGGGTACGATTCAATAGTAGTATGTAATTCCAGTTTTCATATTTTGTTTTATAGGTTTTCAAATGTTTTCAAATAATAAGACACGCACAAACATATACACAATTCAGATTTAATAACAGTAGTTTAATTCATTTAAAAGTCCAGCTTGTCCATCGCAGGAAGGTCCAAGCTCGTTGCATAAAACAAAGTACGTTCACGTCAACACATAGGCATGTAAGGTTATATGGGAGATCGGACAATTAAAACCTCGTTCCAAATTCGTACTATCTACACCAAGTACATTGCACGGTACAAATTTCATTAAAACAAATTTATTTATTTATTTAATTTAACGTCTATTCACATCTGTGATATTAGACAACATAATAAATTAGAAGCAGATTACCTTAAAAATTAAAATAAATGAATTAGCATGAACAAAAATTAATATAACGACATAATTATATAACAGAAATCTATTGTTATTGCTTATTAATGATTTATGAATGGGTAAGAAAGCAAGATGACAACATGCATGCTTCTTCCAATCATCGCGGAAAATGTATTTAAAGTTATATTAATTGAGAAATACTTAGATCTACAGATTAATATATGCACTAAAACAAAGAGTTAAGTAATTGTTCAGGAACGTCTTGACATGGAACACGATTTACTCAAGCCCTTGCAAATATCCGTGTGTGCAAACAACAAGAAGCGGTCTAAATTTATCTAATCACATCTACAGGTCTAAATCTAATCAATTCTGTCTAATCAAATCTGTCTAAGTCTTTATAATCAAATCTAATAAAAATCTAATCCAGATGTATCTTTTTGTTACTCGGGTACCAGCTACAACGATGGTACAGCAACACTCATGCAATGCGCCTGTGAGTTTGTCTTCAATGGAAGGTTCGTGGAGGCTCCAAAACATTTTTTTGTTGAGGTTCTGAGATCCCGAACTTAGGTTGCTGAACCTTTTGGACCAAAAAAAAAAGATTCAAGAACTTAGATTCGAAAAAGGTTCAGCAACCTAGATTCGGGATCTCAGAACCTCGAAAAAAAACAACGTTTTCGAACCTTCACGAGGCTTCCACTGACGTCACTTCCTGTCATCAGAAAGATCGCTCCAAAAGGGTAGACAATGTGTGCTATTCTGTGCATTCATTTCTTGTACTCTTTAGCTGCACTTTTGGGTTGCACGGCGTTGTGTGGTGCTGTGCTGTTTAGTGTTAGTTTATTTTGAGTGACCATGTGGTTATTTTGCTGGCCTGTGTTGCGCTATTCTGTGTTACGATCTGCTGTGTTGTGTTGTAGCGTTAAAGTCCAACCGTGATCTTCTCAGTTATGTCAAAAAAAAAAAAAGAATTTAACAAAGAGTGAGTTCGACCGCGCAGAGGGGCTGATACGGTTGAAGGTCTCATGTGCTTTAGAATATAATAAATCTGCCCAAAATAAGAGAGTCACAAGAAACAAACTAATTTGAATTGGGTATGTATGCATACCTAATTCCAAAAGGCATACAAAAGATCATCACACAGTCTAGATCACACGCGTAATCGCAGAACTTATAGCCCCAGTCTCATAGTGCAACAGCAGCAGTGCAACAACACAGCTGAGAGTGTGGTAGTGTCCGTAGTATGTATAACCTAACGCATTGACCAATACCCACCATCAGCTCCAACAGCGCAAACTGGTCACGGAGGTAGGTTCTGCCCGTGAGGGGGTTGATTCGGCTGAGGGCTTTGTAGCGTTCTCGCAGCTCCTCCACAGACACCCAGGTATCCCCTGCATGCATCTCCTCCAGGATGGCCTGGTAGACCAGCGAGTACTGGGGGAACGTCTGCACCATGCTGGGCCGCTCAGACCGCATCGCGCATACCACGTCGTACACGGACGCCTGCAGTAAATATAAGGTAATAGTTTTGAAGTTTAACAAGTGAGAGTAGAGAAAGATACAACGGTGTTCAAGTCGAATGCAGCTCTTCTTTCTTCTTCTTGGATTGAGCAGCCACAATCGGCTCTTTGATTCAGTTGCTGCTATTTGCAGCTTAGATTACTGTCAAAAACAAACAAAAAACTGGTTGCCGGTATCGGGCTGTTAGTAAGGTTGTATAGGTTTGTATACAAGTCGGATCGAAAATGACGATGACCTCCATCTGAGTTAGTTAGTCATTGTTTACAGGGTCCAGCGCACTGTTAAGGGCCGAATCAGGACCACAACTTGGTTGAACAGGACTCACCCTTGATCTGTATAAAAGATCTGCTGAAACAACTCTAACGGTAACACTGAAGGCACTCCACCAGCCGGTCACTTTACAATGATGGCATCCCATGCAGGAAACGATGAGGCTTTACTCTAATTTATCGAACCCCCGTTTACAAAAAACGAAATAGAATATAAACATCATTATACAATTCCATCCCAGTGTCAGAGACTGCTGTGGGCACACGCCTACACAGCCTATGGTCGGTAGATCTCTGACACTTGGCCAGGGTCAAGGTCGCCTGCACGTTTAGCGGAAACCGGCCAATTGGTTTCCCTTGTGAAACGAACCTGGTTCTCCGTGGCATACTGGGACAGAAGGATGTCTGTGGCGATGAAGACACCAGTGCGGCCCGAGCCAGTGTCGCACATGACCAGCAGAGGTTTGGTATCCGAACCGTGGCTCTTGTGAACCCGAGTACCTAGCTCCACCAGCGCCACTGCGTCCTACAGCACATTTTATAAATCACAGAACGAAATTATACACTTACCATTAACTGGTGAAATGTATGAGCCTCCTTTAGTGTTGAATAATGATGGATTTTCTATTATTTCTACTTCTATAGGACATTCAATCTATGAAGGTACAGGCAAACTCGCATTTTCAAACCCTGATAACTGTCCTGTTTACCTAAGAAGACGCACGATGTATGCCCCCACTCCCCCATCCATAAACTCCAACCCCCCCCCCCCTCCCCTCACCCTTCCGACATGTTAGTGCGCCATCACTGAAACTCAGTTCAAAGATTACACTGCTAGTCATGACCGTGATCTTTGACGTTCGCTGGAGGCGACACGCCGGCGAAGTTACCAGACAAGCTTAACTTGAGATGCCCCTCTCTTGGCAAAGTTGATACCGAGAGTTATGACCCTGACCTTCGGCACGCGCTCGAGGCGTCGCGCCGGGTGAAATGAGAAGAAGAGAAACTCACCTGCGGCACCCCTCCCTTTTCTGGCCAACCAGAGAAGCAGAATATGCGGATGAAGCGTTCTTCCCCTTCTCTGCCTCTCCGCTTGAGGGACACCAGCATCTCCGTGTAATAGGCGTAGGAGTATTGCTCCGACATCCTCAGCTGCAAACACACAAAGCCGCTGACTTTAAGAACGTTGTAAAGGACGCAGCACAGTTCATCAACAGCTGACCTTTGGCCCTTATCGGGGTGTTGCTAAGGTTATATAGGCAGAGTATAAACTGACTGTCAGAGAATGTACGCCTAAACACAGCCTATATTTGATAGATCTCTGACGCTCAGCCAGGGTCAAGGTCGTATGTTTAGTGGGAACTAGCCTATTTCGTCACCCCCACCCTCAATCTGTTCCTTTCCCACAGCCGATCATGACACTGGTTGACAGGTGTGGAGCCAGACTTTTTACTCTTTGCAGTGAGAGTCTAATCAGCTGCAGTCCAGACACATACCTCTTGTGCACTAGCCCTGAAGAGTCAATCACCAATACTATGCATGCTTGCACACACACACACGCAAACACTCGCACGCACACACACACACACACACACACAAAAACCCACATCATTTACACATTATGGTATGAACAGTCGCTCAGCAGATCTTGGCATAGTTTTGTAGGATCCGTCTACAATCTGCACAGCGGCCCGTGTCCACTTACCAAGAAGGGTCCCCACTCTTTCTGTCCGACCTCAGGCCAGAAGGCGGTGCATTTAATCAGCCCGTCCTCCAGCACTTTGTTCAGAACCACAACAGTAGGCACGTTTTTCTGGTAAATCAACCGCCAGGTGGCCAGCGTCGTTCGGTCGTCGAATGGGCACTGGGCCGCAATGTAGCAACTCCTCTTCCCGTTGTCGTCCATGTACCCTGTGATGTAACTGTAACACACACACACACACACACACACACACACATACAACCGAGGGTACACAGTTTTATTACGCCTTTCCTGAAACGCCACATACGTTGTGCTGACAATGGGTCATATTTCGTCCCCATTTTTAAGTACTTTCAAGTGTTCGAACACTTACCCTAACCCTAACGGATCATTGTTCTCACGTCAAAACAAGTAAGTCTGTCAAAACAAGTTATGTAGATGTTCACTGGTTTGTCCAGATTACACATGCCCACACACCCACACCCCCACACCCCCCCCCCCCCCACACACACAGGCAATCAATCACAGTTCATTAGAGTCTGAAACCATTTTCTTTTTTCAAAACACTAATTAGTGAAATCACTGAAAATATGTTTTCTAATCCGCATCACTCTCTCCGAAAAGCGTGTAGAAAACAAATTTGGAGGCCGTGATAAAAATAAGGCAGATGCACGTGAAAGCTGTGATACACTAGGCAATCCTACTCAAAGCGTCATAGTAGGCAATTACAGGTGGTTTTGGTTGACCTACTGAGCTTGCAGTGAAGTGTTGTAACTTAATGCAGTCGGTGTTAAGCTCGTATGTCCTGAGTTTGATTGCATGCCCCTGACACGCTCTTTGACGTTTTGTTTCAGATTCAAATATCAGACACGCACAGAAAGAAAAAAACATGACGACCGGCGAAAGTTTTTTTTTTTTTTTTTAGGTCCTGTGGGTTCGGGTACTGAACAGAATAGACCCAGCGTCGTAAGAGGCGAGTTACAGGGGTGATGTCAGCACGGCATCACTGGGCGAAAGTCTTCTACACAGAAGTCGCCGGCCAGGGCTGAGGAACCTCATGCACGTTATTATAGGTACAACGACCTCGTGCTCGGGGTCAAGGCGAGCCACACTGTACTCGTGGATTTCGGCTGTGGCCAATAGCCTGGAAAGGATAGGGCCCTGCCAGATCTTTTTTGTCCAATGATGAAAAGAACCGCTAACTCGCCCTGGTCACCAAGTACCGCGCCTTCTGTTGACCACCAGGACGGAAGTGATAAGTGTGTTACTGATGAACAACTTAGCACGATCCGCACGAGAGACAACATCCATACAAAAATCTGGAATGTCAGGACCCTAACTGAGAAGGGAAAATGAGACGAACTGCCCCACGAGCTGGTCCACTATTGATGGAACATTTTAGGTATCAGCGAACTGCGCTGGAAAGGCCTAGGTGACACAACGACTGACAAAGGCCATAAGCGTTATTTTAGCGAGCTAACAGGCATGTCAGATGCCCTTGCAGATCACGAAGGCACAGTCAGCATAGGGGGTAGAGCAATCTCCAATCTTCGGTTTGCGGATGACATTGATGGATTGGCTGGACAGGAACAAGAACTTGAACAGCTGGTACAGAGGCTTGACACCACCTCAGCTTATGGAATGGAAATAAGTGCAGAGAAGACCAAAATGATGACCAACAACACCAATGGCATCAACACGAACATCAAAGTCCAAGGGCAATCCCTCAACACAGTGCATAGCTTCAAATATTTAGGAGCCATTGTATCAGACAATGGGTCCCGACAAGAAGTCCTCTCCAGGATCGCACAAACAACTGCTGCCCTGACAAGGTTGAAGCCCATTTGGAAAGACAGGACCATCAGTCTACATTCCAAAGTAAGACTGCTGCGCTCCCTTGTCATCTCCATCTTCTTATATGCTTGCGAAGCATGGACCCTCACAGCAGATCTACAACGAAGAATACAAAGCATGGAGATGAGGTGCTTCAAAAGACTTCTGGGCATTTCCTATACCCAACACATCACCAACGACGAAGTCCGACAGACCATCACACAAGCCATTGGACAACACGATGACCTGCTCACAGTGGTGAAGAAACGGAAACTCCGATGGTATAGCCACGTCACCAGATCATCAGGCCTTGCAAAGACCATTCTGCAAGGCACAGTGCAAGGAGGTAGAAGAAGAGGGAGACCGAAAAAGAGGTGGGAGGACAACATTCGAGAATGGACTGGTTTGACACTGAGCGAAGCCATCAGGGCTGCTGAGGACAGAGAAAGATGGAGTACGCTGGTTAAACGATCATCTGTGGTGCCCCTACGACCTCCGAGTTACGGGACAGGATAGGATAGGAACAGGCACGAACACGGCGTTGGATTCTTGGTCCAGAAAAAAATTCTAGCCGCCGTCATGGGTTGCCGCCTAGTCTCCAGTAGACTCATTACCATCCGTCTGAGAGCAGCCCATTTCAACATCACCATCATCCAGGCCTACGCCCCAACGCCAGACTATGACGATAGCGAAGTCGAGGATTTTTGTGAACAACTGCAAGCTGTCTTTGACCAAGTGCCGAGGAAGGAAATATCCATAATGCAAGCGACTGGAATGACCAGGTTGGCCACGCTGCGTACCACAACAGTGGAGACACATGTGAGCCCCACTGCAACGAGACAAATGGCAGAGGTCTCTTGGAATTTGCCAGATACAATAATCTGATACTGGCAAACACGCTTGGTCTCCACAAAAAATCCAGACGATGGACATGGCACAGTCCTAGCGGGGAGCATCACAACCAGACTGACTACATCATGGTCAAGAAACGCTTCAGATCAAGCGTCAGCATCGGCAAGGCACGCACTTTTCCAGGAGCAGACATCGGAAGTGACCATGATCTCGTGATGATATTTTTCCGGCTCCACTTGAAAAGAGTAAACATAGCAAAGTGCACCAGGCTGAAGTTCGACCTCGACAAACTGCAAGACCCGGAGGTTGCAGAAATATTCCAATCCACATTTGGAGGAGAATTTACACCACTGTTCATTTGGGGAGCTGGCAAAGTAGATATCAACACCATGACAACTACTTTGTACTCAGCAGTGATAGATACCGCTACTGAGATCGTTGGCAAGAATCGCCCAAAGAAGAACCCGTGGATCACACCTGAACTTTTTGAACTGTGTGACAAACGAAGAGAGATGAAAAGTATAAAGAACACCTTACAGGGAGCTGATGCCTTCCGAAAAGTCAATAGTGACATCCGAACAGGCATGCGCACAGCAAAGAAGAACTGGATAGAAGATCAATGTCAGGAAATAGAGAACAATCTGAACAAAAAGAATAGCTAGAAGACCTACTACACGTGAAGCGGATTACAAGTGTTAAACAGCCTCCGCGATCAAAGCAAGTCTGGCTTGTACCTTACAGGAGAACAAGAAGTATTGGATATGTGGACAGATTACTGCTCTGACCTTTATAACCAAACGGCGATCAATCAGTTCTAGCATGTTCCAGGAACAGTGGGAGACAAAATCCTTCAATTCTCCGAGAAGAAGTTGAGACAGCAGTGCAATCGCTGAAGAAGGGAAGTCAGCGGGGGTGGAAAACATTACCCGCAGAATTGCTTCAAGCAGGAGGAGAAGCTATAATTGACGCGCTCGCCATTATCTGTCACAAGATCTGGCAGAGTGGGGAGTGGACCTAGTCGCTTGTCATCACATTTACCAAAAAGGGTAACCTTCAGGAGTGTGAAAACCACCGCACCATCAGCTTCATCAGCCATCCCAGTAAAGTCCTCCTGAAAAAATACTCAACAGGTTAAAACCCCAAGCTGAAGAACAAGCATGATTCACTGCAGGGCGAAGTACCATTAAGCAGATTTTCAACCTCAGAATAATCTGCGAGAAATACCTACAGCACCAACAACATCTATATCATGAGTTTGTAGACTTCAAGAAAGCGTTTGCAGAGTTTGGCATGCAGCTCTGTGGGCAACCATAATATAAGCCCTAACATTATTTAAGTCATCAAAGCCTGTGCCAAACGGCTACCAGTGCAGTCCTCCACAACAGCGCCATCGGGAATTGGTTCAGAACAACAACCGGCGTGCGTCCAAAAAGGTTACTCTCTCCAACACTTTCAACATCTTCCTAGAGCGCATCATGTCAGATGCCCGTGCAGATCATGAAGGCACAGTCAGCATAGGGGGTAGAGCAATCTCCAACCTCCGTTTTGCGCATTGCTTTGATGGATTGGCTGGAGAAGAACAAGAATTTGGAAAGCTGGGACAGAGGCTTGACACAACCTCCAGAGCCTTTGGAATGGAAATAAGTGCAGAGAAGACCAAAATGATGACCAAGAATACCAATGGCAATAACACGGACATCAAAATCCAAGACCAATCCCTCAACACAGTGCACCGCTTCAAATATTTAGAAGCAATCGTATCAGACAATCAGACAGGAAGTCCTCTCCAGGATAGCACAAACAACTGCTGCCCTGACAAGGTTGAAGCCCATTTGGAAAGAAAGGACCATCAGTCTACTCTCCAAGGCAAGGTGGTTGCGCTCCCTTGTCATCTCCATCTTCCTATACTCTTGTGAAACATGGACTCTCACAGCAGATCTACAAAAAAGAATACAAAGCATGGAGATGAGGTGCTACAGAAGACTTCTGGGCATTTCCTATTCCTAGCACATCACCAACGACGAAGTCCGACAGACCATCACACAAGCCATTGAACACGATTTACATACCCACAATGGTAAAGAAACTGAAACTCCGATAGTATGGCCACATCACCAGAGCATCAAGCCTTGCAAAGACCATCCTGCAAGGCACGCTGCAAGGAGGCAGACGAAGAGGGAGACAGAAAAAGAGGGGGTGGGGGGAGGCGGACAACATTGGAGAATGGACTGGCTTGACCCTGAGCAAAGCCATTAGGGTTGCTGAGGACAGAAAAAGATGGAGAGCGCTGGTTAAACGATCATCTGTGCTGCCCCAATGACTTTCGAGTTACGGGATAGGACAGGACACTTTGATCTGAGTTCAGATTAACTTTTCCAATCATGACGGACGATCAGAGAGACCTACAAAACAACGTCATCATAGACACAAAGACTCACAGACAGACAGATAGAGACACACACCACTCACACACGCACACACACACACACACACGCACATCCCCTCCTCTCCACCAACACACATACACACACTCATTTCTAGGCGACTTCACGCCACAAAATATTCCTGAAACAAGTAGGTAATATTTCATCTCTTACGACACCCTCCCCCCCCCACCTCCCCTCCCTTATGCAATCCCACCTCCAACCCCCTCCCCCCACCTCCCCTCCCTTATGCAATCCCACCTCCAACCCCCTCCCATAGTAGCAAGACTGTCGAATTGGGAAGGATGAGTATAAATACTGTACACACTAATAGTAGGCCGGCATTCTCAACATTGAATTCTTACTACTACTACTACTACTATTACTACTACTCGTGGCGCAGTGGATTAGTCACCGGTACTACTACTACTACTACTACTAATCGTGGCGCAGTGGATTAGTCGCCGGTACTACTACTACTACTATGCTATACTACTACTATCACACTAATACTATTATACTACTGCTACTACTACTACTATACTATACTACTACTACCACACTAATACTATTATACTACTGCTACTACTACTACTACTATACCATACTACTACTACCACACTAATACTATGATACTACTGCTATTTCTACTACTATACCATACTACTACTACCACACTAATACTATGATACTACTGCTATTTCTACTACTATACCATACTACTACTACCACACTAATACTATGATACTACTACTACCACACTAATACTATGATACTACTGCTATTTCTACTACTATACCATACTACTACTACCACACTAATACTATGATACTACTGCTATTTCTACTACTATACCATACTACTACTACCACACTAATAGGCTTACTATATTATACTACTACTACCACACTAATACTATCATACTACTGCTACTTCTACTACTAACAACAACCACCCCCACCTCTCTTACCTGGCGTTGATGTAGTCGGACTCGCCAGTGCCGTCGTGTTCCAGCACCACCCTGGTGACATCGTAGGGCAAGACGTGCGGGTTGTTGTTGAAGTCTCGGTTACGTTTGCCAGCCTGAGCAGCGTTGCCCATCAGCGGTCTGGGCAGGCACTGGAACTCTTTGCGAAAGCTGATGGCCATGGACCCCACTGGCCTGTTCGGGTCCGGTAGGGCTTGCTCTGTCGCCTGCAAAGTAAGAGTACTGACAATATATTTCAAGACATTTCAACAATCTTTCTTCATTGTGAGAAGCGAGGCGCTCCTTTATTTATTCTCTCGTAGAAATAAAACATGACAGGTTCCAATGCCTGTGAAGACTGCAGGTGGTTTAAGCGACTGATAATGTATTAGGGATATCGGAAAGGGAGCCGCATACCGTTCCTATGTCATTCTTCAGTGCTCACCAAACATATTGACGCAACATTGTCTCAAAGCATTGTATTAAATGAACAGGCGGTAAATAATTGAACTTTTCTTAAAGTCGATTCTATACACTAAACAAGGAATTAAGGCACTAACTACCACAATATAAACCCTTACCAGAGAAGGCAGCAAAAGGTATCGACCAGTGACAATGTATCGGGCTTCTGACAGGGAGTAGATATCACTCCAGTGTCGTTCCAGGGTGTTTACTTCAGGAGGCAAGATGGGCCAAGGCTGATCTTGGAACTCATCGCCCCACAAAAAAAACCGGTCTGGAACTCGGAACCTTGAGGAGACGTGAGAAATAAAATCCACAAAACGCAAAAGACAAAGTTGACATTTGTTACGGGAAGATATATATTTGTTATGCTTGGTTAGTTGTATGCTCTTATCAAAGGATGGATGGACATTTTTTATGTTCTTACTAATGTGTGGGTGTGTGTGGGTGTGTGTGCGGTTGTGGGTGCGTGTGTGTAAATCGCGCAATAGGCTAAGAAGGGAACAACCCAAGAGCAGACAAGTCTACGCAACGATACAGTATAATATCAATACAACAAAAACAAATAAAAATAAATTTTAAAAATTGTAAAAATAAAATATAAAAAATATAAAAAATTAAAAAAAGTTATAATAATAATAATAATAATAATAATAATAATAATAATAATAATAATAATAATAATAATAATAATAATAATAATAATAACAATAATAAATGAATTTCTCTCACGCACAAACAAGAGTGATTCAAGTTGCAAATCGTCAAGAGTAACAGCAACGAAGAAGGATTTTTACCTGCAACAGCCGCACGAATCCTGGTTGTCCATCAGCCGGCTGTATTTGAGACATTTGAGCCACAGAAGCAGAATCATGACGACGAAGGCCACAGCGATGGACACCCCCATGCCGATGTAATTGTTCCTCCTTCTGTCGGCGCTTATACCAGAGCTAAGGGGCTCATTTGGCATGCTGTCAAGCATATCATTTTATATATGATTTTTTTTTAAAACAAATTAATGTAAATGTGAAAGGAGAACAAAGGAATCAAAATCATCCTCAAAGGAGAACAAGGGGTGTTGAGAAGTCAGCCGATAGATCCCACCTTGTAATAAGGCTTTTGGGGCAGGGTAGCTGTAGTGCAGGGTTGAAGATGGTCTGCAGCAGCAGCACACCACCATTCAAAACCGTAACTTATAACCGTAATTTAGACACAACAGCATGAATGAATCAATCAATAAATTAATCAATACATGACTAACAGAATGAATCCGTCAAAGACTTGGTCTAGTTGGTGAATTAATCAATGAATCAATCAATCCGTCTAATTAATCTGTGAAACAGCTGAGCCATAGCCGCACTGTGATGACGACAGACAATTGTACCACTAGTTTATGTCAGACTCACGTGTATGATCCAAATGGCGCTAGCAAACCCCTACCTAAAATGAAACTATGACTAAGGCATCCAGAGCTAGTGCACCTGTCCTAACCCAAACTAATGCAACTAGGTTAACAAGTAAACTAAACCCAAAACTAGCAGTAAACAACACGGCTCAACACTAGCTAAACTAATCTAACCTCAGTTAATAGCTAAGCTTACCTAAACTAAGCTTAACCAAATACATTCAACTAAACAAAACTAAAACACTACACACCTGAAGTCAACTCAATAACTCCAACTCAATTCCTCAACTCAAATTTAACTCAATTCAACAACAAAACAATTCAGTGCAGCTCAATTCCACTCATTGAACTCAACTCAACTCAACTTTTGTGTAAGCATATAACGAGAGAGGGGTACGCACTTCACGATGAGCGGGTCACTGGAGGAAAACTTGACGTCCTCCACTTTGCTGTTGGCTACCAGGAACAATTTGTAACGGCCTTCAGGGCTGAGCGCCCCGTTGTAGAATCCGTTGTAGATGCGTTTGTCCCCGACCACGAAAGATCGCTGCTGGTGCACGTCCTCTGGCCTCAGTTCTGCCACGATCTGGCCTTGCGGTCGCGACTCGGTGTCGCTCATCTTGGTGTCTTCATCATCGTTACGTTTCTTTACAGATTTAGACTCTTCGTCTTTCTCTAATTCTGACCACATGTCTGTTCTTTTGGACATTTCCAAACTGTGGATTTTGTCCAGTGTAGAGACCACTGCTTTTGCCTTTTCCAAACTGCGGTCGTGGTCCCTCTGGGGAACTCCTCCTGTCTGCTCTGCTGTTTCCATAGTCTCTCCATCTTCTATCACTCTTGAATTTGCTGGTTTTCCTTCGTGTCGTACCTCTCTGTTTTCAAAGTTGTCTGTTCTGACACCGGAGTCTTTTGATTGATTGTCATCTCGTTTGTGGGGCGTCTCTCTGTTTTCAAAGTTGTCTTTTCTGAAACTGGAATCTTTTGATTGACTGTCATCTCGTTTGTGACCGGTCTCTCTCTCGTCAACGTAACCTGCATCTGTTGATCTCCGTTTCATATGGCGGCTTTTTATTGTTTTTACCATTTCCAAAGCAAGATGACTGTTCCCAGCAAGGTCCTTGTTCCTCACAGTAGGCCAATTTCTCTTTGCTCTTTCTGGTCTGTGTGCAACACCACCACTGGACAGAAGGTCTTGATCGCCATTTCCAAAGCCTGAGGTTCTGACTGACATTGCACGCTTTTGCTTTGAAGCCCTGCCTCTCATGGAAGCAGCAGCCAGTTGGAGCTGTTGGTGCTTGGACTGATGATCGGATCCCTTTGCTCTAGCAACTCTAACTTCTCCGACTTCCACTGATAATTGTTTCTCGTCCGTTGGATGGATACTATGCAAACTGCTGTCAGAACTCTTTATTCTTCTATTATAAGACTCTTCCCTCCTTCGCCTTTGTTGTACATGTTGCCTCATCACTCTCAATCCATTGGAGTGTCTGCCATATTGTTCTTGGTTGCCCGCGTCTTTGGATCCCAGTGTATCTTGGTTATTTCCCACGCCAACATCGATGCTACCATTCCCTAAGGCACTGGACCCACGTTTTTGCACGTACGCTTTTTCATGGTTGTCTGACGCGCTTTCGTTACGGACCTCGCTGAGTTTTACAACATGTTCCTCTGAGGCAGGATCTATGGCTGTTGGCCCAACCTCTGCCCCAGTGTCATCAGCAGGCAACGCATCTCTGCTCGCAGATTCCCGGTGTGTGCTATTGTTGGTTCTCGTGTCATCCGTAATTACTGGATCTGTATCAAGATCTGAAGTTTGTTTGGTGTCTAAAGGGCCAGGACGACGGATTTCAGCAATCATGCCCCCACTCAACAAACTTTCCTCCTTTGAATGCGATGTTACGTTGGAATAAATCTCTGCTTGCTTAGTTACGGCGTAGATCTCCTTTAGCACACTCCCATTGTAGGGCTCTACATTAGTTCGGATTTCAATACCTTCCTTCCGTGAGTCGGTGTTGTTCGATAAGATTACCAGATCTCCTGTGGCAAATTCTCCTGTTCGTGCTGAATCAAATCCATTAGAATCTGAGACGGGAGGAGCTGCAATGCTCTTGACACTTAACTGACGAGAACCTCCGTGATTCAGTGAGTTAGTCTTTGATGAAGAACCAAGAGCTGCAGATCCAGGAGGCGATATTGGGGAAAGCACTCCTCCCTCTTTGGCCGCATCCACTGACCCAGCCACACCGCTAGGAATTTTGATTTCCAACGCGCTACTGGGACCTAAGGCCCTGGGGACATCATCGCCTATGGAGGTGACGTCCGTCTTGGTGTTGACGCTTAGGCTAGGAAAGTCATTGGCGAAACTTTCAACGCCAGGCTGGCCTCTATCAAGCACGGTTTTTACGTGGAGCGAGGGAAAAGAGGAATGAACAAAACTGCCGGCAGGTTTGAAACTGTTTGACAGTAGCAAGCTGGGCCTGCCCAATCCTGTACTCTTTCCTCTCACCACGTTGTCCGCCCCTTGGCGTACTTCATTTTCAACATTCAACTTTCCATGTACGGAAGACTGAACGCTACCCGATACATATGTCTCGATTTCCTCGGTAAAATTGGATCTCTTAGTTTCTTCTCCATTTTTATTTCTGGGGTTGGGAGGATTCGAAACAAGGTGAAGGTTTTCATTTATTGGAATAAAGTAATTCCTTGGCCTCGGAGGCAACTCGCCTGCTGCGCTCGTTTTGTTTGGCGGAATATTTGGGTTTTCTTTGGAAAAAGGGTTTGCAGCTGGTGGCTGGAAAGGAAAGTTCACATCTCCAACATCTGCCTGCCCGAGAGGCATTTTTAGAATGGGAACTTCAGGCTCACCAAGCTGTATAAGAGGACTGAGATCCTTCACATAGCCTGGTGTATTTCTGGATTTTTGTGCTGTAGGGTCTGCATCAGCGTTCTTCGTCGATAGGCGATCGGGGTTAACGGAAAGAAACAGCGCGGACGACAAGGCGGATGAATTACCTGTCACAGCTTGCGGGATGTGTGCATCTCTCTCGCTGACAGGTAACGGCACAGTGTAGTTTGGTGGCCGTGCGACTTGCCTGATGATGAGGAATGGCGTGCCTTGTTCAGTTCTGTCATCCTTCACGCTTTTCTTCCCATGACTGCTGTCTTCCAGGGCTGTCTGTAAGGACCGAACGTTATCGTCTTCAGCAAACCGTGCATTATCCGTCTTCCCCTCGCTCGTTTGGGCCAAATCGATTGTAGCAGGGCCCGAGGTATTGCTGTTAGAAATCGCTTCATCCATTCCATCCCAGATACCCGTTCTACCGCGATTTTCATTTGAAAGGGGAATGTGCATACCGGAAGTCTCAGAATTTTCATCATAATCCTCGTTTTCCCAATGTTGTGCCTGGTCACCCCGGTGCTCCGTTTTGGACATATCAGCACTATTTTTCGGGCGGTTCTGCGGCATCTGTCCGAAAGGACCGTGCACGTCTTTGGCAGCAGAATGTGGGTCAGGATCGTGATGATATTGGCTCTGGCCATGGTGATATTGATCTGCTTGGTACGCGTCCTGGCCTTGGTTGTGGGAAAACTGGCTAAGAGGTCGGGTGCCGTTTTGCTGTACTGGCGGGGCAAACTTGTGCTGCTCGCTGCCTGAGGAGGACGGTTGAGGCTGTGAAGAATGGAAAGCGGGGGGCTCCTTCTGGGGTGGTGAGCGCTGGGCCATATCAGAAGTAAGCTTCTCGCGGGTCGACTGTAAAGGGGATGGACCGCGATCAACACTGTCAGCTCTGTCTTGCTGCAAGCCCTTGAATAACTGCTGGACCCACTGGGGATGGGACTGCTTGTGTTCCGTTGAAGGTTGTAGTGGTGGTGGTTGTAGGTTTGACGAATCTTTCTCCGGTAGTGCAATGTTGACATTTTCTTGATGCTGCGTAGCGGCAAAACCTGCTTCTGGCTGAGGACCTGCATGCTGAGAGAATGGCGACGGCTGGCTTGCAGCGCTGGCTTGGTTCTTCTCAGAAAGGGGCCCTTCGCCGGCGCTGTCGTCCTTCTGCTGTAGCTGACCACCGGCCATGGCGTTCTGCATAAAACAGTGATACACAAACCGCAATTAGCTCCATCGGAGGCTTTCTGCACAAAATCAACGATACACAGACCTCAGTTAGCTCCAGCGGAGGCTTCTGCTTCAATAATGGTACAGGAAGCAGTCAATATAAAAATTTCAAAAATAAAAATTCGATTTTCTTTCCGTCTTCTAATAGCGATCTCCCTGCCTTTACACCACCTGTTTGAGTGATGGATGTGTATTTGGTGTGTGTGTGTGTGAGGGTGGATGAGACAGGTGAGCGTGTATGTTGGTATAGATCGCCGCGCTTTGAGCCTGATTGATTTGGGGAAAGGCGCGTATATAGCATCCTGTATTATTATTATTATTATTATTCTGCACAAAATCAACGATACACAAACCTCAGTTACCTCCATCGGAGGCTTTCTGCACAAATTCGTAGACTTTTGACTGAAAACTTAACCAGGTGATAAAAACATGTTATAGACGTATGAGCAGAATGGCACTGAAGGCGTTGGATCCCAACAACCTACCTTGATCTTTTCGTCTACGTTATCCTCAGTGTTGCGGAAGACAGGCTTCCAGTTGACGTAGCCCACGGGCGAACTGGCGCATCCCGCTTCCACCTTGTCTGCCTCCGTCAGCTCTGCCGTCATCACAACGATGTAGTATGACGTCACTGGGCCGTTTGTGTCACTCACGCTGCCGATCTCGATCGTCACGGTGGTCTTGGTATTGGCGATAAGCTAAAACATCGGTAAAATTGATTAGAAGAAGAAGAAAAAGAAGAAGAAGAAGAAGAAGAAGAAGAAGAAGAAGAAGAAGAAGAAGAAGAAGAAGAAGAAGAAGAAGAAGAAGAAGAAGAAGAAGAAGAAGAAGAAGATGAAGAAGATGAAGATGACAATGATGATGTTGACTGATTTTTTTTTTCAAGGAGACAAGCCTTACCATCCGTGTCAGGTGATACAGATAAGAGACCTGCAAATTGCTCTTGCTCAGATTTTCTTCCTCAGTTGTTACATTGAGAGAGAAAAAAGAAAGAGAAAGAGAGAGAGACATAGAGAAAGACAGACAGACGAAGAGAGAGAGGGGAGAGAGAGAGAGAGAGAGAGAGAGAGAGAGAGAGAGAGAGAGAGAGAGAGAGAGAAGGGGGGGGGGGGGGGGGGCGCATGGAGGAAGGCAATTTGTTGTATTTCCGTACTCGAGATCTGGTTCAGCAGTTGGTGGCCCGCACTGCAGCCGCTGTGAGTATCGCCATCTTCAGCATCTCTTTCTTTTGAAGTAAATAAGAAGTTGGGAGTGATGAATAATACACAATTCTAGAGCAAACAAAAGCTATGTCCTGAGTCAAGATCTAAACGACGTTGGGTCGCCCTCACCGACCTGAGGTTTCCGCGGCTTGGGTGGCGCCGAATGCTTGGTGTGAACCCGGATGTAGGCCATGGAGCTGACTTTGCCTCCCTTGTCCCTGGAGCGGATCCCCAGCGTGTAGTACCGGCCTGGCTTCAGGTCACACACGCGTGCTTGGGTCACCACCTTGGAGGGGGAGGCGACAGGGCTTTGCAGGTTGTTCACATTGTCCGTCTGGTCCAGGTCATAGATCTGCAACAACGTTACCGTACACTTTACGCACTGCTCAGCACAGGCTGGTCGAGGCTCACATATGCCTCTCTCCACTCAGCTGAGCCGCTGGTTAAAAAGGCGTAGTTATTCAACTCTAGCTTTAGTTACCCCCTTCCCCCTTCTCTGCATAATGCGTGTGTGCGGTTAAAGGCCCCGCCACACATGCCGGTTTGAAGGCCGATTCTAGATCGGGTTTCGGATCCGTTTGCGATCGGGCCGGACTCCAAAACCGGTAGCACTGCCACACGTTTCCGATCAGGTCGACCCGAAACTTCCACACAATGTGCATTGTTTAAATTCACTTTCACTAGTGTCAGTGTACACGATCCACAACCCCATCCAACAGTTTACCATCCCCATCCAACAGCTCATCTAGTCTGAAACCACAGCAGAAATAATGTCTCTACATGCTACAAAAACTATTTAAAAATAAAAACGTAATGGAAAACCAAATCAAAACCATACAAAACATCGCGGGTTGCATCACAGGCTCTGAAGTCTTTTATTTCGTCTTTGTAAACTCGTGGGCCTCCTACATAGGTACGTAGTATAGTATATATAGTATGTAATTGAGGCCTACGAAAGACGAGACTTCCCAGCCTGTCACCTGTCACCTAGCTGTCATCAGCTTCGTTTGTAACGCCAAGTTGACAATGAACACGGGACGCATTCTGATTGGTTGGAAGTTTACAATCGGGGCCGATTTTGCACAGCAGAATAGAACAAGCTCTAATCGCACGATACGGAGCCGATTGCAAATCGGACCGGAGGCAAGCAGTAGTTCTGACGTCATCACGTAGCTATCGGGATCGGATCGCAAGCAAAATCGTTGCACAATCGGCATGTGTGGCGGGGCCTTTAGGTTTGTCTAATTGCTTCTGGCACACTCCTCTACCACGGCGAGTCTCGGCACTACCGACCGCTTTAACTCCACATCCTCCTGTCTCCAGCGCTGTCCGGTAAATAATTCCTAACATTATTTGGAAAAGAACGAGTAGTTTTTCATTGACAGCTAATCTTCTGCGCTTTATTGTCTGTTCTAGACCGCTCTTCATACCATGCTTCTTAGCATCTAAATCAGGATTTATGCAGCTAACCAGCAAATCCTGTAACCTGCGGCAGAGATGAGTGCAGTGGCCAAACCTACGCATCGGCGAATCCGTGCTACGCACAGAGGCTCGACTCCAGCAACATGAATATCGTCCCAGTAACAGTACTGCCTGTAGCTCAACCCATGCTAGCGAGATTTCGTTATTATCTATGGAGGAAGGGGTGAGGTGAGGGCCAGTCTTTCACACGGCTGACAATTTAGATCAAGGGTTGTAAAAGGGACGGTCCCAGTACACGTCGGGGGCCCTTTCTCTCTTTGTTTGTAAATTAACAGTCACATTCACGGCCAGTTTTTTGTGACGTCGTTGAATTAACTTGAAATGATGTTACTTGCTCTAATATAATGCTTGCTTTTCCTGCTCAAATAGCTGCTTACAGCGCCAGCCGAGAACAAGATCTAATCCAGTCGTCCAAGGCTCCAACTTGCTTCTTGATAACGCCCCAGACAACAATACCACCATCACCAACAACAACACCACAACCACCACCACCTCCACCACTACCATCTCCACAACCAAACTACCGCTATGAAACCAACAACACCACCACCATTAACATCTCCATCAACACCACAAAACTCTTTACCTCAAAAGCAATGATTTTATCGCTAGGGTCCGTTTTTCGCCATTTGATCGCGACACAGTTGAATTCCATGATGGGCTGGGTCAGGTCGTAAGGAGCACAAGGGTTGCTGTTGGGATCTTGACAATCAATCTGGGCTTGGACGAAGGGCTCGGCTTGGGCCGATGGACCGTGTTGGCCACCTGAACAACACAGCATCAAGTTCGCTCCGAGCCATCTCTTTTCATAGTATTAATGCGTCAAAACAGTGACTTCAGCTTGTTATTTACAGGGAGGCGGGCTAACTAAAAGCTTGTTGTTGTCATCGGTTTTAGAAGCCCAGTCTTCTTACATCGTTCCTATCCTTTCCTATCCTATTCCGTAACTCTGAGGTCGTTGGGGCACCACAGATGATCGTTTAACCAGCATACTCCATTTTTCTCTGTCCTCAGCAACCATGATGGCTTCGCTCAATGTCAAGCCAGTCCTTTCTCGAATGTTGTCCTCCCACCTCTTTTTCGGTCTCCCTCTTCTTCTACCTCCTTGCACTTTGCCTTGCAGGATGGTCTTTGCAAGGCATGATGACCTGGTGACGTGGCAATATCATCGGAGTTTCCGTTTCTTCACCACTGTGAGCAGGTCATCATGTTGTCCAATGGATTGCGTGATGGTCTGTCGGACTTCGTCGTTGGCGATGTGTTGGGTATAGAAAATGCCCAGAAGTCTTCTGTAGCACCTCATTTCCATGCTTTGTATTCTTCGTTGGAGATCTGCTGTGAGGGTCCATGTTTCGCAAGCGTATAGGAAGATGGAGATGACAAGGGAGCGCAGCAGCCTTACCTTGGAATGTAGACTGATGGTTTTGTCTTTCCAAATGGGCTTCAACCTTGCCAGGGCAGCAGTTGTTTGTTCGATCCTGGAGAGGACATCCTGTCGGGACCCATTGTCTGATATCATATAATGACTCCTAAATATTTGAAGCTATGCTCTGTGTTGAGGGATTGCCCTTGGACTTTGATGCTCGTGCTGATGCCATTGGTGTTGTTGGTCAGCAGTTTGGTCTTCTCTGCACTTATTTCCATTCTATAGGCTCTGGAGGTGGTGTCAAGCCTCTGTACCAGCTGTTCAAGTTCTAGTTCCTCTCCAATCAATCCATCAATGTCATCCGCAAAACGAAGGTTGGAGATTGTTCTACCCCATATGCTGACTGTGCCTTCGTGATCTGCAAGGGCAACTGATATGATGAGATCTAGGAAGATGTTGAAAAGGGTTGGAGAGAGTAGGCATCCTTGGCGCACACCGATTGTTGTTTTGAGCCAGTTTCCGATGGCGCTGTTATGGAGGACTGCACTGGTAGCTTTGTCATATAGGCTTTTGATGACTTCAATAAATTTAGGGCTGATGTTGTAAACTCTCATGGTTCCCTACAAAGCTGCATGCCAGACTCGATCAAATGCCTTCTTGAAGTCTACGAACATATATAGATGTTGTTTGTGTTGTAGGTATTTCTCGCAGATTATTCTGAGGTTGAAATTCTCTTCAGTGGTACTTCGCCCTGCCCTGAATCCTCCTTGTTCTTCAGAGCCTCTATGATTTGTTCAGCTTGGGGTTTCACCCTGTTGAGTATTACTTTCAGGAGGACCTTGCTGGGATGGCTTGTAAGGCTGATGGTGCAGTAATTTTTACACTCCTTAAGGTTACCTTTTTTGGGAAGAGTGATGACAAGCGACTGGGTCCATGGTGTAGGCCACTCCCCACTCTGCCAGATCTTGTTACAGATAATGGTGAGGCCGTCAATCATCGCTTCTCCTCCTGCTTGAAGCAGTTCCGCGGGTATGTTGTCCACTCCCGCTGACTTCCCTTTCTTCAGCGACAGCATCAAGTTCGCTCCGAGCCAGCATCAAGTTCGCTCCGAGCCATCTGCTTTCATAGTATTAATGCGTCAAAACAGCGACTTCAGCTTGTTATATACAGGGAGGCGGGCTACCTAAAAGCTTGTTGTTATCATCGGTTTTCAGGGCAGGGCGAAGTACCACTGAACAGATTTTCAACCTCAGAATAATCTGTGAAAAATACCTACAGCAGACCTGTGCACCCCGAAAAATTAGCTGGTGTATTTCCCAGGCCAAAAAGTGTAATTTACAAAACTTTGGTGTAATTCATCAACATAAATATTTTTTCACGCCTTTTTAACTTTACACTCAAATATGATTCCAAGCACGATGTCAATTAATGAATCATACATACCAAAAGCAAGTGGATCACTTCACAACATATCACACAGCACTTCAGTTTCCAGAAATCTGCCTGTTGATTATATATCCGCAAAACTGTCAAAGTCAAAATTACAAGATTAAAAAAAATCGTAAGAGTGCACAGGTCTGCTACAGCACCAACAACATCTATATCATGTGTTCATAGACTTCAAGAAGGCGTTTTACCAAGTCTGGCATGCAGCTCTATGGGCAACAATGAAAGTGTATAACATCAGCCCTAAAATTATTGAAGTCATCAAAAGTCTGTATGACAAGGCTACCAGTGCAGTCCTCCACAACAGCGCCATCGGGAACTGGTTCAGAAAAACAATCGGTGTGCGTCAAGGATGCCTACTCTCTCCAACACTCTTCAACATCTTCCTAGAGCGCATCATGTCAGATGCTCTTGCAGATCATGAAGGCACAGTCAGCATAGGGGGGGTAGAGCAATCTCCAATCTTCGTTTTGCGGATGACATTGATGGATTGGCTGGAGAGGAACAAGAACTTGAACAGCTGGTACAGAGGCTTGACACCACCTCCAGAGCTTATGGAATGGAAATAAGTGCAGAGACAGACCAAAATGATGAACAATACCACCAATGGCATCAACACGGACATCAAAGTCCAAGGCCAATCCCTCAACACAGTGCATAGCTTCAAATATTTAGGAGCCATTGTATCAGACAATGGGTCCCGAAAGGAAGTCCTCTCCAGGATCGCACAAACAACTGCTGCCCTGACAAGGTTGAAGCCCATTTGGAAAGACAGGACCATCAGTCTACATTCCAAAGTAAGACTGCTGCGCTCACTTGTCATCTCCATCTTCCTATATGCATGGACCCTCACAGCAGATCTCCAACGAAGAATACAAAGCATGGAGATGAGGTGCTACAGAAGACTTCTGGGCATTTCCTATACCCAACACATCACCAACGACGAAGTCCGACAGACCATCACACAAGCCAATGGACAGCACGATGACCGGCTCACAGTGGTGAAGAAACGGAAACTCCGATGGTATGACCACGTCACCAGATCATCAGGCCTTGCAAAGACTATTCTGCAAGGCACAGTGCAAGGAGGTAGAAGAAGAGGGAGACCCAAAAAGAGGTGGGAGGACAACATTCGAGAATGGACTGGTTTGACACTGAGCGAAGCCATGCTGCTGAGGACAGAGAAAGATGGAGTATGCTGGTTAAACGATCATCTGTGGTGCCCCTACGACCTCCGGGTTACGGGACAGGATAGGATAGGATAGGATCATCGGTTTTAGAAGCCAGTCTTCTTACATCGTTAGCTGTTATTATAACTTACTTTTTTTTATCACAACATTTATTCATGTTTTAACAAAAATTGCAATAATACTGCAGACTTAATACGTTATGTTAATTCATTCATCCAACCACTTAATTATAATTGGCCTTCCATTAACTGGGTAAATTCTTGTATACTATATAAGCAGCAACTTTACTGTCATTGGCTTGCTTGGTCTCCAGAGCATTCAGGCCATTGAGATTGTTTGGGTATGTGTTGATGTTGTTGCTGCGGTCAAAAAACTGCTCTAGAGGATCAGTATTTGTCGGTCCCTCTTCAGCGTCTTCTGTCACTGAAAATAATAGATAGATAGATAGATAGATAGATAGATAGATAGATAGATAGATAGATAGATAGATAGATAGATAGATAGATAGATAGATAGATAGATAGATAGATAGATAGATAGATAGATAGATAGATTACATTACATGATTATTGCTTTAGGTCCAGCGGACTCTTCCGAGCCAAATCAGGACCGGACAACCCCTGATCCGCATAAAAGATCCGCTGAAACAACCCTAGTGGCAAAACTGAAGGCTCTCCACCAACCTGTCACTTTACAATTAAGACATCCCACGCAGGGGACGCTGAGGCTATACTCTAATTTATCGAACCCCCGTTTACAAAAAACAAAATAGAATACAAACATTATAAATTATCAACCATACACATACATATTAAATGCCTACATTGCTAAATAATAACAACATAGGAAGCCCTAGTGGCCACCTGGCAGAAAGCGTCCAACATTCCCAAGCTGATCCAACAGACCTCACACACAAATAAGGAGTCTTGTCCCGGAAGAGTTTTCAAGAAAAAAGGTAGGTGACTGGTCTAGCGAAGAAGAAGATAGTATAGCAGATTGATAGA
This sequence comes from Oncomelania hupensis, assembly GCA_036898135.1. Taxonomy (NCBI): domain Eukaryota; kingdom Metazoa; phylum Mollusca; class Gastropoda; order Littorinimorpha; family Pomatiopsidae; genus Oncomelania; species Oncomelania hupensis. The sequence continues at coordinate 13,127,704 of CM072527.1, forward strand.
GCAGGAATAAAAATAAAAAAAAATGAGAAAGACATCGACAGTGGGAATTTAAAGCACTAAATTTCCAGAAAGTGGGGATACTATTCATACTGAAACCCCCGGCACCCCAACGGGGTGGGGGGGGAGGAGGGGGGGAGGGGGAGGAAGGGGGGTAGTATGGGGGGAGGAGTGGGAAGGGAGATAGATAGATAGATAGATGGATGTATAGATAAATAGATAGATAGATGCATGCATAAATTACATCCATACATATATACATACATACATACATTCATCCATCCATACACACACATCCATACATACACAGGCAAAGAGATACACACCTGTAGACAGATAAAAGGTTCGTTCTAACCTTGGACCACAGTTCTAATGCCCCTGCCTCTAGAAACACTTAGAAAACACAAACATATACACACACGCAAGCACACACTCAAGGTGGTACGCACACAACCACACAGCTCTCTTTCTCACTCAAACACACTCCCACACACGCACACACACACAAACACACATGTGCATATAGCTCACACACACACAGATGCACAAAGAGATAGATGTATTGACTGAGAGACAGACAGATACACAGAGATTTACAGGGAGTTGAATACTCAGAAAGAAGAAGAAGAAGAAGAAGAAGAAGAAGAAGAAGAAGAAGAAGAAGAAGAAGAAGAAGAACAACAACAACAACAACAACAACAACAACAACACACGACCAAGAGGAAGAAGAAGAAGACAACAGACCTAGCAGCAACAGCAAAAACAGTATATATACTTCTTCTGTTCCTCCCGTTCACTGATCTGCTTTGTCTCAATGTGTCAGCTGGCGACAGTGATGCCACAGGAGTATCTGCAATTATTTAACACACTTAGGCTTTGGAACCCCGTTGTACTGCAGGGGCGGATCTTTCCATTGTTGAGGGGGTGTGCACAGCTAATGCGAAGTGGCGTAGCCACAAGCGTGAGCCAGCGAAGCAGGAGAGCGTACTAGGGGGGTCAGGGGGCATGCCCCCCCGGAAAAATTTGAAAATAATGGTTAAAATCTGTGCAATCTGGTGCATTTTGGGCATTATTTTAAGGACTGAAAATAGTATTGTTTTGTGCTAAAAGTCCTCTTTTAGTCCCCCCTCCCCCTCCCCACACACACACAAACACCCCTCTGCAAACTCTGATGATAAAATTTACAATAGCAGAACATCTTGCATAAAGGCTTATACAAAGACAGATAAAGTTACTGCAAATAAAACAAGAAATAGCCAAAAATGAGCAGCAACTGTTTGTCTTCAACTTCCCTTCATGGATAAAAATTTTGTATTGCAAGAAATACCTGTAGATCTAAATCTGAGGAATAAAAAAAAAACAAAAAAAAAACAACAACTAATTTGGAGGTACATAAAACTGTGTGGTGAGTGAGAATTAGTAATTTTTTTCTCTTCTTTCTTCTCCTTTTCTCCCTCCTTTTTTTTTTTTTTTCCTTGACCGCCAGGGGGGTGTGCATGTGCACAAGTGGCACAAGAACAAGATCCGCTCCTGTACTGTATACATAAACTCAACAAAATCGTTTCAGCCTGTAATTTATTTTGTTGTTCTTTTAAAAAGGGTATTTGGCAACAAAATGATTCCAATGACCTTGACCTTTGCGGTAGAAAGCTGAAGACATGGGAGCGGGCCACTAGCCTAAGGAATGTTCCTTTGAAGTTGGGTCAAAATCCGTTCAGTGTTTTTTTTTAGTTATGACTTCTAACGGACTGACCTGACGGACTGCCCGACATTTGACAAGTTCTGATCCCTCCTCTCTTCACCGCACTTCCCCCCTCCCCCACCTCCTCCTCTCTCTCTCTCTCTCTCTCTCTCTCTCTCTCTCTCTCTCTCTCTCTCGCCTCCCCCGACTATTTCAAAGTATTTATAGATACGTTTCATAGAAATACAAAATGTTTTCAACCAGACCCTACAACCAGAGAACTCTTCAAGCATCCCCCATCACCCATTGTACGCAAACGCGGCACCTATCTCCGCGACCTTCGTGTGTCTTCCACAGCCTGTCCTTTCCTCTTCCACCGCCCGTTCGCAAACTTGTTTTTTCCAACCTAGTTCCAGTCATTCGCCCAAAAAGGCAATCACCGAAGTCGAACGAAGCTCTCCGATGTGTTACGAGATGATGCCTGCATGCGACGACTAGTTGACATTAAAAATGATCGCTGTTGCTTCTAATTCTGTTCGATTTACACAGATTAGCATTTCGCAACGGTATACTTTTTTTTAATTATCGATCATATTTAATAGTTGCGTTCCTTGATTTGCATTTTGTTAGTTCTCAGCAGTAGACTAATAATACCATTCTCCATTTCCTGCCTAGAACCAAGTAGACACTGTTATACAGTATACATAGGCTTAATCTACATTATATATTAGAAGTCAATCTTCGCGCAGCGAAGAAGCTCACTAGCTGAATATAATTATTAGACCTGTATTGTTTGTTTTATACGTAAATAAATGTATAAATTACAGTATATCTATTCTAATTAATAATATTTAGGCCTATAATTTATAATATTTGAATCTTTAAATTTCCGGAGAAGGATGAGTAGGCTAAGCGAATTTTTTTAATAACTCGAGATCAGAGTTAAATTAGTTAGTTATTCATTGCTTACAGGGTCCAGCGGACTGCAAAGAGCCGAATCAGGACCACAAAATCAAGACAACTCGAGATCAGAGTTAAATTAATAGCTAATTAGTTATTCATTGCTTACAGGGTCCAGCGGACTGCAAAGAGCCGAATCAGGACCACAAAATCAAGACCACAACTTCGCTAGTAGTAGTAGTAGTAGTAGTAGTAGTAGTAGTAGTAGTAGTAGTAGTAGTAGTAGTAGTAGTAGTAGTAGTATAGTTATTTAGTTAAATCTTTAATTTATTTATTTGTTTCGTTATTATTATTATTATTATTATTATTATTATTATTATTATTATTATTATTATTATTATTATTATTATTATTATTATTATTCCTACTTTAAAAAAAAAAAAAAAAAAAAAAGAATAGTGTGCTGCTGTGCGTGCTCAATGGTGTAAATATGGTCAGTGACGTTTTGTTTGTTTTTTCTGAAGTTGGGTGTAACCCGAAATATTCAGATGGTGTTACTGGTTATTTTTTCTTATAGATTTACCAAAGTTTTTAGATGATTTATGGAAATTTCCGCCTGCCACGCAACATTTTTTTTTTTAAATACGTGTTTCTCATTAAAATACATATCATTGAAATACATATAACACATTTACTGTATCAGTTAAAAAGAATAATATTAGTTAAATAAATAATTGCTTTGGTGCTTGCAATAAAAATGTCACTGTTTTTTGAGACCATTATAAACTTGCTTTGCCTTGGGCTGAAGGGACATCAACATATCCATAGCGCTTTGAAGTTTTGTCATGGTTTTATTGTTTATATAGATTTGAAATCGTTGTATGTGCGCATTATGTGTTGTGTATTACTTTTACTCTTTATTACTATTTGTGTCAATATATTAATCATCATAAAATAATAATAATACTAACTGCTTCAAAATGCGAATCTCGACTTGACTTACAGCTTGAAGCTGTGCAGATCGAGAAAGAATTAGATCTAGGAGCAACAGCGGCTATTTTTATGCATGGATATTTCACCACAGGCTCTGAAATTTTTTCTTTCGTCTTCGAGACAACGCAGATCCGTAGGATCTCATCTTTGATATGATGATGATGATCATTATTGTCAGGGTGGCGACGTGGTGATCGTCCTTAATGCTGATGCAATAGGACGTTAAGCTTCGTTGTTCCTCCTTTCGTCTTCGTGGGCCTCCTACATACGTACGTTCCATAGTATAGTATGTAATTGAGGCCTACGAAAGACGAGACTTCCCAGCCTGTGGTTTCACGTACTGCTGCCAGCCTTCGTTCGTAAAACATCAGATAGCTTCGCTCGACTCGGAGAGCTTCGTTCTACTTCGGTAATTGCCTTTTCCGGCGAATGACTGGAACTAGGTTGGAAAAAACAAGTTCGCCGCCCGTTCCCCAAATCGGATGACGACGATGACAAAGAAGACTTGTAGGGCATTTAAGACCGTGCTGGAACCGCCCAAGACATAACAGGCACCACTGATGGCTAACGGGTGAAATAATCTGAACACGGAAGAGACAAAACTATGTACAAAAAGAGACACCACTATATACAAAAAGAGACACCACTATAAACAAAAAGAGACACATTATAAACAAAAAGAGACACCAATATATCCAAAAAGAAACACCACTCTATTCAAAAAGACACACCATTATATACAAACAGGGGCGGATTTTTTTGGGGGGTGCACTTTTACACGTGCACACCCGCTTCCCCCTCCTCCTAGCGATAAAAAAAAATGTCGGGAAAAAGAAGAAGAAAGAAGAGACAACAAAAAACCAACTAATTTTCACTCACCACACAGTACTTTCATGTACCTCCAAATTAGTTTTTTTCATTATTTTTATTTTTATAATTCATCAGATCTAGATTTACAGGTATTTCTTGTACATGCATCCAGTCAGTTTTGAATAAAACTGATGTGATTGGCTATTTCCTTTTTATTTGCAGTAACCTAACCTGTCTTTTTATAAACCTTTATGCAAGATGTTCTGCTGTTGTAAATTTTATAAGCAGAGTTTGCAGAGGAGTGTGTGTGGAGGGAGTGGAGGGGGAGGGGGAAGGAGGGCGAAAAGAGGACTTTTAGCACAAAACAACTGTTTTCAGTCCTCAAAATAATGCCCAGAATGCACCAGCTTGCACAGGTTTTAACCATTATTTTCTATGATAGGGTCACTCGCCTGCTTCGCAGGCTCGCGCTTGTGGCTTCGCCACTTCGCATTAATGATTTCAGGGAAGAGTGCACACCCCCTCAACAATGCCAAAATCTGCCCCTGACAAAAGAGACACCACTTTATACAAACGAGACACCGCTATATACAAAAAGAGACATCACTATATATAAAAAGAGACTCCACTATATCCGAGAAAGACACCACTAAATACGAAAAGAGACATCACTATATTCAAAAAGAGACACCACTATATACAAAAAAGAGACAACTATATACAAAAAGAGACATCACTATATACAAAATGAGACACCATTATATACAAAAAGAGACACTACTAGGCATTATATACAAAAAGAGACACCACTATATACAAAAAGAGTTACTCCTCAAATATATTAACTCATTGTAATTAATGGCTGAAAAACAGAATTGTCTTTAGGCGAGGGCAGAAGACACAAGACAGTCAGTCTCTTTTAGTTCTTGATGGTAGGATCAGAATTTGAAAAAATATGACCCATAGCCAAGAAGCTTATACGTGTATTCAGACGAACGTGGGATCCGCATGCGGGACTGTGTTGCTGAATGTTGTTGTAGTAGTAGTAGTAGTAGTAGTAGTAGTAGTAGTAGTAGTAGTAGTAGTAGTAGTAGTAGTAGTAGTAGTAGTAGTAGTAAGGTTTAGAGTCCCCGACACAGAGCATACATGGGACTGCTAAACTCAATGGAGCGGGGTTGACTTACATACATGGAGCAGGTCACTTTCCAATACACTAATGTACTATCTAATAAAGTACAGTAAAATTTGTATTATGCAAAAAAAAAAAAACGGTGACTTTAGGATGATATTGACCTTCAGTGACCTTGACTTTGGGGTGATGACCTTGACCTTCACGTGATCTCTCATGCATGCCTGATCACATAACGCAATGTTGCTGCATACGGTGGGTTAAATAAACAGCCATTCAACTGTACGATGACTTATATTTTGTACAGTTTTGCAAGGCCTAAAATAATCTTGACCTTGAAGATCAACGCCAAAACGGAACAAATATGAAAGATCAATCTATCATCTCTACATACAACAAGTTTGGACTTTGATTTCTCATAGTTTAGGGTCAAGGTCACTTCAAAGTACCTATACAAACCGACTTTGGACAGCTCCAGTGACCTTGACCTTGGAATGAGGTTGACCAAATGTGCACAGTATATGTGTCTCACTGATATCTTTCAAATATCAAAGAATCATAAGTTCAATATTAATAACCTAGAAAAAAAAGTAAATTGTTGTGAACATTTTTATTTATTTATTTATTTTTTTTTACCAACATTTGATGATTCTGAGACCTTGACCTTGAAATGAAGTCATTCATTCACTGATCATTTATGAGCTCTCACTGACATACACCATCTTATCAAATTTGGTTGTGACAGTTGAAATAGGCTCCGAGTACTTAACCACAAGTATTTGCACAGTCGGACGGCGGACAGACAGAAGAACGGACTGACTTTTTTTTTTGATATTATTTTCGGACTATTAAAGACTCGTCTCGCACAGATTTGTAAAATATTGCGGGAGGGGGGGGGGGGGGGAGAGGCAGGTGGAGAGAAATGGGAGGAAGTGGGGGTTAGGTGTGAGTGTGTGTGTGTGTGGGTGGGTGGGTGTGTGGGTGTGTGTGTGTGTGTGTGAGTACATAGACTCATTTTGCTAGGCATTTGAGTCAGATAATTAAAAGTTGCCTACAATGTATTCTCTATCAACTGCTCACCCAGACCAAGACTGTGTTAGAAATGTATAAAACTTCCCAAAATTAGTTTACCAATAAATTCCCCAGGCTAAAGGTGATGAACACTGCCTACATTATTTTACCGATGGCTATAGACCAACTCTACTCCTTCGGATGAGAGTATAAACCGAGGTCTAGTCTGTGTGTCGCATACATTTCATCATAACGGACTTTAAAGATCCTGACGCTCATGTCCTAGACGGGTGAGTGCCGGTAACAAGAACACACCCAGCAAGCACTTGGTCCGTCTCCCCCATCCCTGGCAGGCTAGGATAGTGCTCAGTTGTCAGGGCGTCAGACCATGCGCCCCAAGGCTGCGGGTGGGCGTCTCGGGCGGTTTGAGTTAGATCCTGTATCGGCCAGCGCCTAGAGTCTGGTCAAGTACGGCGAGATAAGTGCGCTATAAAAATCCTCAATAATAATAATAATAATAATAGCCTGTATCAGATGGTAACAATGTGAAAATGGGCTAAACTATTTTACCAATGGCTATGATAGGATGGTACAAAATGTGAAAGTCGACTAAATTAGGCTCCCCAAGACCCAGGATGGTAAAAAGATTTGAACATGGACTAAATTAGTTTGGTCCAATTTCTTACCTAAACGATGAGTGGTAAAGTTGACAGCGTCGGTAAACTTACTAGATTTGAACATGGACTAAATTAATTAGTTCGGTACAATGGCTTACCTAGACTAAGAGTGGTAAAGTTGACAGCCTCGGTAAACTTGCTAGGCCCCACAACATTGACGTAACGTACTCGTACTAAGTACAATGTCGCAGGCTGCAGATTGTTCACAGTCACGTATAGTGCAGTGTACGCGCTGAAATACAATATAATAAACAATACAATACAAAACAAAACTAGACTGGCCAACTCGAAAACAAAACGTGCTGACAGTACTCAGGCAGCTCACAACCAGATTTAGACTGAAATTATACTGCCACGCGCGACTGAAGTGCGGACCGAAACGGACGGGCAGCTAGGTCGGAAGTGGTGATCATATAGGTCCGCGCGACTCCGTCCGACTGTGTAAACAAAACCGAAAAATTGTTCTGTGGCAGTGCAACAATAAAACAATGACTATAATCAAAATCAATGTATCAATGTATCTGGGATGCACTTTCAAACACACACACACACCCTCCTATGCAAATGTTTGCTCATTCATGCCTACACGAGAGAGAAAGAGAGAGAAAGAGAGAGAGATAGAGAGAGAGAGAGAGAGAGAGAGAGAGAGAGAGAGAGAGAGAGAGAGAGAGAGAGAGAGAGAGAGAGAGAGAGAGAGAGAGAGAAATTTACCTTCGTTTCCCATTTCCCTAGCAATGTTTTCCCATGCTTTTTGAATAAGTTCCCGATTGCTGTGATTTTTGTCCGCTTTGTTATATATCAATTCTCTGCAGCGCACCGCCACAATCAATCTTTCGTCCTCAATCTTGGCACCCCCGTTGGGGTGCCGGGGGTTTCAGTATAAATAGTATCCCCACTTTCTGGAAATTTAGTGCTTTAAATTCCCACTGTCGCTGTCTTTCTCATTTGCTCTTTCTCATTCCTGCTCTGTTCTATCAATTTGCTATACTAGCGTCTTCTTCGCTAGCCCAGTCTCCTGCCTTTTTTATTGAAAACTCTTCCGGGACAAGACTCCTTATAATATTTGTGTATGAGGTCTGTTGGATCAGCTTGGGAATATTGGATGCTTTCTGCCAGGTGGTCACTAGGGCTTCCTATAATGTTATTATTTAGCAATGTAGGCATTTTATATGTATGTGTTTTGTTGATAATTTATAATGATGTTTGTATTCTATTTTGTTTTTGTAAACGGGGGTTCGATAAGTTGGGGTGAAGCCTCAGCCGTCCCCTGCATGGGATGTCTATATTGTAAAGTGACTGGCTGGTGGAGAGTATTCAGTTTTACCACTAGGGTTGTTTCAGCAGATCTTTTATGCGGATCGGGGGTTGTCCGGTCCTGATTTGGCTCGGAAGAGTCCGCTGGACCTAAAACAATAATCATGTAATGTAATGTAATGTCCTCAATCTTGGCAGGAAACAGACTGGGTGAACGAAACACTTCGATAGGAGAGCGGGCCCTTCCGCACGCTAAAAAGAAGTGCTGCATGCACGCACGTCTTTTTCCGTCCGCGCGACTTTTTACGTCTAGCAGACCTGCCTACCCCCCACATTTTTAGGAGTAACGACTTGGGACAAAAAGCGTAACATTTTGAGAGAAAATTGTAAAAAGCGTATTCACACCGCGATCGATCTATCGGTCTTTAAAATCGTTATATTTCTACACCAAATAATACTAACAATCTTGCAACATTTGCAATTAATTGTAAATTAAACAGGCAGCAAGACAAGAAATAGAAAGCAAACAATGAATTTACCACACAAAAAAAGTAGATAAACTGTCTGAATTTATTATTATTATTATTATTATTATTATTATTATTATTATTATTATTATTATTATTATTATTATTATTATTACTTTAATGTACATAGTACACTAAAATAAAAAAAGCATAATTCAGTTGAAAAAGAAAATAAAAAAGAAAAAAGTTTTCATAAGGAGGTGTGGACTTAAGCACAACAATGAACTAAAAAAAAAGTAGATAAACTGTCTGAATTTATTATTATGACTTTCATGTATATGAGTCAGAAAAGCATCATTCAAATGCAAAAGTAAATAGTAATTTAAAAAAAAAAAAAAACAAAAAGTTTTCATATTTTTTACTTCTTCAAAGAATTGTAGTAAGCACTCGTAATGCTGCTCAGTTGGTGATCACTATATTGATGCTTGTCCAATAAGTGCCCAGGTCTTGACACAAGCAGCAAGACAAGACTCCTTGGCACAAGGAGTGCCTCCACAGTATACTGCCCCATTGAAGCTCTCTGGGGTGTGGCATTCTTTCTTACTGTTGAAAACACTCTTTCGCATGGTGCAGATGAATGAGGCTTATTATTTGCTCCATTCATGTCTTGATTTTCCATTTATGAAGCGCAAATCGATTGTAAACAACACAAATCGCCTGGTCGTAGTTCAAACGGAAGTTACCGTAGCTTAGACCCGAACAGGTCACGTGACCGTTCTCGACTAATCACAAGCCCGGTCGTAGTTCAAACGGAAGTTACCGTACCTTAGACCCGAACAGGTCACGTGACCGTTCTCGACTAATCACAAGCCTTCATTTTCAGTTCCGAGTCTAGCATCTCCTTATAAGGAAGTTTTCGTACAATGTGTAGTTTTTGCGTTCGGAAAAGCATAGTAAAATTAGGGAAATCGTAAAAATCGTAGTAAGGGCTGAAAATCGTAACAAAATACGCCTAAATCGTAACGGTAGGCAGGTCTGCGTCTAGTCGTGTCAGTATAATCACCGACAGGAAATAAAGAAGAGGACACGACTTTTTTCGGTCCGCACTTCAGTCGCGCGTGGCAGTATAATTTCACCTTTATACAGCTTTGACACGATTTTTGCTTGAACGGACTTTTGTCTTCTTGTAACACATTGGCATTGTGCACAAAGTGTACTGAAATATATAGAAATGCATGCGTTTCCTAAGCAAATAATATTACAAAGTATACAATGAAAGGACAAGTGAAGAGTTCAGGTCAACGTTTTGCAGAAGATGGCAAATAAACTTTCTTTCAAATTACATTACATTACATGATTATTGCTTTAGGTCCAGCGGACTCTCCCGAGCCAAATCAGGACCAGTATAGCCAAATCAGGACCACAAAATCAAGACCACAACTTTGCTGAAAGAGGACTCACCCCTGATCCACAGAAAAGATCTGCCGAAACAACCCTAGTGGTAACACTGAAGGCACTCCACCAGCCGGTCACTTTACAATAAAAACATCCCATGCAGGGGACGCTGAGGCTATACTCTAATTTATCGAACTCCCGTTTACAAAAACAAAATAGAATATAAACATCATTATACAATATCAACAAAACACATACACATAAAATGCCTACATTGCCAAATAATAACATCATAGGAAGCCCCAGTGACAACCTGGCAGAAAGCGTCCAATATTTCCAAGCTGATCCAACAGACCTCACACACAAATGAGCAGTATTGTCCCGGAAGAGTTTTCAAGAAAAAAAAGGTAGGTGACTGGTCTAGCGAAGAAGAAGATAATACAGCAGATTGATAGAACAGAGTAGGAATGAGAAAGAACAAAGGAGAAAGACAGCGACAGTGGGAATTTAAAGCACTAAATTTTCCAGAAAGTGGGAATCCTATTTATACTGAAACCCCCGGCACCCCAAAAAGAAGCAACTCATCAGGTTACAATGTGTTCGGCACAAGTGGATTTCGTGTGCCTGGATAAGGCTTTAGCAGCTTCTTCAAACTTATCAGGTGATTTTGATGATACGCGCTTTCGCAGGTGTTGCGACCGCCATGTACAACGGTGAAGTCGATTTAGCACAAAGTGCATCTTGCAAATTCTGATACTTTTGGAGCTGTTGTCAGGCAAGGTCACTTTTCGTTTTAAGCTTTCCAAAAAAAGGGTATCTGGCCTGCTGTTTAGCTTTTGGTTCATCTTTATTTGGATCGAGAGAACGACCTGCATAACGGTTTTGCTTCATTTTTCGTGCTAGTACACAGCCGTGAGCAGAATGGAGGAAACCGGAACACCCGAGCGGCGAACTAACGATATGTGCGCATGCGCCACCTCAGTAAGGGAAGTAACTACACTGCGCGTCTTTTAATCGGAATTTAAAAATAAAATTTTAAAAAAACTTTAAAAAACTTGACCGTACTCCAATACTAAATTGCGTACGGATACGGCGAACGAACGTACGGTAGGCATGTCTGCAAAACAATATAATACAATACAAAAATAATTTAATTCATTTAAAACTCACGCTTGCCCCTCGCCGCCAGGCATCTCCAGGCGCGTTTGGTAACAAAGAATGTTAGCATTTCAGACACACAGCCGAACGTTACACGAAGTCATGCAAAACAATCACGACGATCAACTCGGGGGGAGCCTGTGCGCTTGCATGCGAGTATGTGTATAGGCATGGGCGCGCACATGGACTTCAGTGGTTTTTTTTGTTTGTTTGTTTCAAAGTTGTGCGCTATGTAAATATTATTTACGATTACGATAATGATAATTATTCAAATTAAGATAATAATAATAATAATACAGGATGCTATTTACGCGCCTTTCCCCAAATCAATCATTCTCAAAGCGCGGCGATCTATACCAACATATACGCTCACTTGTCTCATCCACCCTCACACACACCAAATGCACATCCATCACTCAAACAAGTGGTGTAAAGGCAGGGAGATCGCTATTAGAAGACGGAAAGAAAATCTTTTTTTTTTTTTAATTTTGAAATGTTTATATTGACTGCGTCCTGTACCATTATTGAAGGGAGGGAGGAAACCGGAGTGCCCGGAGAAAACCCTCGGTGACCTCAATAGTCTCGTACCTAAGTCACATACGTTCACCCCTTGCGGGAATCGAACCCGCGACCTTCGGCATAGGAAACCGGCGACTGATGATGATGATGATGATGATGATGATGATGATGATGATGATGATGATGATGATGATGATGATGATGATGATGATGATTTGTATTACTTGAGGACGATCTGCGCCTCAGGCCCGACAAGCTGGACGTCGAAGCGCCGTAGCGGCCCGTTGCGTTCCACGCAGGGCGGCTCCTGCCAGCTGATGTCCGCGGTCGTCATGGTCACGTTCTGGACGGTCACGCTCTGCACGCTGCTCGACGGTACATCTGTACAGAAGGTTAAGATGGTGTACATCATGGGAGTACATGGCGTAGGGTCTCACCTTGACTGAGGCCGATTCACCTCACCAATGTTTTGTGCGTTAAGTAGTGGCCACAATTGGCTGATGTTTTTGGGCTGATGCATTGGGTCAGAGGTAGTGGCGCCATGTTTATCACGGCCCCGGTCGAATGTATAAACGTGTGTAGCTGTGTAATTCCACTACAACAAGGCACTTTTTCATGACGATGTAATGTACTCTTTCACGATTTGACTATAATATAAAACAACATTATTAAGATCGACAGCCAACAAGCGAACTCAAATGCCTTTGCCCGGCAAAGCGTGTTTAACAGACAACAGATGTTGCAGTACTCATGCGTGTGGGAAGAGTTTAGATTGACCACTAAACCCGTGACGTCACACTCTCGCTTCTGATTGGTCCTCGTAAGCCCGGCTAATGTGTTTTTGCAAAAGAAATCCAACATGCGCTATCGTTGTGAAATTTTACGTTAGCCAGTACGCAAGGAAATACATAAGGAATTCATAAGCGTAACACAAGTGTGGCCCGGTACGTAACGCAAGTGTAACCGGGCCTTTAGGGACAAGTAGCTGATTGGGTAGGTGAATTGATCTTTTTATTCTATACTGACGGCGTCATGGACCCAGTCGCTTGTCATCACTCTTTGTCATCACGTTTGACCGAGTGTGGCATGCAGCTCTGTGGGCAACCATGAGAGTGTACACCATCAGCCCTAAAATTATTGAAGTCATCAAAAGCCTGTATGACAAAGCTATCAGGGCAGTCCTCCATAACAGAGCCATCGGAAACTGGTTCAGAACAACAATCGGTGTGCGTCAAGGATGCCTACTCTCTCCAACATTCTTCAACATCTTCCTAGAGCGCATCATGTCAGATGCCCTTGCAGATCACGAAGGCACAGTCAGCATAGGTGGAGGAGCAATCTCCAATCTTCGTTTTGCGGATGACATTGATGGATTGGCTGGAGAGGAACAAAAACTTGGACAGCTGGTACAGAAGCTTGACACCACCTCCAGAGCCTATGGAATGGAAATAAGTGCGTAGAAAACCAAAATGATGACCAACAACACCAATGGCATCAACACAGACATCAAAGTCCAATGCCAATCCTCAACACAGTGCATAGCTTCAAATATTTAGGAGCCATTGTATCAGACAATCGGTCCCGATAGGAAGTCCTCTCCAGGATCTCACAATCAACTGCTGCCCTGGCAAGGTTGAAGCCCATTTGAAAAGACAGGACCATCAGTCTACACTCCAGTGTAAGACTGCTGCGCTCACTTGTCATCTCCATCTTCCTGTATGCTTGCGAAAGATGGACTCTCACAGCAGATCTACAACGAAGAATACCAAGCATGGAGATTAGGTGCTAAAGAAGACTTCTGTACATTTACTATACCCAGCACATCACCAACGATGAAGTCCGACAGACCATCACACAAGCCATTGGACAACATGTTGACCTTCTCACAGTGGTGAAGAAACGGAAACTCCGATGGTATGTCCACGTCACCAGATCATCAGACCTTGATTAGTCCACCCTGCAAGGCACAGTGCAAGGAGGTAGAAGAAGAAGGAGACCGAAAAAGAGGTTGGAGGACAACATTCGAGAATGGACTGGCTTGACACTGAGCGAAACTATGAGAGTTTCTGAGGACAGAGAAAGGTGGAGTACGCTGGTTAAACGATCATCTGTGGTGCCCCAACGACCTCCGAGTTACGGGATAGGATAGGATAGGATAGGATAGGATAGGAGAGAACTGCGTTGTGTGAATGAGCTGAACATTTGAGCGAGTGCAAGTGCGCCAAGAGCAGACCGAGAGTCTTGTTTGTGCGCTATACAAATGACATTGTTGATATTATTCCTATCCTACCCAATCCCGTAAAACGGAGATCGTAGGGGCACCACAGATCCTGTCTCTCATGTCCTAGAGTGCCGGCCACACATATACACCCAGCATGCACTAGGTTCCTTCCTTTCCCCCCCCCCTCTCCCCCCCCCATCCCTGATCGCCCAGTATTGTGCGCAGCTGTCTGGGCGTCAGACCGTACGCCAAAAGAACGCAGGTGGGCGCCTCGGGCGGTCTGAGTCAGATCCTGTTTTGGCAAGCGCCTTAAGTAGCTCTTGAGTTGGAAAAGCGCTAGATAACGATTAATAACTCTCCTTCTTCACATAGACCCATTCATCACAGAGTGGCATAGTTTAGCATAATTATAGGCTCTGGCCCTCGGTTAAGTCTCTTTATTTTTACATTTAAATAAGGTATGATGTAGCCTAAGTGACCTATCGTTATTAAGACATTGGTGTAGACTACACCTTACTCGTATAGAGACTCACAAATCTGTGAAGTGGATGTAATGTTCATATATATTATCACTTGATTCTTACAAAAACCATTTACCAAGCCCGAATCGACGACTTCTGATGGCAATTTGTTCCACATATTAACCACACTTAGTTGTTGTTTTTTAAATCTGAAAAAGCTTAGTAGGCTATATGCTTTTTTTTAATTTAGGGGGAGAGGAGGGAGGGGAAGGGATAGGCGGGATTAATGAGGGGGGGAGGAGGGGTAAGGGGAGGGATTCAGTAGAGTTTGGATTCATGGTAATAGACCTTACACGCTGCCTTGGTGGAAAAGAAACCCATCTCAAGGTCTTCCTGCCTAAAGTGGGTGATGGGCGCTTTCAGTTTGTACTGGTAAGTTCTCCAGGGCTGTAGGTTGGTCAGCTTCAACGAGCGGTGAGTGGGGCCAATGATGATCGAAGCCTCCCTGGTTCTCAAGACAGGCTGACAGTCTCCAACTTGAGCCAGCCTGTAGCTGTAACTGATCTGCACAGAAGAAGAAGAAGAAGAAGAAGAAGAAGAAGAAGAAGAAGAAGAAGAAGAAGAAGAAGAAGAAGAAGAAGAAGAAGAAGAAAAAGAAGAAAAAGAAGAGGGAAAAAAAGACACCTTCAAGCGCAAAGCCCATGTCACTCACATGTCCTTATGGAACAAGTTTGCAATATTCTACATGAAAATGATTGTCTTTGCAAACAAACACTGAAACGAAACGCATACATGTCAAGTCTTACGTTTTTTCCGTAATTCTTACGTACTTTCAATTTTTTTTTCACCTTAAGGCGTAAGATTTCATCTTACGTATTTTTTTCTTTTCCCCGACCCTTTTTTTTTTTTTTAATCCGAAATTTTTATTTTATTTTAATCCGAAATACAGCCTAGAGAACAATTCTGAGTCACGCTCGCTCGCGATCGTGATCTCGGAGGAAGTACGAGCCTTGCGCATGCCCATAGCATTTCTATACACTGTTTCCGTCTTGGAGGAAAGGTTTCCGTTCATTCAGCTCCAGTGTCAGAATGCTGGAGAAGGGGAAGTAATGCAATGATGACTATAACAAAGATCACCAGTGACATAATTGTGTGCAACGCAGTGTATTTCTTTTTTCTATTAAGTAATTTGGATTGGTTTTTTGTGTGTTTGTTTGGTGTTTTTTGAGGGGGTGGGGGGGGGGGGGGGGGGGGGGGGGGGAGAGGGGTGTTTTTTATTTTCTGCAATAGATAAAGCACAGTAAGTAAACGATAAGGCACAGTATGAAAGTTTTTTTTTTTTTTTTTTTTTAATTTTTAAAATCTTATTAAGTTGCTTGTTTGTATGGTACAGTGTTTGTTATTTTTAAAAAATGCAGGTGAATTTGCATGTGTTTGCTAAAATTATTATTATTGTTTGTTTTTTTAAATTATTTGTATGTGCGTGTTTACCGTTTTACGCATTTCTTATGGTTTTCGATATAAAATTATGGTCTCTCGGGGCAAAAATTATGGTCAGAAGCTCCAAGAGCTTGACATGTAAGGAAACGCTGGCATAAAAATGATCTTGCAATGATGGTAACCTTGAGATTACATTGACCTCCGACTCCAAATGGACACTATACTTAGTATGATCATAGAAGAGATTATTAATCCATGTAATGGAGGTCAAAGTTCTCAAAAATAAGAATATAGGCAGCTTTAAAAAAAAAAAACAAAAAAAACCGGATCTTCGATAACATCAACTCCAGAATCTATCAAAGGGCTCTTCGATACACTACTGCATTACGAGTCACTCGATTCCACACAAACACAATAATATTTAATAATGCCTAAATCTTCTTGTATTTCTCTTATCGTCAATGGATCAATTGCGCTTCTTCTGCTTCTTCTCCTGGGCTTCCCCTTCCTCATCCCCCTATCATCAATGAACAAGTCGGGCTTACCCTGTAGTCCCAGGTGAGGCTGTAGCCAGGAAACACTGTCCATGACACCTCCGTCTCTGTGTCACTGGTCTGTCTGTGTTCAACTGTCTTGAATACCCGGACCCCTGATCAGAGCATTTCAGCAGTGTTTACTTCAATACATTCATTTAATTTCACTTGCGTATTTACACAGCAGCTGTTGTAGAGGCTCGTCTAGCAGAATGCAGAAAAAATATTATTTATGCAGTGCAGGATGTTTTTTATTTGTGTGCGTGTGTGTGTGGTGGAAATGTGTGTGTCTTCTTTTCAAAATACACGCTCTGAGAAGACGCCATAGTGTTATGAAGAAGGGAGGTTACTCTATACTTTTGGAGGGCTTTTTTTTTTTAGACCATCGCTACCACCCACCCCATCGCCCCTAATTAGCTCTCCCCCCATCCCCCCTCGTCTCTTGTTCGTTAGCAAGTATCTGATTTTATTTTGTATGAAGCTGGATGTTTAGAATGAATGCGTGAGTACTGCGGTTTGAACTGATATTGTTCCTTAGGAAAAAGCGCTATATTATTATTATTATTATTATTATTATTATTATTATTATTATTATTATTATTATTACAGTGAACTCCGGATATAATAAAGGCCGGATAAAGTAAATATTCGGTTTTAGTAAAGTCCAGTCTTGGTCCCGACCAAAACTCTTCTTTGTCTCTGTTTTTAAAAATCGGATATAATAAAAAAATATAGTAAAGTCCGCTTATAATAAAGTGTTTTCTAAGGCCCCTGGCGAGTTTTGCTGCCGCTTATAATAAAGTTTCAAGGGAGATTACTGTATTAAAGTTTCATGAGAGTTACTGAGGTTCATAATGACGCAACATCGTCACGTCACACTTACCCTGAAGCCTAAAATAGATCTAATTCACGCACTTGAAGATGAAAAGATGAAAAAAAAGAAAAAAAAGAAAAAAAAAGAAATTGCTGAACAATTTGGAATTTCCGCATCAACAATAACAGTGACTATGAAGGAGAGTGAAAAACTGAAGAAGAGATTTAACTGTTTGGCAGAAAAAGAGTACCTAGCTTAGAAACTTACAAAGCAAATTAGACTTCACTTTCCCTATACATGATGAAATGCGTTTATGACTAAATAAGGGTGTTATAAGTTGAACACATTATAATTATACCTTTTGTACTGAGATGAATCCGAATCAATGGAGAACTGGGAAACCAACGTTTTGACTGGACTACACTTTCAAATGAGAAGTAAAGAAGAGATTTATTCCTAAGCTGTTGCATGGCTTTGCAAGACAAACCATCTTTTTTTTAAATCCACCATATTGTTTAGGTTTTGTTCATGTCTTTGTTTGCTTTAATTTTGTGAGCTTTTTGGTTTTTCACAATGACGATAGTACAACATGTACAATTCATAATCTACTTTTATTAAATTATCCTTCCGATTAAAGGGATGGTTTGAAATAATTAGGACACGAAGGCTCACATGTTATCTCTTATCGGTAATGGACTCTCTCTCTCTTTCTCTTACCCTCTCTCTCTCTCTCTCTCTCTCTCTCACACTCACACACACGTGAACTTACACACACGGACATAAACAAATAATACTGTAAAATTTCAATCAATATACACAAACTGGGTTATAAGAGAGGTATTCTTGAAGAGTATGTAAAAGGGGTTTGGAGGGGTGGGGGGTTAAGTAGTAATTTAGTATGTTTTTGTCATATTGATTTACACAGCAGTAGTATGTACGCGTGAAAGAGTAACTTGTCTTATAATTATAGTGTATGTATAGTGTGTATATGTGTTTCCGTAAGAAAGTGTGCGTGTATAGCGCTTAGATCCTTAGGGTAGGCGCTTTATAAATGCTAGTTATTATTATTATTATTATAAGAGTTTATAATACCCGAGTTAATAAACAAAAATAATCAATCAACATAATATGTGAGCGTAATGGAATCCAATAAGGGACAATGGACCTACTGCAAGTGTTCATTAAAAAAAGTATCTTTTTCAGCTATTTCCCGTGGATTTCTGGTGGCTTCATACGAAAGACTAAAAGGACCTTTTCACTTTCGTGAAATATCACTTGTTATCATGTGGCTGTGTCCAGAAACAATAGATCTTGACGATGAGTGCATATTCATAATGTTCACTCAAGTAACGTAATTGCTTTTTACCTGTAATTACGATAGCAATAGGTAATACCCATTGGGGGATGGGGGGGAAGGGAAACGCAAAGAAGAAGAAAATCTAAATTTTGAAAAGGCCATGTTAGAGAGAGAGAGAGAGAGAGAGAGGAGAGAGAGAGAGAGAGAGAGAGAGAGAGGAGAGAGAGAGAGAGAGAGAGAGAGAGAGAGAGAGAGAGAGAGAGAGAGAGAGAGAGAGCTTGCTTGTCCAACCGCTCAAATAAATACTTTGAATTTTGTTCTTGGCAACTCTGGTAAGACAAACGTCTCCACGACGACTTATAGACGGCTGTCCGGGGGTGTGGGGCTGGAGCTGGGGAGGGTGGGGGTATTTTTTAAAATGGGAAAACATAGTTTTCGTGTGGAATTCAGCAAGGGACAACAAACCAACACAGAAATATTAATCTAAATTAAAATATGTAATAACGAAAGCGATTCGTTCGATTTGCACTGTCTTATTTTAACTGTTCAACTATGTGAATCTAATCAATTAATGGGATCCAATTCCAATGTACATGTATATAACGCGCCAAATGTCAGCTCAATTTAGAACGATGTCGAGTTACGTGAACACACAGACAAATAGACACACAGACGATTACAGTCTGCAGAAATCCTGGTAAAAGATGGAAATTCGAGAAGTCATTATTTTGTTCACTGATTTGTTTTGCTTTTCTTCTTCTTTACTTGCACCAGGGCCGGATCCAGGGGGTAGGGAGGGGGTGTGTGTGTGCTAGGAGTGCTGCAGCATCCCCCCCCCCCCCCCCAAGGCAACAACAACAAAAAAAAATAATAAATAAAATAAAGAAAGTAGAAGATGGAAGTTTTTGTTCAACTGGAAATACGTTATATAAGGCAGTTAGTTACAGGACAGGACAGGATGCTATGCTATGTACGCGCCTTTCCCCCAAGGCTCAAAGCGCGGCGATCTATACCAACATACACGCTCACCTGTCTCATTTTACCCTCACACACACCAAATACACATACATCACTCAAACAGGTGGTGTACAGGCAGGGAGATCGCTATTAGAAGACGGAAGAAAATCGAATTTTTAGTTTTGAAATTTTTATATTGACTGCATCCTGTACCATTATTGAAGGGAGGGAGGAAACTGGAGTGCCCGGAGAAAACCCTCGGTGATCTCAATAGTCTCGTACCTAAGTCACATACGTTCGCCCCTTGCGGCAATCGAACCCGAAGTTTCGGTTATGCTAAATTAACCCTCTAAAATCGTTATTATAAACGAAGTCGGTTATAGTCAAGTAAACCTCTAAAACTGTATTATAAACGAAGTTTTGGTTATAGTAAAGTAAACTTTAAAAACTTCACTGTAAACGGATTTTCGGTTATATTAAATATTCGGTTATACTAAAGATTTATTTGGTCCCAGGGCACTTTACTATATCCGAAGTTCACTGTATTATTATTACAGTATTATTATTATTGAAAGTACGCAGTTAACTCCCGCTTGTAGGGACAAAAACAATAACCTACGCGAAATTTAGTTTTACCACTGGTTTGTCAGCTCATACAATTTACCGCTATCACACTTCTGCAAATTGCCACTCAGGCCTACTCAACAGCAGTAGTGGAAAGCACTAAATATTTCATTTTGATAGCATACCCGTGCTGATCAAATTGAAGCCTGCCATTTTCAACTTATCTAATACGGGAAGCAAACGCGTCTCACGACTTAAAATGTCTATGAAGGCCTACTAGGGCCAAAACCGAGAGTTACCATTATCATGAAATAATTGAAATTAACACGTGTTCTGTGTAATTTACAGAGATACCGGTAATCCACAGTGTTATTTAAAAATTATCAGTATTTGCCACGCCATCCTAGCGCCAAAACCTGATTATTACAAACATCATGAGATAATTACAAATATAATAGGACAATTACAATTATCGAGGGATAATTATAATTATCAAGGGATAATTACAATTATGATTTAAAAATTACAAATGTCTTCGCGGGATCATGTTCAATTTTCAAGTTTGGCTCTAGCAATCCGTCTGGAAATGATCCAAAACCGAAAATTGTAGTTTTCACTTAATGTTAATAATTACAATGTTTACGTGTTAATTGTAAATATGTCGTTGATATTTGTGGAGCTAGTAAGCCGTCATAATGTGAATTACACAGAACACGAATACGAATACGAATACGAATACGAATCTTTATTGTCCATAGTTAAAATACAATAACATGGAAATGTGTCTTTAGTAGCACAAAGACTAAGACAGAAAGATTAAAAACTAAAAGAAATATTAACAGTTTTTGTTATATAAAACATTAATTAAGACAATCAGATCATACGCATGACAAATAGCTGACTTCATTGCACAACTCACATCATATTACATTACATAAAACATTAATTAAGACAATCATACGCATGACAAATAGCTGACTTCATTGCACAACTCACATCATATTACATTACATCATCACAGTACACAGAAGACAAATGTAGCCATTGTAGGTAACTGGGGGTATTACAGTTTGCTTAAATTTAAGATGCGGATTGCACTTGTTACGTGTTAATTACTATTATCACTGATACCTGTACATGCACGTTTTGGCGCTAATAAGGCGCCTTAATCAGAATTAAGCATGATCTCATGAATTTTTTTTTTTTCAAGTGAAAATTCATCATTACAATTTTCGGTTTTGGCGCATTTCAAAGGCGGATTGGTATCAAATCCAAAACTAAAACTTAAACGTGATCACGCGAAGATATTTATAATTTTTCAATGATAATTGTAATTATCCCTTGATAAGTGTAAGTATCCCATGATATTTGTAATTATCTCATGATATTTGTAATTATCAGGTTTTGGTGCTAGTGGACCGTCAAAAATGTCCGATCTCGCGTTGGTAATTTCATCAGCCTCAATCTAAGTACCTACCTGAAGTCGGAATGACAACACCGGAGATCATTAGAAAGAGTGAAAAGATACAATGCTGCATATTTCTGGATCGATATTTTGCTCAAAAGAAACAAACACTGTCTAGCATTTTTCCTGGACACTTTTTAGCATGCTTCCATGCCGTCTCCATTTTGAATCTTGGGTTGCGTCATCGAGTGACGTTTTTACGTTCGGAAAAGATCGTGATTTCCGAGATTATTTTAAGAAGAATAAGAGGGAGGAGGAGGAGGAGGAGAAGAAGAAGAAGAAGAAGAAGAAGAAGAAGAAGAAGAAGAAGAAGAAGAAGAAGAAGAAGAAGAAGAAGAAACAACAACAACAACAACAACAACAACAACAAAATATGTTACAACTCTATGTGCTGTGCTGTCGATATGAATCATCATCGTCATAACCAATAATGCTCTTTCTTCTCATCTGTTTCTCCGTGGGTTTTTTGTAGGCCTACGTCCTCATTCACATCACCTCCATCACCATCACCATCATCATCATCTTCATCATCATCGTCTTCATCATCATCGTCTTCATCATTATCGTCTTCATCATTATCATTACCTTCATCGTCGCCACCACTACTAGCGTCATCAACATCACCGCCGACGCCACCATATCTCCCGCCGACAACCATCGCCATCGCTTCAACAGGCGCTCGCACAACCAAACATTTAAGATACACATTTTTATTGATGGGTAGTCCAATTCATTTGTGTGTGGTTATAATTATACACCTTCCTTTGTAAGTATACTACGACATTACATTACATAACATGGTTATTGCTTTCGGTTCAGCGGACTCTTCCGAGCCAAATCAGGACCAGAGAAAATGAAAGAGGACTCAACCCTGATCCGCATAAAAGATCTGCGCTGCCGAAAAACAACCCTAGTGGTAACACTGAAGGCAATCAACCATCCGGTCACTTTACAATAAAGACATCCCACGCAGGGGACGCTGAGGCTATACTCTAATTTATCGAACCCCCGTTTACAAAAACAAAATAGAATACAAACATCATTATACAATATCAACAAAACACATACATATAAAATGCCTACATTGCCAAATATTAACATCATAGGAAGCCCCAGTGACCATGTTGCAGAAAGCGTCCAATATTCCCAAGCTGATCCAACAGATCTCATACACAAATGAGGAGTATTTTCCCGGAAGAGTTTTAAAAAAAAGTAGATGACTAGTCTAGCGAAGGAGAAGAAAGTATAGTAGATTGATAGAACAGAGTAGGAATGAGAAAGAACAAAGGAGAAAGACAGCAACAGTGGGAATTTAAAGCACTAAATTTCCAGAAAGTGGGAATACTATTTATACTGAAACCCCCAGCACCCCCACGGCATTACGACAAAAACACCAACAAAATGATATATACATTTGCGTCACCACATTACATAAACCTTGCTCTTAATCTTACACTATAATTACAACAATATAGGATGCTATTAGATCTTATATGCTACTAGTGGTTTTTGTACCCTGGCAAGCCAGGGTACACAGGTTGCTGTTTAAAATGTAGACAGAGAGACAACTGTTGTCTGCGAGTTTCATTGGGACGATGATACCTCCCCATATCCCCCTTGATACCTCCCCGAACCCACTTGATACCTCCCCATAACCCCTTCATACCTTTCGTACCCCCCTTGTAACCTACCTGTACCCTCCTTGATACTTCCCCGTTGATCGTTTCGCAGGTATGGATGAAAGGAATCGACCATCACCATACCCCCTTATAAATACCCGTATCCCCGTTATGCCTACCCATGCCCATTTAAACCTACCCGTAGCCCCCTTTTACCTACACGTACCACCCCATCCCGATCCTTGATAATAATAATAATAATAATAATAATAATAATAATAATAATAATAATAATAATAATAATAATAATAATAATATTGAATAATACAAATAGAAATCATACAAAACACCAAGGTTTAAAAATAAAATTTGATATAAGATATTATAATTATAATAATAATAATTATTATTATTATTAGTTTATAAATAATAATAATAATAATAATAATAATACAAATAATAATAATAATAATAATAATAATAATAATAATAATAATAATAATAATACAAATACTAATAATAATAATAATAATAATAATAATAATAATAATAATAATAATAATAATAATAATACAAATAATAATAATAATAATAATAATAATAATAATAATAATAATAATAATAAAAATAATAATAATAACGTACCACCCCATCCCGATCCTTGGTAATAATAATAATAATAATAACAATAATAATAATAATAATAATAATAATAATAATAATAATAATAATAATAATAATAATATTGAATATAGAATAATACAAATAGAAATCATAAACACTAAGGTTTTAAAAGAAAATTTGATATAAGATATAATATTATAAATAATAATAATAATAATAATAATAATAATAATAATAATAATAATAATAATAATAATAATAATAATAATAATAATAATAATAATAATAATAATAATAATAATAATAATAATAAGCCTAAATTAAAAAGAAAAATATCCATATTGTAGTGGGGAAAAAAAAACATAAAAAAAAATATGGCCCGCATCGGATTCGAACTTGGGTCGCCCTAAACGGTAGGCGAAAGTGTTACCAACTGAGCTATCAATGCTTCGTACAAAAACAATAAATTTTTTGGTCTATATGGGAAAACATGCTGAAACCTCAATTTGATTTTTAATGGAAGCGCGCGGAATGAGGCTATTGCAGTTTGTGGACATTTTGTTTATTTATTTATCTCAAAAACGGTTACATGTTCGGTAAGGAAATGTCGGCTATAACGATTTGGTGGGTTTTGAGCACACAGCAGGCCGATCGGCGGCCTCCAGCACCTGCCCAGATCAACGTCCATAGGAGACAAACTTTATAGTAGTGGCGAAGAAGGACTTCCGGCTAAGCAATTTATATATATAGATACACTGTTTTCAAAAGCATAAACTATATTCATAATCAATATACCATAACCATAATAAGCTTACTATAATCATCATACCATAACCCTAATTCCATAATCATAATACCACAACCTTATTTCCATAATCAAATCACATGCCATTGAAGTAAAATCTTCTGTTATATAAACCTGTCGTTTCATGTTCACGTCATATTGTAAGTGTAACAGTTCTTTAAAAACACAGCATAATATACATAAACATCACCACCATTTTTGCTTACAACTCTGCACCTTGAACACGGCATTTTTCGAAACTGGCACTACACAAGTTGTCGTCGTCGTCGTCGTCGTCATTGTCATCCATCATCATCATCATCATCATCATCATCATCATCATCATCATCATCATCATCATCAATCAATCATCATCATCAATCATTATCATCATCATCGTCGTCGTCATCATGGTCGTCGTCGTCATCAGCATCAACAACAACAAAAACCCTGCATCGTTAAAAAAATAAGACCAATGAACTGGCCACTATAAGTCCATCATGAAGCCGGTCCTATTTAAACAACAACAATCCAACATGAATGACTGACAATAACAGTAAATTTATTCAGTTCTACAATCTATTCAAAATTGGGAAAATTAATAGTTAGTTAGTTGTTCATTGCTTACAGGACCTAGGGTCCAGCGGACTGCAAAGAGCCGAACCAGGACCACAAAATCAAGACCACAACTTCGCTGAAAAAGGACTCGCCCCTGATCCGCCAAAAAGATCTGCTGAAACAACCCTAGTGGTAACACTGAAGGCACTCCACCAGCCGGTCACTTTACAATAAAGACATCCCACGCAGGGGACGCTGAGGCACTACTCTAATTTATCGAACCCCCGTTTACAAAAACAAAATAGAATACAAATATCATTATAAAATATCAACAAAACACATACATATAAAATGCCTACATTGCTAAATACAGTGGAACCTCCGGTATCCGTCTCTCTGGTATACGACTCCCTCCGTTATGTGACCTGAAAACTTCTGACGGATTCACTTCCAATAATAAATGACCTCTGGTATGCGACAACCTCGTTTATGCGACCAGCGACCGTGTCTAAAGCCCTTTATACGATCGTCTTAGGCAATTTAAAAGAGATATTAGTTAATTTATTGTCTGTACCTTTCGTATTTTCTCTCATGTTAGTGTTCGACTGCTGTTGTCTGCTATTTCCGGTTTGCAAGTAAGGGACATTACTCGCCTACACTGGCTTGTCAAAATGGCGTCGCGCAAGAGGAAAGTTTTGAGTTTGGCAGAGAGAAAGTTTTTCCCTGTTCAAAATGTCTGAAGACACGACTGTTTTCTATTTTTGAAGTTGTGAATAAAAGACTAAGCTAAAAATGAAACATGTTTTACAGTTTTCTTTGTCAGAGAATACATGCTGGTGAGTGTGAAAATTATGACTACATACCCTTCCGAGCCTGACCCTTCCCCTCCCACCCCACCCCTTGTTTCCAGTATAAGACCACCTCTATTACAAGACCGTTTTTTCCCTCAGATTTTGGACGGTCGTAAACCGGAGGTTCCACTGTAATAACATCAAAGGAAGCCCCAGTGACCATTTGGCAGAAAGCGTCCAATATTCCCAAGCTGATCCAACAGACCTCATACACAAATGAGGAGTTTTGTCCCAGAAGAGTTTTCAAGAAAAAAGGTAGGTGACTGGTCTAGCGAAGAAGAAGATAGTATAGTAGATTGATAGAACAAAGTAGGAATGAGAAAGAACAAAGGAGAAAGACAGCGACAGTGGGAATTTAAAGCACTACATTTCCAGAAAGTGGGGATACTATTTATCAGATATCCCCGGCACCCCCAAGAGGGGGAGGGAAAAGGGGGGGAGAAGGGAAAAAGGAGATAGGGGGTAGGGGGGCGGATGGGTCGGAACAATCACAGAAACTCAACAACATCCACTAATACTAGATGTACAACTATAATTTCTTTAGTTGGGGACCAAAACCTGTGGCCGACACTGCTACAGCTGTAATGCTCTACAGAATTGTACAGTCCTTTTTGGGAGGGGCGGATCTGTGGCTGAAAGATGAAGCTGACGATCTGGTTGTTCCGCTGCTGTAGGTGGGTGTGTAGTAAGGATTTGAGTTCGAAGGTCGTGAAGCGCTTGCAGAAAATGTCGAGGAAGCTGGCGAAGGCGAAGGCGTGGCGTAAGATGCAGTGGCAGGTCTCGGTGTGTAGGATGCAGCTGCAGGTCGCGGTGTCGCCTTAACCGTGACGGCGGGCGGGGCGTATTGAGTCGTGACAGAGCCTAGACTGGCGCTGTACGAGCCCCCGACTCTCCGGTACGTGATGACGTACTCAGGGTAGCACTGGCACTGCTCGTAGACGACGAACTCGCGGAAGAGGCGACCGGAGTCGTCCAGCACGGAGTCGTAGTGCTGGGTGTGGGGGCAGTTACACAGCACCTGCTGGCACTGGCGGCATGGCGGACGCTGGAATTTGGGCGGATTCTTGCTAGTGTTGAGGAACGCCTCGCCCACCAGCACGCGAACCAGGAACATCTTTTGCACATCCCCTCCGCGGCTCTGCTTAGCGTCTGAAACAGAGCAATGAGGCACAGTCAGTTTGACACTCGCTTTCTGGATCACGTTCCACCCAGCGTGTGAGTCCTAGCGATGAGGACGAAAAGTCAAGAGTTTCACTCAGTGTCTGAAACAAGACAGCAACCAGCGAGGCACAGCCGTTTATCCAGTTCTCAAAATATAGGCTACTTTTGATCTGCCCTGTCGTCAGTACTTGAAACTCGCCTTTAGAATCGTTTGCAACTACTTTCTGAACGTCGACAACACGCAGTCTTGGAATCCGTCTGGATGTTTTGCTGTAGCCGATACGCCAGAATGTCTTCAGTGGCTGTCTGGATTATGTTAGTTACCAGCGCGTCTTTCAGTTCCAAACATTCGTCAACAATAACAAAAAATCGTGTGTTGTGTTGTTGGATTACAGTAGAGAGAGAGAGAGAGAGAGAGAGAGAGAGAGAGAGAGAGAGAGAGAGAGAGAGAGAGAGAGAAAAGAGAAGAGAAGAGAAGAGAAGAGAAGAGAAGAGAAGAGAAGAGAAGAGAAGAGAAGAGAAGAGGAAGAGAAGAGAGAGAGGGAGAGAGAGAGAGAGAGAGAGAGAGAGAGAGAGAGAGAGAGAGAGAGAGAGAGAGACGTTTGGACATCGTCCGTGTATTCACCAAAAAGCATACAAACAATAAAACAAACACAAATTCTTCGGGCCACCAGCCCCTAGAGAGAGAGAGAAAGAGAGAGAGAGAGAGAGAGAGAGAGAGAGAGAGAGAGAGAGAGAGAGAGAGAGAGAGAGAGAGAGAGAATGAGAATGAGAGAGAGAGACAGTGAGAGAGGGAGAGAGAGAGAGATGGGGGGTGAGGGGGGAAGAGAGTAGCCCTACTCTTCTTAAGCAAATAAATGCAACACTCGTCTGCTTCGTCAAATTTAAAAAAACAAAAACAAGCACACACAAAATTCGCTATGTGATTAAATGCTGTACTGCAGGTAGATAGCCTAAATGATTTCATTAAATGCGATAACTGGTTATACAAACGATGTAGTAAAATGCCAGTACGCCAGTAAAGTTAAACGATTCTGGTTAAATGCAGTGCTCCGCTAGCGCTGTATAACGTGGGACAGATTCAAATCTCCGAGTAATAATTGAACAAAATGGCAAATATTTAAGTGTGAAATGAGAATCACTAGGGTATAAGCGTCACCCGATAGCGCATAACCTAGCATAGGCCTAATTATAGGTTTAGGGCAGAGTATTATACTCTTACTGTTGAATAACGTTGAATACAAAGCATTTGTTCACTACTACAAGTCATGGAATGAAAGACGCAAAACTTTCATTGGCATGGTTTCCAGCAGTGTCTGCTCATTGAATGATACACTTCTTCTTTCGGTCTTTTCTCGAGCGTTCACGGGTTGCGGGTAGTTTCTTGTTCACGCTTGATTTAAATGCAGTTCCAGCGGAGGGCTCGATACTTGGCGGAGAAGGGGTTGGACCTTTGGCAGAGGTTGCAACAGCGGTCGATGGAGTTGTCGCCGCCGCAGTAGGCTGGGTAGCGACGGGCACCATGGTTGCCGTTTTCATAATAGAAGGTAGTGCTATGACGTTGGCGGTATTGGGCTGTGCGGTTGATGGTGCGACAGACTTGGTTTGGACAGATGGAGGAGCTGCTGCCAGGGCTAAGGGCTGGACAGAAGCTTTATATGGTGAGAGAATAGTCGCTGCGGTCGGCGGATAGACGGGCACTGCCGGAGCCTGAGTAACTGGACTGGTCGTTTTGATCGTCGAAACGGCCCTTGGGATTGAGAGAGGGGGTGAACGGTTGGGATACACCCTTCTGTAGGTGACGATGTACTCGGGGTAGCACTGGCACTGCTCGTAGACGACGAACTCGCGGAAGAGGCGACCGGAGTCGTCCAGCACGGAGTCGTAGTGCTGGGTGTGGGGGCAGTTACACAGCACCTGCTGGCACTGGCGGCATGGCGGACGCTGAAATTTGGGCGGATTCTTGCTAGTGTTGAGGAACGCCTCGCCCACCAGCACGCGAACCAGGAACATCTTTTGCACATCCCCTCCACGGCTCTGTTTAGCGTCTGAAACCATTAGAGGCATATCACAAAACCTCCACTTTACTCAGTGCATCATGAGCTCTTCTTTCAGCCTCTGCTATTATAAGCGTATCACAAACCCTTTATTTTCTTAACATTTTAAATTTTTAAAAAATTAAATTTAAATTGTGCCTCTTCCCTTTCCTCCTCCCCCCTGTCACGCATCGACAGTTTATGGCCTGTCTTAATTGTTCGTGGAAGGTTCAGGAAGGTTCAAAAACCTTTTACGAAGTTTTTTGATCCCGAACCGAACGGTTCCTGAACCTTTTTTTGTCCAAAAGGTTCAGCAATCTAGGTTCGGGATCTAACCTCGAAAGAAAGTGTTTGAACCTTCCCGATCCTTCTACCAACCTTCCACTTAAGACAGGCCATTAGACGCAGGCTAGCTATCTGTTAGCTGGATAAGCCTAGAACAGTCCAATGGATTGTTTATGATTTGATTAGTTTCTGTAAAGCGCGCGGAGTGTGCTAGGAATTCGGTTTTGCGTGTGAGCGAAAAGTTCTATGTAGAAATAAAAAGCCTAATAAAAGTATGCGCGCAAGAGAAATGAATGGAACGACGAACAGAACACCGCAGAAGGGGTTTAGAGTTTGGAAGTTCAGCTTGGCTGTAAAAGGTATCTAGGAAGGAGCGACTCTAGCGAAGATTTGGAGTTTCCTTCAAGTAGTGCATCTGCCAGTTTGTAGGTCTTACATATCATTGCCGTTTTATATTGGTGTAATTCGGATGTCCAGTGTGTATGCACCTCTGTGTTAGTTAGCAGTTCAGCGAGCCAGCGGTTCTCTGCGCTTCGTCGAAGACCTCTTACTCCACTCCATCTGTGGTGGATTTACCTGGGTTTAGTTGTCACAGTTCAGGGGTGGTAACGCACAAGCAGAAGGTCGTTTTTATCTACATATTTCCATTGACTAAGCACTTCCGGGTGGTGTGAATGTGTGTATATGTTTGGAAGAGAGTACAGGTTACAGGTTATCATGAATTTGTCTATCACATTTTCTTATCATGGTTGCATCATTATATCGAGACATATAGCTAAGCCATGTGCGAATGCAAGACGGGAGTGAATTATCCACTATTCTGATACGTTTCTTGTATTACTAAGTCATGCGCGGTTTGTAAAATAATGTCTTGCCTTCATCATTATTGGTTGTTGTGAAATTATTTGGTAACCAACGTGTAGTTAATAAATTGTATGTTTATATAATGAAAATGTAACAGAAGGGGCGACAGCAGCAGGATGCCTGTTCCAGAAAAGCAGTGTAGGGATTGTCTCCTCATAAATTAATGAGTATTGATTCATTTTATTAGCGCAGGTTTTTTGTTTATGTTTCTGCAGTGTGCTCGCTCGATCGATCGCTTGATCCATCGATCGGTCGTTCTCCTGATATCGTTGTCGGGAACCAGGCCATAACTGAGCAGGGACGAAAGGGCGAAGATGACAGAGCGAGTGTCAGTGGCCATGGCCGTGGCATTGCTTACCTGCTGCTACGGGCGGTCATTCTCATCATCTCCATCCTCCCTCTAGCATTGGTGGGGAGAGGGGGGGGGGGTAGGTTGGTGCATCGTTGTTCGCCATCATCATCAACAGCTGACGGTGATGTGACTACCTCCTACCACAATCGCCAGCATCTTTGGCCATCATCATCGTCGTCAACGCCAACGCTTCTATACAAGGGAGTCTTAAAGATAGTTATCTATTGGTCAACGTGAGTTAGGTAATAAAAAAAGATTTGTATTGCACAGACTAAATAATATAGCCACTGGAACAGGGTCTGTGGGCTTGATCCACTACGAGTTAGGTATGTACTTGGGAAAGGATTAAGATTAATGTTGGTTTTATTTCATTGTCAGCATTGTTCATCATTCATCATTGTTCACCTTTGTTTAGAGTATGCCAGGTATGCATATAGGGGTGGGGGGATGGTGGGGGTAGAGTGGTTTAAGTTTTAGTGATTGATGAATGAGGATTGAATTTTAAAAAAGTTGCTTTGTGGTTTCACTTCTGTGTGTTATGTTGTAGTGTGGGTGGGGTAACCCCACCGTTCTCCAGTGTTAGTGCTCACTGGTGTTTACAGCGCCCTGACCTTTCAGGGCGTGTCGTGACCCCACCCCTAACCCCTGGTGACCAAACTCATCTGCCCCTGTAAAAATAGCTCAGGTATCTATCAAAACGTAACACCTTCGTTCATTTTCTGAACTAAACCTGGAAATATAAAAAGGACTTGTATAATCATGCAACCACATAACACAAACCCAGCAGTTTACCTCGAGGGAGACCATTGAACAGTCGATATATTCCCCCAAAGGACTGTCTTAATTGAAAGGCTTGTGGATTAATAACAAAAATGTGTATAAGTATAGCCAAAAAAAGCAAAAAAAACAACAAAGTCTTTTACATCAATACAGTTACTTTTTGAGGAACAATCCCGCATTAGGTTAAAGTAAACTTAAATGTATATAAAACATCATCATATGTATTATTTATTTATTTATCAGTTGTTAAGAAAACGAAAATAAATAAGCTACACAAAACGGGAAATGATAAAGGAAAAAAAGAAAAAAAAAAGCTGAAACCTCATTGTGCTCCAAATGTCAGAAGCTTAACTGCATAAAAATCTATGACTGGACACTAATCTGAGACTTGTGGAGGGTCCGGAAACTTTTTGGACATTTAAAAAAAAAAGAGGGGTTCAGAAACCTAGGTTCGGGATCTGAGAACCTCAAATTTAAAAAAAAAGGATCGTGATCCCCCCTCTCTCCTGCCTTCCCCTCCTCCCACAACGAACCTTGCAGTTAAGACTGGCCTTAACGGGGAGCCACTGAAATTGCAAAGCCATCAGTGTCTCCCTATGGTAGAACTGATCAGAGACACAGCAGATGGCAAAAACGTGAACTGATAGCGGACTGTTTGGCATTTAATACTTCTAAAACGTGTCGAGCGCTTCATGTCAGATGCCCTTGCAGATCACGAAGGCACAGTCAGCATAGGGGGTAGAGCAATCTCCAACCTTC
This sequence comes from Oncomelania hupensis, assembly GCA_036898135.1. Classification (NCBI taxonomy): domain Eukaryota; kingdom Metazoa; phylum Mollusca; class Gastropoda; order Littorinimorpha; family Pomatiopsidae; genus Oncomelania; species Oncomelania hupensis. Next base: position 13,160,120 of record CM072527.1, read on the forward strand.
GTTTTGCGGATGGCATTGATGGATTGGAACAACTTGAACAGCTGGTAACGAGGCTTGACACCACCTCCAGAACCTATGGAATGGAAATACATGCAGAGAAGACTAAAATGATGATCAACAACACCAATGGCATCAACACGGACATCAAACTCTAAGGCCAATCCCTCAAGACAGTGCATAGCTTCAAATATTTAGGAGCCATTGTATCAGACAATGGGTCCCGACAGGAAGTCCTCTCCAGGATCTCACATGGACCCTCACAGCAGATCTACAACGAAGAATACAAATCATGGAGATGAGGTGCTACAGAAGACTTCTGGGCAGGTCCTATACCCAGCACATCACCAACGACGAAGTCCGACAGACCATCACACAAGCCATTGGACAACACGATGACCTGCTCACAGTGGTGAAAAAACGGAAACTCCGATGGTATGGCCACGTCACCAGATCATCAGGTCTTGCAAAGACCATCCTGCAAGGCATAGTGCAAGGAGGTAGAAGAAGAGGGAGACCGAAAAAGAGGTGGGAGGACAACATTCGAGAATGGACTGGTTTGAAACTGAGCGAAACAATCAGGGTTGCTGAGGACAGGGCAAGATGGAGTATGCTGGTTAAACGATCATCTGTGGTGCCCCTACGACCTCCGAGTTACGGGATAGATTAGGATAGGAAAACGTGTACCTGATTGATTGATTGGTTGATTGATTGATTGAGTTCCTTACCGGTATACTGGTCAGCTTTGGTGCAGCTTTCGGCTGTGTAGATGCCAGGCCCTAGCAGAGAGTGGTGACTGCCGAACCTGTTGTCCATGCCGTCCCTGGCGATGATGTTGACGTACTCATCTTTGGTACCGTGAAACAGGTAGTGCTCGTTGATCTGAAACCACAAACAGCAAGGACCACCCACATCAATTTATGCTGCTTCATGTTCGTTTTGTTTGATTTTATTTTACATTTCTTTGCTTGTTGTTGTTATTTTTAAATCAAGCAAATGGTGTCCAGCGGTAGATTTTGAGGGAGGGGAAAGGGGAGGGAAGGGGGATTGACGAGGGGGTGGGGTAGAGAAGGAGATGGGGAGAGAAGTGGGAGTGCTTGGGGAGGGAAGGGGGGAGAGAGGAGGGAGATTTTGTCGGAACGCCCAACAACATTATCCGTCTCTGTCCAGTTTTCTGTGCTCTCTCTCTCTCTCTCTCTCTCTCTCTCTCTCTCTCTCTCTCTCTCTCTCTCTCTCTCTCTCTCCCTCTCTCTCTCCTTTCTCTTCTCTCTCTCTCCCTCCCTTCTCTCTCCTTCTCTGTACCTTTGGGTAAATGTTTCGTCGCAAGAAGCTGTTGAATTCCATGTGTTTGGTCGTCAGCACGGGCCCAGAGCTACCCGAAAGATTATTGATAGGGGTGAAGGCCGAGTTCCCAAGGTCAGGGTCTCTGAGTCGGCGCAGCATCTTCTGCTTCCGCTCGCTGTACCTCTCGTACAGCTCCGGATTCTCCACCCTCTCCACCTTCACCACCTGAACGAATGAACAATTATGTATTTATTTAATCGTTTTTAAATAGCGCATTTCCAGCTCAAGAGCTGCCCCAGGCGCTGGCCGCCAAAAGCGCCCATTGCGAAAGGCATAGCTTTGTTGTGGTTTCTTTTCTTTTCTCTTGAAATGCGCCCCGGTAGGCTACACACGTCGCGTCATCTTCCTCCATGCTCTTCCTCTATTCCATAAGGTCTGCACAGCTAGAAGAGGGAAGAGAGCAAAACAACATCAGCATCCCCGTTGGAGTGCCGGGGTTATCTGAATAAATTGTATCCCCACTTTGCTGGAATTTAGTGCTTTAAATTACCACTGTTTCTGTCATTCTCATTTGTTCATTTTTGTTACTAGTCCGTACTATCAACGTAATATCTTCTATCTTCTTCGTTAGACCAGTCACCTATCTTTTTTTTCCTTCAAAACTCTTTCAAAACTCCTCATCTGTGTATGGGGTCTGTCGGGTCAGCTTGGGGATTTTGGACGCTTTCTGCCAAATGGTCGTTAGGACTTCCTATGGTATTAAACGAGGGTTCTATAACTTAGATTACAACCTCGAGTGCCTTCCCTGTTACCAGAAGGGTTGTTTCGGCATAACTTTTATGTGGAATATGGGTGAGTCCTCTTTCAACTAGGTTGTGGTCCTGATTCGGCTCTTTTCAGTCCGCTGGACCTTATAAACAATGACTAACTAACATCAGTGTTCTGTCAAAGCCGCACGCACTCTATAAGCAGTAAAAATTACTATCCTATCCTATCCCGTAACTCGAAGGTTGTTGGGGCACCACAGATGATCGTTTAACCATTGTACTCCATCATTTTATGTCCTCAGCAACCCTCATGGCTTCGCTCAGTGTCAAGCCAGTCCATTCTCCAATGATGTCATCCCACCTCTTCTTTTTGTCTCCCTTTTCTTCTGTTTCACGGTCTTGTAGGATAGTCTTTGCAAAGTCTGATGCTCTGGTGACCTGGCCATACCATCGAAGTTTCCGTTTCTTCAACACTGTGAGCACGTTATCGTGTTGTCCAATGGTTTGTGTGATGGTCTGTCGGACTTCGTCATTGGTGATGTGCTGGGTATAGGAAATGCCAAGAGGTCTTCTGTAGCACCTCATCTTCATGCTTTGTATTCTTCGTTGTAGATCTGCTGTGAGGGTCCACGTTTCCCAAGCGTATAGGAATATGGATATGACAAGGGAACGCAGCAGCCTTAAGAGTAAAAAATCGGGTTTTGAAAACGACAGGAAAAGAAAGGCAAAGGACCCACCTGTAGGTTACATCTATAAATATTCACACCCAACAGTTACAGTCTAACACGTGACAGTCCATTACAATTCTTCTAGTTCTTGCTCTTCTTCAACGGTGTCTTCTTCTTTCTCGTCTTCTTCTTCTTAATCCTTTTTCTTCCTTTTCATCATTATCATCCCCATCATAATCATCATCCTCATCATCATCACCATCATCATCATCATCATCATCATCATCATCATCATCATCATCATCATCATCATCATCATCATCATCATCCTTATCACCACCATCATCATCTTCACCATCATCATCATCATCTTCTTCTTCTTTTCTTTTTCTTCTTCATCTTCTTCTTCTTCTTCTTCTACTGCTTTAACTTCTCCTGCTTTTTACTTCTTCTTCTACATCTTCATCTTTTTCTTCTTAATTCTACCTGTCCTACTCAACCCTTTTCGTCTTCTTTTCATCAGTATAACTTAAGTTAATCTGATGAATATAACATTGATGACTTATTCTTTTTCTTCTTCTTGATTCTTCTTTTTTCCTTCTTGCTCTTCTTCTTCTTCCTCCTCCTCTTCTTTGGTCTTCTTTTTCTTCTCCTTCTATTTAACATTTTCTTCTTAAACCTTTTTCTTCATTTTCTTCATCTTCTTCTTCCTCTGTTTTGTCTTCTTCTTCTTCCTCCTCCTCTTTCGTCTTCCCCTTCTTCTTCTGAATCCTTCTTCTTTCTCTTCTTAGTGAAGTGTGGTGTATAGTGTAGTATGGTGGAGTGGAAAAGAGAGGAGAGGAGAGGAGTGGGCTACAGCAGAGAGGATTGGGGTACAGCAGAGAGGATTGGGGTACAGCAGAGAGGAGTGGGCTACAGCAGAAAGAAGTGAGGTACAGCAGAGAGGAGTGGGGTACAGCAGAGAAAAGTGGGCTACAGCAGAAAGAAGTGAGGTACAGCAGAGAGGATTGGGGTACAACAGAGAAGAGTGGGCTACAGCAGAGAGGAGTGGGCTACAGCAGAGAGGAGTGGGTACAGCAGAGAGGAGTGGGCTAAAGCAGAGAGGAGTGGGCTACAGCAGAGAGGAGTGGGCTAAAGCAGAGAGGAGAGGGGTACAGCAGAGAGGAGTGGTCTACAGCAGAGAGGAGTGGGGTACAGCAGAGAGGAGAGGGCTACAGCAGAGAGGAGTGGGCTACAGCAGAGAGGAGTAGGCTACAGCAGAGAGGAGTGGAGAGGAGTGGTCTACAGCAGAGAGGAGTGGGGTACAGCAGAGAGGAGTGGGCTACAGCAGAGAGGAGTGGGCTACAGCAGAGAGGTGTGGGCTAGGAGGAGTGGGGTACAGCAGAGAGGAGTGGGCTACAGCAGAGAGGATTGGGGTACAGCAGAGGGACGTGGGCTAAAGCAGAGAGGAGTGGGCTAAAGCAGAGAGGAGTGGGCTACAGCAGAGAGGAGTGGGCTACAGCAGAGAGGAGTGGGCTAGGAGGAGTGGGGTACAGCAGAGAGGAGTGGGCTAAAGCAGAGAGGATTGGTATACAGCAGAGGGACGTGGGCTAAAGCAGAGAGGAGTGGGGTACAGCAGAGAGGAGAGGGCTACAGCAGAGAGGAGTGGGCTAAAGCAGAGAGGAGTGGGGTACAGCAGAGAGGAGTGGACTAGGAGGAGTGGGGTACAGCAGAGAGGAGTGGGCTAAAGCAGAGAGGAGTGGGCTACAGCAGAGAGGAGTGGGGTACAGCAGAGAGGAGTGAGCTACAGCAGAGAGGAGTGGGGTACAGCAGAGAGGAGTGGGCTACAGCAGAAAGGAGTGGGCTACAGCATAGAGGAGTGGGCTACAGCATAGAGGAGTGGGCTACAGCAGAGAGGAGTGGGCTACAGTAGAGAGGAGTGGGCTAGGAGGAGTGGGTACAGCAGAGAGGAGTGGGCTAAAGCAGAGAGGAGTGGGCTAAAGCAGAGAGGAGTGGGCTACAGCAGAGAGGAGTGGGCTAAAGCAGAGAGGAGAGGGGTACAGCAGAGAGGAGTGGTCTACAGCAGAGAGGAGTGGGGTAAAGCAGATAGGAGTGGGCTACAGCAGAGAGGAGAGGGCTACAGCAGAGAGGAGTGGGCTACAGCAGAGAGGAGTGGGGTACAGCAAAGAGGAGTGGGATGTCGTGCAGTCATACAACACACTTCTTGGTTTACGGAGCAGTATAAGAAGCCATAATTTAAATAAAATAAAACAAAACACTGGACGATACATGGAGCTACAGCGGAATTCTATATTCTTGAGTTGGTCTTTAACGCCTGATTTTAGCGAAATACATGTATGACATTGTGTCTGCTGTGTTGTAACGCCTTTGGTTCTACTATCGCAATTTCTTCACTTTAATTGTAAGACTTGTTAGTTAGTTAGTTAGTTAGTTAGTTAGTTAGTTAGTTATTCATTGCTTACAGGGTCCAGCGGACTGCAAAGAGCCGAATCAGGACTACAAAATCAAGACCACAACTTCGCTGAAAGAGGACTCACCCCTGATTCGCATAAAAGATATGCCGAAACAACCCTAATGGTAACACTGAAGGTACTCCACCAGCCGGTCACTTTACAATAAAGACATCCCACGCAGGGGACGCTGAGGCTATACTCTAATTTATCGAACCCCTGTTTACAACATCATTATAAAATATCAACAAAACACATACATATAAAATGCCTACATTGCCAAATAATAACATCATATGAAGCCCCAGTGACCACCTGGCAAAAAGCGTCCAATATTCCCAAGCTGATCCAACAGACCACAGACACAAATGAGGAGTTTTGTCCCGGAAGAAAAAAGATAGGTGACTGGTCTAGCGAAGAAGAAGATAGTACAGTAGATTGAAAGAACAGAGTAGGAATGAGAAAGAACAAAGGAGAAAGACAGCGACAGTGGGAATTTAAAGCACTAAATTTCCAGAAAGTGGGAATACTATTTATACTGAAACCCCCGGTACCCCCACGGAGGGAAGACTTCTAAGTCATACCTTGATATCTGAGTGGGACAGGTTCCTAGCGTCCACGCCCAATCCCACCACCCCACGTCTCCAGGTGATTTGGAGCAGTTGTTCTAGTTCCGATCGTTCCGCCGATTCGGCCTCAAACAACTTGAACTTCATGTCCTGCTTCCACAGACCCGTCACTGCGCTTGCCAGAGAAGTGTAGTCTTTGGAAATCTGCCAATGGAGTCAAATCAAATAAAGTAAACGACGGGTCACGTCGATTTCATCAAGTAAATCAAAACAAATTTCTCCATCCTTTCAAACATCCATTAAATAAATCGGTCTGTCTGTGCCTGCCTGTCTGTCTGTCTGTCTGTCCACCTAAATATGAATCTATCCCCCTATGACTGAATGACGGCGTACGTGTTGGCTTTTGACGAGTCTGAGGTTCGATTCTCTGCCAGGTTTTACTTTTAATCTGTCGGGCTAGTTTTCACCCCAACTCCTGGCTGGCAGCATGCTCAGGGCGTAACAAAGGAAGATTTGTTGCACAGGAGGAATAGTCACCAAACCAATCAGAGGGACAGGGGCGTCTTAAAACGCTTTTTAAGGGCTTTGTTATAAAACTAACACTAAACTAATCCTCAATCTAATCTAAACTAAACTAATCCTCAATCTAATCTGAAACTAAACTAACCCTCACAACTAAACTAATCCTCAAACTAAACTAATCCTCAATCAAATCTAAACTAAACTAATCCTCAATCTAATCTGAAACTAAACTAATCCTCAATCTAATCAAACTAAACTAATCCCAATAAACTAAACATCCTCAATCTAATCTGAAACTAAACTAACCTCAATCATCTAATCTGAAACTAAACTAATCCTCAATCTAATCTGAAACTAAACTAATCCTCAATCTAATCTGAAACTAAACTAATCCTCAATCCTCAATAATCTAAAACTAAAACCCACCTAATCCACTAACCTAACGCTCAAACTACCCTCCAGTGGTCAAATTTTGTGCGCTCTTGAAAGAGGTAGTGTATTTTGTGCGCGTTTGAAGATCTTGTAGAGTAATAACCCCATCCTTGTGAAATAACACACACACATCATCCTCATCATCATCATCATCATCATCATCATCATCATCATCATCATCATCATCATCATCACCATCATCACCATCCATCATCCTCATCAATCATCATCGTCGTCATCGTCACATTATTTCCTACATGCGCGATACTCCAAATCACCCTATTAGGCTCAAAACGCATGGAGACCTGTAACCACACACTCCCGACTCCGAATACACATAAAAACACACATCTATCGCTCCCAAAAGGCAATACAATTACATCATTACATTACATTACCTTTATTGCTCCAGCGGACTCTTCCGAGCCAAATCAGGACCAGACAACCCCCGATCCGCATAAAAGATCTGCTAAAACAACCCTAGTGGTAAAACTCCAGTCACTTTTACAATAAAGACATCCCACGCAGGGGACGCTGAGGCTATACTCTAATTTATCGAACCTCCGTTTACAAAACAAAATAGAAAAAACATCATTATAAAAAATCCACAAAACACATACATAGAAAATGCCTACATTGCTAAATAATACCATCATCATAGGGAGCCCTAGTGACCACCTGGCAGAAAGCGTCCAATATTCCCAAGCTGATCCAACAGACCTCACACACAAAATAATGAGTTTTGTCCCGGAAGAGTTTTCAAGAAAAAGGATAGATGACTGGTCTAGCGAAGAAGAAGATAGTATAGCAGATTGATAGAACAGAGCAGGAATGAGAAAGAACAAATGAGAAAGACAGCGGCAGTGGGAATTTAAAGCATTAAATTTCCAGAAAGTGGGGGATACTATTTATACTGAAACCCCCGGTACACCAACTGGGGGGATCGCTACACATGTATCACTCAAACAGGTGGTATGAAGGCATGGAAATCGTTACATATGTATCATTCAAACAGGTGGTGTAAAGACAGGGAGATCGCTACACATTTGTAACTCAAACAGGTGGTGTAACGGCAGGGAGATCGCTACGTACGTCTTGGTCGCTGCTGCTGCTGGCGGTGAGGCGTGGAGGGGCAATCTTTGACGATGTGGCCCGTTTGGTGACAGCGGTGGCATTTAATGTTAGGGCAGTTGGTCTTCACGTGTCCAATTTCTCCACACTCCCAGCAAGTCGGTCGCGGCATAGTGTAATCAATTTAAGGGTAAGATCACCCCACTTTAACAAAAAAATAAATAAAATCTTCTTGGCACTGACCCAACAGGTGTCGTTCTGAGGATGAAAGAAATTATATACAATACAATACAATACAATACAATACAATACAATACAATACAATACAATACAATACAACCCACCTTTATTACATCAAACAAGCAATTTATACAAGCGTAGATCATTATAATATAAATTTAAAAGGTACATTTAAAGACACGAGTGTTAAAAGAGACAAAAATCAACCGTTAGCAATCTAAAATCATAACAGATATTCCAGTCACTCGTGTAAACACATTCAAGCCTATAAATAAAATGATAAAATTAATACATGTAAAACATTGATCTTGGGTTTGATAACTTGGAACATAACAGAGAGGGCCGCTACAGGATTGAAACTTTACAATAATGAGAAACAAATCTCTATATAAAGCAAACCAAAATTCATTAAGACAACAACAAGATGGTTGGTTGGTTGTTTTATTAGTCTTCTTCATCGAGATAATAAGATGTACGTACGCATTCAAACAGATTTGTACCACATACATACATACATACATACATACATACATACATACATACATACATACCATGCATACATACCATGCATGCATACATACCATGCATACATACATACATACCATGCATACATACATACATACCATGCATACATACATACATACATACATACATACATACATAGTGCCATTACATACATACATAAATACATATATTAAAAAATGTCCTATTTATATTACCTGAGCCACTGAAAAATCAAGCAAAGCCTTTGCTAATCTAACGCATACATCAACGACTGTGTTATCAATGGAATCGATAATATGAACATCTGCTGGCGAAAATGAACGAATAGCACTGCACTGAAGTAAAACGTGTTTCAGAGAAATAGATTCGCCACATATGCATTTCACATTTTTATAATATTTGGTTTTAATTGAGTTTAATATTATTCTACGTTCTACGTGCCATGCTTGAAACTGACCTAGCAATTCCAAAAGGTACAACCTAATTGCGATTAAGTTTAATCTTTTTAACACATTTATTTTCTGTAGAGCTTTGAATTTCTTTAGAAGGCAAAGGACTCGTTATTGTTTGAGAATTAATATTTGAAGCACCACGTTTTGCAATCCAATCAGTTCAATCCATTATAAAACAATCTATTATGTGATGGAATTCAGCAAAAAAAGTAACGAGTGCCATTAGTTATCAATTTTTTTAGGGAAAGGATATTCGATACTCACTGCTGAAGTAATTGCAATACTAATGGCTTTAAATAAAATTCCTAATCTTTCTGCGAGTATATTCAGCGGTTCAGTGGTTTTATGCGTAGATGTCAATGTTACAAGCATTGAATTCAGATAATCCTCGTAAAGGAAAATAAATTATTTTGGAATTTAAAAATATTATTCACATACAAAAAAAAATTACAAGGCGACACAAAAGCTAATTTTGGAGCTAAGCTCTTCTTAAGGTTAAGGTTATATCTTAAGGTTATAAGGTTAGTCTATATTACATCATCATGTAATAGTTGACGTTGCTACGGCTATTAGTGAATCTCTGATCAACAAATTGTTGCAGAATTTTATTTATTTATTTTATTGTCTATGGACCTTTGTGTTTGTGTGTCTGTGCGAGAGAAAGTGTTTGGTCTAATATCACAATATCATAATAATAGCAAGTTAAATAAAA
>CM072527.1:13170287-13207787 GCA_036898135.1 Oncomelania hupensis
TCACGCTTGATTTAAATGCAGTTCCAGCGGAGGGCTCGATACTTGTCGGAGAAGGGGTTGGACCTTTGGCAGAGGTTGCAACAGCGGTCGATGGAGTTGTCGCCGCCGCAGTAGGCTGGGTAGCGACGGGCACCATGGTTGCCGTTTTCATAATAGAAGGTAGTGCTATGACGTTGGCGGTATTGGGCTGTGCGGTTGATGGTGCGACAGACTTGGTTTGGACAGATGGAGGAGCTGCTGCCAGGGCTAGGGGCTGGACAGAAGCTTTATATGGTGAGAGAATAGTCGCTGAGGTCGGCGGATAGACGGGCACTGCCGGAGCCTGAGTAACTGGACTGGTCGTTTTGATCGTCGAAACGGCCCTTGGGATTGAGAGAGGGGGTGAACGGTTGGGATACACCCTTCTGTAGGTGACGATGTACTCGGGGTAGCACTGGCACTGCTCGTAGACGACGAACTCGCGGAAGAGGCGACCGGAGTCGTCCAGCACGGAGTCGTAGTGCTGGGTGTGGGGGCAGTTACACAGCACCTGCTGGCACTGGCGGCATGGCGGACGCTGGAATTTGGGCGGATTCTTGCTAGTGTTGAGGAACGCCTCGCCCACCAGCACGCGAACCAGGAACATCTTTTGCACATCCCCTCCACGGCTCTGCTTAGCGTCTGAAACCATTAGAGGCATATCACAAAACCTCCACTTTACTCAGTGCATTATGAGCTCTTCTTTCAGCCTCTGCTATAGTAAGCGTATCACACACCCTTTATTTTCTTAACATTTTAAATTAAAAAATTAAATTTAAATTGTGCCTCTTTTCCCTTTCCTCCTCCCCCCTGTCACGCATCGACAGTTCATGGCCTGTCTTAATTGTTCGTGGAAGGTTCAGGAAGGTTCAAAAACCTTTTACGAAGTTTTTTGATCCCGAACCGAACGGTTCCTGAACCTTTTTTTGTCCAAAAGGTTCAGCAATCTAGGTTCGGGATCTAACCTCGAAAGTGTTTTGAACCTTCCCGATCCTTCTACCAACCTTCCACTTAAGACAGGCCATTAGACGCAGGCTAGCTATCTGTTAGCTGGATAAGCCTAGAACAGTCCAATGGATTGTTTATGATTTGATTAGTTTCTGTAAAGCGCGCGGAGTGTGCTAGGAATTCGGTTTTGCGTGTGAGCGAAAAGTTCTATGTAGAAATCAAAAAGCCTAATAAAAGTATGCGCGCAAGAGAAATGAATGGAACGACGAACAGAACACCGCAGAAGGGGTTTAGAGTTTGGAAGTTCAGCTTGGTTGTAAAAGGTATCTAGGAAGGAGCGACTCTAGCGAAGATTTGGAGTTTCCTTCAAGTAGTGCATCTGCCAGTTTGTAGGTCTTACATATCATTGCCGTTTTATATTGGTGTAATTCGGATGTCCAGTGTGTATGCACCTCTGTGTTAGTTAGCAGTTCAGCGACCAGCGTTCTCTGCGCTTCGTCGAAGACCTCTTACTCCACTCCATCTGTGGTGGATTACCTTGGTTAGTTTGTCACAGTTCAGGGGTGGTAACGCACAAGCAGAAGGTCGTTTTTATCTACAATTTCCATATGACTAAGCACTTCCGGGTGGTGTGAAAGAGTGTATATGTTTGGAAGAGAGTAACAGGAACCGGTTATCATGAATTGTCCATCACATTATCTTATCATCGGTTGCAACATTATATCGAGACATATTAGCTAAGCCATGTGCGAAATGCAAGACGGAGTGAATATCCACTAATCCAGATACACTTTACTTTGTATTTACTAAGTCATGCGCGGTTTGTAAAATAATGTCTGCCTCACAATATTGGTTGTTTGAAATTATTTGGTAACCAACGTGTAGTTAATAAATTGTATGTTTATATAATGAAAATGTAACAGAAGGGGCGACAGCAGCAGGATGCCTGTTCCAGAAAAGCAGTGTAGGGATTGTCTCCTCATAAATTAATGAGTATTGATTCATTTTATTAGCGCAGGTTTTTTGTTTATGTTTCTGCAGTGTGCTCGCTCGATCGATCGCTTGATCCATCGATCGGTCGTTCTCCTGATGTCGTTGTCGGGAACCAGGCCATAACTGAGCAGGGACGAAAGGGCGAAGATGACAGAGCGAGTGTCAGTGGCCATGGCCGTGGCATTGCTTACCTGCTGCTACGGGCGGTCATTCTCATCATCTCCATCCTCCCTCTAGCATTGGTGGGGAGAGGGGGGGGGGGTAGGTTGGTGCATCGTTGTTCGCCATCATCATCAACAGCTGACGGTGATGTGACTACCTCCTACCACAATCGCCAGCATCTTTGGCCATCATCATCGTCGTCAACGCCAACGCTTCTATACAAGGGAGTCTTAAAGATAGTTATCTATTGGTCAACGTGAGTTAGGTAATAAAAAAAGATTTGTATTGCACAGACTAAATAATATAGCCACTGGAACAGGGTCTGTGGGCTTGATCCACTACGAGTTAGGTATGTACTTGGGAAAGGATTAAGATTAATGTTGGTTTTATTTCATTGTCAGCATTGTTCATCATTCATCATTGTTCACCTTGTTTAGAGTATGCCAGGTATGCATATAGGGGTGGGGGGATGGTGGGGGTAGAGTGGTTTAAGTTTTAGTGATTGATGAATGAGGATTGAATTTTAAAAAAAAGTTGCTTTGTGGTTTCACTTCTGTGTGTTATGTTGTAGTGTGGGTGGGGTAACCCCACCGTTCTCCAGTGTTAGTGCTCACTGGTGTTTACAGCGCCCTGACCTTTCAGGGCGTGTCGTGACCCCACCCCTAACCCCTGGTGACCAAACTCATCTGCCCCTGTAAAAATAGCTCAGGTATCTATCAAAACGTAACACCTTCGTTCATTTTCTGAACTAAACCTGGAAATATAAAAAGGACTTGTATAATCATGCAACCACATAACACAAACCCAGCAGTTTACCTCGAGGGAGACCATTGAACAGTCGATATATTCCCCAAAGGACTGTCTTAATTGAAAGGCTTGTGGATTAATAACAAAAATGTGTATAAGTATAGCCAAAAAAAGCAAAAAAAACAACAAAGTCTTTTACATCAATACAGTTACTTTTTGAGGAACAATCCCGCATTAGGTTAAAGTAAACTTAAATGTATATAAAACATCATCATATGTATTATTTATTTATTTATCAGTTGTTAAGAAAACGAAAATAAATAAGCTACACAAAACGGGAAATGATAAAGGAAAAAAAGAAAAAAAAAAGCTGAAACCTCATTGTGCTCCAAATGTCAGAAGCTTAACTGCATAAAATCTATGACTGGACACTAATCTGAGACTTGTGGAGGGTCCGGAAACTTTTTGGACATTTAAAAAAAAAAGAGGGGTTCAGAAACCTAGGTTCGGGATCTGAGAACCTCAAATTTAAAAAAAAAGGATCGTGATCCCCCCTCTCCTCCTGCCTTCCCCTCCTCCCACAACGAACCTTGCAGTTAAGACTGGCCTTAACGGGGAGCCACTGAAATTGCAAAGCCATCAGTGTCTCCCTATGGTAGAACTGATCAGAGACACAGCAGATGGCAAAAACGTGAACTGATAGCGGACTGTTTGGCATTTAATACTTCTAAAACGTGTCGAGCGCTTCATGTCAGATGCCCTTGCAGATCACGAAGGCACAGTCAGCATAGGGGGTAGAGCAATCTCCAACCTTCGTTTTGCGGATGGCATTGATGGATTGGAACAACTTGAACAGCTGGTAACGAGGCTTGACACCACCTCCAGAACCTATGGAATGGAAATACATGCAGAGAAGACTAAAATGATGATCAACAACACCAATGGCATCAACACGGACATCAAACTCTAAGGCCAATCCCTCAAGACAGTGCATAGCTTCAAATATTTAGGAGCCATTGTATCAGACAATGGGTCCCGACAGGAAGTCCTCTCCAGGATCTCACATGGACCTCACAGCAGATCTACAACGAAGAATACAAATCATGGAGATGAGGTGCTACAGAAGACTTCTGGGCAGGTCCTATACCCAGCACATCACCAACGACGAAGTCCGACAGACCATCACACAAGCCATTGGACAACACGATGACCTGCTCACAGTGGTGAAAAAACGGAAACTCCGATGGTATGGCCACGTCACCAGATCATCAGGTCTTGCAAAGACCATCCTGCAAGGCATAGTGCAAGGAGGTAGAAGAAGAGGGAGACCGAAAAAGAGGTGGGAGGACAACATTCGAGAATGGACTGGTTTGAAACTGAGCGAAACAATCAGGGTTGCTGAGGACAGGGCAAGATGGAGTATGCTGGTTAAACGATCATCTGTGGTGCCCCTACGACCTCCGAGTTACGGGATAGATTAGGATAGGAAAACGTGTACCTGATTGATTGATTGGTTGATTGATTGATTGAGTTCCTTACCGGTATACTGGTCAGCTTTGGTGCAGCTTTCGGCTGTGTAGATGCCAGGCCCTAGCAGAGAGTGGTGACTGCCGAACCTGTTGTCCATGCCGTCCCTGGCGATGATGTTGACGTACTCATCTTTGGTACCGTGAAACAGGTAGTGCTCGTTGATCTGAAACCACAAACAGCAAGGACCACCCACATCAATTTATGCTGCTTCATGTTCGTTTTGTTTGATTTTATTTTACATTTCTTTGCTTGTTGTTGTTATTTTTAAATCAAGCAAATGGTGTCCAGCGGTAGATTTTGAGGGAGGGGAAAGGGGAGGGAAGGGGGATTGACGAGGGGGTGGGGTAGAGAAGGAGATGGGGAGAGAAGTGGGAGTGCTTGGGGAGGGAAGGGGGGAGAGAGGAGGGAGATTTTGTCGGAACGCCCAACAACATTATCCGTCTCTGTCCAGTTTTCTGTGCTCTCTCTCTCTCTCTCTCTCTCTCTCTCTCTCTCTCTCTCTCTCTCTCTCTCTCTCTCTCTCTCTCTCTCCCTCTCTCTCCCTTTCTCTTCTCTCTCTCTCCCCTCCCTTCTCTCTCCTTCTCTGTACCTTTGGGTAAATGTTTCGTCGCAAGAAGCTGTTGAATTCCATGTGTTTGGTCGTCAGCACGGGCCCAGAGCTACCCGAAAGATTATTGATAGGGGTGAAGGCCGAGTTCCCAAGGTCAGGGTCTCTGAGTCGGCGCAGCATCTTCTGCTTCCGCTCGCTGTACCTCTCGTACAGCTCCGGATTCTCCACCCTCTCCACCTTCACCACCTGAACGAATGAACAATTATGTATTTATTTAATCGTTTTTAAATAGCGCATTTCCAGCTCAAGAGCTGCCCCAGGCGCTGGCCGCCAAAAGCGCCCATTGCGAAAGGCATAGCTTTGTTGTGGTTTCTTTTCTTTTCTCTTGAAATGCGCCCCGGTAGGCTACACACGTCGCGTCATCTTCCTCCATGCTCTTCCTCTATTCCATAAGGTCTGCACAGCTAGAAGAGGGAAGAGAGCAAAACAACATCAGCATCCCCGTTGGAGTGCCGGGGTTATCTGAATAAATTGTATCCCCACTTTGCTGGAATTTAGTGCTTTAAATTACCACTGTTTCTGTCATTCTCATTTGTTCATTTTTGTTACTAGTCCGTACTATCAACGTAATATCTTCTATCTTCTTCGTTAGACCAGTCACCTATCTTTTTTTTCCTTCAAAACTCTTTCAAAACTCCTCATCTGTGTATGGGGTCTGTCGGGTCAGCTTGGGGATTTTGGACGCTTTCTGCCAAATGGTCGTTAGGACTTCCTATGGTATTAAACGAGGGTTCTATAACTTAGATTACAACCTCGAGTGCCTTCCCTGTTACCAGAAGGGTTGTTTCGGCATAACTTTTATGTGGAATATGGGTGAGTCCTCTTTCAACTAGGTTGTGGTCCTGATTCGGCTCTTTTCAGTCCGCTGGACCTTATAAACAATGACTAACTAACATCAGTGTTCTGTCAAAGCCGCACGCACTCTATAAGCAGTAAAAATTACTATCCTATCCTATCCCGTAACTCGAAGGTTGTTGGGGCACCACAGATGATCGTTTAACCATTGTACTCCATCATTTTATGTCCTCAGCAACCCTCATGGCTTCGCTCAGTGTCAAGCCAGTCCATTCTCCAATGATGTCATCCCACCTCTTCTTTTTGTCTCCCTTTTCTTCTGTTTCACGGTCTTGTAGGATAGTCTTTGCAAAGTCTGATGCTCTGGTGACCTGGCCATACCATCGAAGTTTCCGTTTCTTCAACACTGTGAGCACGTTATCGTGTTGTCCAATGGTTTGTGTGATGGTCTGTCGGACTTCGTCATTGGTGATGTGCTGGGTATAGGAAATGCCAAGAGGTCTTCTGTAGCACCTCATCTTCATGCTTTGTATTCTTCGTTGTAGATCTGCTGTGAGGGTCCACGTTTCCCAAGCGTATAGGAATATGGATATGACAAGGGAACGCAGCAGCCTTAAGAGTAAAAAATCGGGTTTTGAAAACGACAGGAAAAGAAAGGCAAAGGACCCACCTGTAGGTTACATCTATAAATATTCACACCCAACAGTTACAGTCTAACACGTGACAGTCCATTACAATTCTTCTAGTTCTTGCTCTTCTTCAACGGTGTCTTCTTCTTTCTCGTCTTCTTCTTCTTAATCCTTTTTCTTCCTTTTCATCATTATCATCCCCATCATAATCATCATCCTCATCATCATCACCATCATCATCATCATCATCATCATCATCATCATCATCATCATCATCATCATCATCATCATCATCATCATCCTTATCACCACCATCATCATCTTCACCATCATCATCATCATCTTCTTCTTCTTTTCTTTTTCTTCTTCATCTTCTTCTTCTTCTTCTTCTACTGCTTTAACTTCTCCTGCTTTTTACTTCTTCTTCTACATCTTCATCTTTTTCTTCTTAATTCTACCTGTCCTACTCAACCCTTTTCGTCTTCTTTTCATCAGTATAACTTAAGTTAATCTGATGAATATAACATTGATGACTTATTCTTTTTCTTCTTCTTGATTCTTCTTTTTTCCTTCTTGCTCTTCTTCTTCTTCCTCCTCCTCTTCTTTGGTCTTCTTTTTCTTCTCCTTCTATTTAACATTTTCTTCTTAAACCTTTTTCTTCATTTTCTTCATCTTCTTCTTCCTCTGTTTTGTCTTCTTCTTCTTCCTCCTCCTCTTTCGTCTTCCCCTTCTTCTTCTGAATCCTTCTTCTTTCTCTTCTTAGTGAAGTGTGGTGTATAGTGTAGTATGGTGGAGTGGAAAAGAGAGGAGAGGAGAGGAGTGGGCTACAGCAGAGAGGATTGGGGTACAGCAGAGAGGATTGGGGTACAGCAGAGAGGAGTGGGCTACAGCAGAAAGAAGTGAGGTACAGCAGAGAGGAGTGGGGTACAGCAGAGAAAAGTGGGCTACAGCAGAAAGAAGTGAGGTACAGCAGAGAGGATTGGGGTACAACAGAGAAGAGTGGGCTACAGCAGAGAGGAGTGGGCTACAGCAGAGAGGAGTGGGTACAGCAGAGAGGAGTGGGCTAAAGCAGAGAGGAGTGGGCTACAGCAGAGAGGAGTGGGCTAAAGCAGAGAGGAGAGGGGTACAGCAGAGAGGAGTGGTCTACAGCAGAGAGGAGTGGGGTACAGCAGAGAGGAGAGGGCTACAGCAGAGAGGAGTGGGCTACAGCAGAGAGGAGTAGGCTACAGCAGAGAGGAGTGGAGAGGAGTGGTCTACAGCAGAGAGGAGTGGGGTACAGCAGAGAGGAGTGGGCTACAGCAGAGAGGAGTGGGCTACAGCAGAGAGGTGTGGGCTAGGAGGAGTGGGTACAGCAGAGAGGAGTGGGCTACAGCAGAGAGGATTGGGGTACAGCAGAGGGACGTGGGCTAAAGCAGAGAGGAGTGGGCTAAAGCAGAGAGGAGTGGGCTACAGCAGAGAGGAGTGGGCTACAGCAGAGAGGAGTGGGCTAGGAGGAGTGGGGTACAGCAGAGAGGAGTGGGCTAAAGCAGAGAGGATTGGTATACAGCAGAGGGACGTGGGCTAAAGCAGAGAGGAGTGGGGTACAGCAGAGAGGAGAGGGCTACAGCAGAGAGGAGTGGGCTAAAGCAGAGAGGAGTGGGGGTACAGCAGAGAGGAGTGGACTAGGAGGAGTGGGGTACAGCAGAGAGGAGTGGGCTAAAGCAGAGAGGAGTGGGCTACAGCAGAGAGGAGTGGGGTACAGCAGAGAGGAGTGAGCTACAGCAGAGAGGAGTGGGGTACAGCAGAGAGGAGTGGGCTACAGCAGAAAGGAGTGGGCTACAGCATAGAGGAGTGGGCTACAGCATAGAGGAGTGGGCTACAGCAGAGAGGAGTGGGCTACAGTAGAGAGGAGTGGGCTAGGAGGAGTGGGTACAGCAGAGAGGAGTGGGCTAAAGCAGAGAGGAGTGGGCTAAAGCAGAGAGGAGTGGGCTACAGCAGAGAGGAGTGGGCTAAAGCAGAGAGGAGAGGGGTACAGCAGAGAGGAGTGGTCTACAGCAGAGAGGAGTGGGGTAAAGCAGATAGGAGTGGGCTACAGCAGAGAGGAGAGGGCTACAGCAGAGAGGAGTGGGCTACAGCAGAGAGGAGTGGGGTACAGCAAAGAGGAGTGGGATGTCGTGCAGTCATACAACACACTTCTTGGTTTACGGAGCAGTATAAGAAGCCATAATTTAAATAAAATAAAACAAAACACTGGACGATACATGGAGCTACAGCGGAATTCTATATTCTTGAGTTGGTCTTTAACGCCTGATTTTAGCGAAATACATGTATGACATTGTGTCTGCTGTGTTGTAACGCCTTTGGTTCTACTATCGCAATTTCTTCACTTTAATTGTAAGACTTGTTAGTTAGTTAGTTAGTTAGTTAGTTAGTTAGTTAGTTATTCATTGCTTACAGGGTCCAGCGGACTGCAAAGAGCCGAATCAGGACTACAAAATCAAGACCACAACTTCGCTGAAAGAGGACTCACCCCTGATTCGCATAAAAGATATGCCGAAACAACCCTAATGGTAACACTGAAGGTACTCCACCAGCCGGTCACTTTACAATAAAGACATCCCACGCAGGGGACGCTGAGGCTATACTCTAATTTATCGAACCCTGTTTACAACATCATTATAAAATATCAACAAAACACATACATATAAAATGCCTACATTGCCAAATAATAACATCATATGAAGCCCCAGTGACCACCTGGCAAAAAGCGTCCAATATTCCCAAGCTGATCCAACAGACCACAGACACAAATGAGGAGTTTTGTCCCGGAAGAAAAAAGATAGGTGACTGGTCTAGCGAAGAAGAAGATAGTACAGTAGATTGAAAGAACAGAGTAGGAATGAGAAAGAACAAAGGAGAAAGACAGCGACAGTGGGAATTTAAAGCACTAAATTTCCAGAAAGTGGGAATACTATTTATACTGAAACCCCCGGTACCCCCACGGAGGGAAGACTTCTAAGTCATACCTTGATATCTGAGTGGGACAGGTTCCTAGCGTCCACGCCCAATCCCACCACCCCACGTCTCCAGGTGATTTGGAGCAGTTGTTCTAGTTCCGATCGTTCCGCCGATTCGGCCTCAAACAACTTGAACTTCATGTCCTGCTTCCACAGACCCGTCACTGCGCTTGCCAGAGAAGTGTAGTCTTTGGAAATCTGCCAATGGAGTCAAATCAAATAAAGTAAACGACGGGTCACGTCGATTTCATCAAGTAAATCAAAACAAATTTCTCCATCCTTTCAAACATCCATTAAATAAATCGGTCTGTCTGTGCCTGCCTGTCTGTCTGTCTGTCTGTCCACCTAAATATGAATCTATCCCCCTATGACTGAATGACGGCGTACGTGTTGGCTTTTGACGAGTCTGAGGTTCGATTCTCTGCCAGGTTTTACTTTTAATCTGTCGGGCTAGTTTTCACCCCAACTCCTGGCTGGCAGCATGCTCAGGGCGTAACAAAGGAAGATTTGTTGCACAGGAGGAATAGTCACCAAACCAATCAGAGGGACAGGGGCGTCTTAAAACGCTTTTTAAGGGCTTTGTTATAAAACTAACACTAAACTAATCCTCAATCTAATCTGAAACTAAACTAATCCTCAATCTAATCTGAAACTAAACTAACCCTCACTAAACTAATCCTCAATCTAATCTGAAACTAAACTAACCCTCAATCTAATCTGAAACTAAACTAATCCTCAATCTATTCTGAGACTAAACTAATCCTCAATCTAATCTGAAACTAAACTAATCCTCAATCTAATCTGAAACTAAACTAATCCTCAATCTAATCTGAAACTAAACTAATCCTCAATCTAATCTGAAACTAAACTAACCCTCAATCTAATCTGAAACTAAACTAATCCTCAATCTAATCTGAAACTAAACTAATCCTGCATCTAAACTGAAACTAAACTAATCCTCAATCTAATCTGAAACTACTAATCCTCAATCTAATCTGAAACTAAAACCCACTCCACCTAACCTCACCTTGGCTGCGCTCAGGTCAACTTACCCTCCAGTGGTCGGGAATTTTGTGCGCGTTTGAAGAAGGTGGAGGTAGTGTAGAGGCAGATACAGCTCTTGTAATAACCCCATCACCTGTGAAATAACATGCACACACACTCATCATCATCATCATCATCATCATCATCTTCATCATCATCATCATCATCATCATCATCATCATCATCATCATCATCACCATCATCATCGCCATCATCCTCATCAATCATCATCATCGTCGTCGTCATCGTCATTATATTAGATGCCTACATATGCGCGATACTCCAAATCACCCTATTAGGCTCAAAACGCATGGAGACCTGTAACCAACATGCACACTCCCGACTCCGAATACACATAAAAACACACATCTATCGCTCCAGCAGGTGGTGTAAAGGCAGGGAGATCGCTACACATTACATTACATTACATTACATGATTATTGCTTTAGGTCCAGCGGACTCTTCCGAGCCAAATCAGGACCAGACAACCCCCGATCCGCATAAAAGATCTGCTAAAACAACCCTAGTGGTAAAACTGAAGGCTCTCCACCAGCCAGTCACTTTACAATAAAGACATCCCACGCAGGGGACGCTGAGGCTATACTCTAATTTATCGAACCTCCGTTTACAAAAACAAAATAGAATACAAACATCATTATAAAAAATCCACAAAACACATACATAGAAAATGCCTACATTGCTAAATAATACCATCATCATAGGGAGCCCTAGTGACCACCTGGCAGAAAGCGTCCAATATTCCCAAGCTGATCCAACAGACCTCACACACAAAATAATGAGTTTTGTCCCGGAAGAGTTTTCAAGAAAAAGGATAGATGACTGGTCTAGCGAAGAAGAAGATAGTATAGCAGATTGATAGAACAGAGCAGGAATGAGAAAGAACAAATGAGAAAGACAGCGGCAGTGGGAATTTAAAGCATTAAATTTCCAGAAAGTGGGGGATACTATTTATACTGAAACCCCCGGTACACCAACTGGGGGGATCGCTACACATGTATCACTCAAACAGGTGGTATGAAGGCATGGAAATCGTTACATATGTATCATTCAAACAGGTGGTGTAAAGACAGGGAGATCGTACACATTTGTAACTCAAACAGGTGGTGTAACGGCAGGGAGATCGCTACGTACGTCTTGGTCGCTGCTGCTGCTGGCGGTGAGGCGTGGAGGGGCAATCTTTGACGATGTGGCCCGTTTGGTGACAGCGGTGGCATTTAATGTTAGGGCAGTTGGTCTTCACGTGTCCAATTTCTCCACACTCCCAGCAAGTCGGTCGCGGCATAGTGTAATCAATTTAAGGGTAAGATCACCCCACTTTAACAAAAAAATAAATAAAATCTTCTTGGCACTGACCCAACAGGTGTCGTTCTGAGGATGAAAGAAATTATATACAATACAATACAATACAATACAATACAATACAATACAATACAATACAATACAATACAACCCACCTTTATTACATCAAACAAGCAATTTATACAAGCGTAGATCATTATAATATAAATTTAAAAGGTACATTTAAAGACACGAGTGTTAAAAGAGACAAAAATCAACCGTTAGCAATCTAAAATCATAACAGATATTCCAGTCACTCGTGTAAACACATTCAAGCCTATAAATAAAATGATAAAATTAATACATGTAAAACATTGATCTTGGGTTTGATAACTTGGAACATAACAGAGAGGGCCGCTACAGGATTGAAACTTTACAATAATGAGAAACAAATCTCTATATAAAGCAAACCAAAATTCATTAAGACAACAACAAGATGGTTGGTTGGTTGTTTTATTAGTCTTCTTCATCGAGATAATAAGATGTACGTACGCATTCAAACAGATTTGTACCACATACATACATACATACATACATACATACATACATACATACATACATACCATGCATACATACCATGCATGCATACATACCATGCATACATACATACATACCATGCATACATACATACATACCATGCATACATACATACATACATACATACATACATACATAGTGCCATTACATACATACATAAATACATATATTAAAAAATGTCCTATTTATATTACCTGAGCCACTGAAAAATCAAGCAAAGCCTTTGCTAATCTAACGCATACATCAACGACTGTGTTATCAATGGAATCGATAATATGAACATCTGCTGGCGAAAATGAACGAATAGCACTGCACTGAAGTAAAACGTGTTTCAGAGAAATAGATTCGCCACATATGCATTTCACATTTTTATAATATTTGGTTTTAATTGAGTTTAATATTATTCTACGTTCTACGTGCCATGCTTGAAACTGACCTAGCAATTCCAAAAGGTACAACCTAATTGCGATTAAGTTTAATCTTTTTAACACATTTATTTTCTGTAGAGCTTTGAATTTCTTTAGAAGGCAAAGGACTCGTTATTGTTTGAGAATTAATATTTGAAGCACCACGTTTTGCAATCCAATCAGTTCAATCCATTATAAAACAATCTATTATGTGATGGAATTCAGCAAAAAAAGTAACGAGTGCCATTAGTTATCAATTTTTTAGGGAAAGGATATTCGATACTCACTGCTGAAGTTAATTGCAATACTAATGGCTTTAAATAAAATTCCTAATCTTTCTGCGAGTATATTCAGCGGTTCAGTGGTTTTATGCGT
Source organism: Oncomelania hupensis (assembly GCA_036898135.1). Taxonomy (NCBI): domain Eukaryota; kingdom Metazoa; phylum Mollusca; class Gastropoda; order Littorinimorpha; family Pomatiopsidae; genus Oncomelania; species Oncomelania hupensis. The sequence goes on from CM072527.1 coordinate 13,183,438, forward strand.
AGATGTCAATGTTACAAGCATTGAATTCAGATAATCCTCGTAAAGGAAAATAAATTATTTTGGAATTTAAAAATATTATTCACATACAAAAAAAAATTACAAGGCGACACAAAAGCTAATTTTGGAGCTAAGCTCTTCTTAAGGTTAAGGTTATATCTTAAGGTTATAAGGTTAGTCTATATTACATCATCATGTAATAGTTGACGTTGCTACGGCTATTAGTGAATCTCTGATCAACAAATTGTTGCAGAATTTTATTTATTTATTTTATTGTCTATGGACCTTTGTGTTTGTGTGTCTGTGCGAGAGAAAGTGTTTTGGTCTAATATCACAATATCATAATAATAGCAAGTTAAATAAAATAATTGAATTGAATTGAATTGAATAATTGAATTCTTCTTAAGGTGATCATGACGCAAGCGAGAACAAAACAATATTTCCAAACAGAACTCCAAGAATTTTTTTTTAATTCTTAAAGATTGTGCGCAAAATGTATTGTTTTATAGAAGTGAATTAAAATTTGAGTTTGAGTGAGTCTTTGAATTCCAGTCAACAGATTGGACAACACGATGACAAGCTCACGGTGGTGAAGAAACGGAAACTCCGGAGATATGGCCACGTCACCAGAGCATCAGGTCTTGCAAAGACCATCCTGCAAGGCACGGTGCAAGGAGGCAGAAGAAGAGGGAGAAAAAGAGGTGAGAGGACAACATTCGAGAATGGATTGGCTTGACACTGAGCGAGGCCATGAGGGTTGCTGAGGACAGAGAAAGATGGAGTACGCTGATTAAACGATCATCTGTTGTGCCCCAACAACCTTCGAGTTACGGGATAGGATAGGATAGGATAGGACAGGATAGATTAGAACGACTTTAGTTTACAACACAATACGTCACGACACAATACAATACAACGCAATGGAATAAAACACTTAACTGCTAGCAATAGAAATATAATTTTATGTTTTGTTGGAGCTCTGTTGGGAAATATTGTTTTGTGGTCTGGTGTGATTTGTCCGCCTAGAAATAAGCTTTGCTCCACAATTTGCGTCGTGTCGTTTCGTCTTGGATTCTTGCCTTTTAAAAAAAATGTTTTGCTAAATTCACATTCTTGTGATTTATGTACACATCTGTTTTTCACCACCACCTTCAACTCAGCTAGCTGTGACAGATGCCGCCACTGAGATCCTTGGCAAGCACCGATCAAAGAAGAAGCCGTGGATCACACCTGAACTTTTGGATCTGTGTGATAAACGAAGAGAGATAAAAAAAAAAAAAAAAAAAGAAAAAGAACACCTCACAGGGAGCTGATGTCTACCGAAAAATCAACAATGACATCCGAACAGGCATGCGCACAGCAAAGGAGAACTGGATAGAAGATCAATGCCAGGAAATAGAGAAATATTATTATTATTATTATTATATTATTATTATTATTATTATTATTATTATTATTATTATTATTATTATTATTATTATTAAATAGAGAACAGTCTGAACAAGAACAACAGCAAGAAGGCCTACCAGACTGTGAAGCGGCAGACAAGTGTTAAACTGCCCAAAGTCTCCACGATCCAAAGCAAGTCTGGCATAATTATGCCTTACAGAAGAACAAGAAGTCTCTGACAGATGGACAGAATACTGCTCTGACCTTTACAACCATACACCACATGGAGACCCATCAGCTCTAGCATGTCCCGAGAACAGAGAAGAAGAAGAAATCCTCCCAATTCTCCGGGAAGAAGTTGAAGCAGCAGTGCAATCTCTGAAAAAAGGAAAGTCAGCGGGAGTGGACAACATACCCGCGGAACTGCTACAAGCAGGAGGAGAAGCGATGATTGATGCCCTCACCATTATCTGTAACAAGATCTGGCAGAGTGGGGAGTGGCCTACACCATGGACCCAGTCGCTTGTCATCACTCTTCCCAAAAAAAGGTAACCTTCACGAGTGCGAAAATTACCGCACCATCAGCCTCATCAGCCATCCCAGCAAGGTCCTCTTAAAAATAATACTCAACAGGTTAAAACCCCAAGCTGAACAAATCATAGCTGAAGAACAAGCAGGATTCAGGGCAGGGCGAAGTACCACTGAACAGATTTTCAACCTCAGAATAATCTTTGAGAAATACCTACAGCACCAACAACATCTATATCATGTGTTCATAGACTTCAAGAAGGCGTTTGACCGAGTCTGGCATGCAGCTCTATGGGCAACAATGAAAGTGTACAACATCACCCCTAAAACTATTGAAGTCATCAAAAGCCTGTATGACAAGGCTACTAGTGCAGTCCTCCAAAACAGCGTCATCGGGAACTGGTTCAGAACAACAATAGGTGTGCGTCAAGGATGCCTACTCTCTCTAACACTCTTCAACTTCTTCCTAGAGCGCATCGTGTCAGATGCTGTTGCAGATCACGAAGGCACAGTCAGCATAGGGGGTAGAGCAATCTCCAATCTTTATTTTGCGGATGACATGGATGGATTGGCTGGAGAGGAACAAGAACTTGAACAGCTGGTACAGAGGCTTGACACCACCTCCAGAGCTTATGGAATGGAAATAAGTGCAGAGAAGACCAAAATGATGATCAACAACACCAATGGCATCAACACGGACATCAAAGTCCAAGGCCAATCCCTCAACACAGTGCATAGCTTCAAATATTTAGGAGCCATTGTATCAGACAATGGATCCCGACAGGATCGCACAAACACCTGCTGCCCTGACAAGGTTGAAGCCCATGTGGAAAGACAGGACCATCAGTCTACATTCCAAAGTAAGACTGCTGCGCTCCATTGTCATCTCCATCTTCCTATATGCTTGCGAAGCATGGACCCTCACAGCAGATCTTCAAAGAAGAATACAAAGCATGGAGATGAGGTGCTACAGAAGACTTCTGGGCATTTCCTGTACCCAACACATCACCAACGACGAAGTCCGACAGACCATCATACAAGCCATTGGACAACACGATGACCTGCTCACAGTGGTGAAGAAACGGAAACTCCGATGGTATGGCCACGTCACCAGATCATCAGGCCTTGCAAAGACCATTCTGCAAGGCACATTGCAAGGAGGTAGAAGAAGAGGGAGACCGAAAAAGAGGTGGGAGGGCAACATTCGAGAATGGACTGGTTTGACACTGAGCGAAGCCATCAGGGCTGCTGAGGACAGAGAAAGATGGAGTATGCTGGTTAAACGATCATCTGTGGTGCCCTTACGACCTCCGGGTTAATAATAATAATAATAATAATAATAATAATAATAATAATAATAATAATAATAATAATAATAATAATAATAATAATAATAATAATAATAATGAATGGTACTTATATCGCGCAAATCTCACATTGTGAGTCATTGCGCACCCACTCGCATTCATCCATTGTACATCCTGTAATTACAACACATATGACATAATATTACAATAAAATTAAAACAACAATAATAATTATTATTATTTGAATGCAAGCTTGAACAGATACGTTTTCAGTTGCGATTTGAATGTCGCCAAGTCAGGTACGGCTCTCATGTTTGCCGGCAGCGAATTCCAGAGAGTAGACGCAGCAAAAGAAAATGCACGTTCTCCGAAAGTTTTCATATTTCGGCGTGGCGCTGTCAAAAGACGTTCAGACGAAGAACGTAGTGCCCGAGTTGGTTTATAGGCTACAAGTGCATTGGCTAGGTAGGATGGTAGTGTGCCTTCAAAGAACCGAAAAGCCAAAACACAGACCTTGAACTGAATGCGAAACTTCACCGGCAGCCAGTGAAGCTTGCATAGTAAGGGAGTGGTGTGATCCCCTTTCTTCCGTTTCAAAATAAGACGCGCTGCGTTGTTTTGTACGCGTTGAAGGCGATTTATCTGTTCAGCTGGAAGACCAACCAGAACAGAATTGCAGAAGTCAAGCCGTGATGTCACAAAAGCATTGACAAGAGCTGCACACGCTGACTCGGTTAAAAACGGTCGAATAGAAGCAATGCGCCTCATCTCGAGAAAAGTAGCACGACAAAATAGTACCAATTTGATCTTGCATTGACAAAGTTTGGTCAATTTTGACTCCAAGATAGCGCACGGAGTCTTGGTACGGAATGCTGCTGCCATTTACAACTAGGGAGTCGCTGCCGACCTGCCTGAGACACGAGGCTTTGCCTACAGGCATGATTTTAGTTTTTTCAGTGTTCAATTTGAGCTTATTGCTATCCATCCAGGAAAGAACATCATGGATGCAAGTTTGATGCGGGTTACGGGACAGGATAGGATAGGATATGTTTTTCATTATTAATATTATTAATACCATACAAAACAATGCAATACCATAAAACGCAACGCAATACTACACAACACGAAATAATACAACTTCATTCTCTGATAAACGTGTTTGTGGCGTAAGATTTAGGGTTTAATGACAGAGGGGAAGAACGCCCGCTGACGCTAACGTAAGCACAACAACGCTTTAAAAAAATACTGCGTGGATTTGGGTTTTATCTCAGGGGTGCGCATGCTGTGAACACAAGAGGTTTAGGGTGTTTGTAGCAGATGATGACAAGGCGTAGCGCAACGTAGCGTCACTGAACGCACAATACAGTTGTCACCCCCCCCCCTCCTCCTCCCCCCCCCCCCAATAAAAAAATGGATGCGGGTGTCAACCTGGCGATAACAGGTAAAAGGTCATAAGTCAGCCTTTATCTCTACCACTCTAACCAGGTTAACAACGAACTTTAAAGCGTCACGCCTACACCCACCCTTCGCGATACAGCAAACGGCAATTACCAAGGAAGAGCTATGGACCTAAATCAAAACTGAAACCACCACCAGAGCAGTCATACTGCTAAGATGGACATGGAAAAATAGCCACGTTTATCTTGCACATCGGTGGATTCGAACCTGTGCCATGTGCGCCAGGCAAACGCTCTATACCACAGGTCCTCTGGTTAAAGTCTGATGATTGTGAAGTCTGTAAAACAGCATACAGTACAGAACAAACCGCTTATGCACTTATGTTTAACACAATCTTTTTTTGTCTCCCACGTATGCAAAGCTTGTAACGCATTATACTGCATTACAAGTATCGGATTACACTGTTGAGAAGTTCGGGGAATATTCACATCTCTAGCTGACACCGAATTGCACTATTCAGTACTGCAAAGTTGTGGGTAATGTCCAAATGATTATAGCATAACACACACATACACACACACACACCCACACGCACCCACACACAGACACACACAAATATTTATAATATTCACATATGCACACATTCTATTCCTACACATGTGCACACGTATTCATCATAAAATAATAAAGAATAACTTATGTATAATTTAGATTATAATAATCATTTGTTTTTTAAAAATATAACAATGCGATTAATAAATTAATTAATAAAATATGCGAACTACTTGTCTATCTGCTAGCTTTCAGAAAACAATGTGTTAGCTTACTAATACAATACATAATAAAATAAACCTTTTTTTTTTTTTTAAAGATTGAAAATCAAATTAGTTTGTTATACTAATTGTTGTTATTGTTACAAGCCCCAATAAAATTAAGCAAGAAGTTTTTCTGAAGCAGTTAATTTATTTTTCCGCTAGTTTTCGTCTGATAGCTGTCACAGACATGACAGGGCAAGGCGTTAAAAGCGCACTCGGTGCTAACTCTTTTACCCTTGTTAAATAAAATTGTTATCTTATCTTAATACATACATACATACATACATACATAAACTAGCCAATACCTGACGACTTTAACAAAGGAAAATTCAGCTTACCTGTTCAACGTTAACTTGCTTGCTGGTATGAACGGGAGATAAAAGACGTTCAACTTGACATGATTGCTGTACAGTTCAAAACATGAACAGTCCCTGCATACAGCTTCGGGGAACGGTCACTTTAGATTTGATCACGTAGGCTACTCAATACTGACAAAAGCAGTCAAGCTGTACCTAGATTTAGCAACAAGTGGAATGTAAACACAAAACTCTCCTACTTAAAACCCCGTGATTTACAGCTATTCTAAGCGTTTATTTGTCTGTACCGGGAATTCTAGTTTCTGTTTTACCCAGTCTTAGTTTCTGTAGCCGCCGACGGCTAAAAATAAACGCACGCAAGCACACACACAGTTATATCGTGACAGAGACTTGCAGAGGTCTACGCTTTGTGAACGTAAGCCTCGTATATTCGCAGCTACGCAGCGTCACAGTTGACTCGCACAGAGACATTACACTTGACTTGACTAGATTAACGTCCCCGGACACATGGCGTATAGGGGACTTCGACATTACACGAAAAAAAGACGTCTTATATAGTCTCATAGGTATGGTCAACAGAAATGCAAAGCAATTTAAAATTTTCAAATCAGTTAAATTTTTTTCGACAAAATTGTCCTTTATACCTATCCTATCCTATCCTGTCCCGTAACCCGAAGGTCGTAGGGGCACCACAGATGATCGTTTAACCAGCATACTCCATCTTTCTCTGTCCTCAGCAGCCCTGATAGCATCGCTCAAACGCCTTCTTGAAGTCTATGAACACATGATATAGATGTTGTTGGTGCTGTAGGTATTTCTCACAGATTATTCTGAGGTTGAAAATCTGCTCAGTGGTACTTCGCCCTGCCCTGAATCCTGCTTGTTCTTCAGCTATGATTTGTTCAGCTTGGGGTTTCAACCTGTTGAGTATTATTATCAGGAGGACCTTGCTGGGATGGCTGATGAGGCTGATGGTGCGGTAATTTTCACACTCCTGAAGGTTACCTTTTTTGGGAAGAGTGATGACAAGCGACTGGGTCCATGGTATAGGCCACTCCCCACTCTGCCAGATCTTGTTACAGATAATGGTGAGGGCATCAATCATCGCTTCTCCTCCTGCTTGTAGCAGTTCCGCGTGTATGTTGTCCACTCCCGCTGACTTCCCTTTCTTTAGCGATTGCACTGCTGCCTCAACTTCTTCCCGGAGAATTGGGAGGATTTCTTCTTCTTCTCTGTTCTCGGGACATGCTAGAACTGATGGGTCTCCATTTGGTGTATGGTTGTAAAGGTCAGAGCAGTACTCTGTCCATCTGTCCTTTATACAGCCTGCTCAAAAATTGGTTGTTGTGTTTTTAACCCTGTCTCTCTTAAAGTTTAACATTACACATGGTTTTGGCTATCCAGTCAGATACTTTGATTCATTAGAAATATAAATTTCAATAAAATTTGTTTTTTTTTGTTTTTACGTACGAGTTCTTGTAGCGGTACTGTGACTGCTGTGACCGAAAAATTAACAATGACATCAGAAAAGGTTTGCGCACAGCAAAGGGGAACTGGATAGAAGATCAATGCCAGGAAATAAAGAACAAGAACACCAGCAAGGAGACCTACCAGACTGTGACACGGTTGACAAGTGTTAAACCGCCCAAAGTCTCCACGATCCAAAGCAGGTCTGGCATATGCCTTACAGAAGAACAAGAAGTCTTGGAAAGATGGACACAGTACTGCTCTGACCTTTACAACCACACACCAAACGGAAACGCATCAGTTATAGCATGTCCCCAGAACAGAGAAGAGGAAGAAATCCTCCCAATTCTCCGAGAAGAAGTCCAGGCAGCAGTGCATTCACTGAAGAAAGGGAAGTCGGAGCGAGTGGACAACATACCCGCCGAATTGCTTCAAGCAGGAGGAGAAGCGATGATTGACACACTCACCATTATCTGTAACAAGATCTGGCAGAGTGGGGAGTGGCCTACACCATGGACCAAGTCGCTTGTCATCACTCTTCCTAAAAAAGGTAACCTTCCGGAGTATGAAAATTACCGCACTATCAGCCTCATCAGCCATCCCAGCAAAGTCCTCCTGAAAGTAATACTCAACAGGTTGAAACCCCAAGCTAAACAAATTATAGCTGAAGAACAAGCAGGATTCGGGGCACGGCGAAGTACCATTGAACAGATTTTCAACCCCAGAATATCTGCGAGAAATACGTGCAGCATATCATATGTTTTCAGACTTCAAGAAAGCGTTTGACCGAGTCTGGCATGCAGCTCTGTGGGCAACCATGAGAGTTAACAACATCAGCCCTAACATTATTGAAGTCATCACAAGACTGCATGACAAGGCTACCAGTGCAGTCCTCCACAACAGCGCCATCGGAAACTGGTTCAGAACAACAATCGGTGTGCGTCAAGGATGCATACTCTCTCCAACACTCTTTAACATCTTCCTAAAGCGCATCATGTCAAATGCCCTTGCAGATCACGAAGGCATACTCAGCATAGGGGGTAGAGCAATCTCCAACCTCTGTTTTCCGGATGACATTGATGGATTGGCTGGAGAGGAACAACAACTTGAACAGCTGGTACAGAGGCTTGACACCACACCCAGAGCCTATGGAATGGAAATACGTGCAGAGAAGACGACAATTATGACTAACAACACCAATGGCATCAACATGGACATCAAAGTCCAAGGCCAATCCCTCAACATAGTGCATAGCTTTAAATATTTAGGAGCCATTGTATCAGACAATGGGTCCCGACAAGAAGTCCTCTCCAGGATCGCACAAACCACTGCTGCCCTGACAAGGTTGAAGCCCATTTGGAAAGACAGGACCATCAGTCTACATTCCAAGGTAAGGCTGCTGCGCTCCATTGTCATCTCCATCTTCCTATACGCTTGCGAAACATGGACCCTCACAGCAGATCTACAACGAAAAATACAAATCATGGAGATGAGGTGCTGCAGAAGACTTCTGGGCATTTCCTGTACCCAGAACGTCACCAACGACGAAGTCCGACAGACAATCACTCACGCCATTGGACAACACTCAGTGGTGAAGAAACGGAAACTCCGATGGTATGGCCACGTCAACAGAGCATCTGGCCTGGCAAAGACCATCCTACAAGGCACGGTTCAAGGAGGCAAAATGTTGAGGGAGACAGAAAAAGAGGTTGGAGGACAACATTCAAAAATGGACTGGCTTGACACTGAGCGAAGCCATGAGGGTTGCTGAGGACAGAAAAAGATAGAGTACGCTGGTTACACTATCATCTGTGGTGCCCCTACGACCTTCGAGGTATTGGATAGGATAGGATAGGATAGGATAGGATAGGATAGGATAGGATAGGACTGTGACTGTAGCACTTTGCCTATTACTGATAGCAAAGATGCAGATCTACTCGGCGATTGTTTCGGTCTTTCACATGGTGTAGAGTTCGAAACTTCACATAATCCTTTCACCAAACACTACTATTTATATGGTTCAATGTTCAAACGCTCACAAAACACTTCGAAAAACCACAATTTGATGATAAATATGACCCGTCCTAGACAAAATTCACCGCACGATGTCCTAGACTCCTAGTTACGTGATTCGATACATCAAATAATGAACGTCGTTTCTAGGTCTATGAAATCCCGTTATGCGAGGGTAGGTCGCTTTCATGCCTAAATTAAGACCTTCTAGGACATTTTCCTTTTCTTTTCTTTTATTTGGGGGGTCCAGTATTATAAATTTCATTCCCAGTTGTGTTTCAGTCCACAAAACTTTCCTCCTCCGATAAAAATGGGCTGAAAATAATTATGTGTTACGCTTTGCTTGCGATTAAAACAAAACATTTCGGCTAGCTCAATTAAAATTAAAAGTTAACGCAAGAATATATCGTTCGGAGTACCGGCAAATGCCCAAACTACAGAAATGACCGGAAGCTTTAAAGTTTGTCTGCAGTTTGGAACCCTAAAGTTTTGTACATAATCCATTGGTCTGTAAATTTGTGATGTTTCATTTTGAGAAGACCCTAGCATTCAATTTATCAATTTCATGGGTGTTTAAATACATATTTTGATAAAGCCATTAAGGGATGTTTTTGTTTTTAAATTATACATGTGTATATGTATGTTTGTGCAAGTAATAGAATGAAATCAAGGATTAGGCTACGTCAGTTTTTATTATCTTTTTTCACAGCCACCTCCCTTTTCTTGTAATCATTTCCTTGGCAATAACGATCGTATCGTATCGTATGAACCCAAACCGTGCACTGCCTTGGTACACATGTACCCGCTAAACGCACTTATACAGCCAGGTTTTGGCTGACGATTTACAATTCTTGTTTATTTATAATCGTGAACTACAGCGGAAAAACGATCAACATCCTGTATTTTGTCACGTATTAATTTAGTTTTGTCTTTGTCGAACGATTTAGTTATTTTTATATTATTTCGTGTTATTTCATTTCTATATTTCTTCATAGCAGGGAACAACTTCACGGGCAACAAATCAAACCTAATCTGCCCTTGATCTTGTGCGTACCAAAGTTGGCCTACCTTCTTAGGGTAATTCCCACTTCGCTGCCCGATCGCTAGCATTAGAGGCCTAATTCCCTACCGAACATAAACTTGAATTTTGGGGAAGAAGTTGTAGCCATTGTCGTGTGATTGGAGATATCATTCGTGCTTTTATTTCTGCTTGTACGACATTACTTATTTTATTATGATTTTTCCCCCCTCCTTTTCCTTTCATATGTACCCCCTCGCGCACATGAGGCTAAAATTACTCCCAATCTCGACTAATTAAGAAGCCACAAGATGACACAACTCAGAGTCACAGATCCTTTTCTAATTCACAGGGAGTGTTGACCCAACGGGAACAATAAGATCCAGTAAATAATAAAATAAAATAAATGACCCACTTTCAAAAGTGCAGTTTGGAATAGTCTATATAAATCCATACATTCCCTCGCTTATATGCCCAATAACAGCGTCAAGGTTGATAATTAAAAAATAGCACTGCGTGGAACATGTGTATTGTAGGCATAAGTGTTTGTTTGACAAGAAGGAAGAGGCGCATACAGTTCCCAGCTTAGCAGTCGGGTTATGAGTAACCATTACTTGTGGTCTCTATACGCGTCAGTTTCCGAGGACGTTAATCTAGCCAACGAACGAACGATTACCCGTGGTATCAGCTTTTAATGTGTCGGGCAGTGCAATTTACCAAGTAAACTCATTGTCATCGAAAAAATTTAACCAAGGATCCTGGTATAAGCTAATAAGCCAGACCAGTAGACTTCCATTTCTTTCTCGCTTCAACTGTGTGTGTGTGTGTGTGTGTGTGTGTGGGTGTGTGGGTGGGTGGGTGTGTGTTGGTGAACTTGTAAAAGCGACCAAATGAGTTTCAGAACTGTCTTTTTGAGTACAAAGTGGGTTTATTTGCTTGCAACCCATTTTGTTTCATGACCCCATTTTGTTCTAAGTGCGCGGGAGTGCTCTTTTAGTGCTTGGGAGTGCAGTTGTAGTGCATGACAGTGTTTTAAGTACACAGGAGTGCACTATCCGGGACGGAGAAAATACAGTCCATTTTCGGAGAAATTTGGAAGAAAGTTCGACCTATTTCGTCGCCTATAGGAGACGAACTAAGTCAACTTTTTAGACGGAAAGAGCCAATTTTGCATCCGATTCTTACATTTTTAAATGAAGTTTGCGTTCTTTCCGTCAAAAAAGTCACTTTCCGATTCCTACATTCTAAAGAAACCCATTTTGTATCGAATACACGTTTGTGTGCGCGCGTGTGTGTGTATGCGTGCGTGCGTGCGTGTGTCGGTGTGCACGAGTGTGTAATATAAGCGTAAAATTATTATAAACACACGTGAAACAAGATGAGAGACAGACAGACAGAGTGTTTTGAAGATTCAAAAATGTTAAAATTGTACAAGACATCATCGTTTTCTCTACACTCTACGTCATCGTTATCATCATCATCATCATCATCATCATCATCATCATCATCATCATCATCACAACCGCCATCGTATTGTCGACGTCGATGGTGACATTAAACACCGCAATAAATAAATACGCTACACACATACATAAGAAATGTTAGAACAGTGAAAGAGTGAAGACTTTCTTATTCCTTTGGAATCAAAACAAAACAATGCAACTCAACTCAACTCAAATGAATTCAATAGATGTATTTGTACCATCTGTTTCCATATATATTTATCTGATTTGTACACAGACCAATCTCCATTCACACGATGGCTACATAAACAGCCTTTCAACCAAAGATTATATACATTATTGTAATAAAGTCATAGAACTGGAAATACAACCACATTTCTGTCAAAACTAAATGAGATGTTTAGTCACAGAAATAATAAGCCCTTGGTCTATTTACTTTTTTTTAAATTTTGGACATTTAAATTTATTGTCCCTTTTTATCGAGAAATTCTGGGCCGCCTCTCATGTGGAAGGCATAGTCGCAGCTTGTGGCGCGGACAAACCCAACCTACCTTAGGTGTGTTTTTGAAATTTTGCTGTGGGAGGCAAAACATTGAACATACAGCCATTCAACTGAAAACATCAACAAATCAATCTTCTATTGAAGGCATATTTGTCATAATTTATATATCCTGAGTAATATATATCCTGAGTAAATAACGATCGCAATGTATCATTTATTATTACTATATTAGTATTTCATTTTATTTTGTTCTCTGCCTTGTTTGTCTTTTACTCTCATCACAGACCACTCTACACTCCCGATAGAAAGGGATAATAAACTGCAGAAGCAGCAGCAACTCACACAACCTCACCACCAAACGCTTTCTCGTCAGATTTGTTTGGTTGTTACATGGACTTCCTTGGTCAGGTACTGGCACGCGATAAAAGGCAGACCCAGCCTACTCCTTTGACAACAACTCTACCACTCTCATCATTTGACGAAATATGGAATTCCCTTTGTAAAATGTGTATTTTCACCACTTTCAGCTAAATAATACGTATTTGGAAGCATACTTTCTAAATAATCATTTGTTTACAAACAATGTAAGATTTCTCTAAATAATGTATTTTCCCGTAAATAACTTATTATTTACCTAAACAATATATTGTTTTAGTAAATAAATCATGATATAGGTAAATCAGGCATTCTTGCTAAATAAGGAATTATTTACCTATCTAATGCATTATTTAGCAGTTTGTGTTAAATAATGTATTATTTAGAAATGTTTGTAAAGACCGTGCACTTAATTATAGAAAGCAGTACAATTTTTAAAAAAAAGGGTTGTCACCGCCACGACCCTCCCTGGGCAGACGCCACAAACAAACACCTTACACACGCAGACAACCCAGACAGAATGGCGATTTCCCGCAGACGTGAAGGGATGAAAACACAACGATTATATATACAACTTTCAAGCTATTTATTCATTCATACCACACACTCATACACATACAACATTTACACATGAAACGAAGAAATGGTAATGAAACAATCAATGGGTCAATGGAACGATGCAATGGTTCGTGGGTGATCGGGGGTCGCTAATCGACCAACGTCCTCAAATCGAACGTGCACAGCCAAAGTCCGAGGCACGTGTTCACAAACAGACAGGGGGGGTTGTGAAGGAGAGGGACAACACAAAACGGGCCCACCTGGCGAAATGCAGTCCCTGGTAAAGTCTCCTCCAACGTTCTCGCCCCCTTCCGTTGACGTCCAAACGAAGGAGCGTTGCCACCCGTGGTCGCCACTGACGATGATGTTGAAGTGATGATGATGGCGCTGATAACAGGGGACGCGTGGACAATAACAGATGGCGATGCGGATGATGTTTGGTCCACTTGACCAAGTGTCGTCGTCGTTGCTGCCTTACGTTTTCCAGCGACGAACTGGCGGATTGACGAACGTTGAGCTGCGAACTTCGAACTCGAATTCAATCCTCAACGACAATCCTCGACGAACCTGTAACATGCTTGTCGCATCGTAAATGTCATGTTCTCGATTCTGTCCCCCTCCCTCCATCACACTTACCCCCCCCCCCCACTCTCACTAGCTACTCCACTAAACTTCTGCCACTTGAGGGGTCCAACTGCAGTCTATTTCCCCCGTCCTTGACTCTCTCTTGCTTTCTACTGTTATCGTCACTTGAAACAAATACATATTATACAATTCAATGAAATCATGAATGCCTGGAATGAACGATGCTGCAAATGAATACAGATAACCATCAACACATTATTCATATCAAGCATCCCCAACGACAACAACAGCAACCACTTCCATCCTACCTTCATCACACTCCACCCCCTTTCTTCTCCCTCATTCTCCCTCCTTCAGTCGCACTCTTCCTTCCTTCTGCCTCTCCTCAGTGCAACCTTTCTCATCGTCCTCCTGTCTCACACACAGCTATCATTCAACACCCCAACAGCCGGGCCTTGGTTATTAGCACAGTAAGGAAAAACCACCATCCACTCACCCAACGGTTCGCATGAAATTGCACCCCGTAGCCCTTCTCCACTGCCCTCCTACGAAAGTACATCCAATTAGGGTAATCCGGTAGTGTGTAGTTCCCGTAGTAGACAATACCTCGATACTACCTACCACACTACCACAGACTTGCTTTTCTACAGCTGCACTCCAACTGAGTGTATCACTTCAGAAATTTGCAATCTTTAAACTAGTATTCCTCTCTGGACCAGATATTATTCTTCGTTAATACCCGTCCCACCCTAAATCCAGAACACAGCAAAACCACAGAGCACTAGACAAACACCGTCTACACTGTACTGCTGACAAACACGTTCTGACTATAGTGAGCAAATTCCTAACCTGGCCTAACCGGCGTATGCTGTTTACCACGCTTTGCACGCTCCCGAGACAACAATAATCACGCATACAGCAACACGCAGTACCACCCCCGCCCCTATACTCTTCACACACAGACTACATGGCTTTCTTCACAGGCTGCCCTGTGACACACCCCCCCTCCCAAGACGAACCTACGGAGAGTTCAAAACCTAAACTTCCACAGGGTCAGATCTGCTGAGGAAATCCGCTTCTATATTGTCTATCCCTGGAATTGGTCGAACGGTGAAGACGTACGCCTGCAGCTGCATAGCCCATCGGGTGAGTCTGGCACTGTTGAGGTGCGTTCGTTCTCAGGATGAACTCCTCATCCAATACTGGTAGCTTTACCACTGGCTCACTTGTCAGCGCTCTCTTCACGTCATCCAAGGCTTTCTGGCAGTCATCCGTCCTGTTGACCTCTCCCTTCTTCCTTACCCGCACGATCGGTGCTCTGTACGGCGATGTACATGACTCGATAACCCCCAACTCCAGCATCGGTTCCACTTCACTCTTGGCGACTTCCATCTGTGAAAATGGCAGCGGACGCTGATGTACACGAACGGGGTCGTCGTCGGTTGACACCACCTCGCACTCGTCCAGGTTGGTTAGCGGCAACGCTCTCTCGTATAGTGCAGACAGCTCCGTGTCTATCTGTACGTCCACACGCCCTTCGCTCGCTCGTAGCGGTGTCAGTGGTACGGTGCCCTGGTAGCTGATGCCTGATGCCCCCTCCGTTTCTGCCTGGTCCAACTCCACTGCCACCGTCGCCTCTGGTTCCGCTCTACGTTCTACGTAGCGTTTCAGCACGATCGTGTGGTACGGTTTCCTGTTCTTGCCGACTCTCTGCACTGGTACCTTCCTGGCTCTCCCCTTTGGCGTCGTTTGCTGGCACACGTCGCATGAAGCACAGTACTTTCTCACATCACGGCACATCCCTGGCCAGTAGTGCTCGGCCCACACGCGATCCAGGGTCCGCTTGGCTCCTAGATGTCCAGCCATAGGTGTGTCGTGTCCCGTGCGTAGTACCTCCGATCGAAGCTTGGCTGGTACCACCAACTGGCTGTGATCCACTTTGTCTTGTCCTGTATACTCCCGGTACAACAGGTCCCGCTTCCAGACAAACGCCACTTGCCCTTTGCCTCGTTGCTCCTTTCCTGCCTTCCGGTCTGCTAGCTGTCGTACTTTCGCAAGCTCGCCGTCTTCCAACTGCAGTTGGCGCATCTCCTTCGGCGTCGCGACGACGCTCTTGCTCGGTCCGACTACCACTGGTTCCGCAGCGTCTGTCTCTCTGGCTGCTTGCGCTCGCGTCTGCACGGCGCAACACTCTGCGGTTCCCTCGACGAACACTGGCAGTGCTGTGTCTGGTTGCCGTGCCGTCCTTGCCCAGTTGCCGATCACCACTGGGTAGATCAGGTCGGGTACCACCACTACCTCCACTCTCCCGGTGTAGAACGGTGACCCCAACTGTACCCACGCCGTCGGCAGAGACTTGGATAGCTGGCGAATGGCGAATCCGACACGCCGCGTGCGTCCTGTGTAGACAAGGTTGGCAACCTCTCCTTTCCGCAGGCAAATCAAGTCGGCCCCCGTGTCCCTCACAGCCGCCAGCGGAACACCTTCCACTACCACTTGGCTCTGGAACCGAGGATCTCCCCTCTTGCCTGCCTCCTTCAAGATGCGCAACGCTCCCCCACTTCGCTCGCCGCGTTTCGGACAATCCCGCTTCAAATGCCCCTTCTGCCCGCAGCTGTAACATTCCCGCTTGTCAGGCGAGTTGGGTCGTGGTCCCGCTGGCTTGCGACCCTCGCTCTTATCCCTGGGTGTAAAGGGTGGACGTGGTGGGAAACGTAGGTTGGTTCCCGCCCTGGCGTCGACGTACTGCTGCGCTAACGTCGCGGCCTCCTCCACCGTTGCTGGGTTGCGCTCGCGCACGAACGTGACCAGTTCTGGTGTCAAACCGTTGACCATCTGCTCCATCAGCACTAGGTCCAGTAAGTCCGCATACGTGGCCTTCTTGTTCGCTAGTCCCATCCAGCGCTCCAGGAACAACTCTGACTTCCGCAGATACTGTTTGAAAGTCTCCGGTGGCTCCCTTCGTAGCTGGCGAAACTTCTTCCGATACGTCTCGGCCGTCAGGTTGAAACGCACCAACAACGCTGCCTTCAGGATCTCATAGTCGGCAGAGTCGTCCTCGTTCAAGCCAACGTAAACTTCCCTCGCCTTCCCCTTCAACAAGGTCCCTAAGCGAATAGCCCACGTGTCCTTCTTCCAGTCTTGAGCCTTGGCGAATCGCTCGAACTGACACAAGTAGGTCTCTAGGTCGTCCTTATCCTCAAAGAATGGCAACCTAAGCTTGACCGTCTCGAACTCGGGTTGACGATTCCTGCGGTTCCCGGCGCCTTGCAACGTCAGCTGCGCCATCGCTAGTTCGTGTGCCATCTCTCTGTCTCTCAACGCTATCTCTCTCTCTCTCCGGTCTGCATCTTGCCGGCTCGCCTGCAGCTCTATCTCCCTCTCCCTCACTCTCCGGTCTGCGTCTTCCTCCCTAGCCGCTTGGTCTATCGCGTAGTCTAACGCTGCCTGACCCTTCAGTCCTTCGCGCTTGGCGAGCCTCAAGATCCTCTCCACCGGCGTCTCGCCCGGAAACAATCCTGTCCTCGGCGTCGGTGCCGCCTCGACCTTGTAGACCGAACGGTAAGGGTTGGTCTCGAACCTCTTCGGCCTCGTTGCGTCGCTCAGGCGATCTTGGTCTCCGTAGAAGTCGGCGCCTGTCACACCAAATCCCGTCACAAAAGGGTCACTCACTGTGTCTCTGGCTTCCAACGTTGTCGACTCCTCGTCTGCTGACCCTCGACGCGATGTCCTAACCGGCGATCTCCGCTGCTCGGTCGCAGAAGGTAGATCGGTGGCTCCTGCATCAGCTGCTGCCGTCGTCGCCCGCTCGTCCATCGTGACACCCACGCGAGAACGCGTACGAGCCGCGATCGGTGACACTCCTTCAGCCTCCTCGACCGATGCCATCCTGCTTAAGGGAAGCAACAACAACACCAAAAACAACAACAAGAAGTCAAAAACCTTACCTAACCTAGCCTAGCCTTAGATACTAACCTACCTATCTAAGCTATCTTCCTTACCTATCACCCACCTCCTCCCACTCAAACAGTGGAAACTGGCCTGCAAGGTAGCGAACCGGTTGGAGAGTGCAATGGCCCCTTCCCTCACGTGTGGTCGAACCCAGGCCGGCTGTGAGCCTCCGCTGAACAGCGACCTGACTCCCTCCAACCACCCGCTGGGGTGCACACTCTCACCGACTCACGCCTCACACACTCAGACACCACAAGACAATCACAAGACAACTTCACGTCTGGGCACACTCACACATACCCTGCATCTCCACCATATGTCACCGCCACGACTCTCCCTGGGCAGACGCCACAAACAAACACCTTACACACGCAGACAACCCAGACAGAATGGCGATTTCCCGCAGACGTGAAGGGATGAAAACACAACGATTATATATACAACTTTCAAGCTATTTATTCATTCATACCACACACTCATACACATACAACATTTACACATGAAACGAAGAAATGGTAATGAAACAATCAATGGGTCAATGGAACGATGCAATGGTTCGTGGGTGATCGGGGGTCGCTAATCGACCAACGTCCTCAAATCGAACGTGCACAGCCAAAGTCCGAGGCACGTGTTCACAAACAGACAGGGGGGGTTGTGAAGGAGAGGGACAACACAAAACGGGCCCACCTGGCGAAATGCAGTCCCTGGTAAAGTCTCCTCCAACGTTCTCGCCCCCTTCCGTTGACGTCCAAACGAAGGAGCGTTGCCACCCGTGGTCGCCACTGACGATGATGTTGAAGTGATGATGATGGCGCTGATAACAGGGGACGCGTGGACAATAACAGATGGCGATGCGGATGATGTTTGGTCCACTTGACCAAGTGTCGTCGTCGTTGCTGCCTTACGTTTTCCAGCGACGAACTGGCGGATTGACGAACGTTGAGCTGCGAACTTCGAACTCAATCCTCAACGACAATCCTCGACGAACCTGTAACATGCTTGTCGCATCGTAAATGTCATGTTCTCGATTCTGTCCCCCTCCCTCCATCACACTTACCCCCCCCCCCCCCACTCTCACTAGCTACTCCACTAAACTTCTGCCACTTGAGGGGTCCAACTGCAGTCTATTTCCCCCGTCCTTGACTCTCTCTTGCTTTCTACTGTTATCGTCACTTGAAACAAATACATATTATACAATTCAATGAAATCATGAATGCCTGGAATGAACGATGCTGCAAATGAATACAGATAACCATCAACACATTATTCATATCAAGCATCCCCAACGACAACAACAGCAACCACTTCCATCCTACCTTCATCACACTCCACCCCCTTTCTTCTCCCTCATTCTCCCTCCTTCAGTCGCACTCTTCCTTCCTTCTGCCTCTCCTCAGTGCAACCTTTCTCATCGTCCTCCTGTCTCACACACAGCTATCATTCAACACCCCAACAGCCGGGCCTTGGTTATTAGCACAGTAAGGAAAAACCACCATCCACTCACCCAACGGTTCGCATGAAATTGCACCCCGTAGCCCTTCTCCACTGCCCTCCTACGAAAGTACATCCAATTAGGGTAATCCGGTAGTGTGTAGTTCCCGTAGTAGACAATACCTCGATACTACCTACCACACTACCACAGACTTGCTTTTCTACAGCTGCACTCCAACTGAGTGTATCACTTCAGAAATTTGCAATCTTTAAACTAGTATTCCTCTCTGGACCAGATATTATTCTTCGTTAATACCCGTCCCACCCTAATTCCAGAACACAGCAAAACCACAGAGCACTAGACAAACACCGTCTACACTGTACTGCTGACAAACACGTTCTGACTATAGTGAGCAAATTCCTAACCTGGCCTAACCGGCGTATGCTGTTTACCACGCTTTGCACGCTCCCGAGACAACAATAATCACGCATACAGCAACACGCAGTACCACCCCCGCCCCTATACTCTTCACACACAGACTACATGGCTTTCTTCACAGGCTGCCCTGTGACAAGGGTTTTCAAGCGAATCCTGGAATCTCTTAAATAATGAAACTTGCAGTTCCTAAACAATGAATTGTTTACGTAAATACTTAATTTTTTTTTTGGGCAATATATTCTAAATAATACTTTATTTAGCAAATTTTATTTAGCAAATTCTGCTAAATAATGCATTATATAGGTAAACAAATCATTATTTAGAAACATTTTTAAATAATACATTACTTAACACAATCGGCTCAATAAAGTATATAATATAGGTAAATATTTTTTTATATAGCAACCATGCTTAATGTACCTATATCATAATTTATTTACGTAAACAACATATTGTTTAGGTAAATAATAACTTGTTTACGGAGCACATAAATTATTTAGAGAAATCCTTCTTTGTTTGTAAAGAAATGATTACTTAGGAAAAATATGCTTGTCTATATATAGATTATGTAGCTGAAAGTGGTAAAAATACACCGAAAAATATCGCACATACAAAGGCAATTCCATAACGATGTGCTCCTGAGGTACACGTGCACATCTTTTCCCTCATCCGTTATCCTTCCCCCTCCCCCCTCATCCCCCACGCACTCCCAAACCCAAGACGCATTCAAGTGGCTCTCACCTATATATATATATATATATATATATATATATATATATATATATATATATATATATATATATATATAGCCACTCACCTATATATATATATATATATATATATATATATATATATATATATATATATATATATATATATATATATATATATATATATATATATATATATATATATATATATATATATATATATATATATATATATATCTATCTATCTATCTATCTATCTATCTATCTATATATAGATATAGATATATATATATATATATATATAGATATATATAGATAGATATAGATAGATATATATATATTAAAAAGCAAATGTAACCGTAGGCATATTTGTGGTACCCGTCAGTGAAAGTTTTTTTTTGTACGGTCATAACAGCCGACAACCGTCTCTATTACGCCTTTACTAGAGAGACCCCAATGCAAGCGCCCGTGGTGACAGCCTAAACGGGAAATTAAATGACAAAACTGGCTTTTCCCTTTGTAGACGTAGAGAAGGGAATCAAGATGGGTCGAATGTGTGCTGTCTCTGGGTAGGTAGGTAGTTAGTTATTCATTGCTTACAGGGTCCAGAGGACTGCAAAGAGCCGAATCAGGACCACAAAATCAAGACCACAACTTCGCTGAAAGAGGACTCGCCCCTGATCCGCATAAAAGATCTGCCGAAACAACCCTAGTGGTAACACTGAAGGCACTCCACCAGCCGGTCACTTTACAATGAAGACATCCCACGCAGGGGACGCTGAGGCTATACTCTAATTTATCGAACCCCCGTTTACAAAATCAAAATAGAATGTTAACATCATTATAATATATCAACAAAACACATACATATAAAATGCCTACATTGCCAAATAATAACATAGGAAGCCCCAGTGACCACCTGGTAGAAAGCGTCCAATATTCCCTAGCCAATCCAACAGACCTCACACACCAATAAGGACTTTTGTCTCGGAAGATTTTTCAAGAAAAATTGTAGGTGACTGGTCTAGCAAAGAAGACGATAGTATAGTAGATTGATAGAACACAGTAGGAATGATAAAGAACAAAGGAGAAAGACAGCGACAGTGGGAATTTAAAGCACTAAATTTCCAGAGAGTGGGGGATACTATTTATACTGAAATCCCGGCACCCCACGGGGGAAACTGGATCTATTTCTATCAAGACCACGTGACTTTCGGGGTTTATGACTTTGGAGTGGACATTCCTTTTCTTTTTTTTTCTCTCCCCCCCACCCCCTTCTCCCTACTCCCTCTCCTTCCTCTCTTACTCCCTACCTCACCTTCCACAAAAGGTGATTCTGAAATGTAAGAACCCTTTTACTTCCCAGCCCTCATATTATCTGACAATGTGCAAAAATAGAAAACGGACATTGTCTCTCCCAGATATATACCAATATCATAAAGCTCACATGGTGCAACTCCTACAAGGCGTGCAGTGCGTCTCCAAGACATACCCCTCATCCTCAGCTTACATCGTGCACCTGAAGAAGACATACATGCCCATTAGAGCTGTGCACCCCCAACCCACAAAATAACAGACGGCCCGAGCCGGCTGCGGGGCCTGGCCCACGTAAGCCAGCGTGTGAAGGATGCGGGACGCGGCGAACACCCGGAAGAGATTGAGAGCGACATCCGGGTACGGATCGCCGCTGACGTACAGCAGACCAATCAGCGTGAAGGGCACCACGTTCTCAAGGTCGTTCTGATGACACCTGCGGGGCACACAGGAAAGGCAGCGCTAGAAATTTAACAAGATTTTAGTAGTAGTAGTAGTAGTAGTAGTAGTAGTAGGATTAGTAGTAGTAGTAGTAGTAGTAGTAGTAGTAGTAGTAGTACTTATTAGTAGTTAGTAGTAGTCGTTCAATCGAAATCAAAGCGCGGCAATCTAAAATGATCGCTATTACAGAGGTCGGAATAGATTACATTTTTATTTTTTGAAATTGTATATTGACTGCATCCAATAGCTTTGCTGAAGGGAGGGAGGAAACCGGAGTACCTCGAGAAAACTCTCGGTGACCTGAACAGTTTCCTACTTAAGTCACACAAGTTCGCCCTTTGCGGGAATCGAACCCACGACCTTCGGCATTGGAAACCGGCGACTAACCCGCTGTACCCCGAGGCCACCCTTATCAATCTACCACTGTACCCCGAGGCCACCCCTATCAATCTACCACTGTACCCCGAGGCCACCCCTATCAATCTACCACTGTACCCCGAGGCCACCCCTATCAATCTACCACTGTGCCCCGAAGCCACCCCTATCAATTTACCACTGTACCCCGAGGCCACCCCTATCAATCTACCACTGTGCCCCGAGGCCACCCCTATCAACCTAGGACGTGAGAAACTGGCACTCACCTATCTAGGATTATTAGAATCAGGACCGATGGAATGCATGCGTGCACAGATTAGACCTCAGTGTATGCTCCTATACGAAAGAGTAAAAGACACTGCGCCGCGTGATATAAGAATCAGGGTCCCGTTACCGGCAAAACAGCATCTGGAAGGCGGACACACCCACCCGACTATTAACCGAGGTCCGCATCGCTTTAACCCCGGGGAGTAAAGCCGTTGCATGTTTCACTGAGCTACAACGGAACTCCCCAGTACGCACAATAGTGAAGTCAAGTCACGTCAAGTCAAAGAAGTCTTTATTTGCACCAAAAGGAACATTGATAGGTCTCCGGTACACATCAACAATAATGCACACGCACATACACTGATCAGAACATATTAAGGTACAACCAATATGAAATGCTGCAATTCTCACCTTCTGATGCGCTCCACAAGGGAATCGTTCATATTGACTGGGGTTCCCGGCGGGGCGAAGAACTTGCAATCTTCAGAATTGCTGAACACCTGAAACCAAAGAAAACGGATCATTCCTATGTTGCCACGGCTGTCTCTCCTCAGTTCCTTGTTTCCAACCACTCTGTGTTCCTTCAAATATATCCTCACACGAATATAAGCAGTAGCTTCTTCAATTCAATGTTCCCGCGTGTTCAAACAGCTCTATGTTCCCGCAACTCCACCTTTCCTACAGTTCTATGTATACACAGTTGTATACTTCAGCAGGCCTATAGGAGCTGTGGGAACGTAAGAACTCTGGGAGAACTTTTCTCCTTGACCTTCGTGCTAATGTTATTCCTTGACCTTGACCTTGAGTAAAGTTTGTGATGACTTTACACAGGCGGCGGAAGCGTCTCAGGATTGGGGGCGGGGGGAGGGAGGGGGCACACACACATTTTATTCGCTGACATTTTACTCCAAATAATTTGAACTATTTTCATAGACACGATGTGAGAGAGTAAAAAAGATATATAATATATTTCATATATTTCTACAACTGTGCAGAGAGAGAGAGAGAGAGAGAGAGAGAGAGAGAGAGAGAGAGAGAGAGAGAGAGAGAGAGAGAGAGAGAAAGAGAGAGGGGGGAGGGGGGTAGAGAGAAAGGGAGAGAAACTGACCTGACAATGTTGATTCATCACATTAACAAAAACAGCAGTCATGTCATTTGGCATGGGAAATTACACCGTTAATTTTCCAAAGTATGCCTGACGGCGTTCATTTCTACTGATAAATTCGTAAGCAGTTTGCGCTAGATCTAGTTGATCTACTTTGTCTTTGAATACATGCATTATAAGACAATTATTTAGACTCTCCTGCGTCATCGTTGCCCGAAGGTATGTTTTTACCCGCTTTAGGGCTGAAAAAAACTGCGTTCAGCCGTTGCAGTTGTGGTTGGGATGGTGAAGTACAGTCTGAGAAGTTTATCCACTTCACTCAGCATCCGTCGCACAGTGTCAGAAGCTTTCAGTTCATCCGGCAGTGCTTGGAAGATGGTGATCCTAGAGTTAGCAGCCTTCCTGGTGTCACCCAGTGCATGTGGGAGGAGTTTTGAGTCTGTCCAAGTTGATGTCAGCGGAATATGTATCTTTGATTTCTTGAGGAATTTCTGGTCTCTTCCCTGCTGCTCCATCACTTAGAAGAACTTCAATTTTCCTTTTTAAGTCGAGAGCTATTTGATCAAACCGGCTCTTTGAATGCTC